>CM055062.1:25533548-25570728 GCA_029204045.2 Tillandsia leiboldiana | reverse complement strand
ACAAATAAGCCAACCTCCTCGCGTCACGCACTGGCTCCCCGCACGGCTTACCACGCCACGCTCCGTAGAAGAACGCCCCAAGAAAAGCTCCTCCAAGCCCTCTTCTCTTCTTCTCTCCCCTTTCCTCTCAATTTTTTTTTTTTCCGTTTCGTTTCTTTCTTTCTCTTTTGTCTTTTTGCTACAGAGGTGGAGGGGGTTTTATAAAGCAGAAGCTTTAATTAAATTAATTAAGTTAATTAACTTAATTCCAAAAACCAACTCCAACTCACTTTTTGCGCCTCGGGGCCCTCCGCCGCTGCCCGAACCCTCCCGAGCGCCGCTGTAAATCCCCAAAGTACACGCGCTCACAGCTTGTTTCGCTTCAAAAAGCTCAACCGTTGAGTCGGGTGCGCAATCAAATAACGGCCCAAATTGCCAGTTCCGACTCCCTTTTGCCTCCGGGGTCTTCCCGGCGTCAGTCCGGAAACCCACTCCCGAACCATCGCTGTAAATCAAAAGTACGCGTTCCACGCTTTTTCTCCTCAAAAGCTCATCCTTGATCGGGTGCTCAATCAAATACCGGCGCCAAAATTGCCAGTTCGACTCACTTTTTGCCTCCGGTCTTCCGCGTCAGTCCGGAACCTCCGAACCTCGCTGTAAACTGAAAATACACCTAGACCGCAGTGTTTCCCAATTTTCTGCAACCCATAGCGGTTCGGAGCTTCCCGTCCATCACCACGCGTACAAAGCCCGAAACAAGCAGAGGCTTCCGCGCGGATCCAAATCAAACCCGAACTTCTCTCAACACAAATGGGACACATCCAAGGCAAACTCCTCCGCACCACACCTTCCTCGCAGGTCGGTGCGTCATCCAAAATCCCGGTGTTCTACATTCCTCTCCCCCCCTTCAAAGGTTTCGTCCCGAAACTCCACTAAATCCATACATAGGAGGGCAAATTAAACACAAAAGGGATAGGAGATCCACAAATTGTCCAAGGCTCTCAAGTGGTCCATCACATTCTTCTGCTGACAACACGTGAACCTTCCCAAAGGTATGATTCGACTGTACTTCTTCTGGTTTCACCAACAAGAATCGCATCGGTCGATGAGGATAACGCAGTACCCTGTCCATCACCAAGGAAGGGAAAGCAAAACAAAACTTGCGGGTTTCAATAGGCCTTATCCCCTGATCACTGCTCGAGGATCCTCTCCTCGCAAAAATCATTTCTATAATATACTCTCAGGCTGGTAGTTTCCCTCGATTCGAGATCTCATAAAACCGAAGTCTACCTCCTTAGGCAAAAACCCACGATGCTTCCAGGCCACCAAAACTCCTGTTCCACAAAACATAAATCACCTCCCTTGACAGGGGAAAACTTTCAACCTCGAGAACCTTCTCTCGATTCTGGCACTCAATTCCCAGGGTTACACAGCGCCGCCTAAACAGGGCATACTGAACAAAATGTCCTCGCTGGGATAAAGCAATCATACATCCTTGAAAATCTATCCACCAGCGTTACCTCGGCCCACTTCCTGAGGTCCAAGCACTTAAGGTTTGAGGATTCAAGAATAATTCCATGACCTCACTACCACGGCAATATCCGGATCAATGCTGGTATCTTCCTCAGCTTTGCCTCTCGCAAGTTCCATGGCCTTGCATAGTCCAAGAGCTTCTGATCTCTGACTTTAACATGGGTCTAGGCCCAACCCAAACGTATCTCACCTCGTTGGGCCTCCGACACTCAACCATGCGGCTGAATCACAAGCCTAACCACAAAATTTTTCGATGCCCAAGTGCAACTCTCAAGCTAGGCAACCAACTTCTTCCTCCATAGAAGTTGTAGCACCATCCTCAAGACCCCTCAAGCTCCAAGTCGCCTCGGAGATAAGCAAAAAACCCACGACGGTATCACCACCAACCGTCCATGAAACAGGAAAAACACAGCTCTCAATCAGTAGGGCATTAGTCAATCTACTTGACCACGCAAACCGCTCAAACTGCCCTACTGGTTCGGATCAGTATCCAGGCACAGCCCTTGCTGTAAGGTTCCATAAAGATATCAACCACTCGAAGGCATCTGCCCCACACAAGGTGAGACTAATCAAGTTCGAACCTTACAAGAACTCACACGGTGTGTACCCACAACTGACATCACCACTGTGTAACAACTGCCTGGAACCTCACTGTCGTATCCCCCGACGAGGTACTAGGTCTCACAGACCTCTCGATCCGCCAAATCTCACAACTGCGCTCACAGCCCTCTCTGTCTCACGGTTGTACTCCCCGAGGTGCTGTCGAAGTTGGCGCGGTTCCCAAACCACGTCATCACTGTCTCGATCTCAGTCCCAATCTAGTAACACCTGGTAACTCGGCCAGGGGCATCAACCTCCTGGTAACTCGGCCAGGGGCAAGTAACCTCCTGGTAACTCAGCCAGGGCATCATATACTCTCATCCATGCTATAAAAAAATACCCTCCTCCTGACCAGGTCCACGGAGGGTCAATGTCTTCTCTCTCGACAATCCATGATAGCATAATTGGGACGACCGATTCCTATCCACCTCGTATCAACACCTCAGCACTGATGTAGGACTAACATCTCGATGATCATCCAAGGTCCTAGTTGCACTGGCAGGACAGGCAGCACTCATCCACGTGCTTCACGTGATCTGAAAATTGATCCAAACGTGCAAACCATCAGTCCTGACACTGCCCACCACGAAGGTACCCCCGCTTTACGAAACGCACACACGGCGTTGGCATAAAGCATGCTCTAACCCGACGGCCACACACCAGTGAGACGCGATCCACAACCCTGACGAAGAATGCGGCCCACGCAGAAGGGAAACTCACATCCTGGCACTGCTGCTGAAGCGAGCGCTGTCGAGAGCCTCCTGGTCTCAGTCTCTCCTGAGACCCATGATCCTGTGGGTGGAATCATGGCAACCTCGAAACACGCGACTATCGCAAAATCGGCGATGCCGGAGCTCTCACTCCGAAGCTGATCCCCCGCTCACCGTCTCCCTCGGACGGGGTCACTGATCCACAGTCAAACCATCGAGCATGCACGCTCACTGCACATCCAAGGTCGGCACTCGCGAAAATGCACGAAGAGGTAGGCATCTCGATGCAGCTCCCACTCGAACATAACCAACCTCTAAGCCTCATCCTGGCGTCCAGGGGTACATCGCTCAACCGTCACAGAAACTCACCCCAGAACATCAACTGCGCTCCCGATGGTCCAACAAGACGAATCCGACGCCACCAGCTCTCTTGGCGTCCGAATGCAAAAGTGCATAACCAAGCGCCCTGATGCTTATCCTGGATGAACAAATCCTCGAACAAATCTTCCATAACAGCATTCCAGTTCTCGGCCTCTCACGGCTCCAACCGGTCCCGAAATCTACAGGGATGGAACTGGATGCGGTACCAACCTAACAGCAACCTCTCGCTGCTTCCGCACCATCAATGGTGCGATCAGGAACAGAAATCGACAAAGTCGCGGCCGGGGTACTACTGACGATACTCCGGGAGATGCTCTCGTCCAAGCATGTGCATCACACGCTCCATGCTCTCCTCCTGGCGCCATAACGCCTCAAATACCAGGACTGCTGGGCCTGGATCTCTCAAGCCTCTCTCGCTCCATCCATTTAGCTTCCCGCTAAACAAGCCCCTCATCCCAGGTCAAAACACGCCCTCGCCGCTGCACGGCGTCTCGGAAGCATCCAAAACCACTGCAACAAACAAACATTAGGACTAAGACTTCCTCGACCCAAACAAACGAAAGTCTAAACATGTTAACCTTTCTAAAGCATTATGCTGTCTGCAGCCACAAATCACCTTTAGAGAAATAACATGCGAGGTCACTCACCCCAATCCTCAGGGGGAGGTACACCCTCAGACAAGACTCTCGCTAAGGTCACGTCTCACACGACAGTCTTCCCACTGTCCAACTAAAAGCCTAGGGTCTCTAAGTCCCCAACGACCTATATTCCTAGGCTCTGATACCACCTAATCTGTCACGCCCCGGGGTCGAACTGCGACCCGGGCTCGCCAACAGATCCGCCGTCTGTACGGCCTGCCGTACAGACGAAGCGTCTATCCTGCAAAAAGATCTATAGCTAACAAGTATCAGAGCTGAAAGGAAGCTGAAACACTAAGCGGTGAAAAGTCCAAGTACACCAGTCCTCTAGCACCCACAACATAAGTACAAAAGTGAAACTAAAAGTACAAGAGACACAACACCGACACCACCGACTCGGGTAGCTAGCCAGCCACGCGCAAACCTCGGTCAGAAAGCTCCGAATGAGCCAAACCTGGAACGGTCGCCTCAGGACACCTGTCTCACAGCGGGTGTGAGATCTACTGCAACAGTCAGATCTCAGTGGGCACCAAAGCTAAAACCCCCGGTACACCACTCAGTCTGCTGGAGACAAAAACAAGATAGATAGATAGATAGATAGATAGATAGATAACTGGAAATGAATCTATCGCTACATGTCTCAATGCAATGCTGGAAGTAAGTTCTCAGTCTCTCTCACGGGAGGCCTGGAAACTACGAACGTCTGCGCCCCCTACAGCCCTTATCAAACAAGAACATGCTGTAGGTTTGGCACCCATAGTTTCCGCCCCGCACGGGGACTGCTAGAACTCTACAAGACACTAGAAGGCCACCTCAATCCCTTCTAGTAACCACCTGTGACTCGGCCAGGGCATAACTGTCTATCTGGTAACTCAGCTAGTGATATCTGCACATCTGGTAACTCAGCCAGTGATTTATACCCATCTGGTATCTCTGCCAGTGGTATCTACTCATCTGGTAACTCAGCCAGTGATTTATACCCATCTGGTAACTCCGCCAGTGGTATCTACTCATCTGGTAACTCAGCCAGTGATTTATACCCATCTGGTAACTCCGCCAGTGGTATCTACTCATCTGGTAACTCAGCCAGTGATTTATACCCATCTGGTAACTCCGCCAGTGGTATCTACTACTCATCTGGTAACTCAGCCAGTGATTTATACCCATCTGGTAACTCCGCCAGTGGTATCTACTCACCTGGTAACTCAGCCAGTGATTTATACCCATCTGGTATCTCTGCCAGTGGTATCTACTCATCTGGTAACTCAGCCATTGATTTATACCATCTGGTAACTCCGCCAGTGGTATCTACTCATCTGGTAACTCAGCCAGTGATTTATACCCATCTGGTAACTCTGCCGTGGTATCTACTCATCTGGTAACTCAGCCAGTGATTATACCCATCTGGTATCTCTGCCAGTGGTATCTACTCATCTGGTAACTCAGCCAGTGATTTATACCCATCTGGTAACTCCGCCAGTGGTATTACTCATCTGGTAAACACTCAGCCAGTGATTTATACCCATCTGGTACTCTGCCTGGTATCTACTCATCTGGTACTCAGCCAGTGATTTATACCCATCTGGTAACTCTGCCAGTACAACTCGTATACTCTAACGATGCGACTAACACTCGTGTCCAAGTCGGAACGACAACCCTCGACTTGCACGACTGTTCCGCAAATACCTGATAATAAGGATACGATACCTTTGCATTCGGAAGCATAAAGGGCATTCCGTAGTTCATTGGGAGAAACCAACCCACCTGCGATCCACCGCGAAAAACCGTGCGCCAAACGAGGTCCCGATGCGATCCCGCAGCTCCACGCGGCAAAACACGCGCCGCCGGCCACGGGAGAAGCTAACACTATGCCACAACTGCGAGACAAGAAGAGGAACCGGGATCAGCAAACCGCGGCCGAAAACCGCGCAAACAAAGGCGAAGAAAACCCTCCGGCGGCGAAGGTCGGCGTCGCGCGGAATCCCATCGCGCATCCGCCGCGGCGCATCCGCCGCGGCGTACCGCCGAGCCGCAAACAACGCGGCCCTTGCGGCTCATGGCCGTACTGCCCAAAGAAACCACCCCACGCGGCAAAGGTCAGCGCGTGGCCAGCCGCCGCGCGGCTCCCCCAGTCCGCCCGTGCGCCTCAGCAGCCGCGCGCCTAGCGCGCGCCTGCAGGGCCGCGGGGCCCAAGGCCACCCACGCGGCCTGCAGCAGCGCGCGCGCGCGAGCGCCGGCCTGCAGGCCGCGGGGGGGCCAAAAGGCCCCGCCCGCGGCACAGGGGCCGCCCGCGCGGCGCCCTGCAGGGCCGCGGGCCCAAAGCCCGCCGCGGCACAGGGGCCGCCCGCGCGGGCGCCCTGCCATGCCGCGCGGGCCCGCGGCCAGGGGCCGCCCGCGCGGCGCCCTGCCATGCCGCGGGGGCCCGCGGCACAGGGGCCGCCCGCGCGTCGCCCTGCACTGCCGCGCGGGCCCGCGGCACAGGGGCCGCCCGCGCGGCGCCCTGCCATGCCGCGCGGGGCCCGCGGCACAGAGGCTGCCCGCCGGCGCCCTGCACTGCTGCGCGGGGCCCGCGGCACAGGGGCCGCCCGCGCGGCGCTCTGCCATGCCGCGGGGCCCGCCACAGGCCGCGGGCGCCCGCGCGGCGCCCTGCACTGCCGCGCGGGCCCGCGCACAGGGGCCGCCCGCGCGGCGGCGCCTGCACTGCCGCGCGGGGCCCGCGGCACAGGGCCGCCCGCGCGGCGCCCTGCCATGCCGCGCGGGGCCCGCGGCACAGGGGCCGCCCGCGCGGCACCCTGCCATGCCGCGCGGGCCCCGCGCACAGGGGCCGCCCGGCGCGGCAACCATCTGCAGTGCCGCGCGCCACCGCGCGCGGCCTGCAGGGTCGCCCAGCGCAGGGGCCGCCCGCTCGGCACCTCTGCAGTGCCGCGCGCCACGCGCCGCGGCCTGCAGGGTCGCCCAGCGCAGGGCCGCCCGCCGGCACCTCTGCAGTGCCGCGCGCCATGCGCGCGGCCTGCAGGGTCGCCCAGCGCAGGGGCCGCCCGCGCGTGCCAGCCAGGGCGCGCAACCAGCGCGCCCGCTGCCAGCGGCCGGTGCCCCGCTGCACTGCCACGGCAGCAGTGGCGCCTGCCGCGCGCGGCGCCCATGCGCGCCCGCGCAGCGGCCGCTCCCCTTAGCCGCGCGCTGCCCAAAAACAGCGCGCGCGGCTCGCGAGGCACCTCCGCGCCACGGACAACAAGTCCATGGCACCCCAGCAGCAGGAAAAAGAAAGGGAAAAGAAAAGATACAAAATAAGCCAACCTCCTCGCGGCACGCCGGCCCCCGCACGGCTCCACGCCACGCTCGGAGAAGAAACGCCCAAGAAAAGCTTCCTCCAAAGCCCTCTTCTTCTTCTTCTCCCCTTTCCTCTCAATTTTCTCTTTTCCTTTTCTTTCTTTCTTTCTCTTTTTTTTTTTGCTACAGAGGTGGAGGGGAGGGGGTTTAATAAAGCAGAAGCTTTAATTAAATTAATTAATTTAATTAACTTAATTCCAAAAACCCAACTCCAACTCACTTTTTGCCCTCGGGCCCTCCGCCGCTGCCCGGAACCTCCCGAGCTCCGCTGTAATCCCAAAGTACACGCGCTCACAGCTTTTTCTCTTCAAAAAGCTCAACCGTTGAGTCGGGGTGCTCAAATCAAATACCGGCTCCAAAATTGCCAGTTCCGACTCACTTTTTGCCTCCGGGTCTTCCGCGTCAGTCCGGAACCTCCCGAACCTCGCTGTAAATCAAAAGTACGCGTGTCCACAGCTTTTTCTCCTCAAAAAGCTCATCCGTTGAGTCGGGGTGCTCAAATCAAATACCGGCTCCAAAATTGCCAGTTCCGACTCACTTTTTGCCTCCGGGTCTTCCGCGTCAGTCCGGAACCTCCCGAACCTCGCTGTAAACTGAAAATACACCTGCTCCAAGTGTTTCCCAAATTTTCTGCAACCCATAGCGGTGTCGGAGCTTCCCGTACCAGTCACCCAACGCGTACAAAGCCCGAAACAAGCAGAGGCTTCCGCGGGGATCCAAATCAACCCGAACTCCTCTGCAAACACAAATGGGACACATCCAAGGCAAACTCCTCCACACCACACCTTCCTGCAAGGTCGGTGCGTCATCCAAATCCCGGTGTTCTACACCGACACCACCGACTCGGGTAGGAGCTAGCCAGCCAGGCGCAAACCTCGGTCAGAAAGCTCCGAATGAGCCAAACCTGGAACGGTCGCCTCAGGAACACCTGTCATCACAGCGGGTGTGAGATCTACTGCAACCGTCAGATCTCAGTGGGCACCAAAGCTAAAACCCACGGTACACCCACTCAGTCTGCTGGAGACAAAAACACAGATAGATAGATAGATAGATAGATAGATAGATAACTGGAAATGAATCTATCGCTACATGTCTCAATGCAATGCTGGAAGTAAGTTCTCAGTCTCTCTCTCACGGGAGGCCTGGAAACTACGAACGTCTGCGCCCCCTACAGCCCTTATCAAACAAGTACATGCTGTAGGCTTAGGCGCCCATAGTTTCCGCCCCCGCACTGGGACTGCTAGAACTCTACAAGACACTAGAAGGCCACCTCAATCCCTTCTAGTAACCACCTGGTGACTCGGCCAGGGCATAACTATCTATCTGGTAACTCAGCCAGTGATATCTGCACATCTGGTAACTCAGCCAGTGATTTATACCCATCTGGTATCTCTGCCAGTGGTATCTACTCATCTGGTAACTCAGCCAGTGATTTATACCCATCTGGTAACTCCGCCAGTGGTATCTACTCATCTGGTAACTCAGCCAGTGATTTATATCCATCTGGTAACTCCGCCAGTGGTATCTACTCGTCTGGTAACTCAGCCAGTGATTTATACCCATCTGGTAACTCCGCCAGTGGTATCTACTCATCTGGTAACTCAGCCAGTGATTTATACCCATCTGGTAACTCCGCCAGTGGTATCTACTCATCTGGTAACTCAGCCAGTGATTTATACCCATCTGGTAACTCCGCCAGTGGTATCTACTCATCTGGTAACTCAGCCAGTGATTTATACCCATCTGGTAACTCCGCCAGTGGTATCTACTCATCTGGTAACTCAGCCAGTGATTTATACCCATCTGGTAACTCCGCCAGTACAACTCGTATACTCTAACGATGCGACTAACACTCGTGTCCAAGTCGGAAACGACAACCCTCGACTTGCACGACTGTTCCGCAAATGCCTGATAATAAGGATACGATACCTTTGCATTCGGAAGCATAAAGGGCATTCCGTAGTTCATTGGGAGAAACCAACCCACCTGCGATCCACCGCGAAAACCGTGCGCCAAACGGAGGTCCCGATGCGATCCCGCAGCTCCACGCGGCAAAACACGCGCCGCCGGCCACGGGAGAAGCTAACACTATGCCACAACTGCGAGACAAGAAGAGGAACCGGGATCAGCAAACCCGCGGCCGAAAACCGCGCAAACAAAGGCGAAGGAAAACCCTCCGGCGACGAAGAGCGTCGGGCGTCGCGCGGAATCCCATCGCGCATCCGCCGCGGCGCATCCGCCGCGGCGCACCGCCGAGCCGCAAACAACGCGGCACAGTGCGGCCCATGGCCGTACTGCCCAAAGAAACCAACCCCACGCGGCAAAGGTCAGCCGCGTGGCCAGCAGCGCCGCGCGGCCCAAGTCCGCCCGTGCGGCCTGCAGCAGCGCCGCGCGCCTAGCGCGCGGCCTGCAGGGCCGCGGGGCCCAAGGGCCACCCACCGCGGCCTGCAGCAGCGCCGCGCGCCTAGCGCGCGGCCTGCAGGGGCCGCGGGGGCCCAAAGGCCCGCCCGCGGCACAGGGGCCGCCCGCGCGGCGCCCTGCAGGGCCGCGGGGGCCCAAAGGCCCGCCCGCGCACAGGGGCCGCCCGCGCGGCGCCCTGCCATGCCGCGCGAGGCCCGCGGCACAGGGGCCGCCCGCGCGGCGCCCTGCCATGCCGCGCGGGGCCCGCGGCACAGGGGCCGCCCGCGCGGCACCCTGCACTGCCGCGCGGGGCCTGCGGCACAGGGGGCCGCCCGCGCGGCGCCCTGCACTGCCGCGCGGGGCCCGCGGCACAGGGGCCGCCCGCGCGGCGCCCTGCAATGCCGCGCGGGGCCCGCGGCACAGGGGCCGCCCGCGCGGCGCCCTGCCATGCCGCGCGGGGCCCGCGGCACAGGGGCCGCCCGCGCGGCACCCTGCACTGCCGCGCGGGGCCCGCGGCACAGGGGCCGCCCGCGCGGCGCCCTGCCATGCCGCGCGGGGCCCGCGGCACAGGGGCCGCCCGCGCGGCACCCTGCCATGCCGTGCGGGGCCCGCGGCACAGGGGCCGCCCGCGCGGCACCTCTGCAGTGCCGCGCGCCACGCGCGCGGCCTGCAGGGTCGCCCAGCGCAGGGGCCGCCCGCGCGGCACCTCTGCAGTGCCGCGCGCCACGCGCGCGGCCTGCAGGGTCGCCCAGCGCAGGGGCCGCCCGCGCGTGCCAGCCAGGGCGCGCAACCAGCGCGCCCGCTGCCAGCGGCCCGGTGCCCCGCTGCACTGCCACGGCAGCAGGGCGCCTGCTGCGCGCGGCGCCCATGCGCGCCCGCGCAGCGGCCGCTCCCCTTAGCCGCGCGCTGCCCAAAAACAGCGCGCGCGGCTCGCGAGGCACCTCCGCGCCACGGACAACAAGTCCATGGCACCCCAGCAGCAGGAAAAAGAAAGGGAAAAGAAAAGATACAAAATAAGCCAACCTCCTCGCGGCACGCCGGCCCCCGCACGGCTCCACGCCACGCTCGGAGAAGAAAACGCCCAAGAAAAGCTTCCTCCAAAGCCCTCTTCTTCTTCTTCTTCTTCCCTTTCCTCTTATTTTTCTCTTTTCCTTTTCTTTCTTTCTTTCTCTTTTTTCCTTTGCTACAGAGGTGGAGGGGAGGGGGTTTAATAAAGCAGAAGCTTTAATTAAATTAATTAATTTAATTAACTTAATTCCAAAAACCCAACTCCAACTCACTTTTTGCCCTCGGGCCCTCCGCCGCCGCCCGGAACCTCCCGAACCTCGCTGTAAATCAAAAGTACACGCGCTCACAGCTTTTTCTCTTCAAAAAGCTCATCCGTTGAGTCGGGGTGCTCAAATCAAATACCGGCTCCAAAATTGCCAGTTCCGACTCACTTTTTGCCTCCGGGTCCTCCGCGTCAGTCCGGAACCTCCCGAACCTCGCTGTAAATCAAAAGTACGCGTGTCCACAGCTTTTTCTCCTCAAAAAGCTCATCCGTTGAGTCGGGGTGCTCAAATCAAATACCGGCTCCAAAATTGCCAGTTCCGACTCACTTTTTGCCTCCGGGTCTTCCGCGTCAGTCCGGAACCTCCCGAACCTCGCTGTAAACTGAAAATACACCTGCTCCAAGTGTTTCCCAAATTTTCTGCAACCCATAGCGGTGTCGGAGCTTCCCGTACCAGTCACCCAACGCGTACAAAGCCCGAAACAAGCAGAGGCTTCCGCGGGGATCCAAATCAACCCGAACTCCTTTGCAAACACAAATGGGACACATCCAAGGCAAACTCCTCCGCACCACACCTTCCTGCAAGGTCGGTGCGTCATCCAAATCCCGGTGTTCTACACCGACACCACCGACTCGGGTAGGAGCTAGCCAGCCAGGCGCAAACCTCGGTCAGAAAGCTCCGAATGAGCCAAACCTGGAACGGTCGCCTCAGGAACACCTGTCATCACAGCGGGTGTGAGATCTACTGCAACCGTCAGATCTCAGTGGGCACCAAAGCTAAAACCCACGGTACACCCACTCAGTCTGCTGGAGACAAAAACACAGATAGATAGATAGATAGATAGATAGATAGATAACTGGAAATGAATCTATCGCTACATGTCTCAATGCAATGCTGGAAGTAAGTTCTCAGTCTCTCTCTCACGGGAGGCCTGGAAACTACGAACGTCTGCGCCCCCTACAGCCCTTATCAAACAAGTACATGCTGTAGGCTTAGGCGCCCATAGTTTCCGCCCCCGCACTGGGACTGCTAGAACTCTACAAGACACTAGAAGGCCACCTCAATCCCTTCTAGTAACCACCTGGTGACTCGGCCAGGGCATAACTATCTATCTGGTAACTCAGCCAGTGATATCTGCACATCTGATAACTCAGCCAGTAATTTATACCCATCTGGTATCTCTGCCAGTGGTATCTACTCATCTGGTAACTCAGCCAGTGATTTATACCCATCTGGTAACTCCGCCAGTGGTATCTACTCATCTGGTAACTCAGCCAGTGATTTATATCCATCTGGTAACTCCGCCAGTGGTATCTACTCGTCTGGTAACTCAGCCAGTGATTTATACCCATCTGGTAACTCCGCCAGTGGTATCTACTCATCTGGTAACTCAGCCAGTGATTTATACCCATCTGGTAACTCCGCCAGTGGTATCTACTCATCTGGTAACTCAGCCAGTGATTTATACCCATCTGGTAACTCGGCCAGTGGTATCTACTCATCTGGTAACTCAGCCAGTGATTTATACCCATCTGGTAACTCCGCCAGTGGTATCTACTCATCTGGTAACTCAGCCAGTGATTTATACCCATCTGGTAACTCCGCCAGTACAACTCGTATACTCTAACGATGCGACTAACACTCGTGTCCAAGTCGGAAACGACAACCCTCGACTTGCACGACTGTTCCGCAAATGCCTGATAATAAGGATACGATACCTTTGCATTCGGAAGCATAAAGGGCATTCCGTAGTTCATTGGGAGAAACCAACCCACCTGCGATCCACCGCGAAAACCGTGCGCCAAACGGAGGTCCCGATGCGATCCCGCAGCTCCACGCGGCAAAACACGCGCCGCCGGCCACGGGAGAAGCTAACACTATGCCACAACTGCGAGACAAGAAGAGGAACCGGGATCAGCAAACCCGCGGCCGAAAACCGCGCAAACAAAGGCGAAGGAAAACCCTCCGGCGACGAAGAGCGTCGGGCGTCGCGCGGAATCCCATCGCGCATCCGCCGCGGCGCATCCGCCGCGGCGCACCGCCGCGGCGCACCGCCGAGCCGCAAACAACGCGGCACAGTGCGGCCCATGGCCGTACTGCCCAAAGAAACCAACCCCACGCGGCAAAGGTCAGCCGCGTGGCCAGCAGCGCCGCGCGGCCCCAAGTCCGCCCGTGCGGCCTGCAGCAGCGCCGCGCGCCTAGCGCGCGGCCTGCAGGGCCGCGGGGCCCAAGGGCCACCCACGCGGCCTGCAGCAGCGCCGCGCGCCTAGCGCGCGGCCTGCAGGGCCGCGGGGGCCCAAAGGCCCGCCCGCGGCACAGGGGCCGCCCGCGCGGTGCCCTGCAGGGCCGCGGGGGCCCAAAGGCCCGCCCGCGGCACAGGGGCCGCCCGCGCGGCGCCCTGCCATGCCGCGCGAGGCCCGCGGCACAGGGGCCGCCCGCGCGGCGCCCTGCCATGCCGCGCGGGGCCCGCGGCACAGGGGCCGCCCGCGCGGCACCCTGCACTGCCCCGCGGGGCCCGCGGCACAGGGGCCGCCCGCGCGGCGCCCTGCCATGCCGCGCGGGGCCCGCGGCACAGGGGCCGCCCGCGCGGCGCCCTGCCATGCCGCGCGGGGCCCGCGGCACAGGGGCCGCCCGCGCGGCACCCTGCACTGCCGCGCGGGGCCCGCGGCACAGGGGCCGCCCGCGCGGCGCCCTGCCATGCCGCGCGGGGCCCGCGGCACAGGGGCCGCCCGCGCGGCACCCTGCCATGCCGCGCGGGGCCCGCGGCACAGGGGCCGCCCGCGCGGCACCTCTGCAGTGCCGCGCGCCACGCGCGCGGCCTGCAGGGTCGCCCAGCGCAGGGGCCGCCCGCGCGGCACCTCTGCAGTGCCGCGCGCCACGCGCGCGGCCTGCAGGGTCGCCCAGCGCAGGGGCCGCCCGCGCGGCACCTCTGCAGTGCCGCGCGCCACGCGCGCGGCCTGCAGGGTAGCCCAGCGCAGGGACCGCCCGCGCGTGCCAGCCAGGGCGCGCAACCAGCGCGCCCGCTGCCAGCGGCCCGGTGCCCCGCTGCACTGCCACGGCAGCAGGGCGCCTGCTGCGCGCGGCGCCCATGCGCGCCCGCGCAGCGGCCGCTCCCCTTAGCCGCGCGCTGCCCAAAAACAGCGCGCGCGGCTCGCGAGGCACCTCCGCGCCACGGACAACAAGTCCATGGCACCCCAGCAGCAGGAAAAAGAAAGGGAAAAGAAAAGATACAAAATAAGCCAACCTCCTCGCGGCACGCCGGCCCCCGCACGGCTCCACGCCACGCTCGGAGAAGAAAACGCCCAAGAAAAGCTTCCTCCAAAGCCCTCTTCTTCTTCTTCTTCTTCCCTTTCCTCTCATTTTTCTCTTTTCCTTTTCTTTCTTTCTTTCTCTTTTTTCCTTTGCTACAGAGGTGGAGGGGAGGGGGTTTAATAAAGCAGAAGCTTTAATTAAATTAATTAATTTAATTAACTTAATTCCAAAAACCCAACTCCAACTCACTTTTTGCCCTCGGGCCCTCCGCCGCCGCCCGGAACCTCCCGAACCTCGCTGTAAATCAAAAGTACACGCGCTCACAGCTTTTTCTCTTCAAAAAGCTCATCCGTTGAGTCGGGGTGCTCAAATCAAATACCGGCTCCAAAATTGCCAGTTCCGACTCACTTTTTGCCTCCGGGTCCTCCGCGTCAGTCCGGAACCTCCCGAACCTCGCTGTAAATCAAAAGTACGCGTGTCCACAGCTTTTTCTCCTCAAAAAGCTCATCCGTTGAGTCGGGGTGCTCAAATCAAATACCGGCTCCAAAATTGCCAGTTCCGACTCACTTTTTGCCTCCGGGTCCTCCGCATCAGTCCGGAACCTCCCGAACCTCGCTGTAAACTGAAAATACACCTGCTCCAAGTGTTTCCCAAATTTTTCTACAACCATAGCGGTGTCGGAGCTTCCCGTGCCAGTCACCTAACGCGTACAAAGCCCGAAACAAGCAGAGGCTTCCGCGGGGATCCAAATCAACCCGAACTCCTCTGTATCACAAAGGGGACACATCCAAGGCAAACTCCTCCGCACCACACCATCCTGCAAGGTCGGTGCGTCATCCAAATCCCGGTGTTCTACACTAAGTCTACTGGAGGCAAAACAGATAGATATGCAGATAGATAGATAGATAGATAGATAAGCTGAAGAAGAACTACAGCTAAATGTCTCAAACATAATGCACAAAAGGAAACACTATCATATACATGCCATGAATACTCTCGCTACTGCTAAAATGCCTCAGTATCAATGCTCAAAGGAAAAACCATCTAAGAACATATGATGCAACCACCCGCTCATGTCACCCAATCCCAATGACTGCCACATAGGGTCCAGTCCAGCCTGCGCCTGTCGACTAGGAACGCACCTGCCCACTACCACACATCCACATGAGGACGGGATTTACGTGGGGCGTCCTGTCCGACTATCCCAATCTCACTCATGTAACCACCTGGTAACTCGGCCAGGGGCATGTAACCCACCTGGTAACTCGGCCAGGGGCATGTAACCCACCTGGTAACTCGGCCAGGGCATGTAACCCACCTGGTAACTCGGCCAGGGGCATGTAACCCACCTGGTAACTCGGCCAGGGGCATGTAACCCACCTGGTAACTCGGCCAGGGGCATCAACACATCTACGCATCCGGAGCGTGACCCGAGGGGAGCGACCCCACCGAGTATCAAGCATGTCTCAACTGTCTCAGCAAGCGGCAAATGCAGGCTAAAATCTGCGATCAACCAGATCGGAAAACTCGAATGCTCAAAACACTACTCAGTCGGAAAAGACTCCACGACTCAAACAGGAAAAGTCTAAATCCTCACATGATCTGTCGGAGAACCCTCAACGACTCAATCTGATAATGCACAACCCATGGCTAAGTCGGGAAACCTCCACGACTCGATCTGCCAGAACCCCAAAACTCTCATATCTAAGTGGGAGAACCACCTCCACTATTAAATCAGAGATACATAACTCATGATCTAGAGTAATCTCCTCAACCCACAAGGAAACTCAAATCCACATGACACTAGAACTCATCCCAAAACTCAAAAGTGATCACTCGGCCCCCAGGCACGAGGTCCAATGCACCCTGAATCTATGCCATACCTCTGGCGAACTCATAATTTAAAAACCTCCTTTAAAAATGCTAATTTTCCTTAAAACGGGCTTTCTCGATTTTTAAAATGATCAGGGTGCAAAAATAATACCAAAAGAACATGCAGTCTAGTGTCATATAGTATTAGGAGTCTACTAAAAATAATTTGGGGTTCCGATAAATTTTACAGAAAATTCCAGGCAACTATCAGATTTAAAAACAGTGAAAAAACATGATAATTATGATCAATTTGCATTCAGGAGCATTAAGGAGCATTCCATACATTTTGGAGAAATTCCAACCCACCTGGAATGCTTTCCGCAGGCAACGCTGAAGTCGGTGAAGCGCCGGATCCTCAAACTGACGAAACCTCGAAAAATGCGCCGCGCGCGCGCACATTGTCGCATACTTGGAAAAAAAAATCTCTGGAAGCTCAATTAAATCCACCTGGGTCTTCACAGTAAAATACAAGCTCACCACAACCAAAAAGCACAAACACCAACACTCTGCAGCCCCCACAACACTCACACACCACACATGCACAGCACTTGCACACACACTGTCCAAGCTCCAGCACAACATAAAACCCACAACATAAGCTCCATGCACACAGCCCACTCAGTCCCACACACAGCCTTGTAGCACAAGCTTGTTGGAGGCTCGGCGCGCGCGTCCCGCTCGTCGCGCTCTCGGCTCGGCCCCTCAGCTTCTAGGAGGAAGTCCAACATCAAAACCACCCTAAAAAAAATCTCCATTTCTCATCCCTCTTCTTCTTTCTCTCCTTCTCTCCATCCTCTGTTTCATTGCCTTTCCTCTGTTTTGTGGTTGAAGGAGAAGGTGACGTGGCCTTCTTTTAATTAAGGTGGCTAATTAATTAGTGGTAGGCAGCTGTTTGAAGGGATTTAAATAATCCCTCAAGCAAAACCAAAATATCTAATCCACTTACACACTCTCATCTTAAATCCATTCTTTTCTCTTTCTTCTCTAATTCCATCACAGGCAATATTAATACCTAATTAATTTAATTAAATAATTCATTTTATGCCAACTCCAAGTCACTTTTTGCCTTCGGGGTCTCCGTGCCGGCCCGAAACCTCCCGAACTCCGCTGTAATCTGAAAATACACGTGTCCAAAGCTTTTTCCAACTCAAAATGCTCAACTGTGGAGTCGGTGTGCTCAATCCAAAAACTGGCTCCAAAACTGCCAGTTCCAACTCACTTTTTGCCTTCGGGTCCTCCGCGTCAGTCCGGAACCTCCCGAACTCCGCTGTAATCATAAAATACACGTGTCCAAGTGTTTCCAATATTTCTGCACTCCACTGTGAAGTCGGTGCTTTCCCAAAACCAGTCTTCCATCGGCGCACAATGCCCGGAAAACTCCGATTCAAGCTGGGGCTCCCGTATTGATCCGAGTCAACCCGAACTCAACTGTAAACACATATGGAACACGCTCGAGGCAAATTCTCCGCACCACGCCATCTTGCGAGGTCGGTGCGATATCCAAAATCCCGGTATTCTACACAACCACCCACCTGAAACTTAACGATCCGCCGCCTGATTTAGCTGAAATTTGGCGTGAGTAATCCTTATCCTCCCAGGAGTCCGATGCCGCAAAAATCATCCAAATCCGCCTCACGGATTGGGCGCAATCACTGAAGCAATGCGCGCTGCGCAATCAATTTCCAGAATTTCAGCAAGTGCAACAAGGTTAAATAAAAAATATGTGCAACCTCAAATACCTCAAAATGAAGTCTCCAATAGTAAAACAAAGATGTCCTCTTTCATACAAATATCTTCAAGTCCTAAAAAATCCACCATTAATTTCTCTTAACATTCAAATGAAGCAAAAATCACAATGCTGTCCAAAAACTGCTAACATAAACTTGCTAGCATTTCCAAGCTTAATTAGGGGCTTTTCCAAAGGAATTTATCCACATATCACAAAATAGAATTTGCTCACCTTGAAGTTAAGAAGAAGCCCCAACTTTAATTTCTGAAAAAGACTTTATATCCACAAAGTTATCTGCATTCCAAGGTGCATTGCTCAAATCAAAACTAAAACAGGGACTGCAGTAAATCTTATAACAGCACTTGGAAAGATCATTAAAGTTACCTAACCAAACGTGCTCCAAATCCTGCAAGAGAGGTACCATCGGATTCCTTGTCGAGAGTAGATACAAATTGAGCTACAGAACTCCAAATTTCATGCTCGGATGAAGGAGAAAACCCATAAACACTTTGAACTATCCACCAAGTTCCATCTGTACACGAATGCAGCAAGGTGCTCCACAGATCATGCATAAAGCCTTATAAAAACTCAGATCTGGGGAAAATGATACATACCAATATTGTAGATCTTCGAGTCTTGGAAATTTCCTCGCAAAAATTATTCAACAATTCCCATCCTACTGCCCAGAAAGGCCAAAACACTGAGGGCTGTTCAGGATTCCAGACTGAAACAAAGGGTTCAAAAGATGGCCTTAAACCTCTGTAAAATCATAAGATCTGAGGGAAGAGTTGAATACAAAAATTGTAGCCTTACCTCTTGTGAAAACATAGAACCAAAAATGAGCTCGAAATTCCAAGAAATGAGTCCTGGGGAATTTTCGCACTGAAACGCGATGGAGAGGGCAGTGAAGCAGCAATGGTGATGTCCTCAAATGTCGGCGGAGAAGATGATCCAAATGGCCCCCAAAAATTCCCAAAAAATCTAATGTTGTAGAAGACTTGCTGAAGAAGCTCTGGTAAAAGTCCCCACTGAGAAAGACCCTCCAAAAGATCTAAAATGGAGGATGAAACTCCATTTAAATACCAAGAAGAAGAAGCTGCTGCAGGAACCTCCCATTGATGCTACAGTATCGGGCCGGCCCGCGGCCGCAACGCGGGCCGCCACGCGGCAGCCATCGAGCGGTCGCGCCAGCCGCTGGATGCCCGCCACACGTCGCGCCCCGACAGGGCAATCACACCCGCGAATGGGTGCGCGACGCGTGGCGGCGCCTTATCCGCCCGCGCCCAAGGCTGCCCGCGCCTCAGCCCGCGCCTGCCCGTGCCTGCTGCGTGGGCCGGGCTCGCTGCGCCGCGCCCCGACGCCTGCCACGTGGCGTACAGAACCAACGGGGAGCCGCCACGTGGCACCCCCTCCGGTCCACCGGTCCACCATGCACCCAAAATCATAGGAAACTTCGAGTTGCCCGTTTTCGCGCGTCCAGACTCAGGAAAATACATGTAAATAGCCGATTTTTATCGTTTTTCCGCGCTGAATCCAAATACGAAGTCCGTTTTGCAAGAATCCATTTCTAATTTTTGGCGAAACTCCCCATTAGGCAATCTTGATCCATTTCTCGCACTGACTCCATTTCTAGGGTCCGATTGCGCGCAACCAACACTATCCACAGAAATAGGCCTCCACAAGCTGTCGATCACACTGTAATGACCACGAAGATTCGGGTCTTCACAGTCCGGACCCCGAACTATGTGTTTGTTGAAATCGCATGAACAGTCCGGATTAGGCCACATCCAGTCCGGACCCCAAACTGTTTTTTCAGGAAATTTGCTGAAAAAAGACGACAGTCCGGACCACCGTGCGGGAAAAGTTCTGTTAAGTCAGTTTTTGATGCTGATCTCTTTCCAAAGGTTTCTAACCTATAAATAGACCCTAATTTTACATCTAGGGTAACCGGAAAAAATATAAAAAATCCACATATATAGAGAAGAAAGAAAAACACGATTAATTTCATGTTTCTTCGTCTATATTGATCAATTTAATTCTAGGGTTTCCAAATCTTATTTCTTGTAGAATCAAATTGATGAATACTTAGATTGTAATTCTTGTCTATCTATGATCTAAGTATTTAGAGGATCATTACCAACAAAACAACGATTTTCCAAAATCGGCGCGTGGATTCGCGTGGCCTTGTGGATTCAAGGTGCTACCGCTCTCGTGGATTCGGAGCGAGGTACGTTCGTGTGATCGATACGTGCTACATTGGTGAGGACCGTGGATTCGATTGGACGTCGTGGATTCGACGTTGGACGTCGTGGATTCGGCGTTGAACGCAAATCGTGGATTCGAGGAGCGTTGTGGAGCGAGCGGAGAAGATCTACTTGGAGCGTATGGAAAAGGTTGAGTCGTAGTGTTACGGTAAATCACCTTGTACGTGTTTAATCTTAGTAGATTTCGCCGTGTTATCGGTCCCGTGGTTTTTTACTCTTGTGACAGAGTTTTCCATGTAAATCTTGCGTACTTTATTTATTTTCCGCATTGGGTTATTTTTTACGCAACGATTTGGTGTGTTTATTGTTTACACCTATTCACCCCCCCTCTAGGTGGTTTTTCCCCTATTCAGATCCATTATTAACATAACCCACAAGTGGTATCAGAGCGGGAATAGGGTTGTAAATAATGGTTGAAGGCGAAAACATCAATAGACCACCGTTCTTCGATAGAACAAATTATGCATATTGGAAAGTACGCATGAGAGCGCTCTTGATTTCCATCGATGAACGGGTTTGGCAATCAATTGAGTTTGGATGGACAAATCCTACTGAGATTATTGTTGATGTTCCCACCCTCAAACCTAGGTCGAAATGGACCAAGGAAGAAATTGATGCATCTTCTTACAACGGCAAAGGAATTAATGTTTTGTTTAATGCTTTGTAGCAAACCGAGTTCTCTCGCGTCTCGGCATGTGAGACCGTGAAAGAAATATGGGATACTGTCACGCTCCGGGGTCAAAACTGCGACCCGGGCTCGCCAACAGATCCGCCACCTATGCCAAACCCGCATAGGCGAAGCGTCCTACCTGCAAGAAAAGTACTACAGCTAGACAGATATCAGAGCTATAAATAACAATTTGCTGTAAACCAAAATCAATCACCGTACAACTGGAAAATAATACAACAATGTCCATCTCCCAAAAATGATAAACATACAATATCCTCATATATAAAGCTCAGAACTCAACAGGGAGGTATCTCCAATAAATACATCAGTGTACAGGCTCTCAATACATATCATATCCTCACTACATCAGTCTCTCGAAAGAGGAAAATAAAATAGCTAATCTACTGAAGATCTCCTCAGAAGGGGTACCGCTACTCTCCAATGACGGGTAGGGATCTAGCACGCGACTCCCTCGCCCCGATCAACAACCGCAGAATCAGCAACACCCGCTAAGACTCTGCAAAACAAAGGAGAGAAAAGAAGGGGAGGGGGAAAACCCCCAACGGGTGTGAGAACTACACCTAAAAAGGGAGTCCTCAGTGGGTACCGCCACCAGGCCCGACGATCTGCCCACTAAGTCCACTAGAGGCATAAGATAACCAAAGCAGTAAAGACTGAAATAAGAAAGCTGGAGACTCTCAACAGCTACTATCCCTCTATCTAAATGCTCAAAAGGGGAGTACCAAAGAATGGTATGCAACCACTAGCACATGAAGTGCCCAATCGACCCAATCGAGCTGACTGCCACATTTGGTCCAGTCAAACCTGCGCCCACCTACAACCACCTCCCGCTGACGGGCAGGAATTATGTAGGGCGTCCAAACGGACTAACTCGCTATCGAGTAGTGGCTCATGCAGGCTATAGTCAAAATCTACGCTCTCTCTCAGAATGGATAGCCTCAAGATCACCAAACCTCTCGAACAACGGTCGACTAACTCACAACGACCTCGGGACCACCGTCAATCCCCAAACGGTTCCCAACAACACTAGCACTGGTCTACACACAGCTACTAGACTCCACTCGGTCCCCTTGACACGAGTGCAACAATAAAGCAAATGTCTGTAATAAACCCAATCTAATGCCACCAGTAAAACTGGTACTGCCTGCTGTGCCTGCCTGTATCGGGTATGCTGGCCGACGCATAACACCGATGAAAAGGAGTCTCAAGGACTCAAAGTATGTATAACACTCCGAAGTGGCACTCGAGGGGAGCGACCCACACGAGTAAAGTATCTCAGTAACCAGTAATATAAGTATAAATCAGCAGGACTGGATCATGACTCTGATCAAAGTGGGAAAGCCCAACCACTAAAGAAAGCCTCGGTCCTCAATCAGATGCAAAAGTACTCAAATAGTGGGAATCTCCGTTCACTAGAGAAAACTGATACCCAATCTGATGTAAAAGTAAACATCCGGTCAACCGCCCAATATCCGCGGTTGCCGCAATACCCTGCCGTCTATAACCAAATCCTATAGCCGACCTCCGGTCAACCGCCCAAAGTCCACGGTCACCGCAAAACCCTGCCAACCTCAATCCAGCACAACCCGTCCCTGACACCAATGTCCCGGCTACACTACCCCAGACCCCTGCTCGCACCCGAGCAACACAGACCGCCTGACTAACAAAGAAGGAGAAAAGGATAACATGGTTTCTCCTAAGTCAAGTTCCAATAAGTAGTGTAGCGATAGAAGGTGGCCTAACTATATGTCCATACAAGCATGCATTTGTTCTCAAGAAGAATATAAGAAAGTAAACCACATGCCAAAATCATCAATGCCTACACCTGTCCATAATCCTCGATCATAATAACTCCTCAGAGTAAAAATCCGCACATAGCTATATAATCCTGCCCCATCGCATAAACCAACCACATAAAAGGCTATATGAGCTAACATGGCATGTTACATAATCACATAGGGTAATATTATCCTAGGTAAGCTTACACTGATCATCGACATAGATATCCAAATCATGCAAGTCCTCAGTATACCTCATAAATACTATTCTTGCAATCATGTATACAATTATCATTATCAAGCTTACCTACCTTTCAAACATAAACCATGTACCCTAAACATGCATGCATCCTAACATACAGAATTAGAGAACCGTCCACCGGTTCTAGAAACAAAGCACCCACCTGAAGCGCTTTCCGCAGGCAAAAGCCGAAGTCGGTGAAGTGTGTAGACGCTCACAATCCAAAATCTACCAAAACTGCACCCTCGGTACATGTCGCGCAAGCCTCGGCTCCAAATAGCTAAAAACCCCCGGAATCCACTATCTCCAATTTTCTCCAGTTCCAACAGGTTCAGAAACACTCGTGAACCTTCCTGGGTACAACAATAAGGTCCAAGGTTACACTTTTATTCCAAAATATCCAAGTACATACAAATCTGTTGGAACAGTCCCAAAGATGCGGATTTTTCACCTGCAGCAAGAACTCAGAAAAATCCAACATAAATACTGTCGCGATCGTCGCGTCGAGACCTTCGAAACGAGTACCTGCACGTCAAAATCCGAGCCCCGGAGGCCGAGTTACAAATTCCACAATGCGATGAGCGCGAAACTCCACAACATACGCAACTGTATCACATTGCACAGAAGAATGGGAAAAGTATACCTTCGGGCAATTCCCAAAAAAATCCCAGAAAAATACGACGGTAATCCTTGCGACGCGTAGATGCAAAAAGTGTATAGGCACGTCTCCATCCGATGCATGAGCGCGGAGATTAAAATCCGGCAAGGTGTCGCTATCCAGAAATTCCATCAGCGGCAAAAGGGGTTAAAAACGTACCCTGAACCCCAAACAAAGCTCAAATCTGAGAAAAGTAGACAATACAAGAATCATAGATCTACCTCTAGTGAATCCAACGCCGTGAAAATTGTCCAAAAACACTGTCGGGGTAGCTCTGTGGACCTCTCAGACCAAAATGCGACGATAACGGGCCTTCGATGAAAGAACGTCGCTCTGCGCTACGATGCCGAAGTCGTCGACGCCGCGCTCTCCAAAAATTCCGAGCTTCCTCCACAAGATGCACAGCGAGGAGAGAAACAACTTTGGTGAAGGGTGCAAAGGCAAGAGAGCTCGGGAAAGGGCCCAAACGCGGAGAGGAAGAGGCTTTAAATAGGCCCAAACCAGAAAAATCCCGAAATTGGGCTTTCGGGACCCAAATCCGGGCGCCCGAAAGTATCGGGCTGCTACAGTGTTGGGCTCGGCCCAACACTGTTCATGCCCGAACAGCCCAGAGCCCGCCACGTCTCACCCGAGCGGACAGTTGTGAAGATCCGGATCTCTGGGATGGTTTTGCAGGGCGAGCAGTGGCTTCTGGGGGCCTATGTCGTGTGACAGAGTTGGTTGTTCAAGAATCGGATTCCAGATTTGGAACCCGCGCGAAAATCGGATCAAGTTTGCTTTTGTGAGGGCTTCCGGCAAAATTTAGAAAGAGAATTTGGCGAAACGGACAGCGGATTTGGACTCAGCGTGCGAAAACGATGAAAATGGGCTATTTACTTGAATTTTTCGGAATTCGGAGCAAAAAGTACTGTTCACCGGCCGGAATTACTGTTTCGGCGCCGGCGGCGACCGGCAGGCGGCGGAGCAAGGCGGAGCGCGGCGGCGCAGTGGCGGAACGCTTCCGCGGGTAGCGCGGGCAGGCGCGGGCAGGCGCGGCGCGCGGGCAGGCGCGGGCAGGCGCGGCGCTCGGTGGCGGGTCCACAGACGGGCGCGTGCACCGGGAGCACCGAGAAATGGTAATGCCACGAGGCAGCACCCTATTGGTTGGACGGCGTCAAAGACAGCGGCGGCGGCTGTGACACGTGGCGTCGCGTGATTGGCCGACAAGATCCGGAAGACCCGGCGCGTAGACCGGGCGCGTGCGCCGCGTGAACCACGTGGGGACACGTGGCACTGAGCCATTGGCGGGCGCACGCCGCCCACGTGCGCGTGGCGTGCGGAACGTGGGCGGCTGGAACAGGTGGCGCGATCTGGCGGATTCGGTGGGACACGTGGCAGCATCTCAGCATTTCGGGCGGCTACAGTAACTTTCGGGCGCCCGGTTTTTGGGCCCGAATCCGACAAGCCCAATAGTGTTTTTTTTGGCTATAAATAGGCCATTGAGGGCTTCATTTCTGGACTTTCTGAGATCCTTTTTGAGTGCCGTTTTCGACAGAGAGTTTCTACTTCGAGTCTTTTACACTTTTTGGGGTTTTGGAGAAATTTTGGAGACCATTTTATATTTTTCCTCCCCGCTCTCGCGAGCTTCGACGCTGTTCCAATATCGATCGTTTTCGTCGACTTTTCGTCCGCAGACTCCCCCGAGCTGAGTTCTTGGTCTTTTTCGCCGATTTTTGCGGTAGAGTTTTCACGACAGGTAGATCCTCGACTTTGGTATTCATCTCTTGGCTCTGTTTTGAGTTTTTATGGGAGTGCGTGCAGCATCTTTAGACCCCCTTTTTGCTGTAGCATGTTCTAGACAGCGGAGGAGTAATCTTGCAATTTCTCGGCCTACGAGAGGCAGAAATTGGTGCTTAAAGACTTGATTTCTATCTACACTTCGCGAGGATCGCCGTCGTATTTTTCTTAGAATTTTTGGAGGCCATCTCGCAGGAGGTAATTCCCTGTTTTGTGGACAGATGTGCGATAAAATTACTGTTTTGAGTAATTTGAGCTTACCACGATGTTCGGCTTATATTTCAGCGACCGGGTGGAATTTTTGGTCGATTTTTGGTGCGTTGGAATCGTGAGAACCTGAGGATCACACCCGTTAAATTTCAGCTCTTTTGGACTCAGGATTAATGCGCACATCCAGGTGGGTTGGAATTCTTCCAAACTTTGTGGAATGCCTTCTAATTCTGTTGAAAGCATGTTAGCATGCCTAGTTAGCTATCTGTATAGCTGGTAAAATCTGATAGATGTTTAGATTATCTTTGAATGACAGACTTGAACCCCTTTTATCGTCAGTAGACTGTTTGACACTAGATTGCATGATTAGTTGACTTCCGAATTGCATCTGAACTGTTTTAAAATCATTGAACCCGTTTTAATATAAAAAGTGGTTTCAAAAATAGTTTTAAACATTGTGATCACCCAGAGGGGTTGGATAGGTTCAGGATGCATGTACTCTCGTGCCTGGGGGCCGGGAAGATATTATTGACTCAGTGGATGGGTTTCCTAGTGTCTTGGGGGTTGTGTGTACTATCAGATTGAGTCGTGGAGTGTTCTCCGACCTGTTTATGGGTTAGTTGGCATTTCGAGTTTTCGACCTGTTCGATCATTGATTATAGTCTGCAGATGCCGCTTTTTGAGCCAGATGAGACACGCTTATTCCTCGGTGGGGTAGCGCCCCTCGAGAGCCGCTCCGGATGCGATGATGATGATGCGCCTAATGAGGCTGCTTTGCGTGATATTATGATAGTCCGATTGGACACCCTAGTTGATACACCAGGGGCCCTAGTTGATACACTAGGGGGCGCAGGCTTGACCGGACCAGATTTGGCAGTCATTGAGATTTTGGTTGATGTGGGCACCTCGTGAGCGAGTGGATGCATTGCATGTTCTTAGCTGAGTTTTTCCTTTGAGCATGATACTTGAGGCATATTAGCTGTAGTTTCATTTCAGCTTTCATATTATCTATCTGTATATCTATTCTCTTGCCTCCAGTAGACTTAGTGGCATACCGTGGATCTTGGTGACGGTACCCACTGGGAACTACCTTCTGCAGTAGTTCTCACACCCGCTGTGGTGACAGGTTTTCCTGAGGTAGCTGTTCCGGCACCGATTCGGGCGGAGGCAGCAGATCGAGGTAAGGGTGTGGCCGAGTAGCTCCTTATAAGTTTTATTTTGAGAGTTAGAGGTAGATGTACCCTATCTGAGAGATTTATTTATGTACTGAACAGTTTGAGAGGTTTGATGTATAATGTATTATGTTTTAGACTGAGAGATGACCATTATTTTGGATGTGCTACTTCAGCTGTTCAGTGTTGGGATTCTGTAGCTACTTATTTTATTTTTACAGCTCTGATACATGTATAGCTATAGATCTGATTTGCAGGTTAGACGCTTCGTCTGTGTGGAGATTTCCATACAGATGGCGGATCTGTTGGCGAGCCCGGGTCGCAGTTCTGACTCCGGGGCGTGACAGATTAGAGTGGTATCAGAGCCTAGGTTGTAGGTCATTGAGGACTTAGAAACCCTAGGCTTGTGCTTGGACAATAGGATGACTGATGTGAGAGACGTGATTTTAGCGAGAGTCCTGATTGGGTCGTGGCTCCCCCGAAGGATTGGGGTGAGAGATTTGGCATGATTATTCTCTAAAGTGATTATGTTGGCTGCAGACAACATAATACTTTAGAATGGGTAACATGCTTTTAGACTTTCGCTTGACCGGGTCGAGAGATTTTAGTGTCCCGACGTTTGGTTTTGTGCAGTGGACTACGATGCCTCCGAGACGTCGTGCAGTGACGAGGGCACATCCTACCCCAGAGGAGGAGCTCGAGCAGCGAGAGGCAGAGCCAGCAGAGCATGGTGAGGTCTTGGATTTGCGGGCCCAAGTAGTCCAGATGTCGGAGGCGATGAGGCGCCGGGAAGAGAACATGGAACGCATGATGCGCATGCTGGAGCAGAGAGCATCTCCGGCAGCACCGCCAGTTGTACCCCCTGTCGCGACATCATCAACGTCGACCCTGATTGCACCATTGTCAGTGCAGGAGCAGCGAGAGCTTACTGACCGTTTGACTTACTTCAGTCAGTTCCATCCCCCACAGTTTTCGGGACAGAGTCTGGAGCCTTGGGAGACAGAAAACTGGATTGCTGCGATGGAAAAGCTATTTGAGAACTTGTTCATCAAGGAGAAGCATCAAGTGCATTTGGCTACGCACTTTCTGGAAAAGGACGCTGAGACTTGGTGGCGCCGCGTACGCCCAGCTAGACCTCCTGGAGTTCAGTTGATGACTTGGAGCGAGTTTCGTGCTTTACTGCTTGGGGCCTTCTTTCCCGACAGTGCGAAGCAGAAACTGGAAGGAGAACTGAGACGCCTACAACAGGGAAATCGACCACTTCAAGAGTACATTCGCAATTTTACAAGGTTACTGAACAATGTACCCCATGTAGCACGAGATGAGGCCAAGCGAGTGGATCTGTTTGAGAGAGGATTGCATCGGGACATCTATCTGTTTGTTCACTCCCAGCGATCGCCGACCCTGGATGCGGTGATTGAGCATGCTCGATGGATTGATCGAGGAGCAGTGGTTATGAATGAGAGGGACGGAGCACCAGGGACCAGCTCCGGAGGAAAGCGTCCAGCACCGCCTGATTTGGGACAGTCTAGCAGATCGAGACCTCCGAGGCCACCACGATTTCAGTTTCAGGGTCGTGGGACTTAGAGGAGACAGAGATCAGGAGGTTTTCGACCACCGAGACAGCAGCAGCAGCAGCCACCGCATCATGGGCGTCCTGACGGATGTGTCATCTGCGGCGGACCCCATGCACCCCAGCAGTGCGACCAGAGGCAGGGCCGGTGTTATCGATGCGGTCAGACCGGGCACTATTCTTTGTCTTGCCCGAGAGTAGGATCGGCAGCACCTACATCAGCATCGACACCTCATTCGCCCTTGTAGGTAGCAGGAGCTTCGCGGAGCTTTGGCCAGACTGATCGGGCCACCTCTTCACGACAGCCGGACAGGCGACCACCTCCGAGCGGGCGAGTATATGCTGCTCAGGTAGAAGACTCCGTGGCGGCTGATCAGGTGGTGGTAGGTATTATCCTTATCTCCTCCACTCGTGCTAGAGCATTATTTGATACTGGAGCATCTCACTCATTCATTAGTAGAGAATTTGCATCGTTGCATGGGCTAGTGATAGGACCGTTAGCTTGTGCACGTGAGGTTCAGATTCCCGATCACGTGCTACACGTAGATGAGTGTTGTCGGTCCTGCCCAGTGCAGTTAGGACCCTGGATTTTTCCTATTGATTTGTTGGTCCTACGCCAGCTTCGAGATTTTGATGTAGTGTTGGGTATAGATTGGTTATCCCGATACTATGCTACCATTGATTGTAGAAAGAGGACGGTGATCTTCCGAGAGCCCAGACAGGAGGAGTTCACCTACCTTGGTTGCCAGAGCATGCTGTTCGCAGCGATCGTTTCCTCAGCGAGAGCTAGACGAATGATGAGTAGAGATTGCACCGCTTTCCTGGCAATTATTGTTGAGGTGCCTACGGCGGCACCAGGACTCGAGGAAATCTCTATCGTCCGAGAGTTTCCGGATGTGTTTCCTCTTGAGCTGACGACTATGCCGCCGAAGAGGGAGATAGAGTTTGTGATCGACGTGGTTCCAAGAACCGTGCCGGTCTCGAAGGCACCTTATCGGATGGCACCTGCCGAGTTGAGAGAATTGAAGGCGCAACTGCAGGACCTGATGGATAAAGGTTTCGTTAGACCTAGTGTGTCTCCGTGGGGAGCGCCAGTTTTGTTCGTCAAAAAGAAGGATGGATCCCTTAGACTGTGTGTGGATTAAAGAGAACTAAACAAAGTGACCATCCGGAACAAGTATCCTTTACCATGGATAGATGATTTGTTTGACCAGTTGCAAGGAGCTCTGGTGTTTTCAAAGATCGATCTCCAATCCGGTTACCACCAGTTGAGGGTGAGGGCCGAGGACATACCTAAGACGGCCTTTAGATCTCGATACGGGCATTACGAGTTCACGGTAATGCCATTTGGATTAACTAATGCCCCAGCCGCATTCATGGATTTAATGAACCGGATATTTCAGCCGTACTTGGATCGATTTGTCGTAGTGTTCATAGATGATATTTTGATTTACTCCCGAAGCAATGAGGAGCATGAGGAGCACTTGAGGATAGTGCTACAACTTCTGAGAGAGAAGAAGTTATATGCCAAACTGAAGAAGTGCGAATTCTGGCTTCGGGAAGTTGCATTTTTAGGCCATGTGGTTTCAGCCGCTGGAGTGGCAGTGGACCCGACAAAGATTGATGCTGTTCGGGATTGGCCTAGACCGACGACGGTTACTGAGGTCCGGAGTTTCTTGGGCTTAGCAGGATATTACCGTCGATTTGTTGAGGGCTTTGCGAAGCTCTCTACTTGTGGTGACCCGGATCTTTGCAGGGCTTCTACAGTGTGACCAGCAGCTTCTGGAAGCCTACGTGGCATGTCGGCGGTGTTCGCGCGCCAATTTGGACACAAGAGATGGACTCGGGGCTTATAATGGATCTCTTAGGTAATCGGGGGACCCCATCGGATGTTTAGAAGAGTTTACGCGCGGAGTGGATATCAAATTTAGGCTCGGCGCGGAATTCGGATTAAAAATACCTTTCCGGGAGCCTCCGGCAAATTATAGGAGTCGAATTTGGCAAAATGGACGCCGTTTTTGGAATCAGCGCGCGAAAACGATCAAGATGGGCTATTTACTTACTGTTTTTGAGCTTGCGGGTACTGTTCACGCCGGAACAGTGTCTCCGGCGATCGCCGGCGGCGGCGGGCAGCGTCGGCGGGCGGCGGCGCAGCCTCGGGCAGGCGTTTAGCGGCCGCGGGCAGGCGGCTGAGGGCGCGGGCAGGCGGCTGAGGGCGCGGGCAGGAGCGCGGTCCACCGCGGAGGTCGTGCGCTGGGGGCGGGCCACGTGGCGCTTTTCGGTTGGCCGGTGCTGCAGACGCGGTCCACGGAATTTGGTCCGGGTGCACGGTAGACCGGGGGGACACGTGGCATGAGGTGATTGGTTCGGTGTTGTGCTCCCGGTCCACGCAACCGGTGGAGTTGGTGACCGGGGCAGGTGGCCGTACGGCGGGGCAGGTGGCCGTACGGCCGGGGCAGTCGCGACGTGCGCGGTGCACGGGGCGACGTGCGCGGTGCACGGGTTGCCGGGGCCACGTGGCGCGACGCCATTGGCTGGCACAGGTGCGCCGGGTGCAGCGGGGCCCAGGAATCCTGTGTCGTGGGCTACGTGGCCGGCCCGCAGCGTTTCGGGCTTGAACAGTAATGGGCCGGGCCCATTACTGTAGCCGCCCAAAAAATCCCTGGCGCCCGAAACCTGGACTCATTCGGTATTTTTGCAATTGTTTCTCCTGCACTATTTATACCAACCCGAGCCCCCTTCTTTGCTTTCTTTCTCTCAACCCTTTCACTTTCTGCCCGAGCCCCCTCAAGCAAAGTTGTTCACCTCTTCACCCTTGATCTTCCTACCAAGTTCTAGGATTTTTGGAGGCTCGAATCCCGAGGTTTCCCATTTTACGGCGCGACGCAACGTTGCTTTCCTGTGTTCTTTTACGGCGCAGCGACAGTGTTTTAGCTCCCCTGGGCTACCCCGAGATCATTTTGCAGTGATTCTTGCGCCGGCAGACTCCTAAGAGGTAGGACTTCGTCTTTCCTTTTGGTCGCGCTTTCCCGTTTCAAGTTTTCGGCACGGATCCCGAGGCAACACTGTGACCCATTTTCTGTTTGGCTTTGTGGGACAGCATCGAGGTGTTTTGGCCATATCTTTGCGCACGAGCGTCAGACGGAAACGAGCTTATACAACTTTTTCATCTTCAGATCGCAAGGAACGCGCTCGTATTTTTCTTGGATTTTTATGAGATTTCATCAGAGGTGAAAATCACTGTTTCTCTGTGTATAGTGCTACAGTCTTTTTGTGCTGAAATCTTGTGAGTGTACCACCCTGTCAAATTTATATCTTGGCTTACCGAACTCAGATTTGGACGTGCAAGCTACCGTTGCGAAGCTATCGACGCGAGGATCGCGGTGATATTTTTCTGGGAATTTTCTGGGCTCTTGCTGCAGGTGAAAATTAAGCATTTCTGGGACTGTTGTGGTATGTGTGTGTGAGAGCAGATTTTGGAATGTATGTGTAATAATGGACTTTGTATTGTGCCAGGAGAGTTACGGGTGTGCTGAACTTATTGGAGCAAGGGATTAGAGTTATCTGGTGTTTTCAGCTGTTGGGCTTTGGACAGTCAGCTTTTCAGGTGGGTGCCTTATTCCCGGAACCGGTGGACGGTTCTCTATATTGTTATATGTTAGCATTGCATGCAGGTGTACGGTACAATAGCTGGAATTGATCGGTAAGTTTAACAGTGAGGATTTTATGGAAATTGCAAGTGAATTCCTCATAGTATGACAATGGTATAATCAAATATTCATGTTGGTGATTAGTGGAAGCCCACCTAAGGCAAGGTTACCATATATGATTAATTATCATGCCATATTAGCACATAACCTTTTATGAGGCTGGTTTATGCATTGGGATAGGATTATGTAGTTATGTGCAGGTTCTACTATGAGGAGCCGTTTTGGATTGAGGATTATGGACAGGTATGGTCATTGATAATTTCGGCATGAGGTTTATCTTTCTTTATTTTGCTTTGAGGACAAATGCATGCTTGTATGGACATCTAGATAGGCCATCTTTTACTGCTACACTTTCATATTGGGACTTGACTTAGGAGAAACCATGATTGCTTTCTTTCTCCTTTTTATTTAGACTTTTGAGTCATGTTGCTCGGGTTCGAGCAGAGGTTTGGGATAGTGTAGCTGGGACCTTAGGGTCAGAGACAGGGTGTGCTTGATGTTGGATTGTCGGTTATTGCGGCAACCGCGGACAGTAGGCGGTTGACCGGATCTTGATTATTTTACCCAATTGTGGGTTGTGGGTTATTGCGGCGACCGCGGACTTTGGGCGGTTGACCGGATGTTTACTATTGCATCAGATCGGGGTTTTTATTAGTGGACGGAGTTTCCCACTTTGATCATAGTCTTGATCCAGTCCTGCTATTGTGAGACATTGGTTACAGAGAGGCTTGATACAGAGATGCTTGTGATACTGATGACAGTGATACTTTACTCGTGTGGGTCGCTCCCCTCGAGTGCCACTCCGGAGTAGGCTTTCCACGGTGTGAGCGCCGGGCACCATGCTGGGTCCTTGAGTTCGACAGCAGAGCAGGCAGTACCAGTGATTACTGGTCTATCGATTGGGTTTATTCAGGCAGATACTTTGTGTTACACTCGTGCCTGGGGGACCGAGTGGAGTCTAGTAGCTGTGTTTAGACCAGTGCTAGTAGTGTTGGGAACCGTTCGGGGTTTGACGGTGGTCCCGTGGTCGTTGTGGGTTCTTTGACCATTGTGTGAGAGGTTGAGCATCTTGGGTCTATCCGTTCTGAGAGAGAGAGCATGGATTATGACTATAGCCTGCATGAGCCACTACTCAATAGCGAGTTAGTCCGTTTGGACGCCCTACGTAATTCCTGCCCGTCAGCGGGAGGTGGTTGTAGGTGGGCGCAGGTTTGACTGGACCCGATGTGGCAGTCAGCTCGATTGGGTCGATTGAGCACCTCGTGTGCGAGTGTTGCATATATTTATCAGAGTTTCCCCATTTGAGCATTTAGATAGAGGCATGGTAGCTGTAGAGTGTCATCTGCTTCTTCTTTATGTCTTACTGCATTAGTTATCTTTTGCCTCTAGTGGTCTTGGTGGGCAGATCGTCGGGCCTAGTGGCGATACCCACTGAGAACTCCCTTTTTGCGTAGTTCTCACGCCCGTTGGGGGTTTTTCCCCTTTTTGTCCTTTCTCTCCCTTGTTTTGCAGAGTCTTGGCGGGTGTTGCCGTTTCTGCGGTTGCTGTTCGCGGTGAGGGAGTAGCGAGCTAGATCCTGACCCATTGGAGAATAGCGGTACACCCCCCCCCCCTTTTGAGGAGATCTTCAGCATAGTCGGTAGATTAGTATTTATTTCCTCTTTGAGAGACTGTTGTAGTGAGGATTGATGTATTGAGAGCTGGTACACTGATGTTGTATTGAGATATCTCCCTGTTGAGCTATGAGTTTTGTACTCGAGGTTATTGTATGATTATCATTTTGGGAGATGGACCTTGTTGTTTTATCTTCAGTTGTACAGTGGTTGATTTTATTTCTATAGCAGTTTTATCTTTTAGCTCTGATATCTGTTAGCTGTAGCTCTTTTTGCAGGTAGGACGCTTCGCCTATGCGGGTTTGGCATAGGTGGCGGATCTGTTGGCGAGCCCGGGTCGCAGTTTCGACCCCGGGGCGTGACAGATTAGGTGGTATCAGAGCCTAGGTTGTAGGCCATGGTGGACTTAGAAACCCTAGGCTTGTGGTTGGACCCTAGGATGACTTCGTGAGAGTCGTGATTTGTAGCGAGAGTCCTGATTGAGTTTTACACCTCTCCCGAGGGACGGGATGAGTGATTGGCATGTTTATTCTCCTAAGTAGTTATGTTGGCTGCAGACAACATAACGCTGTGGAATGGGTGACATGCTCTAGACTTTCGCTGGATTGGGTCGAGCGTTGTTGTATGCTGATTTGTGGTTTCGTCGTGGCGAGCGGTGTCTCCCCGACGCTGGGTTTGGGACCCTTGTGCATCCTGTCATGGCAGTTGAGCTTGAGCGGTTGGTTTTGGGCCGGATACCCGAATTGAGGTCAGAGAACTCCGGACCCAGATGACAGGATTGTCAGAGGCATATCAGCGGCAGAGTGAGCAGCTAGTTTGGTGACGCAGTTGTCAGAGCAGTGGGCAGCCCGACAGTACTTTTCTTCTGAGACCACCAGGATGTAGTATCCTCAGCGGCAGGGATTTCTGTAGTGCCAATAGAGTGAGTGGCCCCCTCCGTGCCAATGTTTAGTGCCAAGGCACTGAGGTAAGGTGGATGGTTGACAGCAGAGGAGCTGTGGGCATGTTTGATTAAGTGAGCCAGATTTGGCGGATGAACCACCCGACTAGTAAGATTAAGCTTGGAGCCTTTGGAGGCAGAGTCGTGGTTGGGGGTGATGGAGTGATCAATTGAGAGCCTCCCGGTGCTAGAGAGTTATGCAGTTGTTGAACTGGCGCTCCAGGTTCGAGGGACGAGGCCATGAGGAATAAGTGAGATTGGGAGTGGATTGCGCAAGGATACTCTTTGAGTTTCTTTCGGTCCCTCCTGTTCGGGGTTTGGACTGTGGATGCCTCGTCGGAGTAGGCATTGTGTTTGGAGCTGGACACTGCAGTTCCTTGGATGGGGCCTGCGTAGAGGCGAGTTCTGGAGGGAGGCGCTTGCGCTAGGTGTGGAGGACAGATCGGCAGGCAGAGGCATGTTCGTTTTGCTTTCCTGGGTGGTGGATATCCTGGTGGATGTTAATGTAAAGCTTACCCAAGGGAATTCTACCCTTTGTGATTTATAACTTGCCATATTTTGATGGTATTATATGGGATGGGGGTGAGCTTAGTAAGGAGTGTATAGGGAATTGCATGGATGAATGGTGTTTTGTCTTAATGACGTTGCAATGATGGGTTCTGAGATGTTGGGGATCGGGTGGACCCCGATGGCAGTATCAGTGTCTTTATCAAGTAGCGCAACGTAGCGTTTTTGTTGTCAGCGGAGGATCGTATCTGTTGCCTCAGGCGTGAGCGAGACAGAGGTCGTCTCCCTTGTGATTGATTGGATATTTCTTGGTGGACTAAGCGACAACCGCTTGCATCGTGTGGATGACTTTGTGCCGCCTGGTTGGAGGGCGCCACGGCAGTGGATCGGTTGTTGCAGTGTGATTCCTCACAGCATTCAGAGTTAGTGCACTTTGCTTCCGCGCATGGACTAAAGGCAGAGTTATTCCACGTGCACTAGAGGTACAGGATACCATCGGTGTTATGCATGTGAAGGAGGCTTGTGGATTTTGTTCAGTTGTTCCGTTGAGACCATGAGTTTACCAGCAACCTGTTGATATGGGTGCAGTTCGATGTTTTGACCCGTGCTTGGGATTGGTTGGCACGGCACCCCTGGATGGTTAAGTGCAGAGAGGGTGCTGATGTGACTTTTGCGAGGCGGACAAAGGAGGCTTGTTATGGGGAGATTGTTTCGAGCACACAGGGTTTAGCGACTGTGTGAGAGGAGCTTATGGTGGCGCCGGGACCGACGGATATTTCTATGCTGCGAAACCCGGGTGTAGTCCCCTCGAGGTGATGATTATGCCGCCTGTTGTATATTGAGATTGCGGTTGACGTGGTTCTGGAAACCGCGCCAACCTCAATAGCACCACTTGGATTATCGGTAAGGCTGGGAGAGTTGATCGCACCGGGCAGGGATCTGTTTGATAGAGGGTCTGTTTGACTAGTGCCACGACGTTGATCACACGACGGTGCGAGCCCTTTGGATTGGAGTCCAGGCAGGTCCGGTATTATTTAGAACCTTTTGAAGGAGTATATTCCGGCATTTATTGTATGATGCCTGGCGCTATTTGGAATTTCAGCTGAGGGCTTGTCTAGATGGTGTTCAGGACACAGTTAGGGGCATTACGAAGTACAGTGAAGCCAATGGATTGACTATGCCCTGTGCCTCTAGATTGAGGATTCTGTGTTCAGTTGGCCTTGAACGGTTTGATAGCGGATCCTCCAGGAATATTTTGGTTTTAAACCCCCCTCCCTGAGTGTTTCGAGCTTGTGCAGCATTTGTATATGGTGTGGACAAGGTCTGTGGGGAAGAAGCTTTTTGCCAAGTCGTTGTGGTGCAGCGTTTTAGCTTCGAGACATATCTTCCTGGATTATTTTTCTTCTAGCCGAAGGGCGTCGGTGGAAATTCGGCAAAGTGGTGCTATTTAGACTGTGGCCGGATCGACGCCATTGTTGGGGTGAGGAGTTTTTGGACGGATAGTGCCAGCATAGCTTGATGACCAGGTGATGAGATTGGTACCAAGCGCCGATTCAACCTAGCAGTGGTGGGAGAGGATTTGTGTTATAGTGATACCTCCCGTAGTGCTGTAGAGCCCCCATTGGATTTTTTTGGAGCATCCAGTATCACCCCCCGACCGAGCCACTGTGGTGGCGGTATGCCTGGAGCGAAGAGCTATTTGGAGTCGAGTTTGACGGTTCCATAGCTGGCACTGTGTGGGGCCATTCTGGTGTAGCAGAGTTTTAGTTGTGTCCCATAGGATCCCTTTTGATGAGAGGCTGCGGCTGGGCAATCCACTTAGGTGGTTAAGTGTTGAGGGCGACCGAGTGTGAACCCCTGCTGTTTGGGCCCCTTTTCTGTGCAGGTGGTTGTGTGGATGTGATTCGGGTCGCTTTGGTTGAGCTGGCTCTTGGAGTGATTTTAGAGCGTGTTACTCGGCTGTTCTGTTCCTTTCTCCCCCATCTTTTGTTGGAGTTGAGTTTTTTCTGCTCTCGCTCAAGATTGTTGATGTTTGGACCCCTCTGCACCGTGATTGACTCGTTCCTTTTGGGGTCTGTGAGAGTTTGAGTACGATGGCGGTCCCTTGCGAATTTCACTCGTGAGTGATGGAATTGCTACGCACTGCCGTACTGGTGTTGCTGTTTTTTGCTGAGGATAACACGGGGAGTGATAGGTGACGTGGGAGCTTTAGACGCGGTGCATTGAATATTGACCCCTGGTTTTTCTGAGACTCCTTGGTATTTGCCTTAGTTTCGAGGACGAACTTTCTTTTAGTGGGGAGGAGTGGTGGACCCGGTCTGCAGGGCTTCTACAGTGTGACCAGCAGCTCTG
>CM055062.1:25470407-25533448 GCA_029204045.2 Tillandsia leiboldiana | reverse complement strand
GCATCAAGTGCATTGGGCTACGCACTTCTCTGAAAAGGACGCTGAGACTTGGGGCGCCCGCGTACGCCCAGCAGACCTCCTGGAGTTCATTGATGACTTGGAGCGAGTGTCGTGCTTTACTGCTTGGGGCCTTCTTTCCCGACAGTGCGACAGAAACTGAAGGAGAACTGAGACCGCCTACAACAGGACATCGACCACTTCAGAGTACATTCCGCAATTTTACAAGTGTTACTGAACAATGTACCCCATGTAGCCACGAGAGGAGGCCAAGCGAGTGGATCTGTTTGAGAGATGATTGCATCGGACATCTATCTGTTTGTTTCACCTCCCAGCGATCGCCGACCCTGGATGCGTGATTGAGCTATGCTCGATGGTTGATCGAGGAGCATGTTATTAATGAGAGGACGGAGCACCAGGGACCAGCTCCGGAGAAAAGCGTCCAGCACCGCCTGATTTGGGACAGTCTAGCAGATCGAGACCTCCGAGGCCACCACGATTTCAAGTTTCAGTCGTGGGACTTAGAGACAGAGATCAGGAGTTTTTCGACCACGAGACAGCAGCAGCAGCAGCCACCGCATCATGGGCGTCCTGACGGATGTGTCTCTGCGGCGGACCCCATGCACCCCAGCATGCGACCAGAGGCAGGGCCGTGTTATCGATGCGGTCAGACCGGGCACTATTCTTTGTCTTGCCCGAGAGAGGATCGCAGCACCTACATCAGCATCGACCACCTCTTCGCCCTTGTAGTAGCCAGAGCTTTCGCGGGCTTTGGCCAGACTGATCGGGCCACCTCTTCACGACAGCCGGACAGGCGACCACCTCCGAGCGTCGAGTATATGCTGCTCAGTAGAAGACTCCGTGGCGGCTGATCAGGTGGTGTAGTATTATCCTTATCTCCTCCACTCGTGCAGAGCTTATTAGATACTGTACATCTCACTCATTCATTAGTAGAGAATTTGGCATCGTGTGCATGGGCTATGATAGGACCGTTAGCTTGCACGTGAGGTCAGATTCCCGATCACGTGCTACACGTAGATGAGTGTTGTCGGTCCTGCCCGTGCAGTTAGGACCCTGGATTTTTCCTATTGATTTGGTTGGTCCTACGCCAGCTTCGAGATTTGATGTAGTGTTGGGTATAGATTGGTTATCCCGATACTATGCTACCATTGATTGTATAAGAGACGGTGATCTTCCGAGAGCCCAGTACAGGAGTTCACCTACCTTGGTTTGCCAGAGCATGCTGTTCGACAGCGATCGTTTCCTCAGCTAGAGCTAGACAATGATGAGTAGAGATTGCACCGCTTTCCTGGCAATTGTGTTGGTGCCTACGGCGGCACCAGACTCGAGGAATCTCTATCGTCCGAGAGTTTTCCGGATGTGTTTCCTCTTGAGCTGATCTCAATGCCGCCGAAGAGGGAATAGAGTTTGTGATCGTACGTGGTTCCAAGAACCGTGCCGGTCTCGAAGGCACCTTATCGGATGGCACCTGCCGATTGAGAGAATTGAAGGCCAACTGCAGACCTGATGATAAAGGTTTCGTTAGACCTAGTGGTGTCTCCGTGGGAGCGCCAGTTTTGTCTCGTCAAAAAGAAGGATGGATCCCTTAGACTTGTGTGATTAAAGAGAACTAAACAAAGTGACCATCCGGAACAAGTATCCTTTACCATGGATAGATGATTTGTTTGACCAGTCTCAAGGAGCTCTGGTGTTTTTCAAGATCGATCTCCAATCCGGTTACCACCAGTTGAGGGTGAGGGCCGAGACATACCTAAGACGGCCTTTAGATCTCGATACGGGCATTACGAGTTCACAGGTAATGCCATTTGGATTAACTAATGCCCCAGCCCATGCATGGATTTAATGAACCGATATTTCAGCCGTACTTGGATCGATTGTCGTAGTGTTTCATAGATGATATTTGTGATTTACTCCCGAAGCAATGAGGAGATGAGGGCCCTTGAGGATAGTCTACAACTTCTGAGAGAGAAGAGTTATATGCCCAAACTGAAGAAGTGCGTTCTGGCTTCGGGAAGTTGCATTTTTAGGCCATGTGGTTTCGCGCTAAGTGGCAGTGGACCCGACAAAGATTGATGCTTGTCGTATTGGCCTAGACCCGACGACGGTTTTCTGAGTCCGAGTTTCTTGGCTTTAGCAGGATAGTTACCGTCGATTTGTTGAGGCTTTGCGAAGCTCTCTACTTGTGGTGACCCGGATCTTTGCAGGGCTTCTACAGTGTGACCAGCAGCTTCTGGAAGCCTACGTGGCATGTCGGCCGGGTGTTCGCAGCGCCAATGTTGGACACAAGAGATGGAACTCGGGCTTATAATGGATCTCTTAGGTAATCGGGGGACCCCATCGGATGTTTAGAAGAGTTTACGCGCGGAGTGGATATCAAATTTAGGCTCGGCGCGGAATTCGGATTAAAAATACCTTTCCGGGAGCCTCCCCGGCAAATTATAGGAGTCGAATTTGCAAAATGGACGCCGTTTTTGGAATCAGCGCGCGAAAACGATCAAGATGGTCTATTTACTTACTGTTTTTGAGCTTGCGGGTACTGTTCACGGCCGGAACAGTGGTCTCCGCGATCGCCGGCGGCGGCGGGCAGCGTCGGCGGCGGCGGCGCAGCCTCGGGCAGGCGTTTAGCGGCCGCGGCAGGCGGCTGAGGTGCGCGGGCAGGCGGCTGAGGGCGCGTGGCAGGAGCTGCTGGTCCACCGCGGAGGTCGTGCGCTGGGGGCGGGCCACGTGGCGCTTTTCGGTTTGGCCGTGCTGCAGACCGGTCCACGGAATTTGGTCCGGTGCACGGTAGACCGGGGGACACGTGCATGAGGTGATTGGTTCGGTGTTGTGCGCGCCGGTCCACGCAACCGTGGATTTGGTGACCGGGGCGGTTGCCGTACGGCGGGGCAGGTTGGCCGTACGGCCGGGGCAGTCCGCCGACGTGCGCGGTGCACGGGGCGACGTGCGCGGTGCACGGGTTGCCGGGGCCACGTGGCGACGACGCCATTGGCTGGCACAGGTGCGCCGGGTGCAGCGGGGCCCAGGAATCCTGTGTCGTGGGCTACGTGGCCGGCCCGCAGCGTTTCGGGCTTGAACAGTAATGGGCCGGGCCCATTACTGTAGCCGCCCAAAAAATCCCTGGCGCCCGAAACCTGGACTCATTCGGTATTTTTGCAATTGTTTCTCCTGCACTATTTATACCAACCCGAGCCCCCTTCTTTGCTTTCTTTCTCTCAACCCTTTCACTTCTTCTGCCCGAGCCCCCTCAAGCAAAGTTGTTCACCTCTTCACCCTTGATCTTCCTACCAAGTTCTAGGATTTTTGGAGGCTCGAATCCCGAGGTTTCCCATTTTACGGCGCGACGCAACGTTGCTTTCCTGTGTTCTTTTACGGCGCAGCGACAGTGTTTTAGCTCCCCTGGGCTACCCCGAGATCATTTTGCAGTGATTCTTGCGCCGGCAGACTCCTAAGAGGTAGGACTTCGTCTTTCCTTTTGGTCGCGCTTTCCCGTTTCAAGTTTTCGGCACGGATCCCGAGGCACACTGTGACCCATTTTCTGTTTGGCTTTGTGGGACAGCATCGAGGTGTTTTGGCCATATCTTTGCGCACGAGCGTCAGACGGAAACGAGCTTATACAACTTTTTCATCTTCAGATCGCAAGGAACGCGCTCGTATTTTTCTTGGATTTTTATGAGATTTCATCAGAGGTGAAAATCACTGTTTCTCTGTGTATAGTGCTACAGTCTTTTTGTGCTGAAATCTTGTGAGTGTACCACCCTGTCAAATTTATATCTTGGCTTACCGAACTCAGATTTGGACGTGCAAGCTACCGTTGCGAAGCTATCGACGCGAGGATCGCGGTGATATTTTTCTGGGAATTTTCTGGGCTCTTGCTGCAGGTGAAAATTAAGCATTTCTGGGACTGTTGTGGTATGTGTGTGTGAGAGCAGATTTTGGAATGTATGTGTAATAATGGACTTTGTATTGTGCCAGGAGAGTTACGGGTGTGCTGAACTTATTGGAGCAAGGGATTAGAGTTATCTGGTGTTTTCAGCTGTTGGGCTTTGGACAGTCAGCTTTTCAGGTGGGTGCCTTATTCCCGGAACCGGTGGACGGTTCTCTATATTGTTATATGTTAGCATTGCATGCAGGTGTACGGTACAATAGCTGGAATTGATCGGTAAGTTTAACAGTGAGGATTTTATGGAAATTGCAAGTGAATTCCTCATAGTATGACAATGGTATAATCAAATATTCATGTTGGTGATTAGTGGAAGCCCACCTAAGGCAAGGTTACCATATATGATTAATTATCATGCCATATTAGCACATAACCTTTTATGAGGCTGGTTTATGCATTGGGATAGGATTATGTAGTTATGTGCAGGTTCTACTATGAGGAGCCGTTTTGGATTGAGGATTATGGACAGGTATGGTCATTGATAATTTCGGCATGAGGTTTATCTTTCTTTATTTTGCTTTGAGGACAAATGCATGCTTGTATGGACATCTAGATAGGCCATCTTTTACTGCTACACTTTCATATTGGGACTTGACTTAGGAGAAACCATGATTGCTTTCTTTCTCCTTTTTATTTAGACTTTTGAGTCATGTTGCTCGGGTTCGAGCAGAGGTTTGGGATAGTGTAGCTGGGACCTTAGGGTCAGAGACAGGGTGTGCTTGATGTTGGATTGTCGGTTATTGCGGCAACCGCGGACAGTAGGGCGGTTGACCGGATCTTGATTATTTTACCCAATTGTGGGGTTGTGGGTTATTGCGGCGACCGCGGACTTTGGGCGGTTGACCGGATGTTTACTATTGCATCAGATCGGGGTTTTTATTAGTGGACGGAGTTTCCCACTTTGATCATAGTCTTGATCCAGTCCTGCTATTGTGAGACATTGGTTACAGAGAGGCTTGATACAGAGATGCTTGTGATACTGATGACAGTGATACTTTACTCGTGTGGGTCGCTCCCCTCGAGTGCCACTCCGGAGTAGGCTTTCCACGGTGTGAGCGCCGGGCACCATGCTGGGTCCTTGAGTTCGACAGCAGAGCAGGCAGTACCAGTGATTACTGGTCTATCGATTGGGTTTATTCAGGCAGATACTTTGTGTTACACTCGTGCCTGGGGGACCGAGTGGAGTCTAGTAGCTGTGTTTAGACCAGTGCTAGTAGTGTTGGGAACCGTTCGGGGTTTGACGGTGGTCCCGTGGTCGTTGTGGGTTCTTTGACCATTGTGTGAGAGGTTGAGCATCTTGGGTCTATCCGTTCTGAGAGAGAGAGCATGGATTATGACTATAGCCTGCATGAGCCACTACTCAATAGCGAGTTAGTCCGTTTGGACGCCCTACGTAATTCCTGCCCGTCAGCGGGAGGTGGTTGTAGGTGGGCGCAGGTTTGACTGGACCCGATGTGGCAGTCAGCTCGATTGGGTCGATTGAGCACCTCGTGTGCGAGTGTTGCATATATTTATCAGAGTTTCCCCATTTGAGCATTTAGATAGAGGCATGGTAGCTGTAGAGTGTCATCTGCTTCTTCTTTATGTCTTACTGCATTAGTTATCTTTTGCCTCTAGTGGTCTTGGTGGGCAGATCGTCGGGCCTAGTGGCGATACCCACTGAGAACTCCCTTTTTGCGTAGTTCTCACGCCCGTTGGGGGTTTTTCCCCTTTTTGTCCTTTCTCTCCCTTGTTTTGCAGAGTCTTGGCGGGTGTTGCCGTTTCTGCGGTTGCTGTTCGCGGTGAGGGAGTAGCGAGCTAGATCCTGACCCATTGGAGAATAGCGGTACACCCCCCCCCCCCCTTTTGAGGAGATCTTCAGCATAGTCGGTAGATTAGTATTTATTTCCTCTTTGAGAGACTGTTGTAGTGAGGATTGATGTATTGAGAGCTGGTACACTGATGTTGTATTTGAGATATCTCCCTGTTGAGCTATGAGTTTTGTACTCGAGGTTATTGTATGATTATCATTTTTGGGAGATGGACCTTGTTGTTTTATCTTCAGTTGTACAGTGGTTGATTTTATTTCTATAGCAGTTTTATCTTTTAGCTCTGATATCTGTTAGCTGTAGCTCTTTTTGCAGGTAGGACGCTTCGCCTATGCGGGTTTGGCATAGGTGGCGGATCTGTTGGCGAGCCCGGGTCGCAGTTTCGACCCCGGGGCGTGACAGATTAGGTGGTATCAGAGCCTAGGTTGTAGGCCATGGTGGACTTAGAAACCCTAGGCTTGTGGTTGGACCCTAGGATGACTTCGTGAGAGTCGTGATTTGTAGCGAGAGTCCTGATTGAGTTTTACACCTCTCCCGAGGGACGGGATGAGTGATTGGCATGTTTATTCTCCTAAGTAGTTATGTTGGCTGCAGACAACATAACGCTGTGGAATGGGTGACATGCTCTAGACTTTCGCTGGATTGGGTCGAGCGTTGTTGTATGCTGATTTGTGGTTTCGTCGTGGCGAGCGGTGTCTCCCCGACGCTGGGTTTGGGACCCTTGTGCATCCTGTCATGGCAGTTGAGCTTGAGCGGTTGGTTTTGGGCCGGATACCCGAATTGAGGTCAGAGAACTCCGGACCCAGATGACAGGATTGTCAGAGGCATATCAGCGGCAGAGTGAGCAGCTAGTTTGGTGACGCAGTTGTCAGAGCAGTGGGCAGCCCGACAGTACTTTCTTCTGAGACCACCAGGATGTAGTATCCTCAGCGGCAGGGATTTCTGTAGTGCCAATAGAGTGAGTGGCCCCCTCCGTGCCAATGTTTAGTGCCAAGGCACTGAGGTAAGGTGGATGGTTGACAGCAGAGGAGCTGTGGGGCATGTTTGATTAAGTGAGCCAGATTTGGCGGATGAACCACCCCGACTCGTAAGATTAAGCTTGGAGCCTTTGGAGGCAGAGTCGTGGTTGGGGGTGATGGAGTGATCAATTGAGAGCCTCCCGGTGCTAGAGAGTTATGCAGTTGTTGAACTGGCGCTCCAGGTTTCGAGGGACGAGGCACATAGGATAAGTGAGATTGGGAGTGGATTGCGCCAGGATACTCTTTAGTTTCTTTTCGGTCCCTCCTGTTCGGGTTTTGGACTGTGGATGCCTCGTCGGAGTAGGCATTGTGTTTGGAGCTGGACACTGCAGTTCCTTGGATGGGGATCTGCCGCTAGAGGCGAGTTCTGGAGGGAGGCGCTTGGCGCTAGGTGATGGAGGACAGATCGGCAGGCAGAGGCATTTTCGTTTTGCTTTCCTGGGTGGTGGATATCCTTGTGGATGGTTAATGTAAAGCTTACCCAAGGGAATTCTACCCTTTGTGATTTATAACTTGCATATTTTGAATGTATTATATGGGATTGAGGGGTGAGCTTAGTAAGGATAAGTGTATAGGGAATTGCATGGATTAATGGTGTTTTGTCTTATGACGGTTGCAATGATGGATTTCTGAGATGTTGGGGATCGGGTGGACCCCGATGGCAGTATCAGTGTCTTTATCAGAGTAGCGCAACGGTAGCGTGGTTTTGTTGTCAGCGGAGGATCGTATCTGTTGCCTCAGCGTGAGCAGAGACAGAGGTCGTGCTCCCTTGTGATTGATTGGATATTTCTTGGTGGACTAAGCGACAACCGCTTGCATCGTGTGGATGAGCTTGTGCCGCCTGGTTGGAGGGCGCCACGGCAGTGGATCGGGTTGTTGCAGGTGTGATTTCATCACAGCAGTCAGAGTTAGTGCACTTTGCTTTCCGGCATGGACTAAAGGCAGAGTTATTACCACGTGCACTAGAGGTACAGGATACCATCGGTGTTATGCATGTGAAGGAGGCTTGTGGATTTGTTCAGTGTCGTTGAGACCATGAGTTATACCAGCAAACCTTTTGATATGGGTGGCAGTTCGATGTTTTGACCCAGTGCTTGGGATTGGTTGGCACGGCACCACTGGATGGTTAAGTGCAGAGAGGGTGCTGATTGTGACTTTTGCGAGGCAGACAAAGGAGGCTTGTTATGGGGAGATTGTTCGAGCACACAGGGTTTAGCGACTGTGTGAGAGGAGCTTATGGTGGCGCCGGGACCGAAGGATATTTCTATTGCTGCGAAATCCCGGGTGTGAGTCCACTCGAGTTGATGATTATGCCGCCTGTTAGGGAGATTGAGATTGCGGTTGACGTGGTTCTGGAAACCGCGCCAACCTCAATAGCACCACTTGGATTATCGGTAAGAGCTGGGAGAGTTGATCGCACCGGTGCAGGGATCTGTTGGATAGAGGGTCTGTTTGACCTAGTGCCACATCGTTGATACACGACGGTGAGAGCCCTTTGGGATTGGAGTCCAGGCAGGTCCAGGTATTATTTAGAACCTTTTGAAGGAGCTATATTCCGGCAGTTATTGTATGATGCCTGCGCTAATTTGGAATTTCAGCTGAGGGCATTGTCTAGATGGTGTTCAGGACACAGTAGGGGCATTACGAGTACAGTGAAGCCAATGGATTGACTAATGCCCTGTTGCCTCTAGATTGAGGAATTCTGTGTTTCAGTTGGCCTTGAACGGTTTGATAGCGGCATCCTCCAGGAATATTTTGGTTTTACCCCCCTCCCTGAGTGATTTAGAGCTTGTGCAGCATTTGTATATGGTGTGACAAGGTCTGTGGGGAAGAAGCTTTTTGCCAAGTCGTTGTGGTGCAAGTTTTAGCTTCGAGAGCATATCTTCCTGGATTACTTCTTCTAGCCGAAGGGGCGGCGGTGGAAATTCGGCCAAAGTGGATGCTATTTAAGACTGGCCGAGATCGACGACCATTGTTGGGGTGAGGAGTTTTTGGACCGGATAGTGCCAGCAGAGCTTGATGACCAGGTGATGAGATTGGTACCAGCGCCGATTCTAACCTAGTCAGTGGTGGGAGATGGATTTGTGAGTTATAGTGATACCTCCCGTAGTGGCTGTAGAGCCACCATTGGATTTTTGTGAGCATCCAGTATCACCCCGACAGAGCCACTGTGGTGGCGGATGCCTGGAGCAGAAGAGCTATTTGGGAGTCGAGTTTGACGGTTCCATAGCTGGCACTGTGTGGGGCCATTCTGGTGTACAGAGTTTGAGTTTGTGTCCCAGAGGATCCCTTTTGATGAGAGGCTGCGGCTGAGCAATCCACTTAGGTGGTTAAGTGTTGAGGGCGACCGAGTGTGAACCCCTGCTTGTTTGGGCCCCTTTTCTGTGCAGGTGTTTGTGTGGATGTGATTCGGGTCGCTTTGGTTGAGCTGGCTCTTGGGAGTGATTTTAGAGCGTGTTACTCAGGCTGTTCGTTCCTTTCCCCCAGTCTTTTGTTGGAGTTTGGAGGTTTTTCTGCGTCTCAGCTCAAGAGTGTTATGTTTTGGACCCCTCGCCCGTGATTGACTCGTTCCTTTTGGGGGTCTGTGAGAGTTTGGAGTACGAGGGACGCCCGTTGCGAATTTCGACTCGTGAGGTGAGGGAATTGCGCAATCGGGCTATGCCGTACTGGTTGTTGCTGTTGTTGTTGCTGAGGAGTAATCACGGGGAGTGATAGGTGACTTGGGAGCTGGAGACGGCGGTGTTGAATATTGACCCCTGGTTTCTGAGACTCCTTGGGAGTTGCCTTAGTTTCGAGGACGAAACTTTCTTTTAGTGGGGGAGGATGTGGTGACCCGGATCTTTGCAGGGCTTCTACAGTGTGACCAGCAGCTTCTGGAAGCCTACGTGGCATGTCGGCGGTGTTCGCGCGCCAATTTGGACACAAGAGATGGACTCGGGGCTTAAAATGGATCTCGTAGGTAATCGGGGGACCCCATCGGATGTTTAGAAGAGTTTACGCGCGGAGTGGATATCAAATTTAGGCTCGGCGCGGAATTCGGATTAAAAATACCTTTCCGGGAGCCTCCGGCAAATTATAGGAGTGGAATTTGGCAAAATGGACGCCGTTTTTGGAATCAGCGCGCGAAAACGGTCAAGATGGGCTATTTACTTACTGTTTTTGAGCTTGCGGGTACTGTTCACGCCGGAACAGTGTCTCCGGCGATCGCCGGCGGCGGCGGGCAGCGTCGGCGGGCGGCGGCGCAGCCTCGGGCAGGCGTTTAGCGGCCGCGGGCAGGCGGCTGAGGGCGCGGGCAGGCGGCTGAGGGCGCGGGCAGGAGCGCGGTCCACCGCGGAGGTCGTGCGCCGGGGGCGGGCCACGTGGCGCTTTTCGGTTGGCCGGTGCTGCAGACGCGGTCCACGGAATTTGGTCCGGGTGCACGGTAGACCGGGGGGACACGTGGCATGAGGTGATTGGTTCGGTGTTGTGCTCCCGGTCCACGCAACCGGTGGAGTTGGTGACCGGGGCAGGTGGCCATACGACGGGGCAGGTGGCCGTACGGCCGGGGCAGTCGTGACGTGCGCGGTGCACGGGGTGACGTGCGCGGTGCACGGGTTGCCGGGGCCACGTGGCGCGACGCCATTGGCTGGCACAGGTGCGCCGGGTGCAGCGGGGCCCAGGAATCCTGTGTCGTGGGCTACGTGGCCGGCCCGCAGCGTTTCAGGCTTGAACAGTAATGGGCCGGGCCCATTACTGTAGCCGCCCGAAAAATCCCTGGCGCCCGAAACCTGGACTCATTCGGTATTTTTGCAATTGTTTCTCCTGCACTATTTATACCAACCCGAGCCCCCTTCTTTGCTTTCTTTCTCTCAACCCTTTCACTTTCTACCCGAGCCCCCTCAAGCAAAGTTGTTCACCTCTTCACCCTTGATCTTCCTACCAAGTTCTAGGATTTTTGGAGGCTCGAATCCCGAGGTTTCCCATTTTACGGCGCGACGCAACGTTGCTTTCCTGTGTTCTTTTACGGCGCAGCGACAGTGTTTTAGCTCCCCTGGGCTACCCCGAGATCATTTTGTAGTGATTCTTGCGCCGGCAGACTCCTAAGAGGTAGGACTTCGTCTTTCCTTTTGGCCGCGCTTTCCCGTTTCGAGTTTTCGGCACGGATCCCGAGGCAACACTGTGACCCATTTTCTGTTTGGCTTTGTGGGACAGCATCGAGGTGTTTTGGCCATATCTTTGCGCACGAGCGTCAGACGGAAACGAGCTTATACAACTTTTTCATCTTCAGATCGCAAGGAACATGCTCGTATTTTTCTTGGATTTTTCTGAGATTTCATCAGAGGTGAAAATCACTGTTTCTCTGTGTACAGTGCTACAGTCTTTTTGTGCTGAAATCTTGTGAGTGTACCACCCTGTCAAATTTATATCTTGGCTTACCGAACTCAGATTTGGGCGTGCAAGCTACCGTTGCGAAGCTATCGACGCGAGGATCGCGGTGATATTTTTCTGGGAATTTTCTGGGCTCTTGCTGCAGGTGAAAATTAAGCATTTCTGGGACTGTTGTGGTATGTGTGTGTGAGAGCAGATTTTGGAATGTATGTGTAATAATGGACTTTGTATTGTGCCAGGAGAGTTACGGGTGTGCTGAACTTATTGGAGCAAGGGATTAGAGTTATCTGGTGTTTTCAGCTGTTGGGCTTTGGACAGTCAGCTTTTCAGGTGGGTGCCTTATTCCCGGAACCGGTGGACGGTTCTCTATATTGTTATATGTTAGCATTGCATGCAGGTGTACGGTACAATAGCTGGAATTGATCGGTAAGTTTAACAGTGAGGATTTTATGAAAATTGCAAGTGAATTTCTCATAGTATGACAATGGTATAATCAAATATTCATGTTGGTGATTAGTGGAAGCCCACCTAAGGCAAGGTTACCATATATGATTAATTATCATGCCATATTAGCACATAACCTTTTATGAGGCTGGTTTATGCATTGGGATAGGATTATGTAGTTATGTGCAGGTTCTACTATGAGGAGCCGTTTTGGATTGAGGATTATGGACAGGTATGGTCATTGATAATTTCGGCATGAGGTTTATCTTTCTTTATTTTGCTTTGAGGACAAATGCATGCTTGTATGGACATCTAGATAGGCCATCTTTTACTGCTACACTTTCATATTGGGACTTGACTTAGGAGAAACCATGATTGCTTTCTTTCTCCTTTTTATTTAGACTTTTGAGTCATGTTGCTCGGGTTCGAGCAGAGGTTTGGGATAGTGTAGCTGGGACCTTAGGGTCAGAGACAGGGTGTGCTTGATGTTGGATTGTGGGTTATTGCGGCAACCGCGGACAGTAGGCGGTTGACCGGATCTTGATTATTTTACCCAATTGTGGGTTGTGGGTTATTGCGGCGACCGCGGACTTTGGGCGGTTGACCGGATGTTTACTATTGCATCAGATCGGGGTTTTTATTAGTGGACGGAGTTTCCCACTTTGATCATAGTCTTGATCCAGTACTGCTATTGTGAGACATTGGTTACAGAGAGGCTTGATACAGAGATGCTTGTGATACTGATGACAGTGATACTTTACTCGTGTGGGTCGCTCCCCTCGAGTGCCACTCCGGAGTAGGCTTTCCACGGTGTGAGCGCCGGGCACCATGCTGGGTCCTTGAGTTCGACAGCAGAGCAGGCAGTACCAGTGATTACTGGTCTATCGATTGGGTTTATTCAGGCAGATACTTTGTGTTACACTCGTGCCTGGGGGACCGAGTGGAGTCTAGTAGCTGTGTTTAGACCAGTGCTAGTAGTGTTGGGAACCGTTCGGGGTTTGACGGTGGTCCCGTGGTCGTTGTGGGTTCTTTGACCATTGTGTGAGAGGTTGAGCATCTTGGGTCTATCCGTTCTGAGAGAGAGAGCATGGATTATGACTATAGCCTGCATGAGCCACTACTCAATAGCGAGTTAGTCCGTTTGGACGCCCTACGTAATTCCTGCCCGTCAGCGGGAGGTGGTTGTAGGTGGGCGCAGGTTTGACTGGACCCGATGTGGCAGTCAGCTCGATTGGGTCGATTGAGCACCTCGTGTGCAAGTGTTGCATATATTTATCAGAGTTTCCCCATTTGAGCATTTAGATAGAGGCATGGTAGCTGTAGAGTATCATCTGCTTCTTCTTTATGTCTTACTGCATTAGTTATCTTTTGCCTCTAGTGGTCTTGGTGGGCAGATCGTCGGGCCTAGTGGCGATACCCACTGAGAACTCCCTTTTTGCGTAGTTCTCACGCCCGTTGGGGGTTTTTCCCCTTTTTGTCCTTTCTCTCCCTTGTTTTGCAGAGTCTTGGCGGGTGTTGCCGTTTCTGCGGTTGCTGTTCGCGGTGAGGGAGTAGCGAGCTAGATCCTGACCCATTGGAGAATAGCGGTACACCCCCCCCCTTTTGAGGAGATCTTCAGCATAGTCGGTAGATTAGTATTTATTTCCTCTTTGAGAGACTGTTGTAGTGAGGATTGATGTATTGAGAGCTGGTACACTGATGTTGTATTTGAGATATCTCCCTGTTGAGCTATGAGTTTTGTACTCAAGGTTATTGTATGATTATCATTTTTGGGAGATGGACCTTGTTGTTTTATCTTCAGTTGTACAGTGGTTGATTTTATTTCTATAGCAGTTTTATCTTTTAGCTCTGATATCTGTTAGCTGTAGCTCTTTTTGCAGGTAGGACGCTTCGCCTATGCGGGTTTGGCATAGGTGGCGGATCTGTTGGCGAGCCCGGGTCGCAGTTTCGACCCCGGGGCGTGACACTACTCCCCTTACCCGATTGACTAGGAAGGGAATCAGATTTACTTGGACTGAGCAATGCCAGCAGAGCTTTCAGGAGCTGAAGATGAGATTAATATCTGCACCGATCTTAGCATTGCCTGTAATGGGAGAGGGATTTGTGATTTATAGTGATGCCTCCCACAACGGATTGGGTTGTGTATTGATGCAGCATGGTAGGGTAATTGCTTATGCTTCGCGGCAACTGAAGGATTATGAGAAGAATTACCCTACACATGATTTGGAGTTAGCCGCTGTAGTGTTTGCATTGAAATTGTGGCGACATTACCTTTATGGTGAGCACTGTGAGATATTTACTGACCACAAGAGTCTAAAGTACTTGTTTACTCAGAAGGAGTTAAACTTGAGGCAACGCCGGTGGTTGGAACTGTTAAAGGATTATGACTTGAATATTCAATATCACCCCGGCAAGGCTAATGTCGTCGCGGATGCCTTGAGTAGGCGGGCAAGGCAGACCTTGAGTATTTTGATCACTCATCAGATGCCATTGAGAGAGCAGCTGAGGCGACTCGAGATTGAGGTCGTGTCCCCTGGAGACTCTGCAAGGCTTATGTCTTTGATCATCCAACCCACTCTACCGGATAAGATTAAGGAAAAATAGAGTGTGGACCCCTATCTGGAGAGGATTAGGGACCAAGTGCAGCATGGTCATGGTGGGGACTTTTCAGTTGATGCTGCAGGAGTACTGAGGTACAATGATCGGTTCTGTGTGCCCATGGATCCTGAGATTCGAGAGCTGATTTTGAGAGAGGCTCACTATACACCTTATACCCTTCACCCTGGAGGAACTAAGATGTATAGGGACTTAAGGGCACAGTTTTGGTGGAATGGGATGAAAAGAGATATTGGAAGGTTTGTTGCTCATTGTCTAACTTGTCAGCAAGTTAAAGCTGAGCACCAGGTACCGGCTGGCAAGTTACAGAGCCTTCCAATTCCTGAATGGAAATGGGATCATGTGACCATGGACTTTATTGTTGGATTACCAAGGTCACAGAGTGGAGCTGATGCTATTTGGGTGATTGTGGATCGATTGACCAAATCTGCCCATTTTCTGTCTATACAGTCGACTTGGGCTCTTGAGAAGTTAGCACAGCTATATTTGGATGAGATTGTAAGGATGCATGGTGTGCCAGCCTCGATTGTGTCCGATAGGGACCCAAGATTCACATCGCGCTTTTAGAAGAGTCTACAGATAGCTTTGGGGACCCAGCTTCATTTCAGCACGGCCTTTCACCCACAGACTGATGGACAGTCCGAGCGGACCATTCAGACTCTTGAGGATCTATTGAGAGCGTGTGTCCTGAGCTTTAGTGGCAGTTGGGATCGACATTTGAGGTTGGTTGAGTTCGCGTACAACAATAGCTACCAGGCGAGCATTCAAATGGCGCCCTATGAAGCGTTGTACGAACGCAAATGTCGATCGCCACTATTTTGGAGTACGTGGGTGAAAGAAAAACCTTAGGACCCGACTAGCTTTTGGAAGCTGAAGAAAAGGTCAAGATTATTTGGCGACATTTGAAGACCGCCCAGAGCCGACAGAGGAGTTATGCCGATAGGAGGCGGCGTGACTTAGAGTTCCAAATTGGTGATCATGTTTTTCTGAAAGTCTCGCCATCCAGAGGGATACGCCGATTTGGAGTACGTGGAAAGCTTAGTCCGCGGTTTATTGGGCCCTTCGAGGTACTCGAGAAGATTGGCCCAGTGGCTTACAGAGTTGCACTTCCCCCACGCCTTGCAGGAGTTCATGATGTTTTTCACGTCTCAACTTTGAGGAGATATGTTTATGATCCTACGCACGTGATTGACTTCACTCCGTTCGAGATCGGAGAGGATCTAGGGTACGAGGAGTGCCCATTGCGGATTCAGGCTCGTGAGGTGAGAGAATTGCGCAATCGGGCTATACCGTACGTGAAAGTGTTGTGGAGTAATCACGAGGAGCGGGAGGCTACTTGGGAACTGGAGACGGTGATGATGGATGCTTATCCCCACCTGTTTGAGACTCCTGGATGAGGTAGGTTTAGTTTCGAGGACGAAACATTTTTTTAGAGGGGGAGGATGTGAAGATCCGGATCTCTGGGATGGTTTTGCAGGGCGAGCAGTGGCTTCTGGAGGCCTATGTCGTGTGACAGAGTTGGTTGTTCAAGAATCGGATTCTAGATTTGGAACCGGCGCGAAAATCGAATCAAGTTTGCTTTTATGGGGGCTTCCGGCAAAATTTAGAAAGAGAATTTGGCGAAACAGACAGCGGATTTGGACTCAGCGCGCGAAAACGATAAAAATGGGCTATTTACTTGATTTTTTCGGAATTCGGAGCAAAAAGTACTATTCACCGGGCGGAATTACTGTTCCGGCGCCGGCGGCGACTGGCAGGCGGCGGAGCAAGGCGGAGCGCGGCGGCGTAGTGGCGGAACGCGGCCGCGGGCAGCGCGGGCAGGCGCGGCGCGCGGTGGCGAGTCCACAGACGGGCGCGTGCACCGGGAGCACCGAGAAATGGTAATGCCACGTGGCAGCACCCTATTGGTTGGACAGCGTCAAAGACAGTGGCGACGGCTGTGACACGTGGCGTCGCGTGATTGGCCGACAAGATCCGGAAGACCCGGCGCGTAGACCGGGCGCGTGCGCCGCGTGAACCACGTGGGGACACGTGGCATCGTGCCATTAGCGGGCGCACGCCGCCCACGTGCGCGTGGCGTGCGGAACGTGGGCGGCTGGAACAGGTGGCGCGATCTGGCGGATTCGGCCGGACACGTGGCAGCATCTCAGCATTTCGGGCGTCTACAGTAACTTTCGGGCGCCCGGTTTTTGGGCCCGAATCCGACAAGCCCAATAGTGTTTTTTTTGGCTATAAATAGGCCATTGAGGGCTTCATTTCTGGACTTTCTGAGATCCTTTTTGAGTGCCGTTTACGACAAAGAGTTTCTACTTTGAGTCTTCTACACTTTTTGGGGTTTTGGAGAAATTTTGGAGACCGTTTTATATTTTTCCTCCCCGCTCTCGCGAGCTTCGGCGCTGTTCCAATATCGATCGCTTTCGTCGACTTTTCGTCCGCAGACTCCCCCGAGCTGAGTTCTTGGTCTTTTTCGCCGATTTTTGCGGCAACGTTTTCACGACAGGTAGATCCTCGACTTTCGTATTCATCTCTTGGCTCTGTTTTGAGTTTTTATGGGAGTGCATGCAGCATCTTTAGACCCCCTTTTTGCTGTTGCATGTTCTGGACAGCGGAGGAGTAATCTTGCAATTTCTTGGCCTACGAGAGGCGGAAATTGGTGTTTAAAGACTCGATTTCTATCTACACTTCGCGAGGATCGCCGTCGTATTTTTCTTAGAATTTTTGGAGGCCATCTCGCAGGAGGTAATTCCCTGTTTTGTGGACAGATGTGCGATAAAATTACTGTTTTGAGTAATTTGAGCTTACCACGATGTTCGGCTTATATTTCAGCGACCGGGTGGAATTTTTGGTCGATTTTTGGTGCGTTAGAATCGTGAGAACCTGAGGATCACACTCGTTAAATTTCAGCTCTTTTGGACTCAGGATTAATGCGCACATCCAGGTGGGTTGGTGTGACGCCCCACTTCCCAGGGGGTCACCCATCCTAGAACTACTCTAGCTCTAGCACGCTTAACTCTCATGTTCCTCTTGGATCTTGCTACTATCCAAAATGCTATAGCCGGGTTAGAGATTTAGTCCTATTATATCATTTATATATAGGACTAATCCAAATTCCGGGGGTGTCACATTCTTCCCCCCTTTAAGCCCTGACGTCCACGTCAGGCTCAAGCACACTCACAAGCACCAGGCGATGTGAGACTCGTCTCGCTAGCCTTATCCGACCTTGTAGGGAACTGCACTCCACCTACAACGGTCATTAGCCGGGGAGCCACACTCTACCCGCTATATAACCCTGGCTCAGCCGAGACTCATCTCACATTTCCGGCTGGTGAATGGCTCTGATACCAACTGTGACGCCCCACTTCCCAGGGGGTCACCCATCCTAGAACTACTCTAGCTCTAGCACGCTTAACTCTCATGTTCCTCTTGGATCTTGCTACCATCCAAAATGCTATAGCCGGGTTAGAGATTTAGTCCTATTATATCATTTATATATAGGACTAATCCAAATTCCGGGGGTGTCACAGTTGGAATTCTTCCAAACTTTGTGGAATGCCTTCTAATTCTGTTGAAAGCATGTTAGCATGCCTAGTTAGCTATCTGTATAGCTGGTAAAATCTGATAGATGTTTAGATTATCTTTGAATGACAGACTTGAACCCCTTTTATCGTCAGTATGATCGTGAGACTGTTTGACACTAGATTGCATGATTAGTTGACTTCCGAATTGCATCTGAATTATTTTAAAATCATTGAACCCGTTTTAATATAAAAAGTGGTTTCAAAAATAGTTTTAAACATTGTGATCACCCAGAGGGGTTGGATAGGTTCAGGATGCATGTACTCTCGTGCCTGGGGGCCGGGGAGATATTATTGACTCAGTGGATGGGTTTCCTAGTGTCTTGGGGGTTGTGTGTACTATCAGATTGAGTCGTGGAGTGTTCTCCGACCTGTTTATGGGTTAGTTGGCATTTCGAGTTTTCGACCTGTTCGATCATTGATTATAGTCTGCAGATGCCGCTTTTTGAGCCAGATGAGACACGCTTATTCCTCGGTGGGGTAGCGCCCCTCGAGAGCCGCTCCGGATGCGATGATGATGATGCGCCTAATGAGGCTGCTTTGCGTGATATTATGATAGTCCGATTGGACACCCTAGTTGATACACCAGGGGCCCTAGTTGATACACTAGGGGGCGCAGGCTTGACTGGACCAGATTTGGCAGTCATTGAGATTTTGGTTGATGTGGGCACCTCGTGAGCGAGTGGATGCATTGCATGTTCTTAGCTGAGTTTTTCCTTTGAGCATGATACTTGAGGCATATTAGCTGTAGTTTCATTTCAGCTTTCATATTATCTATCTGTATATCTATTCTCTTGCCTCCAGTAGACTTAGTGGGCATACCGTGGATCTTGGTGACGGTACCCACTGGGAACTACCTTCTGCAGTAGTTCTCACACCCGCTGTGGTGACAGGTTTTCCTGAGGTAGCTGTTCCGGCACAGATTCGGGCGGAGGCAGCAGATCGAGGTAAGGGTGTGGCCGAGTAGCTCCTTATAAGTTTTATTTTGAGAGTTAGAGGTAGATGTACCCTATCTGAGAGATTTATTTATGTACTGAACAGTTTGAGAGGTTTGATGTATAATGTATTATGTTTTAGACTGAGAGATGACCATTATTTTGGATGTGCTACTTCAGCTGTTCAGTGTTGGGATTCTGTAGCTACTTATTTTATTTTTACAGCTCTGATACATGTATAGCTATAGATCTGATTTGCAGGTTAGACGCTTCGTCTGTGTGGAGATTTCCATACAGATGGCGGATCTGTTGGCGAGCCCGGGTCGCAGTTCTGACTCCGGGGCGTGACAACAGCCGTGCGGGGCCATCCGCTGCTCGACACGTGGCGCACTGAGGCGTCGACACGTGGAACGCACTCGTCAACGGTCGCTGCCACGCCCACGTGCGCGCGCTGCCAGCGCCGCCTGCGCCCCGAGGCAGCCACCCCCGCTCCGTGGACCGCGCGCATGTGGACCAGCCAACCAGTGGCCGCCACGTGTCCACCCTCCGGTCCACCGTACACCCGCTCATTTTCCCCGTGGACCGCGCCGGCAACACCAACAAATCACGAGCTGCCACGTGTCCTGCCCTCCAGTGCACGCCGGTCCGTGGACCGCGCGCCTGCCCGCGCGCCCGCGCGCCTGCCCGCGGTCGCTCCGCCGCCTGCCCGAGCCCGCGCCGCCGCGCTCCGCCGCTGCCCGCCGCCGCCGCCGCTGCCCGCCGGCCGCTGGAACAGTACAAGGTGCCTCGAAAATCATGCGCGGCATCCGAGCTCCGAAAAATACAAGTAGTCCATTTCCGTCGTTTTCGCGCACTGAATCCAAATCCGATGTCTGTTTTGCCCAATTCTACTTCTGAAATTTGCCGAAGGCATCCAGAGAAGTGTTCTTAACCCAAATTTCACGTTGAGTCTAAATTTAATATCCGTTTCTCGCGAAACCACTTCTAAACATCTGACAGGGTCCCCCGATCACTCACGTGATCCATTTTAAGCCCGAAGTCTATCACTTTGTGTCCAAATTGTGCACAAACTCCACCGACACACCACGTAAGCCTCCAGAAGCTGCTGGTCATACTGTAGTAGCCCTGCAGAGATCCAGGTCACCACAGATACTCTACAAGTTACACATGAGGGTACAAGTTTAGTGAAGATTCAAAAACTGCAAATGCTTACAAGCAAATTTGATTCAATTCATATGGCAGAAAATGAATCGTTCACAGATTATTACACACGATTGCAAGATATCGTTAATACATGTGCTAACTTGGGAGAGAAAATTCCAGAATCTAAAGTTGTAAGAAAAATTTTGAGAACTCTTCCTGAAAGATTTCGCCCTAAGGTCGCAGCCATTGAAACAGTAAAACACCCGGACGAAATCAAAGTAGAAGAATTAGTTTGTGCACTTCAAACTTATGAAATGACTTTTCCTACTAACTATTCTTCTGGAAAGCCTTCCTCTTCTTCTAAGTCTTCAGGTTTTGCATTGAAATCAACAAAGGAAGAAGACGCGGATTCATCCTCCTCAGACGCTGATGATAATCTATCAATGGAGGATTTCGAGAAACAGATTGCGTTCTTGACAAGAAAATTTTGCCAAAGCTTTCGAAGGGGAAATTCAAGCAAACCATCATCCTTTGTTAAGTCCAAGAAAGGCAAAGGAAATTCAAGATTTAAATCAAGAAAGCAAGAAGGTTCTTTAAAGGACAAGAAGAACACCGAGGAACAAATCCAGTGCTTCAAATGCCGAGGTTTTGGTCATATCTCAACGGAGTGTCCCAACAAGAATCCGTCAAAGAAGAAGGCTATGCAAGCCGTCACATGGGATGACACTTCCTCTTCTGATGAGTCATCTTCCAGTGATGAGGATAACAACGCCACTGCATTTATTGCGTCCACAACTTCACCTTTCCTGTGTTTTTCAGCGACTTCCTCTGATTCATTATCCATCTCCTCCTTGAATGAAAAATTGCAACGGATGATGAACCAAGCGATTCCGAAGGTGAAGACTTTGCTTTTGCCTACCATAAATTATTAAAGGATCCTAGGAAATTGGCAAAGCAAAACAAAAGTTTGAGAAGAAGTTTGTGGGATCTTGAAGAACAAACTAAAAAGGCAACTTCTCTCTCAAACGCTCTTGGAGAGGAAAGGGACAATTTGATCAAGATAAACATTTCCCTTCAAGAGAAGAACCAGCATTTTGAGAAGGAAAATATCAAATTGGTGGATAAAGCAAATCACTTCTCGAAGCTCCACTCCAAGGCTCAATAAGAAAAAATGGAGATGACGGAGACCATATTCCAACTTAAGGAAGATTTGAAGCGATTTTCTTCTAGAAGGAGCAAGTTGGACAAGTTGCTTGGTCTTGGTCAAACGAATCATTTGGGCCTTGGATACGATCGAACTGGTGAGGGTCCAAGTTCGAGCAAGACGGTTTTTGTGCCCCAGTCGGTTGCTCCTCCTCCGACAAAGATCATCGCATCCAACGTTAACAAGCCTACCTCATTGCGTTTAGGTTCAACGTCTACCAAGGTATGTTATCGTTGTAGTTTTGCAGGGCACATTAGACCAAACTGCAAGTATGGAGTCAAGCGGACAAATTAAGCAATACTTGCAACAACTACCAACAAGTTCATCCACCAGAAATTTTGCAAGAACCATCCAAAGGTGAAGAACAATGGTAGTACACCATCCGAGATGACATCGTCATGGAACTTAAAGAAAAGTGATCAACCAAACAAGACTCGTTCACCAAGGAGATCAACTTCACGATCATTGCCGACGTATTCCAAAACTCGTAAGGTTTGGGTGCGCAAAGGTGAAATCTTCCCTTGTCTTGTCATTCATGCATCACTACATGCATATGACAATTCGTCTTGGTATCTGGATAGTGATTGTTCTCGTCACATGACTGGTGATAAAAACTATTTTCAATCTTTAGAGAAAACCTCCGGAGGACTTGTAGTTTTCGGAGATAGACGATCTTCAAAAATAGTTGGCAAAGGAACAATTGCTATTCCAGATGGCCCGGTTTTGAACAATGTTTTATTTGTTGAAGGCCTTAAGACTAACCTCATAAGCATTAGTCAATTGTGTGATAATAGTTTTTCAGTTAATTTCTCTTCTATTGAATGCATTGTAACTGACGAAAACCATTCATTCTTTTTGAAAGGGGATCACAGAATAACTGCTATGTAGTTCCTAATAAATTTTCTGAACATTGTAACCTAGTGTCACTTGATAATGAGACTTTTTGGCATGAAAAACTAGGTCACATAAATTTTAAGGAACTATCTAGAATATCTAACAAAGACATAGTTAGAGGTGTTCCTAAATTAAATTTCAAAGAAAACCTTGTGTGTGGTGGTTGCCAAAAGGGAAAATAAACTAGATCCACTCACAAGAATTTGAACCATGTAGGAACAAAACGGCCATTAGAATTATTGCATATGGATTTAATGGGGCCAACTCGTCAACGTAGTTTGGGTGGAAAATGGTATATTTTTCTCATGGTTGATGATTTCTCTAGATATTCATGGGTAGCATTTTTAAAAGAGAAAGCGGATACTTTCGATTCTTTTCATGAGATTTGTCATCGCATTATGATTGAGAAGAATGAAAAGATCGTTCATGTTCGGAGTGATAGAGGTGGAGAATTCATCAATTCTAAATTCATTGATTTTTGCACTTCAAATGGCATAAAACATGAATTCTCTGCACCTTATACACCGCAACAGAACGGTGTAGTCGAGCGCAAAAATAGAGTTGTACAAGAGATGACGCGTGTTATGCTTCATAGCCGGGAACTCCCGTTACACTTTTGGGCTGAAGCAGTTAACACCGCTGTCTCTGTGATCAATAGAATATATTTGCGCCCGGGTACTTTGAATACGCCCTATGAGCTTTGGTTCTGTAGAAAACCGAATATAAAATATTTTCGTATCTTTGGGATTCGTTGTTACATTTTATGCGATCAAATTTTTTTTGGAAAATTCGACTCTCGAAGTGATGAAGGAATTTTTATGGGTTATTCTACAAACAGTAGAGTATATCGGGTTTTTAACCTTGAATCTAAAACGATGATAGAATCTTTCAATATTAAAGTAGATGAAAATTTTTATTTTTCTTCTGATAAATCTACTCCTGATATGTCTATTGATGATGAATCTCCTGTTAATGATATTGTATATTTGCATGATAAATCTTCTGAAAATTTTGATGCATCTCATGGTTCTTCTAGTTCATCCAATGTGCAGGAATCATCGCAAGTACCCCCGAGTACTCCGTTACCTCAAACGCTTCGAATCTCCAAGGACCATCCGGAATCAAACATCATTGGAGATCCTCAAGAAGGAGTTAGAACTCGGAGACAATTGGAATGTGGAGTCGCATGCTACATCTCCATGGTAGAACCAAGGAACATTTATGAAGCTCTTCAAGATGACTATTGGATTGAAGCAATGCAAGAAGAGCTCAATCAATTTGAAAGGAACAAAGTCTGGGAATTAACGAAGCCCCCGAAGCAACAACATATCATCGGTACTAAATGAATTTTCAAAAATAAGAAAAATAAAGATGGTACCGTTATACGGAACAAAGCACGTTTAGTTGCTCAGGGCTATTCACAAGTTGATGGTATAGACTTTGATGAGACTTTCGCCCCGGTAGCTCGTCTCGAGTCCATTCGTATTCTTTTTTCGATTGCTTGCCATTTTAAAATAAAACTTTTTCAAATGGACGTTAAGAGCGCATTTTTAAATGGTTTTTTAAATAAGGAAGTTTATGTAGCTCAACCAAAAGGGTTTATTGATCATAAACTACCTAACCATATTTTTCGACTGAAAAATGCTCTTTACGGACTAAAACAAGCACCGCGAGTATGGTACGAAAGATTGACAAAGCACTTTTTTGAAAAGGGCTATACTCGAGGGGGAGCAGATCGGACACTCTTTGTGAAGCACTTTCAGGACAACTTTATTGTGGCACAAATATATGTGGATGACATTGTGTTTGGTGCTACGAGAAACAACGATGCTTCAAATTTTGCCGAAACGATGGAAAGCGAATTTGAGATGTCCATGATGGGCGAGCTTACGTATTTTCTTGGATTGCAAGTTAAGCAAAGTGATGATGGCATTCATTTATGTCAATCCAAGTATACGAAGGAGTTGGTCAACAAATTCGGATTGGAGAACTCTAAAAACTTTCCGACTCCTATGGGAACTAGCTGTCACGCCCCGGGGTCGAAACTGCGACCCGGGCTCGCTAACAGATCCGCCATCTGTACGGAAACTGCCGTACAGACGAAGCGTCTAGCCTGCAAAAGACAAAACTACAGCTACACAGATATCAGAGCGGATAAAAAGCTGTACTATAAAATTTCACAACTACAAAGTACAACAACACATAGCCTATCTCCCAAAAACAGATGATACAAATAAGAGTCCACCTATACAACATCTACAAATCCAAATGGGAGATAGCTAACAGGAAACATAACCAACTCCCACAATCCGGGATGGTACATCTACCTCTCTCTAAAGTAACGATGCTGGTAGGGAACTATCACGCGACTCCCTGTCCACGGTCCGTCCAGTCAAGCCCAGCAGGAACGGAAGAAAGCCTCAGCAACCTGTCACCGACAGAGGGTGTGAGAACTACATCCTACAGTAGTTCTCAGTGGGTACCGTCTCCAAGAACCACGGTCTGCCCACTAAGTCTACTAGAGGCATAAGATAATAGAAAAGACTGATGATAATATAAATAAGCTGGAAAAGAATCTACAGCTATCATGCCTCTATCTACTATGCTCAAAAGGAAGAGACTACGGATGATGGTATGCAGTCACTCACTGCTGACAATATGTCACAAGTACTAAGCCCAAGACGCTCTACTATGACACATGCTACGCCATCACTCTCTCAGTGTATCCCAAATCTCAGCGACTGCCCCACAGGGTCCAGTCGAGTCAAGCCTGCGCCCCCTGGTGTATCAACCAGGGTGTCCAATCGGACAAACTCGATATCTCACACAGTGACCCCATGGTAGCTCGGCCAGGGGTATCAAGCGACCTCTAGTATATGAACTAGGCGCATCATCGCAGCCTCGTCAGGCTCGGTATCATCATCGCAGCCTCATCAGGCTCGGAATCATCAACGCACCCGGGGCGTAGCTCGAGGGGTGCGACCCCACCGAACTCAAGTATCTCATCAGTAACACTGTCTCACAAGCGGCTCCTGCAGGCTATAGTCCTCGATCAAACAGATCGGTATCTCGATGCTCAAAGCACAACTCAGTCGGAGAACCCTCCACGACTCAATCTCAACACTGACCCGCTCAACGAAAGTATCACACGGCTGGGACCACCGTCTCTCCCAACGGCTCCCACAAGAACACCCTACTGAACTCAACACACAACTCATGGCCGGAGATGCTCCACAGCCAGATCTACGAAGGGTCCGAAACCCCAGGAGACTAACACCTACGCCCCCAAGAAAGAGAACAGCCCTTAGAACCCAGATCACTCGAATCCGCTCGGGTGGATAAGTTTATAAGAAACCATGTCATTTATTTCAGAAAACCATTCAATCTGAGAGAAATCCATCTTTTAATGATTTTTAGTCTTTTTAGGAAAACCCTTTGAAATCAAGTTTTATGCCCAAGCCTCGAAGAGCTAATGCCCTCGTCCTATCAAACAAGAACAGACTCAGGCGACTTGCGAGGCTTGGAAGAAATCACATCCTGACCAAAATCATGTATTCGTCCAAAAAAGGTTCTGGGTTCAAGGTCCTGCTAACACACGTGCACCACGATCACATCAGGGTGGTGACGAGAAGAACAGCGGAAAGGAAAACCCCGGGACCACCGTTTACCTGAAACGGTTCCCCACGCACTAACACTGGCCTAACCCAGCCACCAGACCCCACTCGGCCCCCCGGCCCGAGTGCAACACCCGTCCCACAACACTCTGACCACTCAGCCCACTACCCGGGCGAGGAACACTATGTCCAGAAGAGTATGCAACGTGTGGGATGTCTAAAACATAAAAGAACCTAGCCCAGATTAAGGTTCTCTATTGGTCTGGTCAACACATGCACATATGACGGGGGTGCTAGTTAAGTTCCAAGAAAACACTTAAACTAGCATGCAATCCTATCACAATAGAATTAGAAGGAAGTCCGTAGACTTGGAGAGAAAAACCAACCCACCTCAGAATGCCACTAATTGCTTGTCGACACTTGCAATTGGGCTCAGCGGGACTTACCTTCCCTCCACGAGGTCCGCACGCAAAACGGAGCACGCTGCGTCCAACCACACGACCGCGCGCTCCGCGGATGTCCCGAAACAAGCCGGCGGGTCCACACGACGGAAAAACCAACAACCGCCCCCGGCGGAAGCTAAAAACCACACCGCAAGCTGCCAGAAGCGAAGAAATCGCAAAATCAATCACACAGTCAAAACCGAGCATCCGACGGCGAAAAAACAGCTTCCGTCGGCGAAACAGCCCTCCGTCAGCGAAAAACCAGCGCCCGACGGCGAAAAACAGCACGCGGCGGCGAAAAACAGCTCCGTCGGCGAAAAACTGCGCCCGACGGCGAAAAACAGCACGCGGCGGCGAAAAACAGCTCCGTCGGCGAAAAACTGCGCCCGACGGCGAAAAACAGCACGCGGCGGCGAAAAACAACTCCGTCGGCGAAAAACTGCGCCCGACGGCGAAAAACAGGCAAAATCTGCTAGCGAAACAGTTCACGAAAACCCTGCGAAACTGCTCGCGAAAACCGCTCAAAATCTGCTCACAAACTGCTTGCAAAAACTGCTCAAAACCGGCTTGCGAAAACAGCTTGCGAAAAACTGCTCCGTCGGCGAAAAACTGCGTCCAACGGCGAAAAACAGCTCGAAAATCAGCTTGCGAAAATCCCGCGAAAACCGCTCGCAAAAACAGCGGAAAACAGCGAAACCTGCGCGCGAAACCGCTTGCGAAATCTGCTTGAAAACCAGCGAGAAACGGCTTGAGAAAACCAGCTCCGTCGGCGAAAAACTGCGCCCGACGGTAAAAGCGGCGCCGGCACGCGAACCAAGGTGCCGCCGCTGTCCCGGGGCACGCCGAGCAGCGAAAAACACAGCCGCGCGACGAGGGAGGCCCGCCGCACGGAGCCAAACCAAGCAGCACCACGCAGCGACCCGCTGCGCGGTGCCGGAGCGCGCCGCGCGGCGCCCAGCGGCGCCGCGCGCGGCGCCCTGCGGCGCCGCGCGCGGGCCCGCGCGCAGCCCGCGCGCAGCCATGCCGCGCGCGCCTGCGCAGGCCCGCGCGCGGCCCTGCCGCGCGCGGCCATTCCGCGCGCGCCTGCGCAGGCCCGCGCGCGGCCCTGCCGCGCGCGACCATGCCGCGCGCGGCCAGACGGTGCCGCGCGCGCCTGCGCGCGGCCCAGCAGAGCCGCGCGCACCTGCGCGCGGCCCTGCCACGCGCCCCCGCGCGCGGCCAGGCGATGCCGCGCGCGCCCCCGCGCGCGGCCCTGCGATGCCGCGCGCGCCTGCGCGCGGCCAAGCAGTGTCGCGCGCACCTGCGCGCGGCCCTGCCGCGCGCCCCCGCGCGCGGCCATGCCGCGCGCCTGCGCGCGGCCAGGCAGTGCCGCGCGCACCTGCGCGCGGCCCTGCCGCGCGCGGCCTGGCAGCGCCGCGTGCAGCACTTTGCTGCACGCGGCGCCGCGCCCAGCGGCATGTCGCCGCAGGGTGCTGCCAACAGCAGCACCCTGGCGCCGCGCGTGCGCCGTTGCGCGCGCGCGCGGCCGCCGGCGACGGAAAAATCTAAAAAGAGCCCCGATAAAAATCCGACAAATCCAAAATCCAAATTGCTCTTTAAAAAATCCTACAACAATCCAAAAGCTCTCCAAAACCAAAATCCAAATTCAAAAACTGCACAAACCTCCAAAAATCCCAAAAATCTGAATTTTGCATACCTTGACGATGCTCGCCGCACGCCCACGAGCTCCACGCGGCCTCCAACGGCGAGTCCAAAACCCGAGAACGGTCCAAACCCTTTTTCTTTCTTCTTCTTCTTCTTCTTCCTTTTCCTCTCTTTTCCTTTCCTTTCTTTCTTTCTCCCTTTTCTTTCTTTCTCTGCTGCAGAGGGTGAAGGTGGAGGCTTTATATAAAGCAAAAGCTTTATTTAATTAATTCCAAAAATCCAACTCCAACTCACTTTTTGCCTTCGGGCTCTCCGCCGCTGCCCGGAACCTCCCGAACTCCGCTGTAAATCGAAAATACACGTGCTCACAGCTTTTTCTCTTCAAAAAGCTCATCCGTTGAGTCGGGGTGCTCAAATCAATTACCGGCTCCAAAATTGCCAGTTCCGACTCACTTTTTGCCTCCGGGTCCTCCGCATCAGTCCGAAACCTCCCGAACCTCGCTGTAAATCAAAAGTACACGTGTCCACAGCTTTTTCTCTTCAAAAAGCTCATCCGTTGAGTCGGGGTGCTCAAATCAATTACCGGCTCCAAAATTGCCAGTTCCGACTCACTTTTTGCCTCCGGATCCTCCGCGTCAGTCCGAAACCTCCCGAACCTCGCTGTAAATCAAAAGTACACGTGTCCACAACTTTTTCTCTTCAAAAAGCTCGTCCGTTGAGTCGGGGTGCTCAAATCAATTATCGGCTCCAAAATTGCCAGTTCCGACTCACTTTTTGCCTCCGGATCCTCCGCGTCAGTCCGGAACCTCCCGAACCTCGCTGTAAATCGAAAGTACACGTGTTCCAAGTGTTCCTGAATTTTCGGCACTCCACGATGAAGTCGGAAATTCCCAATCTCATCCTCAATCGGCCGACAAAGCCCGGAAAAACCCCGAATCGAGCTGGAGCTTCCGCGTTGATCCGAATCAACCCGGCATCAACTGTAAACTCAGATGCAACATGCCCAAGGCAACTCTCTGCTCCAAGCCATCTATGTGGTCGGCGCGCTATCCAAAGCCCCGGTACTTTACATTCTCCCATCCTTCAAAAGGTTTCGTCCTCGAAACCAAAACACTCACCCTACCACAAGAAACCCACATCAGGACTATCATCAACTCCAACTCTCTCTCAATTTGAAAAGCAACCGAAAATAGCGAAAAGTCCAAAATTTCCCAAGGACCGATGTCTTCACCCCGATCAAACAAGAACAGGTTCCAGCATCGCCTCCATTTCTGGAGTAGTCCTTCGAAATTTTTCGCTCCGTTTGCTACTTTCGGTGTTAAAACGGGAAAACAAGGAGAGGGAGATGTTGAAGCTGTCCCTGCTGTGGCGCAACCCAAAACCACAATCCACCAACTCAACCATGTAGGGGTGCAAAACTCTGATCTCAACCACTAGGAAAGGAAGTCAAACCAAGTACCACGTAATCCGCTAACCTGGCGCCCACCAAACGAGCAACCCAAACTCATCCTCTCGATGTGGGTGATCGTCGTTCTGACTGCCTCGACGTCGTGGCCTCATCTGGCTGGCGGTAAGTCGAAGGAGCTCCTTCCTCCGGAAGAGGTAGCGGGGGTGCCGTCGCAAGCGGCATCACCGAAAGTACTACCTGAGGGCATGCTGCCTGAAAATGTCCCGACTGTCCACACGAAAAGCATCGCCCCTGCCTATGATCACACTGCTGCACTGCATGCGGTCCTCCGCAAATGACACACTCAACCTGAAACTGCTGCTGGTGCCTCGGCTGTGGGGGACCTCCTGACCTCCGTCTCCTCTGAAATCCACGACCCTCTGACTGGGATGGTGGCGGCCCCGGGGGTCCCGATCTACTAGACTGTCCAAAATCAGGCGGCACTGGATGTCTCTCCCCGGAGCTGGTCCCTGGCGCTCGCTCCATCTCTGACATAACCACAAATCCTCGGTCAACCCACCGAGCATGCTCAATTGCCACATCCAGAGTCGGCGCTCTACGCGAATGCACAAGGGGATATATATCCGGATGCAACCCTCTCTCAAAAAGCTCAACCCTCTGGGCCTCATCCCGGGCAACATGAGGCACACAGCTCAATAACCGCTGAAACTCATTAACGTACTCATGAAGTGGTCGATCACCCTGCTGCAATCGTCGAAGATCTCCTTCTAGTTTCTGCTTTGCACTGTCAGGAAAATAGGCTCTGAGTAGCAAAGCACGAAACTCCGCCCACGTCAATAACTGTACTCCCGGTGGTCCCACTGGACGAACTCGACGCCACCAAGTCTCGGCGTCCTTCTCCAAAAAGTGCGCCCCCAAATGTACCTGATGTTCTTCCTTGATGAAGAGGTTCTCAAACAATTTCTCCATGGCCGCAATCCAGTTCTCAACCTCCCACGGCTCTGAACTCTGACCTGCGAACCGCGGGGGGTGAAACTTGCTGATAAAGGATAGTCGATCCATGAGCTCCCTCTGCTCTGTTTCCGTCAACGGAGAAATCTGTGACGAGGTCGAGGATGTCATAACCGGAAGTACTGATGGTGGTGCCACAGGAGGTGCTCTCTGCTCCAGCATGCGCATCATGCGCTCCATATTTTCCTCCTGGCGCCTGGCCGCCACCTCCTGGCGCCGCAACGCCTCAGACATCTGGGCCACCTGAGCCCGCAGCTCCTGTACCTCGCTCTGCCCGGCCTGCTCGGCCTCCTCACCCAAGGTCGAACGCCCACTCGTCGCTACACGACGTCTCGGCGGCATCGCAGGTAACTGAAACAAAAACGAATGTCAGGACATAACAACCATACGACCCAATCCAGCGAGAGTCTAAAATTTGTTATCCTTCCTAAAGTATTATGTTGTCTGCAGCCAACATAATCACTTTGAGAGAATAACATATCAAATCACTCATCCCAACCCGAGGGAGAGGTAAAAACTCAATCTGGACTATCGCTAAAAGTCACGACTCTCACGTAGTCATCCTAATGTCCAACCACAAGCCTAGGGTTTCTAAGTCCTCAATGACCTACATCCTAGGCTCTGATACCACTCTAATCTGTCACGCCCCGGGGTCGAAACTGCGACCCGGGCTCGCTAACAGATCCGCCATCTGTACGGAAACTACCGTACAGACGAAGCGTCTAGCCTGCAAAAGACAAAACTACAACTACACAGATATCAGAGCGGATAAAAAGCTGTACTATAAAATTTCACAACTACAAAGTACAACAACACATAGCCTATCTCCCAAAAACAGATGATACAAATAAGAGTCCACCTATACAACATCTACAAATCCAAATGGGAGATAGCTAACAGGAAACATAACCAACTCCCACAATCCGGGATGGTACATCTACCTCTCTCTAAAGTAACGATGCTGGTAGGGAACTATCACGCGACTCCCTGTCCACGGTCCGTCCAGTCAAGCCCAGCAGGAACGGAAGAAAGCCTCAGCAACCTGTCACCGACAGAGGGTGTGAGAACTACATCCTACAGTAGTTCTCAGTGGGTACCGTCTCCAAGAACCACGGTCTGCCCACTAAGTCTACTAGAGGCATAAGATAATAGAAAAGACTGATGATAATATAAATAAGCTGGAAAAGAATCTACAGCTATCATGCCTCTATCTACTATGCTCAAAAGGAAGAGACTATGGATGATGGTATGCAGTCACTCACTGCTGACAATATGTCACAAGTACTAAGCCCAAGACGCTCTACTATGACACATGCTACGCCATCACTCTCTCAGTGTATCCCAAATCTCAGCGACTGCCCCACAGGGTCCAGTCGAGTCAAGCCTGCGCCCCCTGGTGTATCAACCAGGGTGTCCAATCGGACAAACTCGATATCTCACACAGTGACCCCATGGTAGCTCGGCCAGGGGTATCAAGCGACCTCTAGTATATGAACTAGGCGCATCATCGCAGCCTCGTCAGGCTCGGTATCATCATCGCAGCCTCATCAGGCTCGGAATCATCAACGCACCCGGGGCGTAGCTCGAGGGGTGCGACCCCACCGAACTCAAGTATCTCATCAGTAACACTGTCTCACAAGCGGCTCCTGCAGGCTATAGTCCTCGATCAAACAGATCGGTATCTCGATGCTCAAAGCACAACTCAGTCGGAGAACCCTCCACGACTCAATCTCAACACTGACCCGCTCAACGAAAGTATCACACGGCTGGGACCACCGTCTCTCCCAACGGCTCCCACAAGAACACCCTACTGAACTCAACACACAACTCATGGCCGGAGATGCTCCACAGCCAGATCTACGAAGGGTCCGAAACCCCAGGAGACTAACACCTACGCCCCCAAGAAAGAGAACAGCCCTTAGAACCCAGATCACTCGAATCCGCTCGGGTGGATAAGTTTATAAGAAACCATGTCATTTATTTCAGAAAACCATTCAATCTGAGAGAAATCCATCTTTTAATGATTTTTAGTCTTTTTAGGAAAACCCTTTGAAATCAAGTTTTATGCCCAAGCCTCGAAGAGCTAATGCCCTCGTCCTATCAAACAAGAACAGACTCAGGCGACTTGCGAGGCTTGGAAGAAATCACAGCCTGACCAAAATCATGTATTCGTCCAAAAAAGGTTCTGGGTTCAAGGTCCTGCTAACACACGTGCACCACGATCACATCAGGGTGGTGACGAGAAGAACAGCGGAAAGGAAAACCCCGGGACCACCGTTTACCTGAAACGGTTCCCCACGCACTAACACTGGCCTAACCCAGCCACCAGACCCCACTCGGCCCCCCGGCCCGAGTGCAACACCCGTCCCACAACACTCTGACCACTCAGCCCACTACCCGGGCGAGGAACACTATGTCCAGAAGAGTATGCAACGTGTGGGATGTCTAAAACATAAAAGAACCTAGCCCAGATTAAGGTTCTCTATTGGTCTGGTCAACACATGCACATATGACGGGGGTGCTAGTTAAGTTCCAAGAAAACACTTAAACTAGCATGCAATCCTATCACAATAGAATTAGAAGGAAGTCCGTAGACTTGGAGAGAAAAACCAACCCACCTCAGAATGCCACTAATTGCTTGTCGACACTTGCAATTGGGCTCAGCGGGACTTACCTTCCCTCCACGAGGTCCGCACGCAAAACGGAGCACGCTGCGTCCAACCACACGACCGCGCGCTCCGCGGATGTCCCGAAACAAGCCGGCGGGTCCACGCGACGGAAAAACCAACAACCGCCCCCGGCGGAAGCTAAAAACCACACCGCAAGCTGCCAGAAGCGAAGAAATCGCAAAATCAATCAACACAGTCAAAACCGAGCATCCGACGGCGATAAACAGCTTCCGTCGGCGAAACAGCCTCCGTCAGCGAAAACCAGCGCCCGACGGCGAAAAACAGCACGCGGCGGCGAAAAACAGCTCTGTCGGCGAAAAACTGCGCCCGACGGCGAAAAACAGCACGCGGCGGCGAAAAACAGCTCCGTCGGCGAAAAACTGCGCCCGACGGCGAAAAACAGCACGCGGCGGCGAAAAACAACTCCGTCGGCGAAAAACTGCGCCCGACGGCGAAAAACAGGCAAAATCTGCTAGCGAAACAGTTCACGAAAACCCTGCGAAACTGCTCGCGAAAACCGCTCAAAATCTGCTCACAAACTGCTTGCAAAAACTGCTCAAAACCGGCTTGCGAAAACAGCTTGCGAAAAACTGCTCCGTCGGCGAAAAACTGCGTCCAACGGCGAAAAACAGCTCGAAAATCAGCTTGCGAAAATCCTGCGAAAACCGCTCGCAAAAACAGCGGAAAACAGCGAAACATGCGCGCGAAACCGCTTGCGAAATCTGCTTGAAAACCAGCGAGAAACGGCTTGAGAAAACCAGCTCCGTCGGCGAAAAACTGCGCCCGACGGTAAAAGCGGCGCCGGCACGCGAACCAAGGTGCCGCCGCTGTCCCGGGGCACGCCGAGCAGCGAAAAACACAGCCGCGCGACGAGGGAGGCCCGCCGCACGGAGCCAAACCAAGCAGCACCACGCAGCGACCCGCTGCGCGGCGCCCTGCGGCGCCGCGCGCGGGCCCGCGCGCGGCCATGCCGCGCGCGGCCCTGCCGCGCGCGACCATGCCGCGCGCGGCCAGACGGTGCCGCGCGCACCTGCGCGCGGCCCAGCAGAGCCGCGCGTACCTGCGCGCGGCCCTGCCACGCGCCCCCGCGCGCGGCCAGGCGATGCCGCGCGCGCCCCCGCGCGGCCAGGCGATGCCGCGCGCGCCCCCTCGCGCGGCCCTGCGATGCCGCGCGCGCCTGCGCGCGGCCCTGCCGCGCGCGCCTGCGCGCGGCCAAGCAGTGTCGCGCGCACCTGCGCGCGGCCCTGCCGCACGCCCCCGCGCGCGGCCATGCCGCGCGCCTGCGCGCGGCCAGGCAGTGCCGCGCGCACCTGCGCGCGGCCCTGCCGCGCGCACCCGCGCGCGGCCAGGCAGTGCCGCGCGCACCTGCGCGCGGCCCTGCCGCGCGCGCCCGCGCGCGGCCTGGCAGCGCCGCGTGCAGCACTTTGCTGCACGCGGCGCCGCGCCCAGCGGCATGTCGCCGCAGGGTGCTGCCAACAGCAGCACCCTGGCGCCGCGCGTGCGCCGTTGCGCGCGCGCGCGGCCGCCGGCGACGGAAAAATCTAAAAAGAGCCCCGATAAAAATCCGACAAATCCAAAATCCAAATTGCTCTTTAAAAAATCCTACAACAATCCAAAAGCTCTCCAAAACCAAAATCCAAATTCAAAAACTGCACAAACCTCCAAAAATCCCAAAAATCTGAATTTTGCATACCTTGACGATGCTCGTCGCACGCCCACGAGCTCCACGCGGCCTCCAACGGCGAGTCCAAAACCCGAGAACGGTGAAGGATCAAATGGCAACTAAGAGGGGGGGGTGAATTAGTTGAAAAATAAAAACTCAAGTAAATTAAATCTAAGATAAGAATTGCACAACCAAATAAAAGAAATAAAAGAAAGAGAAGCAAACTCAAATGACACAGATGATTTATCCTGGTTCGGCCTTTCCGCCTACTCCAGTCCGGTCCTACTCTCCTCGAGGCACCGCTTTAATCACTATCACTTGGCCTTTTAAACAGGGCAAGACCAAAGCCTCTTACAATCACACTTTACAATAACCTCTCAATAAACCTCACAATTACAAAATAATAATTCAACCTTAGAGTTTTTCTCGATATCAAGTTGTATCTCAAACAACAACCAAACCCCCTTTAAATACACTAGCCATCATATCAAAAAATGGAATAGAAGCATGATTAAAGATAATTGATATTATTTTGAATTTCAACCATATTTGTAAATGTATTTGAATTAATTCCAACATTATTTTGAATATGTTCCACATTTGCAAAGCTCATTTGACATGTTACTAAATTTGAAAATATCATTTGAAATTATACCACAAATATAAAACCATTTTGAATTCATACCAAACTTATAAAAAATTATTTATACCATATTTCAAACTTTTTGAAAATATACCATAATAAAATCACATTTGAATTTATACCATATATCAAACTTCTTTCATACCATATTAAAAATAATAGCTAATTTTAGCTTAAGCTCAAATCAAACCCATGTGATGGATTTGTCAAGATGATTCGGTTGACCGGCTCAAAACGATAAAATTGCAAAGAAATCCTTCAAAGCATTGTTGTGGCACTTGTATCCAATTTGGTACAATTTGATCTTGTCTGGACCATTTGACAATTGAATTGATAATTTACCTTTGATCAAATCCGGTTCGGCTTACGTCATTTCAAATCCAATTAAAACCTGAAAATACTAAATGTAAATCTAAAAATTATTTGTTATCATCAAAATTATTATTCGATAAAATCCAACAATCTCCCCCTTTTTGATGATGACAAATAATTTGAAAAGGTGATAAAAAAATAAATAAACTCCCCCTCAAAATAAGCCAAAAAAAAACATTCAAAAAGAAATAACTGAGGTAACCTTTTCTTCTCCCCCTATTTGGAATCATTCAAAAAGAAATTAAAAATGAGAAGAGAAGAAAAAAAAATTACAAGAAAATCATATAATTTAAAAAAAAAATTAAATAGAGAACGAAAAAAATCCAACAATTATAATGTCTCAATATCTAACATTCCTATTTCTCTGCGAAAGTAATCAATTTTTTCAAAATTAAGTGGCTTTGTAAAAATATCGGCCAATTGACGATCTGTTTCAACAAATTCTAAAAACACATTTTGTTTGTTTACATGATCTCGTAAAAAGTGATGCCTTAAATCAATATGTTTAGTTCTACCATGTTGAATAGGATTTTTAGAAATATTGATTGCACTAGTATTATCACATCGAATAGGAGTATTAAAATATTGAAATCCAAAATCTCTTAGAGTTTGTTGCATCCACAAAATTTGAGCACAACAACTTCCGGCAGCTATATATTCAGCTTCGGCCGTTGAAAGTGCTATAGAATTTTGCTTTTTGGATGACCAGGATACAAGCGAATGTCCTAAAAATTGACAAGATCCGCTTGTACTCTTTCGATCGACTTTACAACCTGCAAAGTCGGCATCGGTATAACCGATTAAATCAAAAGAGTCTATCCTAGGGTACCACAAACCTAGGGTTAAAGTACCCTTAATGTAGCGAATTATCCTTTTAACCGCAATTAAATGCGATTCTTTAGGATTCGCTTGAAAACGAGCACAAAGACAAACTGAAAACATAATATCGGGTCGACTAGCAGTTAAATATAATAAACTACCTATCATACCTCTGTACAACTTAGTGTCAACCGATTTGCCTGATTCGTCCTTGTCTAATTTTGTTGTTGTACACATCGGAGTGTTGGTAGGTTTTACATTGTCCATCCCGAATCGCTTAATGAGATCACGAGCATATTTTGTTTGACTTAGAAAAATTCCTTCATGCGTTTGTTTTATTTGAAGCCCAAGAAAATAGTTCAGCTTGCCAACCATACTCATTTCAAACTCATCCTGCATCATCTTAGAAAAGTCTTTGCACAAAACTTCATTAGTAGCACCAAAAATAATATCGTCCACATAAATTTGAACAATTAGAAAATCATCATTAAAATGTTTAATAAACAATGTGGTGTCAACTTTACCGATCCTAAATTTTTTTGAAATTAAAAATGAGCTTAGTCTTTCATACCAAGCTCGTGGTGCTTGCTTTAAACCATAAAGTGCTTTAGAGAGTTTAAAAACATAATTTTGAAAAGTGTGATTTTCGAATCCGGGTGGTTGTTCAACATAAACCTCTTCATTAATATCGCCATTTAAAAAAGCACTCTTTACATCCATTTGAAATAATTTTATATTTTTAAAAGAAGCAAAGGCGAGTAAAATTCGAATAGCTTCAAGTCGTGCCACCGGTGCAAAAGTTTCGTCAAAATCTATTCCCTCTTGTTGGTTGAAACCTTGAGCCACTAATCTGGCTTTGTTTCGAACCACGACACCATCTTCATTTTTCTTGTTTCGAAAAACCCATTTCGTACCAATTACGGGATGGTCAACGGGTCTTTCTACAAGGGTCCAAACTTGGTTTCTTTCAAATTGATTCAATTCCTCTTGCATAGCAATGACCCAATTTTCATCATTGCATGCTTCATCGAGATTTTGAGGCTCAATTTGTGAAAGAAAAGCCAAGTTGTTGCAAATTTCTCTAACGGAGGCTCTAGTGTGTATACCATCTGATAAATCACCGATAATTTGATCAAGCGGATGAGAGGACTTATGCTTCCAATATTTTGGAATGACTTCACCATCTATAGATGGTTTTACACCTTCTTTAGATACGATTTCAGCACCATTTTGTGATGATTCATTATTTTTTGTGACAGATTGAATAAAAGTACTACTCATCATCTTTTTCAATTCATCGATTTCTTCATCATTGGAGTTCACTCCAACGTTAGATTCATTAAACATAATATGCATGCTCTCTTCTACTACTAAAGTGCGCCGATTATAAATACGGTATGCTTTACTAGTAGTTGAGTACCCTAGAAATATACCTTCATCAGATTTTGCATCAAATTTTCCCCGATAGTCCTTAGTATTTAAAATAAAACACTTACAACCAAAAACGCGAAAATATGAAATTTTAGGAGATTTTTCATTCCAAAGCTCATAAGGAGTTTTGTCCAAAATAGATCGAACAGAAACACGATTTAAAATATAACAAGCTGTATTTACTGCTTCGGCCCAAAAATAAGTAGGTAAATTATTTTCTAAAAGCATTGTACGGGCCATTTCTTGTAGGGTCCTATTTTTTCTCTCAACAACTCCATTTTGTTGAGGGGTTCTAGGAGCCGAAAATTCATGCTTAACACCATTCAAAGAACAAAATTCATCAAAATTTCGATTAGAAAATTCACCACCATGATCGCTTCTAATTTTTGAAACTTTCAAATCTTTTTCGTTTTGAACTCTTTTAATAAAAACTTTAAACGATTCAAAAGCTTCGTTTTTGTGTGACAAAAATAAAGTCCAAGTAAAACGAGTGAAATCATCAACGATCACGAAAACATAATTTTTGCCACCTAAACTAGTAACACTAATAGGACCAAATAAATCCATATGAAGAAGTTCTAATGGTCTATTAGTAGAAACAAAATTTTTAGGCTTAAAAGAGGACTCGACATGCTTTCCTCTAGCGCATGTGTCACAAAATCTATCTTTCGAGTAGTCAAGTTTAGGGAGACCCTTAACTAATTCTTTTCTCGAAAGTTTAGATACGACATCCATGCTTGCATGTCCTAGCCTCCGATGCCATAACCAAAAATCGTTATCCAAAACCGAAAAACAAATCTCTTTACTAGGAAAAATTTTGCTCAAAACGATTGTGTATACATTTCCAGTTCTACAACCTTTAAACATAATACAGTTTGAGTTAGAGTCAATTATGCTACAATGGGTTGACTCAAATTTAACAATCAATCCTTTGTCACATAGTTGACTAATACTCAACAAATTATGTTTAAGTCCTTCTACTAAATAAACATCATTAATTTTAAAACGATCATTACCGATTGAGCCTTTTCCAATGATACTACCTTTGGAATTATTTCCAAAAGTTATGTCCCCGCCCTCTTCATATTCAAGCGACGATAGGTTTGTTGGGTTGCCCGTCATGTGCCTTGAGCAGCCGCTGTCTAAGTACCATTTGTCGCTTGATTTTGTCGAGTGCAGGCATACCTACAAAAAAATCAAGTTAAAGAGGGTACCCAAGTGGATTTGGGTCCACTGGTGTTAGAACCTTTCACCACCCAAACTTGTCTAAGTTTAAATTTATTCTTAAATTGACATTGGGTTATATGATGCCCTATTTTATTACAATAGGTGCATAACACTTTTTTATCACCATTTGAATATTTTGCAAATGGATTAAAAATATTTTTCTTTTGACTAGACTTGTGTTGATATCCAAGTCCGGTCTTATCCAAATAGGATCTTTGATTGCCCAATATCATATTTAGAACTTTAGTGCTACCGACAAATCTTTCTAGAGTGTTTCTTGATTCGATCAAGTCTCTCTTTAAAGATTCATTTTCAGTCTTAAATAAAATAGATTCTTTATGATTTTCACAACTATTTTTGGTCTCAACTTGCTTCTTTAATAAACTTAACTCATTTTTTAAACTTTTATTTTCAGATTGTAATAAGTTTGAATTTGAAATTAAAGATGTATTTTGTTTCTTTAAAGAAGCATATTTGGGGCCAAATTTTTGGAGATCATCATAAAGATCATAAAAAGCATCTAAAAGTTCATCGTAAGTTAGATCTTTTACCTCATCTTCAATGTTTGCCATAAAACAAAGATTCGAAGGTGCATCATCATATGTAAGGCTTAAGTTGGAGACCTCCTTATTTGATTCCTCATTGTCGGAGTCGCTGTCGTCACTCCAAGCGGCGGAGAAAGCTTTATTCTTCTTTTTCTCCTTTCGGGGAGACTTACTTTGATTTTGACAATCATAGCTCATGTGCCCGGTTTTGTTGCAATTGTAACATTTGACGTCCCTTTTAAAAAAGTTTGATCTACCATTACCTTTGCCGGGCCACCTAGCTCCGTGTTTTCTTTGTATGATATTCTTTAATTTTCTTGTAAGAAATGAGATCTCGTCGTCAGTGGCATTGTCGGAGTCGCCTCCATCTCCCTCGTTAGAGTTGAGTGCTATATTTTTTGTTTCAGGGTGAATGATGGAAGTAGAGGGCTCCGTCTTCAATCGCAACTCATAAGTCATAAGGGACCCTATGAGTTCCTCCAATGAAAATTTGTTGAGATCGCGCGCTTCTTGAATGGCAGCCAACTTTGGTTCCCAAGGCCCATTTTGAGGAAAACTCCTGAGTATTTTTCTAACTAAATCTGCATCAGAAAAATCCTTTCCCAAAGCTTTTAATTTATTAGTAATATTTGTAAATCTAGTGTACATATCAGTAATACTTTCATTTGGTTGTACACAAAACATTTCATAATCACGCGTAAGCATATTTATCTTAGACTCTTTTACTTGACTTGTTCCCTCGTGAACAACAGCTAATTTGTCCCAAACTTCTTTTGCAGTTTTGCACGTAGAAATTCGGTTGAACTCGTTTGGATCGAGAGCACAATGAAGAGCGTTCATCGCTCTAGAGTTCAAATTAAATTTAGCCTTGTCCTCTACCTTCCACATGCTAGTTGCTATGGTAGGCTTGGTGTAGCCATTTTCTACAATATCCCAAAGATCAAAATCTAGGGATTGTAGAAAAATTTCCATCCGCACCTTCCAATAGTTGTAGTTACTCCCGGTAAAGAAAGGAGGACGGGAGATGGATTGACCTTCAATGTTACCATGAAAAGTTGCCATCTCACGAGACAGTTAGTCTGCAACAGTGAGACCTGCTCTCTGATACCAAATGAAGGATCAAATGGCAACTAAGAGGGGGGGGTGAATTAGTTGAAAAATAAAAACTCAAGTAAATTAAATCTAAGATAAGAATTGCACAACCAAATAAAAGAAATAAAAGAAAGAGAAGCAAACTCAAATGACACAGATGATTTATCCTGGTTCGGCCTTTCCGCCTACTCCAGTCCGGTCCTACTCTCCTCGAGGCACCGCTTTAATCACTATCACTTGGCCTTTTAAACAGGGCAAGACCAAAGCCTCTTACAATCACACTTTACAATAACCTCTCAATAAACCTCACAATTACAAAATAATAATTCAACCTTAGAGTTTTTCTCGATATCAAGTTGTATCTCAAACAACAACCAAACCCCCTTTAAATACACTAGCCATCATATCAAAAAATGGAATAGAAGCATGATTAAAGATAATTGATATTATTTTGAATTTCAACCATATTTGTAAATGTATTTGAATTAATTCCAACATTATTTTGAATATGTTCCACATTTGCAAAGCTCATTTGACATGTTACTAAATTTGAAAATATCATTTGAAATTATACCACAAATATAAAACCATTTTGAATTCATACCAAACTTATAAAAAATTATTTATACCATATTTCAAACTTTTTGAAAATATACCATAATAAAATCACATTTGAATTTATACCATATATCAAACTTCTTTCATACCATATTAAAAATAATAGCTAATTTTAGCTTAAGCTCAAATCAAACCCATGTGATGGATTTGTCAAGATGATTCGGTTGACCGGCTCAAAACGATAAAATTGCAAAGAAATCCTTCAAAGCATTGTTGTGGCACTTGTATCCAATTTGGTACAATTTGATCTTGTCTGGACCATTTGACAATTGAATTGATAATTTACCTTTGATCAAATCCGGTTCGGCTTACGTCATTTCAAATCCAATTAAAACCTGAAAATACTAAATGTAAATCTAAAAATTATTTGTTATCATCAAAATTATTATTCGATAAAATCCAACAAACGGTCCAAACCCTTTTTCTTTCTTCTTCTTCTTCTTCTTCCTTTTCCTCTCTTTTCCTTTCCTTTCTTTCTTTCTCCCTTTTCTTTCTTTCTCTGCTGCAGAGGGTGAAGGTGGAGGCTTTATATAAAGCAAAAGCTTTATTTAATTAATTCCAAAAATCCAACTCCAACTCACTTTTTGCCTTCGGGCTCTCCGCCGCTGCCCGGAACCTCCCGAACTCCGCTGTAAATCGAAAATACACGTGCTCACAGCTTTTTCTCTTCAAAAAGCTCATCCGTTGAGTCGGGGTGCTCAAATCAATTACCGGCTCCAAAATTGCCAGTTCCGACTCACTTTTTGCCTCCGGGTCCTCCGCATCAGTCCGAAACCTCCCGAACCTCGCTGTAAATCAAAAGTACACGTGTCCACAGCTTTTTCTCTTCAAAAAGCTCATCCGTTGAGTCGGGGTGCTCAAATCAATTACCGGCTCCAAAATTGCCAGTTCCGACTCACTTTTTGCCTCCGGATCCTTCGCGTCAGTCCGGAACCTCCCGAACCTCGCTGTATATCAAAAGTACACGTGTCCACAGCTTTTTCTCTTCAAAAAGCTCGTCCGTTGAGTCGGGGTGCTCAAATCAATTACCGGCTCCAAAATTGCCAGTTCCGACTCACTTTTTGCCTCCGGATCCTCCGCGTCAGTCCGGAACCTCCCGAACCTCGCTGTAAATCGAAAGAACACGTGTTCCAAGTGTTCCTGAATTTCCGGCACTCCACGATGAAGTCGGAAATTCCCAATCTCATCCTCAATCGGCCTACAAAGCCCGGAAAAACCCCGAATCGAGCTGGAGCTTCCGCGTTGATCCGAATCAACCCGGCATCAACTGTAAACTCAGATGCAACATGCCCAAGGCAACTCTCTGCTCCAAGCCATCTGTGTGGTCGGCGCGCTATCCAAAGCCCCGGTACTTTACATTACTGTGACGCCCCACTTCCCAGGGGGTCACCCATCCTAGAACTACTCTAGCTCTAGCACGCTTAACTCTCATGTTCCTCTTGGATCTTGCTACCATCCAAAATGCTATAGCCGGGTTAGAGATTTAGTCCTATTATATCATTTATATAGAGGACTAATCCAAATTCTGGGGGTGTCACATTCTTCCCCCCTTTAAGCCCTGACGTCCACGTCAGGCTCAAGCATACTCACAAGCACCAGGCGATGTGAGACTTGTCTCGCTAGCCTTAGCCGACCTTGTGAGGAGCTGCACTCCACTCACAACGGTCATTAGCCGGGGAGCCTCGTTCTACCCGCTAAATAACCCTGGCTCAGCCGAGACTCATCTCACATTTCCGGCTGGTGAATGGCTCTGATACCAACTGTGACGCCCCACTTCCCAGGGGGTCACCCATCCTAGAACTACTCTAGCTCTAGCACGCTTAACTCTCATGTTCCTCTTGGATCTTGCTACCATCCAAAATGCTATAGCCGGGTTAGAGATTTAGTCCTATTATATCATTTATATAGAGGACTAATCCAAATTCCGGGGGTGTCACACTAGCAATAAGGGATTAGGAAGTGAATCCCACGGAGAGAGTGTAAACTAGAAGCTTTACCGAAGCATGATTGGAAGTCTACTCTACCTTTCGGCTAGTCTCCCGGATATTTCTTTCAGTGTTGGTATTTGCGCGAGATATCAATCAGCACCGAAGGAAATTCACCTGAAAGCGGTGAAAAGGATCATCCGGTACGTCAAAGGTACATTAAATTTCGGAATTTGATATCCTATGGGCACATCTCTTGATATTATAGGATATTCGGATGCCGATTGGGCTGGATCAGTGGATGATCGAAAGAGTACGAGTGGTGCATGTTTTTACCTTGGCCATTGTCTTGTTGCATGGCATAGTAAAAAGCAAAACTGCATTGCTCTCTCGACTGCCGAGGCGGAATACATTTCAGCGGGAAGTTGTTCAACTCAATTGATTTGGATGAAAAGTGTATTGAGCGACTTTCGCATTCCTGCGACTTCGGTAACAATTCTTTGTGACAACACTAGTGCCATAAATATTTCTAAAAATCCTGTGTTGTACTCAAGAACAAAATAGATTGAACTTAGATATCATTTTCTCAGAGAGCTATTTGAATCAAGTACTTTATAAATTTCTTATGTTTCAACTGAAGATCAATTAGCCGATATTTTGACAAAACCTTTGGATCAAAAATATTTTATTCATTTGCGAAAGGCAATTGGAATGCTTTCTTTGAAATAATAATTTTTGAACCATTGCTTAGGTTATGTTTTGTTTTGTGTTTTGTGTTCTTTTTGTTTCTAAAATAGAACATTAATTGAGCATAAGTATAATTGACTTTAATTGCATATTTTCATGTTTTGAGAAATTTATTATGATTTGGATATCATTATAACTCTCTTGATGCATTGATCATTATATCATTTATTTCATCTTTATTTGATCAAGTCAATTCCTCTCTCAGTGATCTCTTGGTATAGTTTTTATCTTATTTGATAATTAAGTTAAGTATGAACTGGAGATCAATGGTTAGTTGAATACTTAACATTTTACATAATTGATAGCCAATTGAGGGGGAGTATTATTTAATGTTTCATGCTCAAAAGATGTGGAAAGAGTTACATCCCTTAGTGGAGTATGAAAACTACCACCACATGGAGGAAAGAGCTACCACCTCGGTCGTCCGAGTACTGTGTGTAGCTACCACATGTTTACCAAGCATGGTGTTCTTGTTTACTTGATAAAATATTTTTTGGAATACTTGACTTTGTCAAATTCCAAGGTTGGTATAAGGTGGGATTTCAAATTGAAAGATGCTCAAAGAGCCACTCCATAGACATATTGACTAGATAGCATTATCTAATTTATTTGGGATTTCAAACATCTATCGATCTTTGTGTTTCATTTTCTTTGCTTAATTGATGATTTGATAAACACATTATTCATCAGATCGTGATTGATATTTAAAACTTGCTCAACTTTAGAGGAGATAACTTTTATAAATTTTCGTTTCATTATTTGAGTATTAATGATAGATTTAGCATAATCTATTTCTTTTGATGTGAAACGATACTTTTTGTTTAAAGTTGATATGCAAGAATGCTTACATACTTTTTCTGGATTTTCTAGAATTTTTACAAATTTTTCTGTAGAAAAAGTTGCAGGCAGTCCGGACTGGATTGTTCAGTCCGGATCCCGAACAATGGGATTTTCTGCAGGTAGCCGATCCGGACTGAACTCCCGACCCGATCCGGACCACAGCTAGGTTTTTATAGAAACAAAGATTTTTCAAAATCTATTCAATCTAAACTTTTATTTCTTGCTTCCTTGAGTTTCTCTCTCTAGAATCAAGGGCATTTGGATCTTTTGCAACTCGTTTTCACTCGATCCAAGTAAGTTCTTATGATCAAAACTCTTGTTTTTCACTATTTTTATGTATGTTCATCAAAACATGAGGGATTTCATGGTATAATCTCATTTTTGCACGGTTTTTGATCAAATTTCTTTTGAAATAAGAACTCTGGATACCTTATATTTGTTTCTATGTCTTGTATTCATTTGATTAACGGATTTTTGGGCTTCGATTTCTAAAAATTCGGTTTTGAGGCAAATTTTAGGAATTTTTGAAAATCATGGGATTGATCTATTTTTAATTTTTTTTTTTTGCAAATCTATCTTGATTTCTAGTCTATATACATGATAAAAATTGTTTGCGTATGATTTTTCAAAATTTTGAAATTAAACAATTTTTTCTATATTTTTGAGTTCTTGCTCACAGGACCTAGTTTTCAAAAATCTGGCAGCAATGGTTTTTGGCTGGATTATTGTGTTCATCACGGCAATGGTCAGCACTCGCGTGACCAACAAACTTAAGAGAGCAAGAAAGACTCAAACCGAGGGAGAGTTAGTTTCTTTGGACGAATTGGAAACTGAGTCCGAGGAGTGGGAGCAGTTGATTGAAGCTGCAGCAAAGGCAACTTCTGCATCGAAGGGCAAAGGCCCAGCTTCAACAAAGGCGAAGACTACGCCTACTGCCGCTGAGAAAGGGAAAGCTCCAATGGAGCCGATATCGATGAAACGAAAAAGTGTTGCTCAGAAAAGAGGAAGAGCTCGTGGAATTGAGATCGAAGAGCCACTTGTGAGTGAGCCACCTCCACAGGATTTTGTTCATATCAGTTCTGAAAGAATGAAGGATTTTGAAAACAGGGAATGTATAGGTGAAAGGCACGTCAATGTCGGAGCTCTTAGAGAACGATCGGAAGCTTTTGGTGTTCTATTTGATAGAGCTCGACTCTCGCCAATTTGTAAATTTCCTGAAACTTCTGGTTACTGTCTGCATTTGATAAGAACCTTCCATATGTGTGCGAATCAGCTTCAAGACATTGATGGTGGACCGAGGGAATTTCATACAACGGTCAGAAACACCAAGCTTGTCATCACCCCACACCTCATTGGTGAAGTGCTCGGAATGAGTGTCCAAACTGGAGGAACTCATTATTTGAAAGGTCAAGTTATGACAAATCAATCTTGGAGGACTGTGGTGGATGGCATATGTTTGCCAGATACAAGATCAGCAGGAAATTCGGTATTTTCCAAGGAACTCAAAGATGAATACCGATTCATGAACTTCATTGTTTGTTATAATATTTTGCCGAATATGCAAACAAAGGTCTTACGATGGGATAGGATGTTGTTTTTATATCTTCTTGGACATCCCACAGCGGCTCGGGGTTTAAACTTGAACATTTCGTTTCTCATTTGGTCGAGGATGGCAAGATATGTTGAGAATGCACATCCGACTGAGAGGCTTCCCTTCCCAATTATTATTATGCGGATCTTTAATAAGTTTGACGTAGACATCCGATCGTCAGCTTATATGCATAGTTTGGGAACTATCAACGACTCGACACTTGTGAAGTCTCTCTCTCGCCAACCTGATGAGACCCCAACCCCGCTAAGGAGCAAAAGACCTTCAGCCCCAACAGCACAACAAGCAACAACAGGAACAGCAAAAGCAGCAGCGACAGCTTCAGGTCATGGACCATTTGAAACCTCAGAGGATGAAGCCTCTGTGACATCAATTTACCGAGAACAACAATGGTTATCGTCGGAACAAGAGCGAATTGCAATTGAGCAAGGTCGAATCTCTTCGGACCTTGAGCGTATAACTGCAACCCAAGTGGACTTGAAGAAGAAATACAAGTCCTTGACAAAACTTGTAAAGAAGATCTTTGCAAAGGTGGGTTGCAGCAGCTCTGAAGACTCTGACTCAGGATGATGATAGAAGGAATTTTTTCTTTATCTCTCTAATCTTTGTTTTTGCAGGTTTTTCAAAATTTTTTGCTCCGTTACCTTAAGTTCTCTTTACTTTGGAACTTTTTCCTCCTAATTTTGGATTGGATTTGGCGATTTTTGACAAAAAGGGGGAGAAGATGTAAGAACTTGAAAAGGTAAGTTGAACAGGTAAGTTGAACTTTAACATGCCCCGACTAACTATTCGACTAACTATTTGGCATGTAATATTTGTTAACAAGTAACATGTGATGTGATGCTTTGACTAACTAATTGAAACTTGTTGAACTTGTTAACTTGTGTGATCGAGCTATGACATTAAGGAACTTTGGTATGTGAATCTTTGATTGTCGATTTTCTTACATATCTGATAAATAATGTCATAAGTTACATGAGTATAAACTCTATCTCTCTGAATGCTTATTGATTCTTTAAATTCTTGAGGTATCTAATGATTTCTTTTGTCAAAAATTATTTTTTTTTGTAGAGAGTACAAGCGTCTAAGTCTAGAGTTTGTATCAGGAGTTTATCTCTTATATTTATTTGGATTTTTCATATAAATTTTTGTGTATGGTGATAGCAACAAAAATATCTTTTTGAATTTTTTTAAGTGGATTTTGTTTTGTCACAAAACCGCCAAAGGGGGAAATTATTAAGGAATTTGTGTTGGCGTATTTCGTGAAGTGTTCTAAGTCTTGAAGATTGAAGATGAAGAATTGTGGATCATATACATCAATCTCAAGAAGAATGGATTCAAAAGGATCAGGTACGTTTAACTAAATAATTTTGGTGATCCGAATACATTCTTGTAGTTTATAAACACTTGGAATATTTTTCATTGCTTAAAAATAAAAAACTGGACAATTTGAGTGTTTAGGATCCGGATCAGGACTATCCAGTCCGGACCCCGAACTATTTTTTCAGGAAATTTGCTGAAAAAAGACGACAGTCCGGACCGCCGTGCGAGAAAAATTCTGTTAAGTCAGTTTTTGATGCTTATCTTTTTCCAAAGATTTCTAACCTATAAATAGACCCTAATTTCACACCAAGGGTAACCGAAAAAAATATAAAAAATCCACATACATAGAGAAGAAAGGAAAATACGATTAATTTCATATTTCTTCGTCTATATTGATCAATTTGATTCTAGGGTTTCCAAACTCTTATTTCTTGTAGAATCAAATTGATGAATACTTAGATGGTAATTCTTGTCTATCTATGATCTATGTATTCGGAGGATCATCACCAACAAAACAACGATTTTCCAAAATCGGCGCGTGGATTCGCGTGGTCTTGTGGATTCAAGGTGCTACCGCTCTCGTGGATTCGGAGCAAGGTACGCTTGTGTGATCGATACGTGCTACATTGGTGAAGACCGTGGATTCGGTTGGACGTCGTGGATTCAACGTTGGACGTCGTGGATTTGGCGTTGGACGCAAATCGTGGATTCGAGGAGCATTGTGGAGCGAGCGGAGAAGATCTACTTGGAGCGTATGGAAAAAGTTGAGCCGTAGTGTTACGGTAAATCACCTTGTACATGTTTAATCTTAGAAGATTTCGCTGTGTTATCGGTCCCGTGGCTTTTTACTCCTGTGACGGAGTTTTCAATGTAAATCTTGCGTACTTTATTTATTTTTCGCATTGGGTTATTTTTTACGCAACGATTTGGTGTGTTTATTATTTACACCTATTCATCCCCCCTCTAGGTGGTTTTTTCCCTATTCAGATCCATTATTAACATAACCCACAGGCTTGTCTACAGATCCGCTGTGCACACGAAATTTTCCACGTACACGAAGCACTAAAACCTGTTCAGATATAAGATAAACATCAAATAGCACAAGTATAAAGCTGAAAACTAAAACTAAACCATCTCAGACTGAAACTGTAAGTAAAACTATAACAATAATACAATAATCTTCCAGCTCACCAAAATGAAATACAACCAGCTGGCTAAAGCCAGACCCAAAAATAATAAATACATCAGTCTGAGAAAAGGGGTACAATACAGTGTCTATCACAGCCTCACACTCGGGAAGGAGATCTATCTACTCGGCGATCCCCTTATCTCTATCCACTGATGAAGGTCCAACAACAGCCGCAGATGACTCTACAAAACAATGGGGAAAAATGGAGGGGAGCAGCAACGGGTGTGAGAACTACTAGAAAACCAGTAGTCCTCAGTGGGTAAATCATCAAACTCCGACGTACCCACCGAGTCTACTAGAGGCAAAAAGTGTGGTGTCCTGGGTTCCCGTGTGTCTTGCCCGTATGGTCGGCAGCGAGAAAACACGCATTTTTGGTGTATCGAGTGCGTTGCGCGTCAAACGGACGCCAAAAACGGACTTAACGCGTGAAAATAGTCGAAAATGGCTATTTTTCGAATAAATGGGCCTACTGGGCTCTTTTCCATTGCAGGCTGGCTCACAGCCCATTGGCGTGCACCGGGCGCAGTGAGGCTGGCGGTGGGACACGTGGCGGGCGCGGGTTGGCGCGTCGCGCGTGCGGGCAGGCGGCGCGGGTTCCCCGTACGTGGGCCACGCGACGCTTCGCCATTCGCTGGCGTCCACCAACCGCGTGCGGCGACGTGGCAGCATCCGGGCTGTCCTCCTAATTTGCGGGAGCGGCCGGATGGCCGCTACGTGTCCGGGCTTTTGGCGGGCCGGGCCGGGCGCAGTACTGTAGCAATAGGGGGCGGGGGGCTTTGTTGGTTTGTTTTTTTTCTTTCTTCTTCTTCCTCTCATTCTTTTTGCTATTTAAAGGGTCCCTCTCCTTACATTGCACTCTTTTAGACTTTGAGAATTTGGAGATCTCTTCAGAGCAGCACCCCACCTTCTTCCTCTACATCATCTTCACCTTTGGAGGCCTCAAAGTAGCACCAAGTCATCTTCTACCTCAAGGTTTGGAGCATCACCATTGTTGCAGATTTTCGAGCTTCACCGTCGCGTTTCAGTGCAAAAATCCTACAGAACTCATTTCTTAGAATTTTGAGTTAATATTTTGAGAGAAGCTCCACAAGAGGTAGGCCTACAACTTTGGTATTCAACTCACTTCGTGAATCATAAGTTTTCTTAGAGTTTTTAAAGCATCTCTAGAGCCTTCACGCATAGATTTTGTATTTGGACAGCCATGAGTATTTATGAGTTTTCTCTTTCATTTGTACACAGATTTTGGAGTTCTTGAGCTCATTTCATATCTACTTTCGAAGAGGAATCTAATGACACATTGCTTGCTAAATTTAGAGCTCATTTGTCTAGGTAATTTTATCAATATTTACGACCTTGTTTCAGATTTTGGTTTAGTCCCTATTGTGGATTTTAAGTTGTGTATTGGACCTTTGAATGCAGATATCTTTGGGATAAATTGATCTTTTTCAGAATTTCAAGTTGGGACTTCTTTTTAACTTAATGGTGAGCATTTTCTCTTTTGTAACCTGTGGGAGATTCCCTTTGGATTAGCCTCTATTAAGCTTGGAAGTTCATGCCAAGTTTATATTGGCAAATTTGGGACAACATGTAATGTTTGGATGTTTTTCTTATAAAAGGGAATTTATGATGGAATTTTGGAGCTTTAAAGATGTTCATCTGATTGAGGACACTTCATATTTGCTGTTGGAAGCTTCAATTTGAGGTATAGGATGCTACTTAGGCATTTTATTTAGCATAAGCTTACATACTGAAATTCTAGAATTTATTCGCGCAGCGTGTAGTGATTCGGAATTTGCGCTCAATCCGAGTGGCGGATTGGGATGTTTCTTGCGACATTGGATTTCTATGAGGCTAAGCTTTCTACCCGCCAAATTACAGCTTAATCGAGCATCAGATCGTTAAGTTCTAGGTGGGTTGGTTTGCCTCCAAAATTGGCGAGCGGTTCTCTAATTCTATCCTTATAGCGAGCATGCATGTTTTGATTGTACTCCCTATGTGGTTAAGATGTAAGCATGAGATGTTGTTTTTATTATGTGGATTGAAGCTTACATGATGAATTGCACATGCTAATGCGGATTGAGAGCTTGTATGTTAAGTAATCCATGTTGTCGTTTGAAGCTTACAAGATAAGTTATTCATGCTTTATGATTGAGAGCCACATGTTGAGATGAACCATACTTTTTGATTGAGAGCTGCATGTTAAGTTATCCATACTTTATGATTGAGAGCCACTTATTGAGATGAACCATGCTTTATGATTGAGAGCTACATGTTAAGTTATCCATGCTTTATGATTGAGAGCCACTTGTTGAGATGAACCATGCTTTAGGATTGAGAGCTTCATAATGGAAATGTTCACCCTTGTTGTTGGGTTATATGTAATAAGGATCTAAATAGGGGAAAAAACACCTAGAGGGGGGTGAATAGGTGTAAACGTATAAACACTCAAAAATCGTTGCGATAAAAACCCAATGCGGAAATAAAAAATAACTCGCAAGATTTTTACGTGGAAAACTCCATCACCGGAGTAAAAAACCACGGGACCGATAACACGGCAGAAATCCACTAGAATTAAAACACGTACAAGGTGATTTACCGTACACACTTACGACTCAACCTTTTCCATACGCTCCTAGAGGATCTTCTCCGCTCGCTCCGCGACGCTTCTCGAATCCACGATCTGCGCCCAACGCCGAATCCACGGCGTCCAACGTCGAATCCACGACGTCCGACCGAATCCACGGTCTTCACCCAATAGCACCCTTCGAATCCACGAATGTGCCTCGCTCCGAATCCACGAGAGCGGTTGAACCTTGAATCCATAAGGACACGCGAATCCACGTGCCGATTTTTGGGGTAAATCGTTGTTTTTGGTGGTGATGATCTGCCGAATACTTAGATCAAAGATAGATCGGAAATACCATCTAAGTATTCATTAGTTTGATTCAACTCAAGATGTGAGTATGAAAACCTAGAATCAAACTAATCAATATAGATGAAGAAACATAGAGTATTCTCTAATGATTTCCTTTCTTCTCTATATGTGGATCTAGAGCCGTATAAGATGATATAGGAAAATGACGGCTATTTGGATTAACCCTAGAAAAAGAGTCATAGGGTCTATTTATAGGTTAGAAACCCTAGGAAGGAGATAAGAATCAAAAACCTAACATTTCTGGAAATTTTACGGACGGCGATCCGGATCGGATTAGCTGTGATCCGGATCGTCGTAACGAGTCAGGCAATTCCAGAAAAACGAAGGTTCGGGATCCGGATCGAAGTGCTTGATCCGGATCGTTCATACAGTTCACCAAACATCAACGTTCGGGATCCGGATTGTGAAGCCTGATCCGGATCGTTCAAGGAAGATGGTAAACTCAGTGTTCGGGATCCGGATCAAGAGAGGCTACGATCCGGATTGAACTGGTGTATGAACGAACCACCTTCGGGATCCGGATCGAACAACCTGATCCGGATCCTGAACATGTCCCAAGTCCAGTTTTTGATTTTTATGCAATGAAAGATTCTTCCAAGTGTTTCTACACTACAAGAAGTATTCGGATCACACAAAATCTTTAGTTAAACATACCTGATCCTTTTGAATTCTTCTTTCTTGAGATTGAGTTAAATGATCCAACTTTCTTCACCTTCAATCTTCAAGACTTGAGACTTTCACGAAACTACGCCAACTCAAATTCCGTAACAATCTCCCCCTTTGGCGGTTTCGTGACAAAACACAGATCCACTAAAGAAAATTCAAAAAGATATTTTTGTTGCTATCACCATACAACAAAAATTTACAATGGAGATCCAAAAATTTAAAAACATGAGATAAACTCCTAAAACAGACTCTAGACTTAGACATCTGTACTCTCTGCACAAAGAAATCATTCTCGACAAAAAGAGATCGTTAGATACCTCAAGAATATTTAGCATTCAAAACCTAGTACAGAGATAGAGTTTATCTGATCATCATGACATTTGAGAATTCAGATATGTAAGAGAATCATAGTCAAAAACCAACATATCTTCTATGCAATTAAAAACCAAATGTCACAAAATGTTAGTCCAACATCAACTTGTTAGTCATATTACATGCCCAAATAGTTAGTCGAATAGTTAGTAGAGACATGCAAACAATCACAAGATAAAAACCAAAGTTGAAGTTGAAGTGATACTTACCTTGATGTATACAAAATTTTCACATCAGCATTGTTCATCATTGTACCTTGATGCAGTCATCATTGTTCATCATTGTACCTTGATGTATACAAGATCACAATTTTCACAATATCATTGTTCAAGTTCTCTAAACTCTCTCCCCCTTTTTGTCACAAACAAAGCCAAAATCACAAAAACTTTAAGGAGAGTTAAATATTTCAAAGAAAATGTTCCGAAATTTAAGAACTAGAACTAAGAGTAAGTCCTAAAAACTGAACTCCTGCACAAAAAGATTAGAAAGAAGGTTAAGTCAGTCTGAATCAGAACTAGTGGGATTGGTACAATCCAACTTCTTCAAAATCGCTTGAAGCATTTTTGACATTCTGGAGACCTTTCTTTTCATCTTATGTTGCTCAGAGATAATCTGTTTGAGATTTGTAGACACGCTGTCTTGTTCAGCAGACGATCTTCGCTGTTCTTGTCGAAGTGAGGACCCTACATTCGCTTTTGCTGTGTGTCTCCAGGACGTTGAAGGATGTAGCATAGAACCAGACGGTGCATCTTGACCTTCAATCCATGGAGATTCTCTAGTGAGAGAGCGAGCTCTGGTGAGGGGTCTATCAATCTGAATTCCAGTTCCCCTCGAATTCTTTTGCCTAGTGTACTGCTTTGTTGTTGAGGACGATCTCATCAGCTTCTTGTTCTTCAAGTACAACCTATCTTCTTTGTCAATAGCTTTTTGCGCTTGTTCACAAATCTCTTCCCAGTCTTCTTCATCTGATTCTGAATCAATTTTATAGACTTTCTTTGTCTCTTCTTGATTTGAGTCATCTTGTTCTCTTTTTATAGAAGACCCACTAGGTCCTACCATTGCTACCAAAAGGAAGATTATCCAGGCGAATGCCATTGGTGCAAGTGCTTAAAAGTTTTAAAATCCTGTGAACAATAACTCAAAAACACATGAAAAATTGTTAATTTTTAAAGATTTGAAAAATTGTACCCAAATAATCATAATCATGTAGAGAGACTAAGAATCAAATTAGTTTTGCAAAAGGACTTTTAAAAATAGATCAATTGCATGATTTTCGAAAATCCTTATTATATGCCCTAAAATCGAAATTTTAGAAATCGAAGCCTAAAAATCCGTTAACCAGGAGAATACCTAGCATATAATCAAAACTAATCTACCCAGAGTTCTTATTTCAAAAGAAATTTGATCAAAAACCATCCACAAACAAAGTTGATCCAAGAAATTCATCACGTTTGAGGAGGAAAAGAGAAAAACGGTGAAAAACCGAGATTTTGATCAATAAAACTTACTTGGAGTTGAAGAACTTGAGTTTGAAAGCTTCCAAGAAGGATGAAATCTAGAGAGAGAAGCTCTGGAAACTTTGGAACAAAAGATTGGAGTAAAAGAAATCAAAACCCTTTTGTTCTTTATAAAACCCTAGCGCGATCCGGATCAGTTCATGATTGCAATCCGGATCGGCTGCCCGCAGTGAGAAACTGCGTTCGGGATCCGGATCGGCAGGTCCAATCCGGATCGTCAGCCCGCAGAAGAATACCTGCGTTCGGGATCCGGATCATCTTGCCAGATCCGGATCGGCTCCAACTTTTTCGTTAGAAAACTTCAGAGAAATTCAAGAAAAACCAGAAAAAGATTGTAAGCACAAATGTGTATCAACTTTAAACAAAAATCATCGTTTCATACAACAAGAATTAGATTATGCCAAATCTATCAATAATATCCAAAAATGAAACGAAAATTTACAAAAATTAAATCCCTTAAAGTTGAACACCTTCAATTACATCTAACTTGATCTTATGAGTAATGCCTTTATCAAATCATCAACTCAGTAAAGAAAATGAAATACAAAGATCAATAGATGTTTGAAATCCCAAATATAGTAGATAATGTATCTAGACAATCTGTTGAAGAGAGTGGCTCTTTGAGCATCTTTCTTTAAAAACCCACCTTATACCAACCTTGAAATTTGACGAAGTCAAGTATTTCAACATGCATTTTACTTAATCAAAATTTGAACAACCATGCTTGGTATACATGTGGTAGCTGCACACAATACTCGGACGACCGAGGTGGTAGCTCTTTCCTCCATGTGGTGGTAGTTTTCACACTCCTCATTGGGATGTAACTCTTTCCACATCTTTTGAGCATTTTACTTTTTCTATGACTCCCCCTCAATTGGCTATCAATTATTTAAGATATAAAGTATTCAACCAAAAATTGATCTCGATTTCATACTCGACTAAGCAGTCAAATAAGATAATGACTATACCAAGAGATCATTGAGAGAGAAATTGACTTTGATCACTCAGAAGATGATTTAATTAACATAAATGATCATTGCAACAGTGAAATATTATGATGGCAAAAGCATAATAAATTTCTAAATGTGCGAAAAGATGCAATTAAAGTCAATTATGATCTATGCTCAATTAATGTCCTATGTACAAACATAGATAATGAACAAAACAAAACAAAAACAAAACCTATCCTAAGCAAAGGTTTCAAAAAGAAGTTTATTTCAAGGAAAGCATTCCAATTGCTTTTCGCAAATGAATAAAACGTTTTTGATCCAAAGGTTTTGTTAGAATGTCAGCTAATTGATCCTCAGTTGAAATATATGAAAGTTGAAGAGTATTTGATTCAACTAGCTCTCTAAGAAAATGATATCTAAGTTCAATATGTTTTGTTCTAGAGTGCAACACAGGGTTTTTAGAAATGTTAATTGCACTTGTGTTGTCACAAAGAATTGTTACCGAAGATGCTGAAATGCGGAAGTCGCTCAATACGCTTTTCATCCAAATGAGTTGAGTTGAGCAACTTCCAGCTGAAATGTATTCCGCTTCGGCAGTCGAGAGTGCTATGCAATTCAGCTTTTTACTGTGCCATGCAACAAGGCAATGGCCAAGATAGTAGCATGCACCACTCGTGCTTTTCCGATCATCCACTGATCCTGCCCAATCGGCATCTGAGTATCCAATAATATCCAGACTTGTTCCCATAGGATACCAAATTCCGAAATTAATTGATCCTTTGATGTACCGGATGATCCGTTTCACCGCTTTCAGGTGAACCTCCTTTGGTGCTGATTGATATCTCGCGCAAATCCCAACACTAAAGGATATATCCGGGCGACTAGCCGTGAGGTAAAGTAGACTTCCAATCATACTTCTATACAGTTTCTCGTCTACATTCTCACTATGTGATTCACTTCCAAGTCCCTTGTGGCTAGTTCCCATTGGAGTTGGAAAATCTTTACAATTTTCTAGATCAAACTTTTTGACCAACTCCATTGCATACTTGGATTGACTCAAGTGAATACCTTCATCATTTTGTTTAATTTGCAATCCAAGAAAATAAGTCAATTCGCCCATCATGGACATCTCAAATTCGCTTTCCATGGTCTCCGCGAATTTAGAAGCATCATTATCTCTTGTTGCGCCAAATACAATGTCATCGACATAGATTTGTGCTACAATGAAATTGCTTTGATAATGCTTCACAAAGAGAGTCCTATCAGCTCCCCCTCGAGTATAGCCCTTCTCCAAAAGGTGCTTTGTTAACCTTTCGTACCATGCTCGCGGTGCTTGTTTCAGACCGTAAAGAGCCTTTTTCAAACGAAAAACATGGTTAGGTTGTTTATGATCTACAAAACCTTTCGGTTGAGCCACATAAACTTCGTCATTTAAAAAACCATTTAGAAATGCGCTCTTAACGTCCATTTGAAATAATTTGATTTTAAAATGACAAGCAATAGCAAATAGTATACGAATGGACTCGAGTCTAGCTACAGGGGCGAATGTTTCGTCAAAGTCTATACCTTCTACTTGAGAATAACCTTGAGCAACTAATCGTGCCTTGTTCCTGATGATAGTGCCATCCTCATTTTTCTTGTTCTTGAAGATCCATTTGGTACCTATCACATTATGTTGCTTTGGAGGCTTCGTTAATTCCCAGACTTTGTTTCGCTCAAATTGATGGAGCTCTTCCTGCATTGCTTTAATCCAGTAGTCATCCTGAAGAGCTTCATCTATGTTCTTTGGTTCGATTAAAGATACGTAGCAAGCGAATCCACAAACCAACTGCCTCCGAGTTCTAACTCCTTCTTGTGGATCTCCAATGATGTTCGATTCCGGATGATCCTTGGAGATTCGTAACGTTTGTTGAAACGGAGTACTCGGAGATACATGAGATGATTCCTGCACATCAGATAAACTAGAAGAGCCATTAGATGCATCATTAATATTGGAAGTATTATCATGAGAAGATGCACTAGCAGGAGAATCATCATCTAGAGAGATATCGAGGGTAGATTTTCCAGATCCAAAGTGAAAAGCTTCATCTACTTTAACATTTATAGATTCTACGATCGTCTTAGATTCAATGTTAAATACTCGATATACTCTGCTATTCGTAGAATAACCCAAAAAGATCCCTTCATCACTTCGAGAGTCGAACTTTCCAAGATTTTCACGGTCACGTAAAATGTAACATCGACTCCCGAAGATACGAAAGTATTTGATATCCGGTTTTCTACTAAACCACAGCTCATATGGTGTATTTAAAGTTCCTGGGCGCAAGTAAACTCTATTAATGACATAGACAGCGGTGTTCACGGCTTCAGCCCCAAAAATGTAGCGGTAAATTCCGGCTATGAAGCATCACACGCGCCATCTCTTGAACAACCCTGTTTTTTGCGCTCAACAACACCATTCTGCTGAGGTGTATAAGGTGCCGAGAATTCATGTTTAATGCCATTTGAAGTGCAAAAATCAATGAATTTTGAATTTATGAATTCTCCACCTCTATCACTTCTAACACGAATGATCTTTTCATTCTTTTCAATCATAATACGATGGCAAATCTCATGAAAAGAGTCAAACGTATCAGCTTTCTCTTTTAAAATGCTACCCAAGAAAACCTAGAGAAATCATCAACCAATAAGAAATGTACCATTTACCTCCCAAGGATGGTTGACAGGGTCGGCCCCATTAAATCCATGCGCAAAAGTTCCAAGGGCCGTTTTGTACCAACGTGGTTTCAAGTTCTTGTGTGCAGTCCTAGACGGTTTACCCTTTTGGCAACCACCACACACAACGTTTTGTTTAAATAAAAGTTTTGGAACCCCATTGACCACGTCCTTGTTTGAAATTCTAGTAAGTTCCTTAAAATTTAAGTGACCTAGCCTTTCATGCCAAAGAGTTTCATTATTCAAAGCGGCTAAGTTACAATTTTCAAGAAAATTTATTAGGAACAACATAACAATTGTTTTCAGATCTAACCCCTTTTAAAAAGAAGACATGGTCCTTATCAGTTACAACGCATTCAACAGATGAAAAGTTAACTGAAAAACCATTGTCGCAAAGTTGACTTATGCTTTATGAGGTTAGTTCTTAAGGCCATCAACAAATAAGACGTTTTTCAAAATCGGGCCATCTGGAATAGCTACCGTCCCTTTTCCAACAATTTTGGAAGATCGACCGTCTCCGAAAACAACGTGTCCTCCGGAGATTTTCTCAAGATTTTGAAAACTATTTTTGTCACCGGTCATGTGACGGGAACACCCGCTATCCAGATACCAAGACGAACTATCATATGCATGCAAGAAACATTGGAAACAAGACAAGGGAAAATTTCACCTTTGCGCACCCAAACCTTTTGGAGTGCGTCGGTAATGGTCGTGAAGTTATATGCCTAGGTGAAAGCGTCTTGTTATAGCGATTGTTGCTCCTTGATGAAATCGTCTTGCGCGATGAACTACCAAGTCTCTTTTCATTTGAAAAGTTTTGCTTTGATTTCCGGGGAGGAGCCTTTTTGGTAGTTGTTGCAAGAGTGTTTGAGATGAGCGTTCGACTCCCGTCTTGCAATATCTTCTTATGTGCCCTGAAACACCACAACGAAAACATACCTTAGATCTTGACGATCCCAAAGAGGATGAAGTAGGTTGTTGTCGTTGTTTGTCTTGAATTCCGGTGTCGGAGGAGGAGATACCGACTGAGGCACAAAAACTGTCCCACTCGAACTTGGACTGTTTCCAGTTTGAGTGTATCCGAGGCCGAACCGATTTGATTGACCAAGACCAAGAAGTCTATCCAACTTACTCCTTCCTGAAGAGAATCGCTGTAAGTCATTCTTGAGTTGGAAAATGGTCTTTGTCATTTCCAGGTTATCCTGTCGAGCCTCGTTGTAGAGCTTTGAGAAGTGATTCGCTTATCCACCAGATTTGTATGTTCCTTCTCAAGTTGCTCATTGGACTCTTGAAGGGAAACATTTGCTTTTATCAGGTTTTCCCTTTCCACTTCAAGAGCGTTTGAGAGAGAAGTTGCTCTTTTTGCTTCTTCTTCGAGATCATGCACTCTCCCTCTCAAACTCTTGTTTTGCTTAGCCACTTTCTTTGAATCCCTCAAAAGTCTGTGGTAGGCTAGAGCAAAATCTTCACCTTCCGAATCATCCGATTCATTGTCCGTTGCATTCTTTTCAACAGTGGAGTTGGACAACGACTCGGATGTACTTGCCATAAAGCACATGAAGGGGTGAAGATACGGACGCGTGGAATGCGGTGGAGCTCTTTTCTTCATCACTCGAAGACGACTCATTTGACGTTGAGTTGTCATCCCAAGTGACGACTTGCATCGCCTTCTTCTTTGCCGGATACTTGTTAGGAACACTCCGTTGCAATGTGGCCGTAGCCTCGACATTTGAAGCATTGTAGTTGTCCTTCTGAACTTTTCTTATCCTTTGAGAAGTTCTCTTGCTTTCTTGACTTGTAACTTGAAGTACCCTTGCCTTTGTTCGACTTTCCGAAGGATGGAGATTTGCTTGAATTACCCCTTCGAAAGTTGCGGCGAAACTTCCTTGTCAAGAGAGCGAGCTGCTTCTCAAATTCCTCCATAGAAAGGTTCTCGTCATCGTCTGAGGAGGATGTATCCGCGTCTTCTTCCTTAGTTGTTTTCAACGCATAACCTGAAGACTTAGAAGTGGATGCCTTTCCAGAAGAATTGTTAGTAGTAAATGTCATTTCATAAGTTTGTAATGAACCAACTAATTCTTCTACACGTATTTCGTCCGGGTGTTTAATAGTTTCAATGGCAGTAACCTTTGGGCGAAATCGTTCAGGAAGAGTTCTTAAGATCTTTCTTACAATCTTAAATTCTGGAATCTTCTCTCCCAGATTAGCACATGAGTTTACGATGTCTTGCAATCGTGTATAGTAGTCCGTGAAAGATTCATTTTCTGCCATCAAGATAGAGTCAAACTTGCTCGTAAGCATTTGCAGTTTCTGAATCTTCACGAGGTTAGTTCCCTCATGTGTAACCTGAAGAACATCCCAGATTTCTTTCGCAGTCTCACATGCCGAGACGCGAGAGAATTCAGTTTGAGATAAGGCATTAAAAATAGCATTAATTCCCTTGCCATTGTAAGAAGATGAATCTAACTCTTCCTTGGTCCATTTCGACCTAGGTTTTAAGGTGCGAACATCACCAATAAATTCAGTTGGATTAGACCATCCTAATTCAATTGATTGCCACACCCTTCGTCGATGGAAATAAAAAGGCTTTCATCCGTACTTTCCAGTACGCATAATTTGTTCCATCGAAGAACGGGGGTCGGTTGATTTTCCACCTTCAACCATTGTTTACAACCCTATTCCCGCTCTGATACCACTTGTTGGGTTATATGTAATAAGGATCTAAATAGGGGAAAAAACACCTAGAGGGGGGTGAATAGGTGTAAACGTATAAACACTCAAATCGTTGCGATAAAACCCAATGCGGAAATAAAAATAACTCGCAAGATTTTTACGTGGAAAACTCCATCACCGGAGTAAAAACCACGGGACCGATAACACGGCAGAAATCCACTAGAATTAAAACACGTACAAGGTGATTTACCGTACACACTTACGACTCAACCTTTTCCATACGCTCCTAGAGGATCTTCTCCGCTCGCTCCGCGACGCTTCTCGAATCCACGATCTGCGCCCAACGCCGAATCCACGGCGTCCAACGTCGAATCCACGACGTCCGACCGAATCCACGGTCTTCACCCAATAGCACCTTCGAATCCACGAACGTGCCTCGCTCCGAATCCACGAGAGCGGTTGAACCTTGAATCCACAAGGACACGCGAATCCACGCGCCGATTTTTGGGGTAAATCGTTGTTTTTTGGTGGTGATGATCCGCCGAATACTTAGATCAAAGATAGATCGGAAATACCATCTAAGTATTCATTAGTTTGATTCAACTCAAGATGTGAGTATGAAAACCTAGAATCAAACTAATCAATATAGATGAAGAAACATAGAGTATTCTCTAATGATTTCCTTTCTTCTCTATATGTGGATCTAGAGCCGTATAAAGATGATATATGAAAATGACGGCTATTTTGATTACCCTAGAAAAGAGTCATAGGGTCTATTTATAGGTTAGAAACCCTAGGAAGGAGATAAGAATCAAAAACCTAACATTTCTGGAAATTTACGGACGGCGATCCGGATCGGATTAGCTGTGATCCGGATCGTCGTAACGAGTCAGGCAATTCCAGAAAAACGAAGGTTCGGGATCCGGATCGAAGTGCTTGATCCGGATCGTTCATACAGTTCACCAAACATCAACGTTCGGGATCCGGATTGCGAAGCCTGATCCGGATCGTTCAAGGAAGATGGTAAACTCAGTGTTCGGGATCCGGATCAAGAGAGGCTACGATCCGGATTGAACTGGTGTATGAACGAACCACCTTCGGGATCCGGATCGAACACCTGATCCGGATCCTGAACATGTCCCAAGTCCAGTTTTTGATTTTTATGCAATGAAAGATTCTTCCAAGTGTTTCTACACTACAAGAAGTATTCGGATCACACAAACTTTAGTTAAACATACCTGATCCTTTTGAATTCTTCTTTCTTGAGATTGAGTTAAATGATCCAACTTTCTTCACCTTCAATCTTCAAGACTTGAGACTTTCACGAAACTACGCCAACTCAAATTCCGTAACACTTTCATTTAAGCTTGCTTGATTATTTACAAATGCGAGCTTGATTAAGAATATGTTGACTGAAATGCTCACGTCATGTTTTGTTGTGTATAGCAACCTGTGATGATATTGTTTGTATTTTAATCAGTGCTCTTAAAATGAATTATTGAACCTTGACTAGCACCCCGACATATGTTTGCATGTATTAACCAGACTAGTAGAAAACCCTCACTTGGGCTAGGTTCTTTTATGCTTTAGACATCCCCACACTTACATACTTATTTCCTACCACAGAGTTTTCCTCGCCCGGGTATTGGATCGAGTAGTCGGGATTTTGGGGATGCTGTAGGCACTTGTGCTTGGGGGCCGAGTGGAGTCTGGTAGCTGAGGCTAGAGTAGTGCTAGTTTGGGGAGCCGTCTGAGTCGACGGTGGTCCCCGCTGTCGAGTATCCTAGCCAGTGAGTTAGTGATGTGAGATGGTTTTGTGTCGATCTAATTGATCATGGATTTGGCTATAGCCTGCATGAGATATTGTGAGCTCGACAGAGAGTGCGGATACTTTCATCTTTGGGGTCGCTCCCCTCGAGTGCCGCTCCGGAGCTGGGCCTGTTACTTTGCTATCGTGACTTGTCGACCGCAGTCCTTCTGACTGAGCCCTTTTTGGGCAGTCAGGATGCCCTACGTAATTCCAGTCCTCCGTGGATGTAATGGTATAGGTGGGTGCAGGTTTGCTGGACCATATGTGGCAGTCAGTGTGATTGGGTTTGATTGAGTATATTGGGATTTAGTCGATGCATCATTTTCATCTGTATCACCCATTGAGCATTTTTTAGATAGAGGCATGGTACCGTAGAGTTATTTACAACTTTTCATTTATAGTACTACATTTGTTATCTTATGCCTCTAGTAGACTAGTGGGCAGACCGTTGGTCTTGGTAGCGGCACCCACTGAGAACTACTGTTGGATGTAGCTCTCACACCCTCCGTTGGTGACCATTACCAGGGACTTCTTCTCCAGTTCCTGCTACTCAATTGCTACTTCATCGGACCGATGTAATGAGTCGCGGGCTAGATCCCTTCCTGTT
>CM055062.1:25374360-25470307 GCA_029204045.2 Tillandsia leiboldiana | reverse complement strand
GGTCAGCACTCGCGTGACCAACAAACGTGTAAGAGAGCAAGAAAACTCAAACCGAGGGAGAGTTAGTTTCTTTGGACGAATTGGAAACTGAGTCCGAGGAGTGGGAGCAGTGATGAAGCTGAAAGCAAAGGCAACTTCTGCATCGAAGGGCAAAGGCCCAGCTTCAACAAAGGCGAAGGACTACCTACTGCCGCTGAGAAAGGGAAAGCTCCAATGGAGCCGATATCGATTGAAACGAAAAAGTGTTGCTCAGAAAGAGGAAGAGCTCGTGGAATTGAGATCGAAGAGCCACTTGTGAGTGAGCAACTCCACAGGATTTTGTTTCATATCAGTTTGAAAGAATGAAGGATTTTGAAAACAGGGAATGATAGGTGAAAGGCACGTCAATGTCGGAGCTTTTAGAGAACGATCGGAAGCTTTTGGTGTTCTATTTGATAGAGCTAGACTCTCGCCAATTTGTAATTTCCTGAAACTTCTGGTTACTGTCTGCATTTGATAAGAACCTTCCATATGTGTGCGAATCAGCTTCAAGACATTGATGGTGGACCGAGGGAATTTCATACAACGGTCAGAAACACCAAGCTTGTCATCACCCCACACTCATGGTGAAGTGCGGAATGAGTGTCCAAACTGGAGGAAACTCATTATTGAAAGGTCAAGTTATGACAAATCAATCTTGGAGGACTGTGGGGATGGCATATGTTTGCCAGATACAGATCAGCAGGAAATTCGGTATTTTCCAAGGAACTCAAAGAGAATACCGATTCATGAACTTCATTGTTTGTTATAATATTTGCCGAATATGCAAACAAAGGTCTTACGATGGGATAGGATGTTGTTTTATATCTTCTTGGACATCCCACAGCGGCTCGGGGTTTAAACTTGAACATTTCGTTCTCATTTTGGTCGAGGATGGCAAGATTATGTTGAGAATGCACATCCGATGAGAGGCTTCCCTTCCAATTATATTATGCGGCTATTTAATAAGTTTGACGTAGACATCCGATCGTCAGCTGTATATGCATAGTTTGGGAATATCAACGATCGACACTTGTGAAGTCTCTCTCTCGCCAACTGATGAGACCCCAACCCCGCTAAGGAGCAAAAGACCTTCAGCCCCAACAGCACAAACAAGCACAACAGGAACAGCAAAAGCAGCAGCGACAGCTTCAGGTCATGGACCATTTGAAACCTCAGAGGATGAAGCCTCTGTGACATCAATTACGAGAACAAACAATGGTTATCGTCGGAACAAGAGCGAATTGCAATTGAGCAAGGTCGAATCTCTTCGGACCTTGAGCGTTAAACTGCAACCCAAGTGGACTTGAAGAAGAAATACAAGTCCTTGACAAAACTTGTAAAGAAGATCTTTGCAAAGGTGGGTTGCAGCAGCTCTGAAGACTCTGACTCAGGATGATGATAGAAGGAATTTTTTCTTTCTCTCTCTAATCTTTGTTTTGCAGGTTTTTCAAAATTTTTTGCTCGTTACCTTAAGTTCTCTTTAATTTGGAACTTTTTCCTCCTAATTTTGATTGGATTTGGCGATTTTGACAAAAAGGGGGAGAAGATGTAAGAACTTGAAAAGGTAAGTTGACAGGTAAGTTGAACTTTAACATGCCCCGACTAACTATTCGACTAACTATTTGGCATGTAATATTTGTTAACAAGTAACATGTGATGTGATGCTTTGACTAACTAATTGAAACTTGTTGAACTTGTTAACTTGTGTGATCGAGCTATGACATTAAGGAACTTTGGTATGTGAATCTTTGATTGTCGATTTTCTTACATATTGATAAATAATGTCATAAGGTACATGAGTATAAACTCTATCTCTCTGAATGTGATTGATTCTTTAAATTCTTGAGGTATCTAATGATTTCTTTTGTCAAAAATTATTTTTTTTTGTAGAGAGTACAAGCGTCTAAGTCTAGAGTTTGTATCAGGAGGTTAGCTCTCTTATATTATTTGGATTTTTCATATAAATTTTTGTGTATGGTGATAGCAACAAAAATATCTTTTTTGAATTTTTTAAGTGGATTTGTTTGTCAAAACCGCCAAAGGGGGAAATTATTAAGGAATTTGTGTTGGCGTATTTCGTGAAGTGTTCTAAGTCTTGAAGATTGAAGATGAAGAATTGTGGATCATATACATCAATCTCAAGAAGAATGGATTCAAAAGGATCAGGTACGTTTAACTAAATAATTTTGGTGATCCGAATACATTCTTGTAGTTTATAACACTTGGATATTTTTCATTGCTTAAAAATACAAAACTGGACAATTTGAGTGTTTAGGATCCGGATCAGGATATCCAGTCCGGACCCGAACTTTTTTCAGGAAATTTGCTGAAAAAAAGACGACAGGAAGGGACGCCGTGCGAGAAAAATTCTGTTAAGTCAGTTTTTGATGCTTATCTTTTTTCCAAAGATTCTAACCTATAATAGACCCTAATTCACACCAAGGGTAACGAAAAAAAATATTAAAAAATCCACATACATAGAGAAGAAAGGAAAATACGATTAATTTCATATTTCTTGTCTATATTGATCAATTTGATTCTAGGTTTCCAAACTCTTATTTCTTGTAGATCAAATTGATGAATACTTAGATGGTAATTCTTGTATATCTATGATCTATGTATTCGGAGGATCATCACCACAAAAACAACGATTTTCCAAAATCGGCGCGTGGTTCGCGTGGTCTTGTGGATTCAAGGTGCTAACGCTCTCGTGGATTCGGAGCAAGGTACGCTTGTGTGATCGATACGTGCTACATTGGTGAAGACCGTGGATTCGGTTGGACGTGTGGATCAACGTTGGACGTCGTGGATTGGCGTTGGACGCAAATCGTGGATTCGAGGAGCATTGTGGAGCGAGCGGAGAAGATCTACTTGGAGCGTATGGAAAAAGTTGAGCCGTAGTGTTACGGTAAATCACCTGGTACATGTTTAATCTTAGAAGATTTAGCTGTGTTATCGGTCCGTGGCTTTTACTTCTGTGACGGAGTTTCAATGTAAAATCTTGCGTACTTTATGTATTTTTCGCATTGGGTTATTTTTTACGCAACGATTTGGTGTGTTTTTTATTACACCTTCATCCCCCCTCTAGGTGGTTTTTTCCCTATTCAGATCCATTATTAACATAACCCACAGGCTTGTCTACAGATCCGCTGTTGCACACGAAATTTTCCACGTACACGAAGCACTAAAACCTGTTCAGATATAAGATAAACATCAAATAGCACAAGTATAAAGCTGAAAACTAAAACTAAACCATCTCAGACTGAAAACTGTAAGTAAAACTATAACAATAATACAATAATCTTCCAGCTCACCCAAAATGAAATACAACCAGCTGCTGCTAAAGCCAGACCCAAAAATAATAAATACATCAGTCTGAGAAAAGGGGTACAATACAGTGTCTATCACAGCCACACACTCGGGAAGGAGATCTATCTACTCGGCGATCCCCTTATCTCTATCCACGATGAAGGTCCAACAACAGCCGAGCTGACTCTACAAAACAATGGGGAAAAATGGAGGGGAGCAGCAACGGGTGTGAGAACTACTAGAAAACAGTAGTCATCAGTGGGTAAATCATCAAACTCCGAGTACCCACCGAGTCTACTAGAGGAAAAAGTGTGGTGTCCTGGGTTCCCGTGGTCTTGCCCGTATGGTCGGCAGCGAGAAACACGCATTTTTGGTGTATCGAGTGCGTTGCGCGTCAAACGGACGCCAAAAACGGACTTAACGCGTGGAAAATAGTCGCGAAATGGCTATTTTCGAATAAATGGGCTACTGGGCTCTTTTCCATTGCAGGCTGGCTCACAGCCCATTGGCGTGCACCGGGCGCAGGTGAGGCTGGCGGGGGGACACGTGGCGGGCGCGGGGTTGGCGCGTCGCGCGTGCGGGCAGGCGGCGCGGGTTCCAGTACGTGGGCCACGCGACGCTTCGCCATTCGCTGGCGTCCACCAACCGCGTGCGGCGACGTGGCAGCATCGGGCTGTCCTCCTAATTTGCGGGAGCGGCCGGATGGCCGCTACGTGTCCGGGCTTTTGGCGGGCCGGGCCGGGCGCAGTACTGTAGCATAGGGGGGCGGGGGGCTTGTTGGTTTGTTTTTTTTCTTTCTTCTTCTTCCTCTCATTTTTGCTATTTAAAGGGTCCCTCTCCTTACATTGCACTCTTTTAGACTTTGAGAATTTGGAGATCTCTTCAGAGCAGCACCCCACCTTCTTCCTCTACATCTTCACCTTTGGAGGCCTCAAAGTAGCACCAAGTCATCTTCTACCTCAAGGTTTGGAGCATCACCATTGTTGCAGATTTTCGAGCTTCACCGTCGCGTTCAGTGCAAAAATCCTACAGAACTATTTCTTAGAATTTGAGTTAATATTTTGAGAGAAGCTCCACAAGAGGTAGGCCTACACTTTGGTATTCAACTCACTTCGTGAATCATAAGTTTTCTTAGAGTTTTAAAGCTCTCTAGAGCCTTCACGCTAGATTTTGTATTTGGACAGCCATGAGTATTTATGAGTTTTCTCTTTCATTTGTACACAGATTTTGGAGTTCTTGAGCTCAGTTCATATCTACTTTCGAAGAGGAATCTAATGACACATTGCTTGCTAAATTAGAGCTCATTTGTCTAGGTAATTTTATCAATATTTACGACCTGTTTCAGATTTGGTTTAGTCCCTATGTGGATTTTAAGTTGTGTATTGGACCTTGATGCAGATATCTTTGGGATAATTGATCTTTTTCAGAATTTCAAGTTGGGACTTCTTTTTAACTTAATGGTGAGCATTTCTCTTTTGTAACCTGTGGGAGATTCCTTTGGATTAGCCTCTATTAAGCTTGGAAGTTCATGCCAAGTTTATATGGCAAATTTGGGACAACATGTAATGTTTGGATGTTTTTCTTATAAAAGGGAATTTATGATGGAATTTTGGAGCTTTAAAGATGTTCATCTGATTGAGGACACTTCATATTTGCTGTTGGAAGCTTCAATTTGAGGTATAGGATGCTACTTAGGCATTTTATTTAGCATAAGCTTACATACTGAAATTCTAGAATTATTCGCGCAGCGTGTAGTGATTCGGAATTTGCGCTCAATCCGAGTGGCGGATTGGGATGTTTCTTGCGACATTGGATTTCTATGAGGCTAAGCTTTCTACCGCCAAATTACAGCTTAATCGAGCATCAGATCGTTAAGTTCTAGGTGGGTTGGTTTGCCTCCAAAATTGGCGAGCGGTTCTAATTCTATCCTTATAGCGAGCATGCATGTTTTGATTGTACTCCCTATGTGGTTCAGATGTAAGCATGAGATGTTGTTTTATTATGTGGATTGAAGCTTACATGATGAATTGCACATGCTAATGCGGATTGAGAGCTTGTATGTTAAGTAATCCATGTTGTCGTTGAAGCTTACAAGATAAGTTATTCATGCTTTATGATTGAGAGCCACAGTTGAGATGAACCATACTTTTTGATTGAGAGCTGCATGTTAAGTTATCCATACTTTATGATTGAGAGCCAATATTGAGATGAACCATGCTTTATGATTGAGAGCTACATGTTAAGTTATCCATGCTTTATGATTGAGAGCCACTGTTGAGATGAACCCTGCTTTAGGATTGAGAGCTTCATAATGGAAATGTTCACCCTTGTTGTTGGGTTATATGAATAAGGATCTAAATAGGGGAAAAAACACCTAGGAGGGGGGTGAATAGGTGTAAACGTATAAACACTCAAAAATCGTTGCGATTAAAACCCCAATGCGGAAATAAAAAATAACTCGCAAGATTTTTACGTGGAAAACTCCATCACCGGAGTAAAAAACCACGGGACCGATAACACGGCAGAAATCCACTAGAATTAAACACACGTACAAGGTGATTTACGTACACACTACGACTCAACCTTTCCATACGCTCCTAGAGGATCTTCTCCGCTCGCTCCGCGACGCTTCTCGAATCCACGATCTGCGCCCAACGCGCGAATCCACGGCGTCCAACGTACGAATCCACGACGTCCGACGAATCCACGGTCTTCACCCAATAGCACCCCTTCGACTCCCCGAATGTGCCTCGCTCCGAATCCACGAGAGCGGTTGACCTTGAATCCATAAGGACAGCGAATCCAGTGCACGATTTTTGGGGTAAATCGTTGTTTTTGGTGGTGATGATCTGCCGAATACTTAGATCAAAGATTAGTCGGAATACCATCTTAAGTACTTCATTAGTTTGATTCAACTCAAGATGTGAGTATGAAAAACCTAGAATCAAACTAATCAATATAGATGAAGAAACATAGAGTATTCTCTAATGATTTCCTTTCTTCTCTATATGTGGATCTAGAGCCGTATAAGATGATATAGGAAAATGACGGCTATTTGGATTAACCCTAGAAAAAGAGTCATAGGGTCTCTTTATAGGTTAGGAAACCCTAGGAAGGAGATAAGAATCAAAAACCTAACATTTCTGGAAATTTTACGGACGGCGATCCGGATCGGTTAGCTGGTGATCCGGATCGTCGTAAGAGTCAGGCAATTCCAGAAAAACGAAGGTTCGGGATCGGATCGAAGTGCCTTGATCCGGACGTTCATACAGTTCACCAACCATCAACGTTCGGGATCCGGATTGTGAAGCCTGATCCGGCTCGTTCAAGGCAGATGGTAAACTCAGTGTTCGGGACTCGGATCAAGAGAGGCTAGCACTCCGGATTGAACTGGGTATGAAGAACCACCTTCGGGATCCGGATCGAACAACTGATCGGATCCTGAACATGTCCCCAAGTCAGTTTTTGATTTTTATGCAATGAAAGATTCTTCCAAGTGTTTCTACACTACAAGAAGCCTATATCGGATACACAAAATCTTTAGTTAAACTACCTGCTCCTTTTGAATTCTTCTTTTCTGAGACTTGAGTACAATGATCCAACTTTCTTCACCTTCAATCTTCAAGACTTGAGACTTTCACGAAACTACGCCAACTCAAATTCCGTAACAATCTCCCCCTTTGGCGGTTTCGTGACAAAAACAAGATCCACTAAAGAAAATCAAAAGATATTTTTGTTGCTATCACCATACAACAAAAATTTACAATGGAGATCCAAAAATTTAAAAACATGAGATAAACTCCTAAAACAGACTCTAGACTTAGACATCTGTACTCTCTGCACAAAGAAATCATTCTCGACAAAAAGAGATCGTTAGATTACCTCAAGAATATTTAGCATTCAAAACTGTACAGAGATAGAGTTTATCTGATCATCATGACATTTGAGAATTCAGATATGTAAGAGAATCATAGTCACAAAACCAACCATATCTTCTATGCAATTAAAAACCAATGTCACAAAATGTTAGTCCAACATCAACTTGTTAGTCATATTACATGCCCAATAGTTAGTCGAATAGTTAGTAGAGACATGCAAACAATCACAAGATAAAAACCAAAGTTGAAGTTGAAGTGATACTTACCTTGATGTATACAAAATTTTCACATCAGCATTGTTCATCATTGTACCTTGATGCAGTCATCATGGTTCATCATTGTACCTTGATGTATACAAGATCACAATTTTCACAATATCATTGTTCAAGTTCTCTAAACTCTCTCCCCCTTTTTGTCACAAACAAAGCCAAAATCACAAAAACTTTAAGGAGAGTTAAATATTTCAAAGAAAATGTTCCGAATTTAAGAACTAGAACTAAGAGTAAGTCCTAAAAACTGAACTCCTGCACAAAAAGATTAGAAAGAAGGTTAAGTCAGTCTGAATCAGAACTAGTGGGATTGTACAATCCAACTTCTTCAAAATCGCTTGAAGCATTTTTGACATTCTGGAGACCTTTCTTTTCATCTTATGTTGCTCAGAGATAATCTGTTTGAGATTTGTAGACACGCTGTCTTGTTCAGCAGACGATCTTCGCTGGTTCTTGTCGAAGTGAGGACCCTACATTCGCTTTTGCTGTGTGTCTCCAGGACGTTGAAGGATGTAGCATAGAACCAGACGGTGCATCTTGACCTTCAATCCATGGAGATTCTCTAGTGAGAGAGCGAGCTCTGGTGAGGGGTCTATCAATCTGAATTCCAGTTCCCCTCGAATTCTTTTGCCTAGTGTACTGCTTTGTTGTTGAGGACGATCTCATCAGCTTCTTGTTCTTCAAGTACAACCTATCTTCTTTGTCAATAGCTTTTTGCGCTTGTTCACAAATCTCTTCCCAGTCTTCTTCATCTGATTCTGAATCAATTTTATAGACTTTCTTTGTCTCTTCTTGATTTGAGTCATCTTGTTCTCTTTTATAGAAGACCCACTAGGTCCTACCATTGCTACCAAAAGGAAGATTATCCAGGCGAATGCCATTGGTGCAAGTGCTTAAAAGTTTTTAAAATCCTGTGAACAATAACTCAAAACACATGAAAAATTGTTAATTTTTAAAGATTTGAAAAATTGTACCCAAATAATCATAATCATGTAGAGAGACTAAGAATCAAATTAGTTTTGCAAAAGGACTTTTAAAAATAGATCAATTGCATGATTTTCGAAAATCCTTATTATATGCCCTAAAATCGAAATTTTAGAAATCGAAGCCTAAAAATCCGGTTAACCAGGAGAATACCTAGCATATAATCAAAACTAATCTACCCAGAGTTCTTATTTCAAAAGAAATTTGATCAAAAAACCATCCACAAACAAGTTGATCCAAGAAATTCATCACGTTTGAGGAGGAAACGAGAAAAAACGGTGAAAACCGAGATTTTGATCAATAAAACTTACTTGGAGTTGAAGAACTTGAGTTTGAAAGCTTCCAAGAAGGATGAAATCTAGAGAGAGAAGCTCTGGAAACTTGGAACAAAAGATTGGAGTAAAAGAAATCAAAACCCTTTTGTTCTTTATAAAACCCTAGCGCGATCCGGATCAGTTCATGATTGCAATCCGGATCGGCTGCCCGCAGTGAGAAACTGCGTTCGGGATCCGGATCGGCAGGTCCAATCCGGATCGTCAGCCCGCAGAAGAATACCTGCGTTCGGGATCCGGATCATCTTGCCAGATCCGGATCGGCTCCAACTTTTTCGTTAGACAAACTTCAGAGAAATTCAAGAAAAACCAGAAAAAGATTGTAAGCACAAATGTGTATCAACTTTAAACAAAAATCATCGTTTCATACAACAAGAATTAGATTATGCCAAATCTATCAATAATATCCAAAAATGAAACGAAAATTTACAAAAATTAAATCCTTAAAGTTGAACACCTTCAATTACATCTAACTTGATCTTATGAGTAATGCCTTTATCAAATCATCAACTCAGTAAAGAAAATGAAATACAAAGATCAATAGATGTTTGAAATCCCAAATATAGTAGATAATGTATCTAGACAATCTGTTGAAGAGAGTGGCTCTTTGAGCATCTTTCTTTAAAAACCCACCTTATACCAACCTTGAAATTTGACGAAGTCAAGTATTTCAACATGCATTTTACTTAATCAAATTTGAACAACCATGCTTGGTATACATGTGGTAGCTGCACACAATACTCGGACGACGAGTGGGTAGCTCTTTCCTCCATGTGGTGGTAGTTTTCACACTCCTCATTGGGATGTAACTCTTTCCACATCTTTTGAGCATTTTCTTTTTCTATGACTCCCCCTCAATTGGCTATCAATTATTTAAGATATAAAGTATTCAACCAAAAATTGATCTCGATTCATACTCGACTAAGCAGTCAAATAAGATAATGACTATACCAAGAGTCATGAGAGAGAAATTGACTTTGATCACTCAGAAGATGATTTAATTAACATAAATGATCATTGCAACAGTGAAATATTATGATGGCAAAAGCATAATAAATTTCTAAATGTGCGAAAAGATGCAATTAAAGTCAATTATGATCTATGCTCAATTAATGTCCTATGTACAAACATAGATAATGAACAAAACAAAACAAAAACAAAACCTATCCTAAGCAAAGGTTTCAAAAAGAAGTTTATTTCAAGGAAAGCATTCCAATTGCTTTTCGCAAATGAATAAAACGTTTGTTGATCCAAAGGTTTTGTTAGAATGTCAGCTAATTGATCCTCAGTTGAAATATATGAAAGTTGAAGAGTATTTGATTCAACTAGCTCTCTAAGAAAATGATATCTAAGTCAATATGTTTTGTTCTAGAGTGCAACACAGGGTTTTTAGAAATGTTAATTGCACTTGTGTTGTCACAAAGAATTGTTACCGAAGATGCTGAAATGCGGAAGTCGCTCAATACGCTTTTCATCCAAATGAGTTGAGTTGAGCAACTTCCAGCTGAAATGTATTCCGCTTCGGCAGTCGAGAGTGCTATGCAATTCAGCTTTTTACTGTGCCATGCAACAAGGCAATGGCCAAGATAGTAGCATGCACCACTCGTGCTTTTCCGATCATCCACTGATCCTGCCCAATCGGCATCTGAGTATCCAATAATATCCAGACTTGTTCCCATAGGATACCAAAATTCCGAAATTAATTGATCCTTTGATGTACCGGATGATCCGTTTCACCCGCTTTCAGGTGAACCTCCTTTGGTGCTGATTGATATCTCGCGCAAATCCCAACACTAAAGGATATATCCGGGCGACTAGCCGTGAGGTAAAGTAGACTTCCAATCATACTTCTATACAGTTTCTCGTCTACATTCTCACTATGTGATTCACTTCCAAGTCCCTTGTGGCTAGTTCCCATTGGAGTTGGAAAATCTTTACAATTTTCTAGATCAAACTTTTTGACCAACTCCATTGCATACTTGGATTGACTCAAGTGAATACCTTCATCATTTGTTTAATTTGCAATCCAAGAAAATAAGTCAATTCGCCCATCATGGACATCTCAAATTCGCTTTCCATGGTCTCCGCGAATTTAGAAGCATCATTATCTCTTGTTGCGCCAAATACAATGTCATCGACATAGATTTGTGCTACAATGAAATTGCTTTGATAATGCTTCACAAAGAGAGTCCTATCAGCTCCCCCTCGAGTATAGCCCTTCTCCAAAAGGTGCTTTGTTAACCTTTCGTACCATGCTCGCGGTGCTTGTTTCAGACCGTAAAGAGCCTTTTTCAAACGAAAAACATGGTTAGGTTGTTTATGATCTACAAAACCTTTCGGTTGAGCCACATAAACTTCGTCATTTAAAAAACCATTTAGAAATGCGCTCTTAACGTCCATTTGAAATAATTTGATTTTAAAATGACAAGCAATAGCAAATAGTATACGAATGGACTCGAGTCTAGCTACAGGGGCGAATGTTTCGTCAAAGTCTATACCTTCTACTTGAGAATAACCTTGAGCAACTAATCGTGCCTTGTTCCTGATGATAGTGCCATCCTCATTTTTCTTGTTCTTGAAGATCCATTTGGTACCTATCACATTATGTTGCTTTGGAGGCTTCGTTAATTCCCAGACTTTGTTTCGCTCAAATTGATGGAGCTCTTCCTGCATTGCTTTAATCCAGTAGTCATCCTGAAGAGCTTCATCTATGTTCTTTGGTTCGATTAAAGATACGTAGCAAGCGAATCCACAAACCAACTGCCTCCGAGTTCTAACTCCTTCTTGTGGATCTCCAATGATGTTCGATTCCGGATGATCCTTGGAGATTCGTAACGTTTGTTGAAACGGAGTACTCGGAGATACATGAGATGATTCCTGCACATCAGATAAACTAGAAGAGCCATTAGATGCATCATTAATATTGGAAGTATTATCATGAGAAGATGCACTAGCAGGAGAATCATCATCTAGAGAGATATCGAGGGTAGATTTTCCAGATCCAAAGTGAAAAGCTTCATCTACTTTAACATTTATAGATTCTACGATCGTCTTAGATTCAATGTTAAATACTCGATATACTCTGCTATTCGTAGAATAACCCAAAAAGATCCCTTCATCACTTCGAGAGTCGAACTTTCCAAGATTTTCACGGTCACGTAAAATGTAACATCGACTCCCGAAGATACGAAAGTATTTGATATCCGGTTTTCTACTAAACCACAGCTCATATGGTGTATTTAAAGTTCCTGGGCGCAAGTAAACTCTATTAATGACATAGACAGCGGTGTTCACGGCTTCAGCCCAAAAATGTAGCGGTAAATTCCGGCTATGAAGCATCACACGCGCCATCTCTTGAACAACCCTGTTTTTGCGCTCAACAACACCATTCTGCTGAGGTGTATAAGGTGCCGAGAATTCATGTTTAATGCCATTTGAAGTGCAAAAATCAATGAATTTTGAATTTATGAATTCTCCACCTCTATCACTTCTAACACGAATGATCTTTTCATTCTTTTCAATCATAATACGATGGCAAATCTCATGAAAAGAGTCAAACGTATCAGCTTTCTCTTTTAAAAATGCTACCCAAGAAAACCTAGAGAAATCATCAACCAATAAGAAAATGTACCATTTACCTCCCAAGGATGGTTGACAGGTCGGCCCCATTAAATCCATGCGCAAAAGTTCCAAGGGCCGTTTTGTACCAACGTGGTTCAAGTTCTTGTGTGCAGTCCTAGACTGTTTACCCTTTTGGCAACCACCACACACAACGTTTTGTTTAAATAAAAGTTTTGGAACCCCCTTGACCACGTCCTTGTTTGAAATTCTAGTAAGTTCCTTAAAATTTAAGTGACCTAGCCTTTCATGCCAAAGAGTTTCATTATTCAAAGCGGCTAAGTTACAATTTTCAGAAAATTTATTAGGAACAACATAACAATTGTTTTCAGATCTAACCCCTTTTAAAAAGAAGACATGGTCCTTATCAGTTACAACGCATTCAACAGATGAAAAGTTAACTGAAAAACCATTGTCGCAAAGTTGACTTATGCTTATGAGGTTAGTCTTAAGGCCATCAACAAATAAGACGTTTTTCAAAATCGGGCCATCTGGAATAGCTACCGTCCCTTTTCCAACAATTTTGGAAGATCGACTGTCTCCGAAAACAACGTGTCCTCCGGAGATTTTCTCAAGATTTTGAAAACTATTTTTGTCACCGGTCATATGACGGGAACACCCGCTATCCAGATACCAAGACGAACTATCATATGCATGCAAAGAAACATTGGAAACAAGACAAGGGAAAATTTCACCTTTGCGCACCCAAACCTTTTTGGAGTGCGTCGGTAATGGTCATGAAGTTATATGCCTCGGTGAAAGCGTCTTGTTATAGCGATTGTTGCTCCTTGATGAAATCGTCTTGCGCGATGAACTACCAAGTCTCTTTTCATTTGAAAAGTTTTGCTTTGATTTCCGGGGAGGAGCCTTTTTGGTAGTTGTTGCAAGAGGTGTTTGAGATGAGCGTTCGACTCCCGTCTTGCAATATCTTCTTATGTGCCCTGAAACACCACAACGAAAACATACCTTAGATCTTGACGATCCCAAAGAGGATGAAGTAGGTTTGTTGTCGTTGTTTGTCTTGAATTCCGGTGTCGGAGGAGGAGATACCGACTGAGGCACAAACACTGTCCCACTCGAACTTGGACTGTTTCCAGTTTGAGTGTATCCGAGGCCGAACCGATTTGATTGACCAAGACCAAGAAGTCTATCCAACTTACTCCTTCCTGAAGAGAATCGCTGTAAGTCATCCTTGAGTTAGAAAATGGTCTTTGTCATTTCCAGGTTATCCTGTCGAGCCTCGTTGTAGAGCTTTGAGAAGTGATTCGCTTTATCCACCAGATTTGTATGTTCCTTCTCAAAACGCTCATTGGACTCTTGAAGGGAAACATTTACTTTTATCAGATTTTCCCTTTCCACTTCAAGAGCGTTTGAGAGAGAAGTTGCTCTTTTTGCTTCTTCTTCGAGATCATGCACTCTCCCTCTCAAACTCTTGTTTTGCTTAGCCACTTTCTTTGAATCCCTCAAAAGTCTGTGGTAGGCTAAAGCAAAATCTTCACCTTCTGAATCATCCGATTCATTGTCCGTTGCATTCTTTTCAACAGTGGAGTTGGACAACGACTCGGATGTACTTGCCATAAAGCACATGAAGGGTGAAGATACGGATGCGTGGAATGCGGTGGAGCTCTTTTCTTCATCACTCGAAGACGACTCATTTGACGTTGAGTTGTCATCCCAAGTGACGACTTGCATCGCCTTCTTCTTTGCCGGATACTTGTTAGGACACTCCGTTGCAATGTGGCCGTAGCCTCGACATTTGAAGCATTGTAGTTGTCCTTCTGAACTTTTCTTATCCTTTGAGAAGTTCTCTTGCTTTCTTGACTTGTAACTTGAAGTACCCTTGCCTTTGTTCGACTTTCCGAAGGATGGAGATTTGCTTGAATTACCCCTTCGAAAGTTGCGGCGAAACTTCCTTGTCAAGAGACCGAGCTGCTTCTCAAATTCCTCCATTGAAAGGTTCTCGTCATCGTCTGAGGAGGATGTATCCGCGTCTTCTTCCTTAGTTGTTTTCAACGCATAACCTGAAGACTTAGAAGTGGATGCCTTTCCAGAAGAATTGTTAGTAGTAAATGTCATTTCATAAGTTTGTAATGAACCAACTAATTCTTCTACACGTATTTCGTCCGGGTGTTTAATAGTTTCAATGGCAGTAACCTTTGGGCGAAATCGTTCAGGAATAGTTCTTAAGATCTTTCTTACAATCTAAAATTCTGGAATCTTCTCTCCCAGGTTAGCACATGAGTTTACGATATCTTGCAATCGTGTATAGTAGTTCGTGAAAGATTCATTTTCTGCCATCAAGATAGAGTCAAACTTGCTCGTAAGCATTTGCAGTTTCTGAATCCTCACGAGGTTAGTTCCCTCATGTGTAACCTGAAGAACAACCCAGATTTCTTTCGCAGTCTCACATGCCGAGACGCGAGAGAATTCAGTTTGAGATAAGGCATTAAAAATAGCATTAATTCCCTTGCCATTGTAAGAAGATGAGTCTAACTCTTCCATGGTCCATTTCGACCTAGGTTTTAAGGTGTGGACATCACCAATAAATTCAGTTGGATTAGACCATCCTAATTCAATTGATTGCCACACCCGTTCGTCGATGGAAACTAAAAAGGCTTTCATCCGCACTTTCCAGTACGCATAATTTATTCCATCGAAGAACGGGGGTCGGTTGATGTTTCCACCTTCAACCATTGTTTACAACCCTATTCCCGCTCTGATACCACTTGTTGGGTTATATGTAATAAGGATCTAAATAGGGGAAAAAACACCTAGAGGGGGGTGAATAGGTGTAAACGTATAAACACTCAAAAATCGTTGCGATAAAAACCCAATGCGGAAATAAAAAATAACTCGCAAGATTTTTACGTGGGAAACTCCATCACCAGAGTAAAAAACCACGGGACCGATAACACGGCAGAAATCCACTAGAATTAAAACACGTACAAGGTGATTTACCGTACACACTTACGACTCAACCTTTTCCATACGCTCCTAGAGGATCTTCTCCGCTCGCTCCGCGACGCTTCTCGAATCCACGATCTGCGCCCAACGCCGAATCCACGGCGTCCAACGTCGAATCCACGACGTCCGACCGAATCCACGGTCTTCACCCAATAGCACCTTTCGAATCCATGAATGTGCCTCGCTCCGAATCCACGAGAGCGGTTGAACCTTGAATCCACAAGGACACGCGAATCCACGCGCCGATTTTTGGGGTAAATCGTTATTTTTGGTGGTGATGATCCGCCGAATACTTAGATCAAAGATAGATCGGAAATACCATCTAAGTATTCATTAGTTTGATTCAACTCAAGATGTGAGTATGAAAACCTAGAATCAAACTAATCAATATAGATGAAGAAACATAGAGTATTCTCAAATGATTTCCTTTCTTCTCTATATGTGGATCTAGAGCCGTATAAGATGATATAGGAAAATGACGGCTATTTGGATTAACCCTAGAAAAAGAGTCATAGGGTCTATTTATAGGTTATAAACCCTAGGAAGGAGATAAGAATCAAAAACCTAACATTTCTGGAAATTTTACGGACGGCGATCCGGATCGGATTAGCTGTGATCCGGATCGTCGTAACGAGTCAGGCAATTCCAGAAAAACGAAGGTTCGGGATCCGGATCGAAGTGCTTGATCCGGATCGTTCATACAGTTCACCAAACATCAACGTTCGGGATCCGGATTGCGAAGCCTGATCCGGATCGTTCAAGGAAGATGGTAAACTCAGTGTTCGGGATCCGGATCAAGAGAGGCTACGATCCGGATTGAACTGGTGTATGAACGAACCACCTTCGGGATCCGGATCGAACAACCTGATCCGGATCCTGAACATGTCCCAAGTCCAGTTTTTGATTTTTATGCAATGAAAGATTCTTCCAAGTGTTTCTACACTACAAGAAGTATTCGGATCACACAAAATCTTTAGTTAAACATACCTGATCCTTTTGAATTCTTCTTTCTTGAGATTGAGTTAAATGATCCAACTTTCTTCACCTTCAATCTTCAAGACTTGAGACTTTCACGAAACTACGCCAACTCAAATTCCGTAACACTTGTCATTTAAGAGCTTGCTTGATTATGTTACACATGCTAGCTTGATTAAGAATATGTTGAATGAAATGCTCACTTCATGTTGTTTGTATAGCAACCTTGTATGATATTGTTTGTAGTTTAATCAGTGCTCTTAACAATGAATTATTGGAACCTTGACTAGCACCCCGACATATGTTTGCATGTATTAACCAGACTAGTAGAAAACCCTCACTTGGGCTAGGTTCTTTTATGCTTTAGACATCCCCACACTTTACATACTTATTTCCTAGCCACAGAGTTTTCCTCGCCCGGGTAGTGGATCGAGTAGTCGGGATTTTGTGGGATGCATGTAGCACTTGTGCTTGGGGGCCGAGTGGAGTCTGGTAGCTGAGGCTAGAGTAGTGCTAGTTTGGGGAGCCGTCTGAGTCGACGGTGGGTCCCCGGCTGTCGAGTATCTCTAGCCAGTGAGTTAGTGATGTGAGATGGTTTTGGTCGATCTAATTGATCATGGATTTGGACTATAGCCTGCATGAGGCATATTGAGCTCGACAGAGATGTGCGGATACTTTCATCTTTGGGGTCGCTCCCCTCGAGTGCCGCTCCGGAGCTGGGCCTGTTACTTTGCTATCGTGACTTGTCGACGCAGTCCTTCTGACTGAGCCCTTTTTGGGCAGTCAAGGATGCCCTACGTAATTCCAGTCCTCCGTGGATGTAATGGTAGTAGGTGGGTGCAGGTTTGACTGGACCATATGTGGCAGTCAGTGTGATTGGGTTGATTGAGTATATTGGGATTTAGTCGATGCATCATTTTCATCTGTATCACCCATTGAGCATTTTTTAGATAGAGGCATGGTAGCCGTAGAGTTATTTACAACTTTTCATTTATAGTACTACATTTGTTATCTTATGCCTCTAGTAGACTTAGTGGGCAGACCGTTGGTCTTGGTAGCGGCACCCACTGAGAACTACTGTTGGATGTAGCTCTCACACCCTCCGTTGGTGACCATTACCAGGGACTTCTTCTCCAGTTCCTGCTACTCCAATTGCTACTTCATCGGACCGATGTAAGGGAGTCGCGGGCTAGATCCCTTCCTGTTCAGAGAGAGAGTGTCACGCCCCGGGGTCAAACTGCGACCCGGGCTCGCCAACAGATCCGCCGTCTGTACGAAAACTGCCGTACAGACGAAGCGTCTACCCTGCAAAGATCTATAGCTAAACATGTATCAGAGCTGAAAAAGAACTAATAGCTACAGAAATCAACTGAACATCTGGGTAAATAAAAAAAATCCTCAATACAAGTCTCTCACCACTAAAAAGTAAATACAATCCTCACTGATCCCTCAGAATGTCCAGTACAAAAGTGGAAACATAAAAATATACCGGGTACATCTACCTCAGACTCTCAATGCTGGTAAGGAACTAATCGGCCGCGTCCTCACCTCGATCTGCTGTCTCCGCGCGAACCAAGCCGGAACAGCTACCTCAAACATGTCACCGCAGCGGGTGTGAGATCTACTGCAAAAGGCAGATCTCAGTGGGTACCGTCCCAATATCCACGGTATGCCCACTAAGTCTACTGGAGGCAAAACAGATAGATATGCAGATAGATAGATAATGGGTAAGCTGAAATAAAACTACAGCTAAAGTATCCCAATCATAAAGCTCAAGAAAACTCTACCAATACCATGATATGCATATCCTCTCTACTGCTAAGATGCCTCGGTATCAATGCTCAAAGGAAAGGAACCCATCTAGGAACATAGTATGTAACCACCCGCTCATATCACCCAATCTCAAAGACTGCCAAAACTGGCTCAGTCCAGCCTGCGCCTGTCGTCTAGGAACGCACCTGCCCACTACCATGCATCCACAAGAGGACGGGATTTACGTGGGGCGTCCTAAACTGACTATCTCAATCTCACGCAAAGTGACCCCATGGTAACTCGGCCAGGGGTATCAAGTGACCACTAGTATATCAACTAGGCGCATCATCATCTCATCATCAACACGCACCCGGGGCGTAACTCGAGGGGAGCGACCCCAACGAGCTCAAGTATCTCATCAGTCTCAATAAGCGGCACATGCAGACTATGGTCCACGATCAAACATATCGGCAACTCGATTATGAGGACCCGGATCCCCATGGCGAGATTACTGGTTGACCAGCAGTTTCTGGAGGCCTATGTGGCGCGTCGGTGGTGTTTGTGCACCAATTGGACACTAGTGATGGACTCAGAGTGTTTAATGGATCACGAGAGTAGTCAGATGACCCCGTCGAATGCTTAGAAGTGGTTTTGCGCGCAATGGATATTAAAATTGGGCTCAGCACGAAGTTTGGACAAAATAACACCTTTCCGGGTGCCTTTGGCAATTTTTAGAGTTGGAATTTGGCAAATCAGACTTCGAATTTGGATTCAGCGCGCGAAAACGATGAAAATGGACTATTCACTTGCATTTTTCGGAGCCCGGATGACGCGCACGATTTTTGAGGCACCTTGACACTGTTCCGACGGCGGCGGCGGCGGGCAAGCGCGGGCAGCGCGCGGGCGCGGGCAATGCTCGGGCAGGCGCGCGGGCAGGTGCGCGGTCCACGGGGCCGGCGTACACTGGAGGGCAGACACGTGGCGGGATTTGTTTGGTCGGTGCTGTGGACCCGGTTCACGGAACGCGGGTGCATCCGCCTCGGGACGCGCGCCTGGCAGGGGGCGCAGGTGGCGCTGGCAGCGCGCACGTTGGCGCGGTAGCGGGGTGTTGACCGAGTGGGCGCCACGTGTCGGTCCCTCGTTGGGCCACGTGTCGAGCGGGGAGCGGTCATCTTTGCTGTGCGCTGTTTGGCGGGCTACGTGGAGGCCCAGGGAGGATTCGGGCCCACACAGTGTTGGGCCGGGCCCAACACTGTAGCGGCCCGAATCGTGCGGGCGCCCGAAACTGGGGACTTATCGGGTATTTTTGGATTTGTTTGAGCAGCCTATTTAAGCGATCCGAGCCGCTTCTTCATCTCTTTTTCCGGCATTTCCGAGCTTCTTCTCGCCGCAGACTCTTCAGCAAAGTTGTTCCCCTTCGTGTTCTGCATCCTCTGGAGGATTTCTAGGATTTTACGTGGCACGCTTCCCGAGTTTTTCATTTTTACGGTGCGGCGCGACGCTCGTCCATTTGTGTTCCCCTTCGTCGCGTTTCGGTGCGCGAGCTCCCCCGGCCTACTACGACCACCTTTTCGAGCGATTTCTTCGCCGCTAGATCTGCGACGGACAGAGCTTCGATCTAGTTATTTTCAGTATCCCCTAGTTTCACGCTTTTCGACGAGTTTTTCCATGCTTACTGGGATGCTTGTTGCTGTGAGCTTTTCGGGGACAGCAGGGTTGTTGCGAGGAGTTCTCCGCGCACGAGCGTCGGATCGAGGCGAGCCTATACACTTTTTTCATCTACTCGACGCGAGGATTATAACCGTATTTTTCTGAGGCTTGCCGAAGGTATTTGTTTTCTCCCTTAACTGTGCATGGAATTACAGTTGTGTTGTTGCGAGGTTGTGAGCACCCTGTGTTGTGGAATTTGTAACTCGGCCTACGGGGCTCGGAATTTGACGTGCAGGTACCCGTTTCGAAGGTTTCGACGCGAGGATCGCAGTAGTATTTTTGTTGGATTTTTCTGAGTCCGTTCTGCAGGTAGAAATTTCACATCTTTGAGGCTATTTTTGCAGATTGTGTATACTCGGAATATTTTGGATTAAGTGTAATGTTGGACCTTATTGTTGTACCCAGGGGTGTTTGCAAGTGTTGCTGGACCCGTTGGATCTGGAGACTTTGATTTTGGGGTATGTTCAGCTGTTTGGAGCCGAGGCTTGCGCGATATGTACCGAGGGTGCAGTTTTGGCAGATTTTGGACTGTGAGCGTCTACACACTTCACGGACTTCGGCTTTGCCTGCGGAAAGCGCTTCAGGTGGGTGCTTTGTTTCCAGAACCGGTGGACGGTTCTCTAATTCCTTATGTTAGGATGCATGCATGTTTAGGGTACTTGGTTTGTGTTTGAAGGTAGGTAAGCTTGATAATGATAATTGTATAAATGATTGCAAGAATGATATTTATGATGATTAGTGTAAGCTTACCTAGGATAATGTTACCCTATGTGAATATGTAATATGCCATGTTAGCACATAGCCTTTTATGTGGTTGGTTTACGCGTTGGGACAGGATTTTGTAGCTATGTGCGGATTTTTACTCTAAGGAGTCATTATGATCGAGGATTATGGTCAGGTGTAGGCATGTGGTTTACCTTCTTATATCTTTCTTGAGGACATATGCATGCTTGTATGGACATATAGTTAGGCCCCATTTTATTGCTACACTACTTATTGGAACTTGACTTAGGAGAAACCATGCTTTTCCTTTCTCCTTCTTTGTTAGTCAGGTGGTCAGTGTTGCTCGGGATCGAGCAGGGGTCTGGGTAGAGTAGACGGGACTTTGTGTCTGGGACAGGTTGGATTAGTTGTGGGGCTTTGCGGCAACCGCAGATATTGGGCGGTTGACCGGATATTTATTTATGCACCATATTGGGTATCTGATTTTTTCTAGTGGATATAGTTTTCCACTATTTGAGTACTTTTGCATCTGATTGAGGACTGAGGCTTTCTTTAGTGGTTGGGCTTTCCCACTTTGATCAGAGTTATGATCCAGTCCTGCTTTTGATACTTATCACACCGGCGCGGTTATTGCTCGGTGATGCTTTCCTCGTGTGGGTCTCTCCCCTCGAGTTCCCCTCCGGAGGCCGGGGCCACACAGTTATTAACAGTTTTTGCTATCACATCGGCGCGGTTATTGCCCGATGATGAGAGCGACAGCAGGCAGTACCAGTTTTACTGGTGGCACTAGATTGGGTTTGTTACAGGTATTTACTTTATTGAGCACCTCGTATGCGAGTGTTGCTTATCTTTATCAGAGTTTTTCCCATTTGAGCATTTAGATAGAGGCATGGTAGCTGTTGAGAGTCTCCAGATTTCTTTTTCAGTCTTTACTGCTTTGGTTATCTCATGCCTCTAGTGGACTTAGTGGGCAGATCGTCGGGCCTGGTGGTCACGCCCCGGGGTCGAAACTGCGACCCGGGCTCGCCAACAGATCCGCCACCTATGCCAAACCCCGCATAGGCGGAGCGTCCTACCTGCAAGAAAAGTACTACAGCTAACAGATATCAGAGCTATAAGATAAAACTGTTGTAAAAATAAAATCGACCACTGTACAACTGAAAAATAATGCAACAATGTCCACCTCCCAAAAATGATAATCGTACAATATCCTCAGATACAAAACTCATAGCTCAACAGGGAGGTATCTCCAATAAATACATCAGTGTACAGGCTCTCAATACATATCATATCCTCACTACAACAGTCTCTCAAAAGGGGAAATAAAATGACTAATCTAAAGAAGATCTCCTCTGTCAGGGTACCGCTACTCTCCAACGACGGGTAGGGATCTAGCTCGCGACTCCCTCACCTCGATCAACAACCGCAGAATCAGCAACACCCGCTAAAACTCTGCAAAACAAAGGAGAAGAAGGAAAAAGGATGGGGAAAACCCCCAAAGGGTGTGAGAACTACACCAAAAAGGGAGTTCTCAGTGGGTACCACCGCCAGACCTGACGGTCTGCCCACTAAGTCCTCAAGAGACAAAAACTAACCAAAGCCGTAAAGACTGAAATAAGGAAGCTGGAGACTCTCAACAGCTATCATGCCTCTATCTAAAAGCCCAAAAGGGGAGAACTAAAGAATGGTATGCCACTAGCACATGAAGTGCACAATCGACCCAATCGATAGACCAGTAATCACTGGCACTGCCTGCTATGACTGCCATGCCTGCCATGCCTGCTATGCCTGCTATGCCTGCCATGCCTGCTATGCCTGCTATGCCTACTATGCCTGCCATGCCTGCCATGCCTGCTATGCCTGCCATGCCTGCTATGCCTACTATGCCTGCCATGCCTGCCATGCCTGCTATGCCTACTATGCCTGCCATGCCTGCCATGCCTGCTATGCCTACTATGCCTGCCATGCCTGCCATGCCTGGTATGCCTACTATGCCTGCCATGCCTGCCATGCCTGCTATGCCTGCCAAATCGGGTATGCCAGCCGACGCATAACACCGATAGGGGATAGGAGTCTCGAGGACTCAAAGTCTGTATATCGCACACACTATGCCTGCCAAATTGGGTATGCCGGCCAATGCATAACACCGATAGGGGATAGGAGTCTCAAGGACTCAAAGTCTGAGTAACAAGTATCATAGTAGAATAAGTCAGCAGGACTGGATCATGACTCTGATCAAAGTGGGAAAGCCCAACCACTAAAGAAAGCCTCGGTCCTCAATCAGATGCAAAAGTACTCAAATAGTGGGAAACTCTGTCCACTAGAGAAATCAGATACCCAATCTGGTGCATAAATAAATATCCGGTCAACCGCCCAATATCCGCGGTTGCCGCAATACCCTGCCGTCTATAATCAAGTCCTATAACCGACCTCCGGTCAACCGCCCAAAGTCCGCGGTCACCGCAAACCCTGCCAACCGCAATCCAACACAACCCGTCCCTGACACCAATGTCCCGGCTACACTACCCCAGACCCCTGCTCGCACCCGAGCAACACAGACCACCTGACTAACAAAGAAGGAGAGAAGGATAACATGGTTTCTCCTAAGTCAAGTTCCAAAAGTAGTGCAGCAGTAAAAGATGGCCTAACTACCTTTCCATGCAAGCATGCTTTGTCCTCAGAAACAATAAAAGTGGGTGAAACATATATTAGTAAAGCATGCTAAAATATTCCTACTATGGTATACCAATCTCACCCAAGTAGGCCATTCCTTGCTTACCTCTCGCTCATATCGGTTGTACATCAAATATGCCTGTTCTCAGTCATAGAGGGGTGACATCCCCACAAGTGCACTTACATTCACCATGATATAAAAACCTTATACAGTTACCAAATTAAGCCACCCCACCTGAAGTGCTCAATCCAAGGCAAACCTAGGGTCGGCGAAGAGCGTGGCCACTTGCTAACCATATCTGCTGAACCCGTATCCACGGTACATGTCGCGCCAACCTCGGCTCCTAGCAGTGTTCCAAAAGCATTCGCGAACCTTCCTGGGTACCACAAAAGGTCCAAAGTTACACTTCAATTCCCAAAATTAACCACGCACGAACACACTGAAAATCAGTCCCAAAGATACGCTTATTTCACTTGCTGAAAATGCCCAGAAAAATCCAATAAAAATATCACAGCGATCGTCGCATCGAGAACTTCGAAACGGGTACCTGCACGTCAAATTCCGAGCCTCGTAGGCAGAGTTACAAATTCCACAATACAGGGCGCTCACAAACAAACAACCACACATCTGTATTTCCATGCACAGATAAAGGGAGAAAAATACACCTTCGGGTAAGCCTTAGAAAAATCCAATAAAAATACTGTGACAATCCTCGCGTCCTGTAGATAAGAAAAGTCCGAAGGCTCGTCTCCATCCGATGCCCGGTTGCGGAGATAAAAATCCGGCAAGGTGTCACTATCCAGAAATTCCATCAGAAAATGGGGTCCAAGTAAGCATGGAAAAACTCCTCGAAAAGCACGAAACTAGGGGAAACAGAAAATACCAAGATCGTAGCTCTGTCTGTCGTGGATCCAAAGGCGCAAGAATCGCCTGAAACGAAGGTCGGAGTAGGCCGGGGGAGCTCGCGCACCGAAACGCGACGAAGGGGAACACAAATGGACGAGCGTCGCACCGCACCGTAAAAAGGAAACCTCGATACGCGTGCCACCAAAAACCTTATAAATCCTCCAGAGGGTGCGCAACATGTAGGGGAGCAACTTTGCTGAAGGCCTCCAGTCGGTTTGAAGCTCAAAAACGCAGAAAAAGGGGAAGAAGAAGAAGCTCGGATCCTTAAATAGGCCCAGAAAACAAATGAAGAAATGACGGTTGTGTCCCCACTTCCGGACGCCCGGAAAATCCGGGCTGCTACAGTGTTGGGCCCGGCCCAACACTGTGCAGGCCCGAATCCCCCACGGGCCTCCACGTCGCCCGCAAAACAGCCAACAGCCGTGCGGGGCCATCCCCCGCACGACACGTGGCCCAACGAGAAGCCGAAACGTGGCGCCGCCCCGGTCAGCGCACCTGCCGCGCCCACGTGCGCGCGCAGGCGCGCCGCCTGGCGCCCCTGCCAGGCGCGGTTCCCGAGGCACCCTGCCTGCACCGTGGTCCCGGTGCACAGAACCAACCTATCACAGCCCGCCACGTGTCCAGCCCTCGGTGCACGCCGGCGCCGTGGACCGCGCACCTGCCCGCGCGCCCGCGCGCCTGCCCGCGCGCCGTGCGCTGCCCTCGCCTGCCCGCCGCCGTGCCTGTGCCTGCCCGTGCCCGCGCCGCCGCCCTCCGCCGTCGCCGGCGCTGCCCCAGCCGCCGGAACAGTACAAGATGCCTCGAAATTCGTGCCGGGTCATCCGAGCTCCGAAAAATACAAGTAGGTAGTCCATTTTCATCGTTTTCGCGCGCTGAATCCAAATCCGATGTCCGATTTGCCAAAATCCAACTCTAAAAATTGCCGAAGGCATCCGGAAAGGTGTTCTTTTGTCCAAACTTCGTGCTGAGTCCAATTTTAATATCCATTGCGCGCAAAACCACTTCTAAGCATTTGACGGGGTCATCAGACTACTCTCGTGATCCATTTAACACACCGAGTCCATCACTAGTGTCCAATTGGTGTACAAACGCCACCGACACGCCACATAGGCCTCCAGGAGCTGCTGATCAACCAGTAATCTCGTCGTGGGGATCCAGGTCCTCACACTAGTGGCGGTACCCACTGAGGACTCCCTTTTTAGGTGTAGTTCTCACACCCGTTGGGGGTTTTCCCCCTCCCATTTCTTTTCTCTCCTTGTTTTGCAGAGTCTTAGCGGGTGTTGCTGATTCTGCGGTTATTGATCGAGGCGAGGGAGTCGCGTACTAGATCCCTACCCGTCGTTGGAGAGTAGCTGTACCCCTTCTGAGGAGATCTTCAGTAGATTAGCTATTTTATTTTCCTCTTTTAAGAGACTGATGTAGTGAGGATATGATATGTATTGAGAGCCTGTACACTGATGTATTTATTAGAGATACCTCCGTGTTGAGTTCGGAGTTTTGTATATGAGGATATTGTATGTTTATCATTTTTGGGAGAGGGACATTGTTGTATTATTTCCAGTTGTACAGTGATTGATTTTGGTTTACAGCAGATTTTTTATTTATAGCTCTGATATCTGTTTAGCTGTAGTACTTTTCTTGCAGGTAGGACGCTTCGTCTATGCAGGTTTGGCATAGGTGGCGGATCTGTTGGCGAGCCCGGGTCGCAGTTTCGACCCCGGGGCGTGACATCGATGCTCAAAAGCACAACTCAGTCGGTAAAAGACTCCACGACTCAACAGGGAATGCCCAAATCCTCACATAATCTGTCGGAGAACCCTCTACGACTCAATCTGATAATGCACAACCCATGGCTAAGTCGGGAAACCTCCACGACTCGATCTGCCAGAATCCCCAAAACTCTCATAACTAAGTCGGAGAACCACCTCCACTATCAAATCAGAGAAGCATAACTCATGATCTAGGAATCTCATCAGTCCACAAGGGAACACAGATCCACATGACACTAGAAACTCATCCCAAAACTCAAAAAGAGATCACTCGGCCCCCAGGCACGAGGTCTAATGCACCCTGAATCTAAGCCATACCTCTGGCGAACTCATAATTTAAAAACCACCTTTAAAAATGTTGTTTTTCCCTAAAACAGGCTTTCTCGATTTTTAAAACGATCAGGGTGCAAGAATAATGCCAAAAGAACATGCAGTCTAGAGTCATATAGTGTCAGGAGTCTATTAAAAATAATTTGGGGTTTCCATGAATTTTACAGAGAATTCCAGGCAACTATCAGATTAAAAACAGTGAAAATAGCATGATAAATATGATCAAATTGCATTCAGGAGTATTAGGGGCATTCCATACATTTTGGAGAAATTCCAACCCACCTGGAACGCTTTCCGCAGGCAATTAGTGAAGTCGGTGAAGCGCCGAAACTTCGAACTGACGAAACCTCGAAAAACGCGCCGCGCGCGCGCACACTGTCGCGTACTCGGAAAATCCCCGGAGGTTCGAATAAAATTCTTGAGTCCTCTACAAAAAAAATTCTACAGCCAGCAACTCACTCCCCAGCCGTCACATAAAACTCGGTCGCGCTCCAACAGTCACGAACACACAGCCCACACCAAAGCTTCTGCCCAAAAATAATTCCCACAACACAAACTCTTATGCTCCCAGCACAACTAAAAAATACATGTTCACATAAACCCAAATTATATAAATCCAAGTCCATCCATACACTCAATCTACATCTCCCCTGTACACACCACACATTCACAACAAAACACATCACACTAACACCTCCCCAGCACAAACTGCTTCCAAAGAGTCACACACAGCACAATAAAAGCTCCATTTGCACACTAATAGTAATGCTCAACTAAACACAATACTAACTATCATCTCCTGGCACACACACACACACAACCAACTGCCCTCACCCCCAGCATATGCAGAGCACAACCTGCTCAGGTAACCATGTGCCGCTTACTCGGTCCGGGCTCCGCACGGCACTTCGCCGAAAACCGCGCGCCTTGACGACGTCCTGTGAGAGCAAAAAGGGAACAAATCTCGTCAATAAAGGTCTACAAAAAAACCACGCGACACCCGAGCAACCACCGCCTCGGCGTGCGCGCACCCAGTCCACCAGCCATCGTAAAAGCCGTTCGCCCTCGCGAGACACGCCCACGCTCGCGTCGCTGCGTGCGGCGCTGCAGCCGCTGCCGCTGCGCTGCCTTGGCCCGCATCGGGCCGCCCTGGCCCGCTGTGCGCTACGCGCAGCGCGCGCCCGCCGCATGCCCGCGCCCGCCCCGCGCTTGCCGCATGCCCGCGCGGCGCCTGCGCTTGCGCGGCGGCCGCACCTGCGCAGCGCCTGCCTGTTGCGCGGCGGCCGCAGCGCCCGCAGCCCGCGCGCTTGCCTGCTCCCCAGCTGCTTGCTGCTCCGATTGTGGACAGCAAGCTCGCCTCCACCAAAAACCAACCCTCCAAAACCCAGCCAAACAAAACCAAGCTCCAAACCAAAACCCAATCAAACTCAACCAAGCTTTCTCTCTCAATCTTCTTCTCTTTCTAAAAAAAAAACAGCACGTACCTTGTTGGAGGGTCGACGCGCGCGCGTTCCGCTCGCTCCACGCGGCTTCAGGGAGAAGGTCCACCATCTCATCTCTCACCCATTTTCTCACTTTTCCATCTTTTCTTCTCTCTTTTCCTCCTTTTTTTCTCCTTCTTCCTCTTCCTTTCTTTCCTCTGTTTCTATCTTTTTCCTCTGTTTTGCTTTGTTGAAGAAGGCGATGACGTGGCGGCGGTGCTAATTAAGGATGCCTAATTAATGGGATGCAGCTGTAGCAAGGATTAAAATAACCCCTCTCACTCTCTCTCTTAATTCCTTTCTTCTCTTTCTTTTTTTCTCTTTTCTTTCTTTCATTCTTCCCCGACCAAAGCCAAATAATGCCACTATTTAATTAAACTAATTAAATAATCCACCAAAGCCCCCGCCAACTCACTTTTTGCCCTCGGGGCCTCCGCACCAGTCCGGAACCTCCCGAACTCCGCTGTAACATGAAAATACACTTGTCCAAAGCTTTTCCAACTCAAAAAGCTCAACTGTGGAGTCGGTGTGCTCAATCCAAAAAACCGGCTCCAAAATTGCCAGTTCCAACTCAATTTTTGCCTTCGGGGCCTCCGCATCAATCCGGAACCTCCCGAACTCCGCTGTAATCTTAAAGTACACCTGTTTCAAGTAGTTCCCAATTTTTCTGCACACCACTGTGGAGTCGAGGCTTCCCAAACCAGTCCTCTATCGGCGCACAATGCCCGGAAACTCCGAATCAAGCTGGGGCTTCTGCGTAGATCCGAATCAACCCGAACTCATCAGAAGACACACATGGAACACGCCCGAGGCAATTTCCTCCGCACCACGCCATCTTGCGAGGTCGGTGCGCCATCCGAAATCCCGGTATTCTACACTCTCCCCTCCTTAAAAGGGTTTCGTCCTCGAAACCAGAATAAATCCATAACTCAAGGGAGGGTCACAATCAAATTGGAATAGGAGATCCTCAACTCAAAACCTCGTCCAACTCCAAAAGAGTGAAGTCCAAAATATGCAAGGGGTCAAATACACTTCTTCCAGCCAGATAAACACTCGCGGATCAAACTCCCCGCGTAAATCTCGAATGAACAAACTCTTGCGGATAGTGGCTTCCACAATCAAGACCTCGAAATCCAAGCTCTAAGCCTCCAATTGGCAAAACTCCTCCGTTGCTCCTTAGCAACTAAAAACTCAAGACTCCACAATGCACTCTTACATCCCTCTACAGGAAAAGAAATTCAACCTCGGGGACATACCCCAAATTCCAAATCTCAATTCCAAGTTTTCAAAAGTGGCACTCACAGATCGACCATGTCATTTCCAAGGTTGCACTGCTCGCCTAGACAAGGCGTAACTGACCATAAGGTCCCCGCCGGGATAATGATATACTAAATCGATCATATAGCTCCAATAACTCTGTCCACCGGCGTTGCCTCAACCAAAATCCCCCTGAGTAACCAAGTACATCAGGTTCAAGGGTCTAGGGATAACTCCATGCTCTCTCTATCACCACATAGGCTAAGGCAAATCCCCAAACGGCATCACTCTTTGTTGGGTCAACTGTTACCCTGGCCGCTGAAATCATATGGCCTAATCACAGAACCTTTCGAAGTTCAAAGCATCCTCTCTCAACTCGACATCCAACTTCCTTTCTCTTAGAAGTTGCGGCACTAACCCCAAGTGCTCCTCATGCTCTATGTCACCTCGAAAATAATCCAAATATCCACGACGGTTACGGTTACCCACCCGTCCAAACACAGCTTGAACACTCAATTCCTCAAATCCTAAAGGCGTTAGGGCATAATTAATCCATTTGACAGTGCTGTAAGCTCACCATGCCCTTACCGGGTCCTGAACGCCATCGGGGCACAGCCCTCAGCTGTAAGGTTCCATAAAGCTATCAAACACACAAAGGGCATCTGCCGAAAACAATCCCATTCCTGTTCGTGCTTGAACCATCATAAAACACTCACCGTTGTGCACCCACAACGTGGCATCACTGCCTTGTACCAACGGCATGGCATCCTATCCAAAAATCAACCTCTCGGCTCCTCAATGTCATATCCCCACGACGTAGCACTGGGTCACACGGACCTCTCGATCTATCAAATCCCGCAACTGCGCTTACAACTCTCATTCTCTGTCTCACAGGTGTTGCTCAAATAAGTGCTACCATAGTCGGCGCAGTTTTCCAAAACCACGTCAATCACTATCTCGATCTCAATCTCGCTAAACGGCGGCTTCAACATCAGCTCAGGTAGACTCACTCCCGGGATCACACGGGCGATAAGGATATTCTTTAGTCCCGGTGTCGCCGTAGGCACCTTCTCTACAGTCGCTAGCAAAGCGATGCAATCACGACTCAACCTCTGTCGTGCTCTAACATCCTCTAAAAACACACTCCTCCTGACCAGGTCCACGGAGGGTCATTGTCCTCTCTCGTCAATCCATGATAGCAAACATTGGGATAACCAAACCCTATCCAACCTCATAACAACATCTCAGAACTAATGTAGGACCAACAACTTAAAGGATCAAATCCTAGGTCCCAACTACACAGAGCAGGATTGGCAACACTCATCCTTGTGCTATACGTGCTATGGAACCTGATCCTCACGTGCCCAAGCTAACAGTCTCCTCTCTGGCCGGCGCAAAGCTACCCCTGCTCTACTGAAACATGCACAAGCAGTGTCGGCATCAACATGCTCTAACTCTGATGACTATAAGGAAGTCCACACTTGGTAGAACACGATCCGCTATCCTGGCGCCCTCTAACCAGCTGTACAAACTCGACAAAAAGATGCTGGTGGCCATCGCTCTGACTGCCTCGGCATCACGGCTCTATCAGCCTATCGGTAAACTGGATGAACCTCTTCATCCTAAAGGGGGCAGTGGGGGGGGGGGGGGGGGCGGGGGCGTCGCAAGCGGCAATTCCATGCGTACAACTCTGGGACACTCTGCCTGAAAATATCCTGACTATCCACATGAAGAACGTCGCCCCTTTTTGAGGTCACACTATGGCGACGACTGCGGCCCACCGTAAGTGACAAACTCATCCTGACACTCCTGCTGGTGCGTCGACTATCGAGAACCTTCTGGTATCTATCTCCTTTGAGACTCCTGATCTTGGGACTAGAATTATGGCAACCTCGATCCACTCGACTATCCCCCAAAAATATCAGGCGATACTAGACGCCTCTCTTTGGAGCTGGTCCCTCGCTCCTCGTCCCTCTTGGACATGATCACTGATCCTCGGTCAATCCATCGAGCTTGCACAATCGCTGCATCTAAAGTCGGCACTCGCCGAGAATGCACAAGAGATAGATGTCCAGATGCAGTCCCCTCTCAAACACAATCAACCCCTAAACCTCATCCTGGGCGACAAGGGGTACACTGCTCAACCGTCGCAGAAACTCGCCCCAGGTCATCAACTGCGCTCCCGGTGGTCCGACAGGACGAACTCGACGCCACCGACTCTCGGCGTCCTTATCCAAAATGCCTGACCAAGCGCCCTGATGCTTCTCTTGGGTGAACAAATCCTCGAACAGTTCTTCCATAGCAGTGATCCAGTTCTCGGCCTCCCAAGGCTCCAAACTCAATCCCGAAATATGCAGGGGATGGAACTGGATGAAATAAAACAGCAGGTCAGCAACCTCTCGCTGCTACTGCACCAGTAGTGGTGCGATCAGGGTCGAAATCGACGATGTCGCGGCCGGAAGTACTATTGGCGATACCCCGGGAGATGCTCTCAGCTCAAGCATGCGCATCACGTGCTCCATGTTCTCTTCCTGACGCCGCATCGCCTCAACGTCTGGGCTACTTGGGCCTGTAACTCTCAGACCTCACTCTGCTCTATCCATTTAGCCTCCCGCTGTTCGACTCCTCATCCAAGGTCAAACACGCCCTCGCCGCTGCACGGCATCACGGAAGCATCAAAACCACTGTAACAGAACAAACATTAGGACCAATAACTCTCTCGACCCAATCAAGCGAAAGTCTAGAACATGTTACCCATTCTGAAGTATTATGTTGTCTGCAGCCAACATAATCAACTTAGAGAAATAACATGTAAGATCACTTGCCCCAATCCTTTGGGGGAGGTACAAACTCAATCAGGACTCTCGCTAAAGTTATGTCTCTCACGACAGTCATCCTACTGTCCATCCAATAGCCTAGGGTCACTAAGTCCACAACGACCTATATTCCTAGGCTCTGATACCACCCTAATCTGTCACGCCCCGGGGTCAAACTGCGACCCGGGCTCGCCAACAGATCTGCCGTCTGTTACAGGCATTTACTTTATTGAGCACTAGATTGGGTTTGTTACAGGCATTTACTTTATTGAGCACCTCGTGTGCGAGTGTTGCTTATCTTTATCAGAGTTTTTCCCATTTGAGCATTTAGATAGAGGCAAGGTAGCAGTTGAGAGTCTCCAGATTTCTTTTTCAGTCTTTACTGCTTTGGTTATCTCATGCCTCTAGTGGACTTAGTGGGCAGATCGTCGGGCCTGGTGGCGGTACCCACTGAGGACTCCCTTTTTAGGTGTAGTTCTCACACCCGTTGGGGGTTTTCCCCCTCCCTTTTCTTTTCTCTCCTTGTTTTGCAGAGTCTTAGCGGGTGTTGCTGATTTTGCGGTTATTGATCGAGGCGAGAGAGTCGCGTGCTAGATCCCTACCCGTCGTTGGAGAGTAGCGGTACCCCTTCTGAGGAGATCTTCAGTAGATTAGCTATTTTATTTTCCTCTTTTGAGAGACTGATGTAGTGAGGATATGATATGTATTGAGAGCCTGTACACTGATGTATTTATTGGAGATACCTCCATATTGAGTTCGGAGTTTTGTATATGAGGATATTGTATGTTTATCATTTTTGGGAGAGGGACATTGTTGTATTATTTCGAGTTGTACAGTGATTGATTTTGGTTTACAACAGATTTTTTATTTATAGCTCTGATATCTGTTTAGCTGTAGTACTTTTCTTGCAGGTGGGACGCTTCGCCTATGCAGGTTTGGCATAGGTGGCGGATCTGTTGGCGAGCCCGGGTCGCAGTTTCGACCCCGGGGCGTGACATCGATGCTCAAAAGCACAACTCAGTCGGTAAAAGACTCCACGACTCAACAGGGAATGCCCAAATCCTCACATAATCTGTCGGAGAACCCTCTACGACTCAATCTGATAATGCACAATCCATGGCTAAGTCGGGAAACCTCCACGACTCGATCTGCCAGAATCCCCAAAACTCTCATAACTAAGTCGGAGAACCACCTCCACTATCAAATCAGAGAAACATAACTCATGATCTAGGAATCTCATCAGCCCACAAGGGAACACAAATCCACATGACACAAGAAACTCATCCCAAAACTCAAAAAGAGATCACTCGGCCTGTCACGCCCCGGGGGTTTCTGTCAGCGGAAAGGATTCACAAAAAGGTGTGCATTTGGTACCTAAAATTTTTTTGAAAGACCTTCTTCCCCGGTGCGTGCCCAGACCCGCCGCATACACAGAATCGCTCTGCAAACGGACAGAGTCTCCTCTGTATATGCACGGCGTCGCGGCTAGTACAGCGTCCAAATCAGTCATCATTTCAATCACAACAGTTCAGCATACGTCCATACATACATACATGTCACGCCCCGGGGGTTTTATTTTAGCGGAAACGATACACCAAAGTAAGCATAAGGTGCGTACAAATTTTTTTTGTTTAAAAACCTCCTTCCCCGGCGCGTGCCCAGACCCGCCACATATACAGATTTACTCGAAAATCGGGCAGAGTCTCCTCTGTATATGCACGGCGTCGCGGCTGTTACAATAGTCGAACACAAGCAATCATTTTTCATTTAATCACAACAGTTCGGAGTCTAACTGTACATGACGACTAAACAATGCCATGGCCAGTCAAGTTGAAAGGATAAACTCACCGTTTTGAAAACAGGCCCACACGGCCTTAGGTTTTGAAAACAAATTGGAAAACGGCATAAATCCACATAGTTTGGGAAAATGGGCCCACACGACCCTAGAGTTTTGAAAACGGTTTTCGAAGTCCTTTTCCTCTTGTTTCCAGTTGGTTTGTTTAGAAACGGCCAAGCGGGAAAGATAAAGGAAACAATAGTGCATAACTGAAACGAAAGTAATCAACATCCACACGACCCCACAAGGGTATCGAGAACCACACAGTAACCTACAATACCAAATGAAATGCAGAGAAAGTAAAGAAAGCGGCATACTAGGGCCCCCACAGCCCGACTGCTCCCACCTCGGCCTCACCGTCGCCTACCTCTACCCCCTGGAGGTACCTGTCACAGAGTGGGTAGTCAGCGACACTATCCTGATAAAAATACTAAAGCAGTAAAGTAATACCAAGCCACAAAAAGTAAGACTAGCCGGAGCAACCACTCTACTCGTAACGGTAACTCGCAACCACCTGTACCACCTGTGACACCTGTAACCCCGGTAACACCTGTAACACCTGACCTCGTCGGGCACCAATCCCGGTGGGTCGCACATCTGACCTCGTCGGGCACCAATCCCGGCGGGTCGCACACCTGACCTCGTCGGGCACCAATCCCGACGGGTCGCACCGCTCACACCTTGGTGCCTCGAACCCCACACCTACGGGGGCCCCACTACATCCCCTCGTGGGTAACACGGGTCGAAGACCGCCTTTCCGGAAAAGAGCATCCTTTGCGGTGGCCAGACCGCGGGTGCTCATGTCGCAACGGAGCATAAGTAACCAAGACACGGGGTAATATTGTACATCATAGAAACCGTCAGCGTTAGTACCGATTAACAATAAAAATCCCTTTCGGAATACTAACACTATACTCAGCCTCGACCGTAAACCCACATTTTCGTTGTCGTGCTCCTGACCGATGCTAGGTTCTCCCGCGTCTCGGGTGCCCGCCCGGACCTACAAGAACCTGTCATACAGGAGTCAGAAATTTAAGACTCTGTAAGATTAAAGACTAGAACACCCGGCGCCCCCCCCCCCCCCCCCCCACCTTGCGCACAATTCGTACACGTACGCGCCCGGCCCCGCGCGGCTGAGCGGCGTACTACCTGCGTGCGGCGCCGTCCGCACGCGGCGTCACCCACATGCGGCGCTTCCCACTTGTGGGTGCGCGCGGCGCTGCCCACATGCGGCGCTGCCCGCATGCGGTGCCGCCCGCGTGCGGTGCCGCCCGCATGCGGCGCTGTCCGCATGCGGGGGCATGCGGCGCCGCCCGCATGCGGTGCCGCCCGCATGCGGTGCCGCCCGCACCCGCATGCGGAGCCGCCCGCGTGCGGCGCCGCCCGCATCCGCATGCGGAGCCGCCCGCCTGCGACGGCGCCCGCATCCGCGTGCGGTGCCGCCCGCATGCGGCGCCGCCCGCATGCGGCGCCGCCCGCATGCGGCGCCGCCCGCATGCGGCGTTGCCCGCATGCGGGGGCATGCGGCGCCGCCCGCATGCGGCGCCACCCGCATGCGGTGCCGCCCGCATGCGGCGCCACCCGCATGCGGCGCCGCCCGCATGCGGATGCACGCGGCGCCGCCCTCATGCGGCGCCGCCCGCATGCGTGGCTCCGTGCGTGCCGGCTCCGGTGATGGTGCCGACTCCCCTCCTCCCTTTTTCCCAAGAAAAAACCCAAATCAAGAACCCTAACCTATGCTCACCTTGGTTTCGTCGGCTAGGGTTGATCTAGGGGATTATCGTCCTGTTCTTGCGTGAAGGGTATGCCGGCGATCTTCCCTCTCCTCACCCGCTCCGCCTTGCTTCTCCACTCGACCGGTTGGGAAACAGTAAGGTTTGGTTGGGAAACTGAAAGGTTGGGGAAGTGGGTTCTCGTTGCCCTTGGGGTTTCGTACGCAGGGGAGTTGTGGGGAGTTGTGGGGAGTGGTGGGAAGTTGTGGGGGGGAAGTTGTGGGGAGTTGTGGGAAGTTGGGGGGGTTGTGGGGAGTTGTGGGGTTGTGGGAAGTTGCACGACCGGGAAAAGGCGGGAGCGGTTAGGATGGCGGGAGCGGTTTAAGTTGGCGGGAGCGGTTAAATTGGGGAATGGGAATGAACCCAAATCAAGTCAAAAACGGGTAACAAGTCGGGTGCGAACCAGGGTCCGGTCTGCCTGAAAAACCGCGTTGACCACCTGAACCGCTAGCCACCTTCCGAAATTTATTCCGGGAGATTCCGGCGTCGGAATTCAAAACCGATTGCGCCGCCATTCTCCGTTTCGCGAGCTTTATTAACTAAAAATACCCGCGAGCCCCGACGGTCTGTCCGGAAACAAGGAATTATTCGATCACCCTCCAGCCCCCGAAACAAATTGCGAAATAAACGAAACCAAAAGTAGACCCAAAAAAAAAAAACATTTTAAACCAGCGGCTACTACACCACTCACCTCTTAAAACGAGTTTCGTCCTCGAAACTCAATCCTGGTTCGCGGTAAAGACATAGGGGTAGCCCTCCCTCATCTTCGATTCTAGTTCCCACGTCGCTTCCCGCTCCTCGTGGTTGTTCCAGTGCACCTTCACATAGGGGATGTCTCGGTTTCGAAGCGTCTTGCTTTCTCTTGCTAGTATTCGCACAGGGGTTTCCTCGAAGCTTAGGTCCTCCTTTAGTTCGAGTGTCGAGACGTCCAGAACATGCGACGGGTCGGGGAGGTATTTCTTGAGCATCGAAACGTGGAACACGTCATGAATCCGGTTGAGGTTCGGTGGTAGGGCAAGGCGGTAAGCCACTGGGCCAATCCGCTCCAGGATCTCGAATGGCCCCACGAACCGCGGGCTTAGCTTGCCTTTTAACCCGAATCGCTTGATTCCCCTGGACGGCGAGACCCGCAAAAACACGTGTTCTCCCACCTGGAACTCTAAGTCGCGGCTTCTTCGATCCGCGTAGCTCTTTTGTCGACTCTGGGCGGTTAGTAAGCACTGTCTGATGAGGCGCACCTTCTCTTCTGTTTCTTCCACCAAGTCGGGTCCCAAGAACTTCCGTTCTCCCAAGTCGTCCCAACAGATCGGGGATCGGCAGCGTCTCCCGTATAAGGCTTCGTAGGGTGCCATCAGGATGCTGGCCTGGTGGCTATTGTTGTAAGCGAATTCTACAAGTGGTAGGTAACGCTCCCAACCGACTCCCCAATCGAGTACACAGGCCCGAAGCAGGTCCTCTAGCGTCTGTATCACTCGCTCTGACTGCCCGTCTGTCTGAGGGTGGAAGGCTGTGCTGAAGTGCAATTTAGTCCCCAAGGCTTGTTGCAGGCTCTGCCAAAACTTTGAGACAAAACGCGTGTCTCTGTCTGATGTGATCGATGCCGGTACCCCATGCAGTCTTACAATCTCGCTGAGGTAGACTTGAGCCAACCGCTCTCTGGTCCAGGTTGTGTGAATCGGCAGGAAGTGCGCTGACTTAGTTAGCCGGTCCACTACAACCCATATTGTGTCGTGTCCTTGTGGTGAGAGTGGGAATCCGGTGACAAAGTCCATGGTGATATGATCCCACTTCCACTCCGGTACCGGTAAGGGTTGTAACTTTCCCGCCGGTCGTTGATGTTCCGCCTTTATCTGTTGACACACAAGGCAATGAGCTACAAATTAAGTTACATCCCTCTTCATCTTGGGCCACCAGAAGGTCTGCTTGAGGTCCCTGTACATCTTTGTGCCTCCTGGATGCGCTGCATAAGGGGCGCTGTGTGCCTCAGACAGAATTTCCTTCTTCAATTCCGGGGTATCCGGCACGCAAATCCGCCCGCGGAACCGTAGAGTGCCGTCGCCTTCCATTGAAAAGTCACCTTCCTGATCCGGTGAGATCTTGTCTCTTACGAGCTGTAAGTGCGAGTCCGCCTGCTGTCCCTCTCGAATCTTTTCTAGCAGTGTTGGCTTGACCACCAAAGTTAGAAGTTGCGCAACCGTGCCTGCTGGCACTTCTTCCAACCCTAGTCGTGAAAATTTCGCGATCAAGTTGCTCTGCTCAGTTATCGCACCTACCGATCCTCCCTCCAATCGCCCCTTCCTGCTCAGAGCGTCCGCTACTACGTTTGCTTTCCCGGGGTGATATTGGATCGTTAGGTCGTAATCCTTCAGTAATTCAAGCCACCGCCTCTGCCGCAGGTTTAGTTCCTTTTGGGTGAATAGGTATTTAAGACTCTGGTGATCTGAGAAGATGTTACAATGGACACCAAAGAGATAGTGTCTCCATAACTTCAGGACGAAGACCACCGCAGCCAGCTCTAAATCGTGTATTGGGTAGTTTCTTTCGTAGTCCTTTAGTTGCCTAGACGCATAGGCTATTACCTTCCCCTGCTGCATTAAGACACCCCCAAGGCCGATTCTCGAAGCGTCGCAGTACACCTCATAGTCCTCACCGGGTGTTGGTAGTACAAGAATTGGTGCCTCGGTTAGCCTTCTTTTGAGTTCTTCAAAACTTTCCTGGCATTTGGCCGTCCATACAAACTTTTCTCCTTTCTTGGTCAACCGGTTTAAAGGGGCCGCAATCTTCGAGAAACCCTCGTCAAAGCGTCTATAATACCCCGCCAGCCCCAAGAAACTGCGAATCTCCGCCACCGTCGTGGGCGGCTGCCAGTCGATCACCGATTCCACCTTCTTGGGGTCCACGGCGATTCCCTTTGCCGAGATCACATGCCCCAGGAATTCCACTTCGCGTAGCCAGAACTCACACTTTTTGAGCTTAGCGAACAGCTTCTGCTCCCTGAGGGTTTGGAGAATCGTTCGTAAGTGATCCTCGTGCTCCTCGTCGGTGGATGAATAGATTAGTATATCATCGATGAAGACCACCACGAACCGGTCTAAGAATGGTCTGAAGACCCGGTTCATCATGTCCATAAAGACCGCGGGGGCGTTCGTAAGTCCGAACGGCATGACCATAAACTCGTAATGGCCATACCGGGTCCGGAAAGCGGTCTTCGGAATGTCCTCGTTCCGAACCCGTAGCTGGTGGTAGCCTGGCTGTAGATCAATCTTTGAAAAGACCGTCGCTCCTCGTAGTTGGTCGAAGAGGTCGTCGATTCTGGGCAGGGGGTACTTGTTTTTCACCGTGACCTTGTTTATTCCTCTGTAGTCGATGCAGAGTCGCAGGCTTCCATCATTCTTCCGTACAAAAAGCACCGGTGCGCCCCAGGGTGACACACTCGGCCTGACAAACCCTTTGTCCAAGAGGTCTTCCAGTTGCGCCTTTAACTCCTTCAACTCTGCGAAGGCCATTCGGTAGGGTGCCTTCGTTATAGGTTGAGTACCTGGCAAGAGTTCAATAGGGAACACCACCTCTCTTTCAGGGGGTATCCCGGGCAGCTCCGTCGGAAAGACGTCGGGAAAGTCCCTCACCACTGGGATGTCTGAAGGTGTCGTCGAGGGTCGGGTAACCAGATCCACCGATGCCAAATAGGCTACACACCCACCCTCTACCAGACTCCTGGCTCGAGCCGCTGAGATGACTGCCGGGAAGGAGGTGCTCTTACACGCCAGGTACGCATTCTTAGGGAAACTTGGTTCTTGTAGTTGCACCATCCGCTTATCGCAGTCGATAAGCACTTGGTACCTTGAGAGCCAGTCCATGCCCAAAACAACGTCGTACTCCTTCAAGGGAATCACTATTAAATCCCAAGGGCAAAGTAGCCGCCCTAGCTTAATCGGGCAAGTGGCCACCAAACTAGTCGCCTCCAGTGTCCCACCCGCGGTCTGGACCGTCAACCGGCTTTGGAGAGGTGTTTCCTCGAGGTCATGCGAAAACACGTACTCGCGAGAAATGAACGAGTGTGTTGCTCCAGTATCAAAGAGGGTTCTAGAACGTGAATTTGAAATAGAAGTTATACCTGCGAGTACGTCCTCCGGCGGGTCCGATTCCTGGCGGGTCATGGAATAAATTCGCCCGCCCGGTTGAGGCTGCCTATCCTCTTCGCGCCGCGTAGCCGGGGGCCTAGAGGTCGACCCCATAGGAGCTTTCCCCCGCCCCAAAAATTGTGGTGAAGGCGTGGAAGCGGCAGAGGAGGCTGATCCCACGGTAAGGGGGCAGTTGCGGCGGAAGTGCCCCTGCTTGCCGCAACGGAAGCAATGGTCGACTCTCTGGGAGCAATCCAACACTCCATGCGCTCCCCCGCAGATCACGCAAGGCCTGTCTCTTGGCCTCAGCTCTCCCGTAGGTGCGCTCCGTGCTTCCGACTGTGCCCTCCACCGCTTGAGGGGTCGGCTCCCAGCAGATGACCCCCCTACGTAGCTCTGCTGTTGCCGCTTCCTATCTTCATGCAGTGCCGGGGCCTCCCTCCTAGCGCGGGTAACGGCGAACCCACGCTCTACGACAGTGGCCCGGTCGACCACTTTCTGGAACGTATGCAAATCAGCAGCTTGAACCATCTGGAAAATATCACTTCGCAACCCATCCACGAACAGTTGCGCCTTGTGGGGTTCGTCCCTTATAACGAAAGGGACGCAATTTGCCAGGCGCACGAATTCACGCTGATACTCCATAACTGTCTTGCTCCCTTGCTGAATGTGGTTCAGGTCGTCCTCCAGTTTCTTCTTGACGCTATTTGTGAAGAAGGCCCCAAACAATTCCTGCTTGAACGTCGTCCACAATAGAAGCACGGTGCCCTGGGTGGGATCAGGGCGCACCGTCTTCCACCATAGACGAGCGTTTCCCTCCAAAAAGTGAACTGCCAGGGGAACGCGCTCGGGGTCCTCGATGAGTAGGTCCTCAAACAACTTTTCCATCGATCCCACCCACTTTTCGATTACCCAGGGATCAGTCGTCTCCCCCTCGAACGTGGGTGGTTCGAACTTCATGAAATCCGCCAGATTGGCCCGCACTCGCTCTCGTTCCGCCCGCGTAACCGTCCCTTCCCCGGCGACGGCGGCGGCCGCGGAGGCGCTCCCGCCGAGAGCCCCCAGCGCCGGCCCCACGGGCGCTGATGCGGGTGCTGCCATCGGCGCCGTGGTCTGGGTAGATGCTGTAGAGTTATTAATCCCAAGGGATCTAAATAGGTACTATCAAACACCTAGAGGGGGGGTGAATAGGTGTAATATTTAAAAAAAAAACAATCTCAGTGCAAAATAAAAACCAATGCGGAAAATAAAAATAGCACACCGAGATATACGTGGAAACTCCAATCCAGGAGAAAAACCACGGGACCAACACGCAATAACAATCCACTAAGAATAGAAGAATAACAAGGTGATTACCGACTCCACGGACTCAACCCCTCCTTCAGCTTCTTCGGACCTTGCGCTGAACGGTTGGATGTCCACGCAATAACAATCCTCTAAGAAAAGAAGAATAACAAGGTGTCAACCCCTCCTTCAATTTCTTCGGACCTTGCGCTCCACCGATTGCACGTCCACTGCACACGTTCGAATCCACGAACGCCACTCGAATCCACGAGCACACGTTTCGAATCCACGAAACGCCTTCAACACATCGAATCCACGATGTCACGCCGAATCCACGACGCAAATAGCCGATATAGAATATAGGCTTCGATGGTGATCCTTTGCTTAGATTATCATGAAGGAACCGTAGAAGAAATCTCTAAGCAAAGACTAGATCAATTCGACGAAAGATAGATCATGGAAGAACCGTCGAATTGACCTAATAGAGGCGAAAGAGAAGAACGGTAAAAACCAGCCTCTAGGGTTGCTCACGAGTGTTTCTGAATTAATTCGTATTGGTCACCCTCGTTTAGAAACCCTAAGTATCTATTTATAACCCTTGGAAAAAGATAAAAGTCGGTTTAGGAAATTTTATCCCGATGGGGCATTGTGTACCGGTACCAAATATCACGTTCCGGTACGCAATGGTGCAAACCACAGATTTTTCTATTGTGTTCCGGTACGCGAGTCCGTGTTCCGGTACGCAGTGCAATTTACAGAAAATTCTGTGTCGGGTTAGAGGAACTTCAAGTGTGGTTCCGGTACGTAATGTAAAAACTGATTTTTCCAAGATAAGCTTTATCCAAATCAAACCAAGTACCGGAAACCAAACTTAAAAAAGATTGTAAGTTAAATCCAAGTTCCTAAAACCAAGTCTAAACCGGTTTTCACTAAGTTCCTGATTCCAATGGTTATAAATGAACATAAATCACCATGGTTTAATTAACCATACCTGAGTGTTATCTTGAGCTCATGTTGAATCTTCAATGAGTCTTCGAAAGCCGATTTGACAATTTGTTCCCTTTAAGACTCCGACTCAAACTCACGAAATGTGCCAACACAAAATGCCGTAACAATCTCCCCCTTTGGCAATTTCGTGACAAAACCAAAAAATACATAAAGTCGCTCAAGACACTCATCTTAAACCAAAAAGACGAAACTCAATGTTATCACCAAAACATTGATTTTCTTTGCGTGAAAGATCCAATAAATACAAAATACATTTGAACCAAACAGTCCTAGAACATACTCTATGACTTAGGACTTGGAGTCTTAAAGTGCTGTAATTCCTGCAAAACAAAACTCCAAACAAAATCAAACGTTAGTCGTTAGAAGTTAAAATCCTACATTTGATTCGTCTTCCATTTGGTTCTTTTGTTTTTCCAGCTTTTTGTGGCTCTTTCAATCTGTTCTTTATCTCCCCCTATCTTGAGCATCCAAGAGCATCCATGTTCTCCCCCTGTCTTGAGCATCTATATCCTCCCCCTTTGTGATGCAATCATTATTTTCTGTCTCCCCCTTTTTATGATATGTCCATCATTTCCGTTATTTCCGTTCTCCCCCTTTTTGTCATAAATTGTCAAACGGTTAATATAAACAAAAAGTAGAAATACTAGGAGGATAAGTTCTTAGTTACAAGACGATTAGAGTTCTTGTTCATCACAACGTGAAAGGAAACTGAAAACCAAAAACAAGAAGGAAAAGAGATCACTCATCCTCATTTGAATCATCATCATCATCATGTGATGTTGGTCCATGCGATGTACTCGGTGCAGTTGCTCCAGTGACCACATCATCATGTTTGCACCCAAGGATATCGAAGATTTTCTTTAAACCATCCTCAAGTTTCTTGAAGCCTTGCTCCATCCTTTGCTCCATCCTTTGCTTTAATGAACGAACATCCCGATGCAAGGTTTGAAGAGTTATGACCTCATCTGGTTCAGGAGATTCTTGACGAGGTGGTGCACTCACTGTCGCTTCACTTGCATAGGCTTTTGTATGCCCAAAAGTCTTCAAAGTGCTAATTGACTTGGCTAAAGTGATTCCATCAATTGCCCCCAAGCCATAATCATATTTGGCACAAGAAATGTCCACACCGTGATCTTCCAGAATACTAGTAATCAAGATTGGATATGGTAGAAGGTCACGTTGCCTTGATCCTTCAATGACATGTACCATTTGCTGCCAAATGAGAAATGGAATGTTGATGTTAATTCCATTTGCATTTTCCGGGTGACCGAGGAAAAAGAGAAGTAACAATCGATCCCATCGAATCCTTTTGGTCCCCAGTGTGGGCAGTAGATTGTAGCATACGATTAAGGACAAAATATGATACTCTGGTTTTAGGTCCTTTGATTCAACATATGATCTGTTCGTGTGCGTCCCTGTCTTGCAAATAGAGTCCACAACCATATCCCAATGGGTATCATGTTGGAAATTACCCTCAGTGAAATATAGACCAGAAGTGTCAACAGCTAATCCAAGGTTTGCCCCAATTACTGCTGGAGTAATGTCAAACTTGACGTCTCTAACTGTTGTTTCAAAGACGAAAGCTCCGGTTTCATGGTCTTTTTGAAGTATGTTACCTCGCATGTAAAACTCCCTGATGATCTCCACACAAAAAACCCATCTTAGGTTGAACTCTGCCAAGTGGCCGAATATGGCTTCGTTCCAAAAGCCTTGCAAAGTCTGGCACCTCACGACATAGCTCATTAAAGTTCACGTGTCGCTCTCCAATGCATGTGCGATTCGCAAATCTTGCACGGCGTTTTGCACTCACATGCGGTTCACTTTCATCAACATTTGATCTCCGTTGAGAGCGCTCGCGTATTACCGGTCCACCGGTACTTCTACGCGGAGGAGAATCCGCACCCTTCTTTTTCCTTGAAGCCAAAGGTGCTTTCCCCTTTCCTTGAACTGATTCCTCTTCATATTCTGAGGAATGTTCAGAATCTGAGCTAGTTGAATCCTCGTTGCGTGATCGCTTGGTAGCCTTTTTCTTTCCAGAACCGCGACCACGTCCACTTCCAGTGGCCATCAAAACCACTAGTGCAAGAAGCCATGAAAATGCCATTTCCTACAAAGAACACAATGCAGTATGATTTGATCGTATAGGAAGGCTTAAACATGTCTAAGAAACATTCTAAACATGTCACAATTGATGATTCATCATTTAAAAATCATTTACATTAAAAGCCCTAATTCTCAATTTCTTTTATGCTAAGAACATATGAAAATGTTAGATTCAATCAAATAAGCATGGGAACATGAATCTAATTAGATAGAAAGCAACCATATATGTTCTAAACATGAATTAAGAGTGATTTAAGCAAGAGATTTCATTTAGAGTAAGGATCAACTCAAAAATCCCAAAATAAAACATCAAAACCTAAAAACTAGGGTTTTGAAACAAAAGTAAGCAAGATTAATGAAGAAACTTACAAATCAAAGCAACAAATCACTTGATCTTGATGAAAAACCCCTTAGAGATGTTTTAGAGAGAGAGAGGGAGGGTTTTGAAGTGGGAGAGATGAAATAAAACATTGTAGTCTCGGAATATAACGAATCCCAGATCGCGTACCGGTACCAGAAGCCGCGTACCGGTACGCAGTGTAAAAACCGAAAAACCATCGTTCGGGATCCGGATTGACAGGCAGGGGGATCCGGATCCGCAATGTAGTTCCGGTACTAAAAGTGTAGTACCGGTACGCAAGTGAAAAACCAGAAAACTTCACATTCGGGATCCGGATTGGATTTTCAGGTACTAAAAAGCAGGTACCGGAACAACAGAGCCAAAAAGCAAAAATTTCTTGAAACAAATCCAAATTTTGAAATCTTTTCAAATACCGATTTGTAAACAATCAAGAAATCCATTTAAGTGCTTTGAAAAATAATGAATTCACATAGATGTCATTCAATCCAATTAATTACACAAAAATTAAAAAGATTTACTCCAAAATCATGAAAAATAAAGGTAAAACATTATAAACCGTTTTTCATGTTATATTCATCAAACACAAGTCATCAAAAATAATCTTGAGATCCAAAGTCTATCAAGATGTAACGGATTTACAAATATGACATACGGAGATTTCCAAACGATATCAATCTTGAATTCTACCCTTTCAAATTGAGATAATCACGAAAATTCCTAAGGGTGGCTCTTTGAGCATCTTTCAACTATCCCACCTTATACCAACCAGGAGATTGTTCAAAGTATAAGAGTTTTGCATATAAATCTCCAAATGCTTCAACTAAAGATTTTCTCATAAAATACTAACAAGCATCCATAACATGTGGTAGCTTCACACACAAACCGGACGACCGGGGTGGCAGCTCTTTCCAGCATGTGGTGGTAGTTTTCACACTCCTTTCGGATGTAACTCTTTCCACATCTTTTGCAAATCATTTCAATACCCTTGTAAGAATGCAATCTCTTACGTGAAAGAATTAAATCCCAAATTTTAGTCTATTGGTTGTCTCACGTTTATCACAATGAACTCACACAACCGAGATAGATTAAGCATCTAAAGATCACACATGATTTCTAAAATTTGATGCTTATAATATCAAAAACTCCTATAATGAAGTATCTTCAAGATTATGATTATGGAGTAAAGTTGATAATCCAAATAAAATTAAATTGGAGTGATTGAAAGTGAAAACCCTTTTCATTCAATGCACTTGTTCGTTAAAAAACCTTTTGTCTTAAAAGAAACAAAACATAAAAACGAAGAGCATTGAAAACATGTAATGCAGAGATTCAGAAAAATATGAAGGGAAAACCAATCAAAGCATTACATACAGTCATAAGCTAATTAGAACTTAAGACAAGGAAAGATATCACCTTTCCGAATCCAAAATCGCTGGATTTTGGGTTGTCTTGATTCGTTGTGGCCGGGGGTTGTCCGCTTTGACTGTTGGTCCACCTTAGGTCTTTGCCTCGCAATGATCCACTTGTATGATTGATGTTGTGGCTCGGACCTTTGGTGGGTTGAGTGAACTCCTTTGACTTGATGTGTCTTTTGATTCCGTTGAGTTCGCTCCGTAGATGAAGTTGCCGAAGAACTCTTCTTTCTCTTTTTCGGGCAATTCTTCACCAAATGACCTTCAAGTCCACATAAGTGACACGTTCTTCCTTTCAATTTGAATGTGGAACTTGAAGCATGCACAGTTTGACCCTTTTTAAATCTCAAACCAACCTTGCTTGCTTGACCTAATCCGGATATACAATCAAATTTCTTGGAAACAGTTGAAAACCTTTGTCTGTCGGATTTGAGTTCATGAACTTGCTTGGTCAATACTTGGTTGGTGACATGAATCTCCTCAAACTGTTTTTCTAGAAAACCAATCTTGTCCATAGATGATTTAGCGTTTGTCTCCGATTGGTTTAGCTTTTCTTGGAGGATTTTATTGTTATCCAATAAACGTCCTTGTTCCTCCTCGAGATCTTGAAGTTTTATCTTTAAAGCTTGATTCTCGTCTTGACCTTCAAGTCGTTGCTTCATCAACTTCTTAATATGTTTGGCCATCTTCTTTGATTCCGTAAGAAGTTGTTGATATGCCTCAACGAGTTCTTCTTCGTCCGACTCCCCCTCACTTGATGACTCTCCGCCGGTTGTTGATGTTTCATACACAATCAAAGGAGTAGAGTCAGTGACTAATGATGATAAACAATTATTAGAAGAGGGAAAATGAGAGGCATGAGAAGCAACGATTTTTTCCTCTTTACTTGAGGTCGATTCATTAGAAGTAGAATCGTCCCAAGTTTTCGCTTGCAAAGCCTTCTTTTTATATGATTTCGGAGAAGGACAATTCGTTGAAAAATGGTCGTAGCCTTTGCATCGATAGCATTGGATTTCCCCTTCGAAATCATCTTTTTCTTTTTCTTTAGAAGGTTTTGCAAAGCTTTTGAGGTTAGAGGATTTAGAACCCGATGATCCTTTAGAAGGTTTCGTGGATGAAGATCCATCGGTTCGATTCTTCCAAAATTTCCGACGAAATTTCTTTACGATCCGCGCCAATTGTTCTTCAAAATCGGCAAAAGAGATTTCATCGTCGGAACTTGATTCGCTATCTTCTTCCTTTGTTGATTTGAATGCAATACCTGTAAGCTTAGAAGAAGACTTGGAAGAAACTTGATTAGTAGGAAAAGTCATTTCATAAGTTTGCAAAGCACCTACTAATTCCTCTACACTCATCTCATCCGGATGACTAACGGTTTCAATGGCGGTAACCTTTGCCCTAAACCGTTCCGGAAGAGTCCGAAGTATCTTTCTTACAATTTTCAACTCCGGGATCTTTTCTCCTAAATTAGCACATGTATTTATTACATCTTGAAGTCTAGTGTAATAATCTGTAAACAATTCATGCTCTTCCATATGAATAGAGTCAAATTGACTAGTAAGCATCTGGAGCTTTTGAATTTTTACAAGATTAGTACCCTCATGTGTAATTTTGAGAATATCCCAAATTTCCTTCGCGGATTCACACGCAGAAATTCTTGTAAATTCAGTCGAGGAAAGAGAATTAAATAAAGCGTTCATACCCTTCCCATTGTAAGAAGATCTTTCAAATTCCTCTTTGGACCATCTAGAGCGAGGTTTTCGGGTAGTAGAATTTCCTACTTCCTCAACAGGATGCACCCAACCGCATTCCACGGATTGCCATACTCGCTCATCAATTGCGATGAGAAAAGCTCTCATCCGCACTTTCCAATAAGCATAATTAGTCCCATCAAAAAGAGGAGGTCTATAAATATTACCACTTTCACCCAACATGATAGATAAACCTAAAACCCTTTTCTATTGTGTTCCGGTACGCGAGTCCGTGTTCCGGTACGCAGTGCAATTTACAGAAAATTCTGTGTTGGGTTAGAGGAACTTCAAGTGTGGTTTCGGTACGTAATGTAAAAACTGATTTTTCCAAGATAAGCTTTATCCAAATCAAACCAAGTACCGGAAACCAAACTTAAAAAAGATTGTAAGTTAAATCCAAGTTCCTAAAACCAAGTCTAAACCGGTTTTCACTAAGTTCCTGATTCCAATGGTTATAAATGAACATAAATCACCATGGTTTAATTAACCATACCTGAGTGTTATCTTGAGCTCATGTTGAATCTTCAATGAGTCTTCGAAAGCCGATTTGACAATTTGTTCCCTTTAAGACTCCGACTCAAACTCACGAAATGTGCCAACACAAAATGCCGTAACAGATGCTAGCCCGGCCGTTGCTGCCGGTAGAGGGGCTGCCCCTACCCCAGCCCCTGCCGCTTGCGGTGCTGCGGCCGGTGCAATTGGTTCCGGTGGAGGGGCGGGAGCGACCGGTTGCTGCTGCGTCAATTGACGCACACGATCCGTAAGGGTCGTCATCTGCCCCGCCATCTCCCTCAATTGTTGCCGCAGGAGCTGGTTCTCTGCAGCTGCTGATGTCGTCGCATCTGTCCCTACCTCCTCGGCCGACGCTCTGGTCCGTACCATTGTCTGGACAGACACACCAACCAAAGCTTAGCACTCACCTCTGCTAGATGAACCATCGTAAAATTGAGAGAGAAAAGAAACATTATCTACAAATCCCCTCCCCGATCTCTCACGTCCTAACCCTTAAACCCTGCACATTTCATTTATTCGTAGTTAAGTGTGATATCTCGGTGGATGTTGGGCCGTCACTGTTGTGATTAAAGCAAAGTCTCTGATACCATCTTAATCTGTCACGCCCCGGGGGTTTTATTTTAGCGGAAACGATACACCAAAGTAAGCATAAGGTGCGTACAAATTTTTTTTGTTTAAAAACCTTCTTCCCCGGTGCACGCCCAGACCCGCCACATATACAGATTTACTCGAAAATCGGGCAGAGTCTCCTCTGTATATGCACGGCGTCGCGGCTGTTACAATAGTCGAACACAAGCAATCATTTTTCATTTAATCACAACAGTTCGGAGTCTAACTGTACATGACGACTAAACAATGCCATGGCCAGTCAAGTTGAAAGGATAAACTCACCGTTTTGAAAACAGGCCCACACGGCCTTAGGTTTTGAAAACAAATTGGAAAACGGCATAAATCCACAGAGTTTGGGAAAATAGGCCCACACGACCCTAGAGTTTTGAAAACGGTTTTCGAAGTCCTTTTCCTCTTGTTTCCAGTTGGTTTGTTTAGAAAACGGCCAAGCGGGAAAGATAAAGGAAACAATAGTGCATAACTGAAACGAAAGTAATCAACATCCACACGACCCCACAAGGGTATCGAGAACCACACAGTAACCTACAATACCAAATGAAATGCAGAGAAAGTAAAGAAAGCGGCATACTAGGGCCCCCACAGCCCGACTGCTCCCACCTCGGCCTCACCGTCGCCTACCTCTACCCCCTGGAGGTACCTGCCACAGAGTGGGTAGTCAGCGACACTATCCTGATAAAAATACTAAAGCAGTAAAGTAATACCAAGCCACAAAAAGTAAGACTAGCCGGAGCAACCACTCTACTCGTAACGGTAACTCGCAACCACCTGTACCACCTGTGACACCTGTAACCCCGGTAACACCTGTAACACCTGACCTCGTCGGGCACCAATCCCGGCGGGTCGCACACCTGACCTCGTCGGGCACCAATCCCGGCGGGTCGCACACCTGACCTCGTCGGGCACCAATCCCGACGGGTCGCACCGCTCACACCTTGGTGCCTCGAACCCCACACCTACGGGGGCCCCACTACATCCCCTCGTGGGTAACACGGGTTGAAGACCGCCTTTCCGGAAAAGAGCACCCTTTGCGGTGGCCAGACCGCGGGTGCGCGTGTCGCAACGGAGCATAAGTAACCAAGACACGGGGTAATATAGTACATCATAGAAACCGTCAGCGTTAGTACCGATTAACAATAAAAATCCCTTTCGGAATTCTAACACTATACTCAGCCTCGACCGTAAACCCACCTTTTCGTTGTCGTGCTCCTGACCGATGCTAGGTTCTCCCGCGTCTCGGGTGCCCGCCCGGACCTACAAGAACCTGTCATACAGGAGTCAGAAATTTAAGACTCTGTAAGATTAAAGACTAGAACACCCGGCGCCCCCCCCCCCCCCCCCCCCCCCCCCCACCTTGCGCACAATTCGTACACGTACGCGCCCGGCCCCGCGCGGCTGAGCGGCGTACTACCTGCGTGCGGCGCCGTCCGCACGCGGCGTCACCCACATGCGGCGCTTCCCACTTGTGGGTGCGCGCGGCGCTGTCCACATGCGGCGCTGCCCGCTTGCGGGCGCGTGCAGCGCCGCCCGCATGCGGTGCTGCCCGCATGCGGTGCCGCCCGCGTGCGGTGCCGCCCGCATGCGGCGCTGTCCACATGCGGGGGCATGCGGCGCCACCCGCATGCGGCGCCGCCCGCATGCGGTGCCGCCCGCACCCGCATGCGGAGCCGCCCGCGTGCGGCGCCGCCCGCATGCGGTGCCGCCCGCATCCGCATGCGGAGCCGCCCGCCTGCGGCGGCGCCCGCATCCGCGTGCGGTGCCGCCCGCATGCGGCGCCGCCCGCATGCGGCGTTGCCCGCATGCGGGGGCATGCGGCGCCGCCCGCATGCGGCGCCACCCGCATGCGGTGCCGCCCGCATGCGGCGCCACCCGCATGCGGCGCCGCCCGCATGCGGATGCACGCGGCGCCGCCCTCATGCGGCGCCGCCCGCATGCGTGGCTCCGTGCGTGCCGGCTCCGGTGATGGTGCCGACTCCCCTCCTCCCTTTTTCCCAAGAAAAAACCCAAATCAAGAACCCTAACCTATGCTCACCTTGGTTTCGTCGGCTAGGGTTGATCTAGGGGATGATCGTCCTGTTCTTGCGTGAAAGGTATGCCGGCGATCTTCCCTCTCCTCACCCGCTCCGCCTTGCTTCTCCACTCGACCGGTTGGGAAACAGTAAGGTTTGGTTGGGAAACTGAAAGGTTGGGGAAGTGGGTTCTCGTTGCCCTTGGGGTTTCGTACGCAGGGGAGTTGTGGGGAGTTGTGGGGAGTGGTGGGAAGTTGGGGGGGGGAAGTTGTGGGGAGTTGTGGGAAGTTGGGGGGGTTGTGGGGAGTTGTGGGGTTGTGGGAAGTTGCACGACCGGGAAAAGGCGGGAGCGGTTAGGATGGCGGGAGCGGTTTAAGTTGGCGGGAGCGGTTAAATTGGGGAATGGGAATGAACCCAAATCAAGTCAAAAACGGGTAACAAGTCGGGTGCGAACCAGGGTCCGGTCTGCCTGAAAAACCGCGTTGACCACCTGAACCGCTAGCCACCTTCCGGAATTTATTCCGGGAGATTCCGGCGTCGGAATTCAAAACCGATTGCGCCGCCACTCTCCGTTTCGCGAGCTTTATTAACTAAAAATACCCGCGAGCCCCGACGGTCTGTCCGGAAACAAGGAATTATTCGATCACCCTCCAGCCCCCGAAACGAATTGCGAAATAAACGAAACCAAAAGTAGACCCAAAAAAAAAACATTTTAAACTAGCGGCTACTACAATACATGCACTAAAACTGAAGTATTCTCACGGCCGATCAGTTTGAAAGGATAAATCCACAATTGTTAAAAACGACGCCCACCCGGCGCCTAGATTTTTAAAACCAGTTTCGAAAACGACATAAATCCATAGGGTTTTGAAAACAGTGCCCACACGACACTTAGGTTTTGAAATCCCTTTTTGAAATCCATAAATCCACAGGGTTTTGTAAAATAGTGCCCACACGACACCCAAGTTTCGAAAACGGTTTTCGCAATTCTTTTGGTTTTGTTTTCTCTTTTTCTTTTCGAAAGCGGCCAACGGAGAGAGGAAAGGAAAGTCAATAAATAAACAGAAGTTTGCCGACATCCACACCGACCCCACGAGGGTATCGAGAACCACACATAAGTCTACAGTAATAAATGGAATGTGAAAGAAAGGAGAAAGTACGGTCCGGGGTCTCTAGGGACCCAGAAACTCCTGTCTCGGCCTCACCGTCGCCTAACTCTCCCCCCTGAAGGACCCTGTCACAAAGTGGGAAGTCAGCGACACAATAATAATAATAAAGAAAGCAGGGTAAAGAAATGCGTCCAACCGTAAACTATCCAGAGCAACCACTCTCCCAAAAAGGGGAAACAAACCACGCCCACCTGCAAAACCTAATCCGGGCACCTGCCCCGGCACCCCAACTGAGCACCTACCTCGGTAAACCACGTCGGGCACCTACCCCGACGGGTCGCACCGCTCGCACCTCGGCGCCTCGTAACCCCCCACCTGCGGGGTCCCCCACTACGTCCCCTCGTGGGTTTACACGGGTCATAGACCACTTTTCTGGAAAAGCGCACCCTTTGCGGTGGCCAAACCGCGGGTGCGCGTGCTGCAGCCTCGAGCAAAGTAACCAACAATACCAAGAGTACTCATAAATAAAACTATAACGACTATCATGTTAGCAACGTTAAACGTATAATCAATAGTAAAAACGACCGCCGAAAACCGACGCTACGCCCCAAAATAAAACCCATCTGCCACGTGCGGTGACCAACGCTCAACACCTCCGCGTCCCGGTGCGCTCGCCCGGACCTACACGAACCTGCCGTAAGGAAGTCCGTAATTCAAAACTCGAATAAAAATTACGAACTGCAAGACCCTCCCGGTCGGTCGCCGGGCACGGCCCGCCGATCCGGCGGCGGCGGCGACGACGTCCCCGGGCGAGGGCAAAGGCACGGACGGCCCACGGTTCGCATGACCCGTGCGGCGCCCGGCCCTGTGCGGCCGTGCAGAAGCGCCGCCCGCACGTGCGGGTGCGTGCGCGCCCGGCCCCGCGCGGGCGCGCTGCCCGCATGCGGCTGCGCGTGCGCCCGGCCCCGCGCGGGCTCACCACCCGCATACGGGGCTGCGGGCGCGCCCGGCCGCGCGCGGGCCGCGCGGGCGCGCCGCCCGCATGGGGGGTGCGCACGTGCGCCGGATTCCGGAGAATCCGTCGCCTGTGTCCCCCCCCCCCCCTCCCGATTGCTATGAACAAGAAATCCAAAAACGGCAAAACCACCGCTCACCTCTGTTACGTCGACGGAGGTTGGGAGAGGAGGGATCATTCCGTTTTTGCGTGCCCGGTTCCGGAGGGTGTGCGGTCGTTCTTCCCTCTCCTCGATCGCTCCGCCGCGGTTCTCCACGCCGATCGATGGGAAGAAAAGGGGTTGGGGAACGGTTCCTCGTCTGCGCTCGGGTAACGTACGCCTAGGGTGAGAAGAGTGGAAAGGAAACCTAATCCCCAAAACACAATTTAATTAGCCGTTCAGGTGCAAGGGGGACTTAAACCCTAAGTCCCGAAATTACAAAATGAAAGATCGGCGAATTGAGTTTGGAAAAAATAAACCCAAACCCCCGATCAACAAAAAGGAGGGTTCGGGTGCGAACCTGGATCCGGTTTGCCTCGGAATCCGTGCTGGTCGCCCTAATTGCTAGCAATCTTCCGAAATTTATTTTGGGAGATTCCGGGGTCGGAATAAAAATCCGATCGCGCCGCCGTTCTCCGTTTCGCGAGCTTTATTGCCTAAAAATACCCGCGAGCCCCGCCGGTCTGTCCAGACAGGAGGAGAAATAAGTCACACTCCGGACCCCCCCCCCCCCCCCAGACGCAACACGGTGTAAATAAAACCAAATAAAAAGGTCAAAGTACTTCCATACCAGCGGGTACTACACCACTCACCTTTTAAAAACGAGTTTCGTCCTCGAAACTCAAGCCTGGGTTGCGGCGAAAAAATTGGGGTAGCACTCCCTCATTTTTGACTCCAATTCCCACGTCGCTTCCCGCTCCTCCTGGTTGCTCCAGAGCACCTTCACGTAGGGAATGGTTCGGTTTCGTAGCGTTTTACTTTCCCTTGCTAGGATTCGCACTGGGGTTTCCTCGAAGCTTAGGTCCTCCTTCAGTTCGAGGGTGGAAACGTCCAAAACATGAGATGGGTCGGGGAGGTATTTCCTGAGCATTGAGACATGGAACACGTCGTGGACTCGGTCGAGGTTCGGTGGTAGGGCGAGGCGGTAGGCCACCGGGCCGATGCGTTCCAGGATCTCGAATGGCCCCACAAACCGTGGACTCAACCTGCCTTTCAGCCCGAAACGCTTGATTCCCTTGGATGGCGAGACGCGCAAGAGCACGTGGTCTCCCACTTGAAATTCCAAGTCGTGGCGCCTACGGTCTTCGTAGCTTTTCTGTCGACTCTGGGCGGTCAGTAGGCGCTGTCTGATGAGTCGTATCTTTGCCTCAGTTTCTTCCACCAAGTCGGGTCCCAAGAACTTCCATTCTCCCAAGTCGTCCCAACAGATCGGGGACCGACAACGTCTTCCATATAAGGCTTCGAAAGGCGCCATCTGTATGCTGGCCTGGTAGCTGTTGTTGTAGGCGAATTCCACGAGGGGTAGGTAACGTGACCAACCGACTCCCCAGTCAAGTACACATGCGCGAAGCAGATCCTCTAGGGTCTGGATCACCCGCTCAGACTGTCCATCCGTCTGGGGGTGGAAGGCCGTGCTAAACTGCAGTCTGGTCCCCAAAGCCCGCTGTAGACTCTGCCAAAACTTTGAGACAAAGCGCGTGTCTCTATCCGAGGTAATTGATGCTGGAACTCCATGTAATCTCACGATCTCGCTGAGGTAAACTTGGGCTAGTCGATCCCGGGTCCACGTTGTATGAATCGGCAAGAAGTGCGCTGACTTGGTCAAACGGTCCACTATGACCCAGATCGTGTCGTGTCCCTTTGTGAGCGTGGAAACCCAGTGACGAAGTCCATGGTGATCTGATCCCACTTCCACTCTGGCACCGGTAAAGGCTGCAGCTTTCCTGCTGGTCGCTGATGCTCCGCCTTTATCTGTTGACATATCAGGCAATGAGCTACATGTCGCGTCACATCCCCTTTCAGCTTAGGCCACCAGAAGGTCTGCTTGAGGTCCCTGTACATTTTCGTGCCCCCAGGATGCGCCGCGTAAGGGGCGCGGTGTGCCTCCGCCAGAATTTCCTCCTTCAGCTCCGTCGAATCCGGCACGCAAATCCGCCCGCGGAACCGTAGGGTGTCGTCGGCCTCCACTGAAAAGTCGTTCTCTTGGCCCGGGGAGATCTTGTCTCGTACGAACTGTAGGTGAGGGTCGGTCTGTTGTCCTTCCCGGATCTTCTCGAACAGCGTCGGCTTGACTATCAAGGTTAGTAGTCATGCTACCGTGCCTGCTGGTACCACTTCCAACTTCATATGCGCGAACTCCGCGATCAGGCTGTCCTGCTCAGTTAACCCGCCCACAGACGTCACTTCCTGCTGCCCCTTCCTGCTCAAAGCATCCGCCACCGCGTTGGCTTTCCCGGGGTGGTATTGGATTGACAGGTCGTAATCCTTTAGTAGTTCTAACCACCGTCTCTGCCGCAAATTTAGCTCCTTCTGGGTGAACAGGTATTTCAGACTTTGGTGGTCCGAGAATACGGTACAGTGGACACCAAAAAGGTAATGCCTCCAAAGCTTCAAAACGAACACCACTGCGGCCAGCTCTAAGTCGGTCGTCGGATAGTTCCTCTCGTATTCCTTTAGTTGCCTGGAAGCATAGGCTATTACCCTCCCTTGTTGCATCAGCACACCTCCAAGGCCGATCCTTGAGGCGTCGCAATACACTTCGTAGTCTTCACCGGGGGTTGGTAGTACGAGTACTGGTGCCCTAGTTAGCCTTCTCTTTAGTTTTTCGAAGCTCTTCTGACATCGGGCCGTCCAAACAAACTTTTCCCCTTTCCTAGTCAACCGGTTCAGAGGGGCGGCTATCTTCGAGAAACCCTCGACGAAGCGTCGGTAGTATCCTGCCAGGCCCAAGAAGCTGCGGATTTCCGTCACTGTGGTTGGCGGCTGCCAGCTGAGTACCGACTCCACCTTCTTGGGGTCCACTGCGATCCCTTCCGCCGAGATCACATGTCCTAGGAAGCCCACTTCACGTAGCCAAAATTCACATTTCTTGAGCTTAGCGAACAGTTTCTGGTCCCGGAGAGTCTGGAGAATCGTTCGCAAATGGTCCTCGTGCTCCTCGTCGGTGGTCGAATAGATCAGGATGTCGTCAATGAAGACCACTACGAACCGATCAATATAGGGCCTAAAGATGCGGTTCATCATGTCCATAAATACCGCGGGGACGTTCGTCAGTCCGAACGGCATAACCGTAAACTCATAGTGGCCGTACCGGGTCCGGAAGGCAGTCTTTGGGATGTCCTCCTCCCGAACTCGGAGCTGGTGGTAGCCCGATTGCAGATCAATTTTCGAGAAGACCGTCGCTCCTCGCAGTTGGTCGAAGAGGTCGTTGATTCTGGGCAGGGGGTACTTGTTCTTCACTGTAACCTTGTTGATCCCTCTATAGTCGATGCAGAGTCTTAGGCTCCCGTCTTTCTTTCGCACAAACAGTACTGGTGCACCCCAGGCGACACGCTCGGCCTGATAAATCCCTTGTCCAAGAGGTCTTCAAGTTGTGCTTGAGCTCCTTCAGTTCCACGAAGGCCATTCGGTAGGGTGCCTTCGTAATAGGCTGTGTACCCGGTAGGAGTTCAATAGGGAACACCACTTCTCGTTCAGGGGGCATCCCGGGTAGTTCCGTCGGGAAAATGTCGGGAAAGTCCCTCACCACGGGAATGTCTGACGGTGTCCCCGAGGGTCGGGTGATCAAGTCCACCGACGCTAAGTAGGCCACGCACCCACCACAGTGGCCAGGTCGACCACTTTCTGAAATGTGTGCAAGTCGGCTGCCTGTACCACTTGGAAAATATCACTTCGCAAGCCATCCACGAATAGTTGCGCCTTGTGGGATTCGTCCCTTATGACGAAAGGGACGCAGTTGGCCAGTCGTACGAATTCGCGCTGATATTCCATAACTGTCTTGCTCCCCTGCTGGATGTGGTTCAAGTCGTCCTCCAATTTCTTTTTGACGCTGTTTGTGAAGAAGGCCCCAAACAGCTCCTGCTTGAACGTCGTCCACGATGGAAGCACGGTGCCCTTTGTGGGATCGGGGCGTACCGTCTTCCACCATAGGCGGGCGTTCCCCTCCAGGAAGTGGACCGCTAGGGGAACCCGCTCGCAATCTTCCATGAGCAAGTCTTCGAATAGCTTCTCCATCGATCCCACCCACTTCTCGACGACCCAAGGGTCGGTCGTCTCCCCTTCGAACATGGGCGGGTCGTACTTCTTGAAGTCTGCCAGGTTGGCCCGTACCCGTACCCGCTCCGTCAGCGAAGCTGCCCCCTCCCCCGTGGCGGCGGCGGCCATGGTAGGAGAAAGTGTGACCCCGGTCTCCTCCAAGGTACCCCTGCCGGCGGCTCCCGGCGCCGGCCCCGTAGTCGCTGTCGGCGGTGCCGCTGCCGGTGCCGTGGCCTGGGCGGGCGGTACCCCGGCTGCTCCAGTCAGTAGGGGAGCCACTCCTGCCCAGGCTCCCGTCCCTTGCGGTCCCGTCGCCGGCGCGGTTGGCCCCTGCGGAGGGGCCGGGGCGGCCGTCACCGTCGCGGCCTGTTGCTGTTGCGTCAACTGATGCACGTGATCCGTGAGGGTTGCCAGTTGCCCCGCCATCTCCCGTAGTTGTTGCCGCAGGAGCTGGTTCTCCACGACCGTCGACGTCGTCGCATCTGCCTCTGCGTCCCCGGCCGATGATCTAGTACGGGCCATGTCTGTACACCCACACGACAAAAGTCAGCTCTAGACTTCGCTACCAAAACAACGAACCACCTATCGAGAGAAAAGGACTCAAACTGTTCCCCCCCCTCGATCACTCGCGTTCTAACCTCCTATGCCCTATCCATTCCATTCATTTGTAGCCAAGTGAGGTATCCCCGAGGATGTCGGCACTAACTGTTGTGATTAAAAGAACGTCTCTGATACCATCTTAATCTGTCACGCCCCGGGGGTTTCTGTCAGCGGAAAGGATTCACAAAAAGGTGTGCATTTGGTACCTAAAATTTTTTTGAAAGACCTTCTTTCCCGGTGCGTGCCCAGACCCGCCGCATACACAGAATCGCTCTACAAACGGACAGAGTCTCCTCTGTATATGCACGGCGTCGCGGCTAGTACAGTGTCCAAATCAGTCATCATTTCAATCACAACAATTCAGCATACGTCCATACATACATACATACATGCACTAAAATTGAAGTATTCTCACGGCCGATCAGTTTGAAAGGATAAATCCACAATTGTTAAAAATGACGCCCACCCGGCGCCTAGATTTTTAAAACCAGTTTCGAAAACGACATAAATCCACAGGGTTTTGAAAACAGTGCCCACACGACACTTAGGTTTTGAAATCCCTTTTTGAAATCCATAAATCCACAGGGTTTTGTAAAACAGTGCCGACACGACACCCAAGTTTCGAAAACGGTTTTCGCAATTCTTTTGGTTTTGTTTTCTCTTTTTCTTTTCGAAAGCGGCCAACGGAGAGAGGAAAGGAAAGTCAATAAATAAACAGAAGTTTGCCGACATCCACACCGACCCCACGAGGGTATCGAGAACCACACATAAGTCTACAGTAATAAATGGAATGCGAAAGAAAGGAGAAAGTACGGTCCGGGGTCTCTAGGGACCCAGAAACTCCTGTCTCGGCCTCACCGTCGCCTAACTCTCCCCCCTGAAGGACCCTGTCACAAAGTGGGAAGTCAGCGACACAATAATAATAATAATGAAAGCAAGGTAAAGAAATGCGTCCAACCGTAAACTATCCGGAGCAACCACTCTCCCAAAAAGGGGAAACAAACCACGCCCACCTGCAAAACCTAATCCGGGCACCTGCCTCGGCACCCCAACCGAGCACCTACCTCGGTAAACCACGTCGGGCACCTACCCCGACGGGTCGCACCGCTCGCACCTCGGCGCCTCGAAACCCCCCACCTGCGGGGGCCCCCACTACGTCCCCTCGTGGGTTTACACGGGTCATAGACCACTTTTCCGGAAAAGCGCACCCTTTGCGGTGGCCAAACCGCGGGTGCGCGTGCTGCAGCCTCGAGCAAAGTAACCAACAATACCAAGAGTACTCATAAATAAAACTATAACGACTATCATGTTAGCAACGTTAAACGTATAATCAAGAGTAAAAACGACCGCCGGAAACCGACGCTACGCCCCAAAATAAAACCCACCTGCCACGTGCGGTGACCAACGCTCAACACCTCCGCGTCCCGGTGCGCTCGCCCGGACCTACACGAACCTGCCGTAAGGAAGTCAGTAATTCGAAACTCGAATAAAAATTACGAACTGCAAGACCCTCTCGGTCGGTCGCAGGGCCCGGCCCGCCGATCCGGCGGCGGCGGCGGCGACGTCCCCGGGCGAGGGCAAAGGCACGGACGGCCCACGGTTCGCGTGACCCGTGCGGCGCCCGGCCCTTTGCGGCCGTGCAGAAGCGCCACCCTCACGCGCAGGTGCGTGCGCGCCCGGCCCCGCGCGGGCCGCGCGGGCGCGCCGCCCGCATGCGGCTGCGCGTGCGCCCGGCCCCGTGCGGGCCGCGCGGGCTCACCGCCCGCATGTGGGGCTGCGCGCGGGCCCGGCCCCGCGCGGGCGCGCCGCCCGCATGGGGGGTGCGCACGTGCGCCGGATTCCGGAGAATCCGTCGCCTGTGCCCTCCCCGATTGCTATGAACAAGAAATCCAAAAAAGGCAAAACCACCGCTCACCTCTGTTACGTCGACGGAGGTTGGGAGAGGAGGGATCGTTCCGTTCTTGCGTGCCCGGTTCCGGAGGGTGTGCGGTCGTTCTTCCCTCTCCTCGATCGCTCCGCCGCGGTTCTCCACGCCGATCAATGGGAAGAAAAGGGGTTGGGGAACGGTTCCTCGTCTGCACTCGGGTAACGTACGCCTAGGGTGAGATGAGTGGAAAGGGTCGAAACCTAATCCCCAAAACACAATTTAATTAGCCGTTCAGGTGCAACGGGGACTTAAACCCTAAGTCCCGAAATTACAAAATGAAAGATCGGCGAATTGAGTTTGGGAAAAATAAACCCAAACCCCTGATCAACAGAAAGGAGGGTTCGGGTGCGAACCTGGATCCGGTTTGCCTCGGAATCCGTGCTGGTCGCCCGAACTGCTAACAATCTTTCGCAATTTATTCTGGGAGATTCTGGGGTCGGAATAAAAATCCGATCGCGCCGCCGTTCTCCGTTTCGCAAGCTTTATTGCCTAAAAATACCCGCGAGCCCCGACGGTCTGTCCAGACAGGAGGAGAAAAAAGTCACACTCCGGACCCCCCCCGACGCAACATGGTGTAAATAAAACCAAATAAAAAGGTCAAAGTACTTCCATACCAGCGGGTACTACACGGCCCCCAGGCACGATGTCACGCCCCGGGGTCGAAACTGCGACCCGGGCTTGCCAACAGATCCGCCACCTATGCCAACCTGCATAAGCAAAGCATCCTACCTGCAAGAAAAGTACTACAGCTAACAGATATCAGAGCTATAAATAAAAATCTACTGTATAACTAAAATCAAACACTGTACAACTGGAAATAATACAACAATGTCCGCCTCCCAAAAGAATAATAATACAATATCCTCAAATACAAGCTCTGAACCAAACCGGGAGGTAACTCCAATGAATACAACAGTGTACAGTCTCTCAATACATAAATATATCCTCACTACATCAGTCTCTCAAAAGAGGAAAAAGAATAAAACAACTAATCTACAGAAGATCTCCTCTGAAGGGTACCGCTACTCACCAACGACGGGTAGGGATCTAGCACGCGACTCCCTCGCCTCGAACAACCACCGCAGAATCCGCAACACCCACTAAGACTCTGCAAAACAAGGGAGAGGAAGGGAAAAGGAGGGGGAAAACCCCCAAAGGGTGTGAGAACTACACCAAAAAGGGAGTTCTCAGTGGGTACCACCGCCAGACCCGACGGTCCGCCCACTAAGTCCTCGAGAGACAAAAACTGACCAAAGCTGTAAAGACTGAGATAAGGAAACTGGAGACTCTCAACAGCTACCATGTCTCTATCTATATGCTCAAAAGGGGAGAACCAAATAATGGTATGCAACCACCAGCACATGATGTAGAGTTCCGGAGCTTCGGGCAGTGTGCCGACTCCACGGGGCAGCCTGGTATTGTGGAAATACCTTCAGCAGATTCTATTTGCAATTACAGAGAGGTTCGGGTGGTCCCGGAGCGACGCGGAAGTCTTTTTGAAGGAAAGTGAGTTGGCGTCGGCTTGAGAGCTTGCGGGTCGAGCTTTGGCTTCTTGGATGGTTTGGATGTGAGTTGATCCCTTGGGACATGTGTAATATGTTTTTACAGAGGTGTTCGGTTGGGTTCGGGGCGATGCGGAGGTCCCGAGGCAAGAAAGTGAGTTGGCGGCGCTTTGGACTGAAGCTTCTGGAGGTTTTTGGGCTCCTGGGGGACTTGGTTCCGGAACCAGGTGGGTGGTTCCGGAACCAGGGGGGGGTGTACCGGTACCAACATGCTGGTACCGGTACACAACCACCAGGAAGCCCGATTTTTGGCTCGGTTTTTGCACAGTAAGTGGTATGGCTCCTGTTTCTGTTCCAACCACCCCCACGCTCGATTTATACCCTTGACCACCTGCTCCCCCCATCCTTCCTCATCTCTCTTTCTTTCTCTCCATTGCTTGCTGCCAGAGAAGAAGAAGAAGAGGAAGTAGTAGGAGAAGAAGCTTGGTTTCCTTTTCTGCTGCTTGTGAGAGTTGACCGGGTCAACCTGCGCACGCGAGGAGCAATTTGAGGTAAATTGATTGTTAGAGTTTGTGGATTTGGATTTGTTTGTTCTCCTCTTGGGTTTTAGAGATGGAATTGATTGAGAATTGAGTTTAATTTTCCATTCTTGCTTCCTTGGAGCTCTCGGATTGCATGCATGCAGTAGGGAGTTACTGTGCAAATCCGCAATCTTCGCGTGCTTGATTCGTGGACTGGGGTGATCGGATTGAGCTGGGATTTTTATGGTGGCCTAGCTGGGTGCTGTGGAGGTTGTGTGGAGCTCCGTGGATTTTTCCGAGACGCGCGACGGCGCGCGCGCGCGCGAGAGGCGCAGTTCAGTTTTTCTACAGAGTGCGCCCGTTTCTTCACCGTTTTCAGCGCGGCCTTCGGAAAGCATTTGAGGTGGGTTGGATTTTCTTCTAAAAATCGTGGAATGCCCTCTAATGCTTCAGAACGCACTTTGATCATGTCAAAACTGTATATTTTAGCTGTTAAATGATCTGATAGTTGCCTAGAAAATTATAGAAATATTATCCGAACCCCAGAGTATTTTTAGTGGACTCTTGTCACTATATGACACTAGACTGTATACTTGGTTGGCCTCATTTAAGCTCCCGAACCGTTTTAAAAATCCGAAAGCTCGTTTTATTGGAAAACCGACTTTTAAAAATGGTTTTAAAATGTCTGAGGGTTCTAGTGATGCTGCATGGGTTCGGGGAGCATGTTCTCTCGTGCCGGGGGGCCGAGGAGAGTTGGGTTGTCTATTAAAGCCTTTCGGTGGCTTTTCGAGATTTACTAGTGTCGTTGGGGATTCTATGAGAGCACTACAGTTTGAGTCGTGGAGTTTACTCCGACCTTGACATGAGAGAGAGTTGTCTGTTCACTGTGTTTCCGATCTATTTGATCGTGGATTGTAGCCTGCTGAGCCTGGCATGTTTGCCAGTATTGAGATATTGAGATACTTGAGTTCGGTGGGGTCGCTCCCCTCGAGCTACGCCCCGGGTGCGATGATGATGCCGAGCCTGACGAGGCTGCGATGTGTTACTATTAGTCCTTGAGGGACACCCTACGTAAGCCCGTTCCTCCGGGATGTGCGGCAGTAGATGAGCGCAGGCTTGACTTTATCTTGACTGGTCTAAAGAGGACAGTCATTGAGATTTGGGTGAGATGTGTGAGTGAGTTACACTGCATGTTCATAGATGAGTGTTTTTCCTTTGAGCATATGTAGAGGCATATAGAGATAGATTTCCAGCTTTCCCTTTTATCTATCTATCTATCTATTTGTTTACCTTTTGTGCCTCCGGTGGACTTAGTGGGCATACCGTGTGCTTTGAGGACGGTACCCACTGGGAACTACCTTTGCAGTAGTTCTCACACCCGCTGCGGTGCAGGTTTTCCTGAGGCAGCTGCTCCGACTCCTTCCCGTGCGGAGTCTTCAGATCGAGGTAAGGGCGTGGCCGACTAGTCGCTTACCCGAGTCAGTTTAGTGGAGAGGTAGCAGTACCCTTTTGAGTTTCCACTTTTGTAGAGTGAGATTTTGAGAGATGTTATTTTTGTATCTTGAGGACAGCTTGTATTTTGGATTTTATTTGCTCTAGTACAGTTGTTCTGTTTCCTTTCTCTAGCATGTACTTACCTTTGCTCTGATATCTGTTAGCTATAGATTTATTTGCAGGGTAGACGCTTCGTCTGTACGGCAGTTTCCGTACAGATGGCGGATCTGTTAGCGAGCCCGGGTCGCAGTTTCGACCCCGGGGCGTGACAGATTAGAGTGGTATCAGAGCCTAGGTTTATAGGTCATTGAGGACTTAGAGACCCTAGGCTTTTTGGCTGGACAGTAGGTTGATTTCGAGAGAGACGTGATTTCTACGAGAGTCATGATTGAGTTATAACTCCCCCAGAGGTTTGGGGTGGGTAATTTTGCATGCTTATTCTCTAAAGGGGACCTGTCGGCTGCAGACGGCATTACACTTTAGAATGGGTAGCATGTATAGACTCTCGTTTGATTGGGTTGAGCGATTCTTGGTCCTGATGTTCGGTTTTGATTTCAGGATTTGCGATGCCTCCGAGACGTCGAGCTACGACGAGGGCTCACCCAGCCACGGACGAGGAGCCTGAGCGGCAGGAGGCTCCACCGGTTGATCAGGGAGAGGTTCAGGCGCTGCGGGCCCAGGTGGCCTATTTGTCGGAGGCGTTGCAACGCCAAGATGAGGCGTCCAAACGCCAGGAGGAGACAGCCAGGCGCCAGGAGGAGACAGTTAGGCGCCAGGAGGAGGCAGCCAAGGCCCAGCAAGAGAATGTGGAACGGTTGGTGAGGTTACTCGAGCAGAGGGCACCTCCAGCGATGCCCCCAGTAGCTACCTCGGCGACCTCGTCACAGATTGCTCCTTTGACGGAGGCAGAGCAGACAGAGCTCACGGATCGACTGTCATATATTAGCCAGTTCCATCCCCCGCGGTTCGCTGGTCTGAGCTCGGAGCCGTGGGAGGTCGAGAACTGGATTGCAGCTATGGAAAAATTATTCGAGAATCTTTTCATCAAAGAGGAGCATCAAGTGCACCTGGGAACTCACTTTTTGGAAAAAGACGCCGAGACTTGGTGGCGTCGGGTTCGCCCTGTTGGACCGCCGGGCGTACAGTTGCTGACTTGGCACGAGTTTCGAGCTTTACTGCGCGGGGCTTACTTCCCCGACAGTGCAAAGCAGAAACTCGAAGGAGATCTTCGACGGCTACAGCAGGGTAGCCGACCCCTACAGGAGTATATACGAGAGTTTCAGCGCTTACTGAACAGTGTTCCTTACGTCGCCCCAGATGAGCCGCAGAGGGTTGATCTATTTGAGAGAGGATTGCACCAGGATATCTACCATCACGTCCATTCCCATCGGTCACCTACCTTGGACGCAGCTATTGAGCGAGCTCGATGGGTCTCCCGAGGGATCGTTATTATGACAGAGAGGGGCGAGGCGCCAGGGACCAGCTCCGGGGAGAAGCGCCCCACACCTCAGGATTTTGGGCAGTCAAGCAGACCGAGGCCCCCGAGACCACCGCAGCCACAGATTCAGCCTCGAGGCCGCGGGTCACAGAGGAGGCAGAGGCCAGGGGGTCATCGGCCTCCTAGACAGCAGCAGCAGCAGCAGCAGCAGCAGCAGAGGCGTTCCGATCAGTGTGTGATTTGTGGCGGGCCTCACGCACCTCAGCAGTGCGAGCAGCGACAGGGCAGATGCTATCGATGTGGACAGCCGGGACATATAGCTTGGACTTGCCCGAGGGCAGGGTCATCAGCACCGTCGACTACATCGACTTCTCCCTTGCCCCTACAGGCAGTGGGAGCTTCGCCGAGCTTCACCCGGGGGGATCGTGCCACCTCCTCACGACAGTCTGAGAGACGACCTCCAGCGAGCGGGCGAGTGTACGCCGCTCAGGTCGAGGATTCCACAGCAGCGGATCAGGTAGTAGCAGGTATTATTCTTATCTCCTCTACCCGTGCTCGAGCGCTTTTTGATACTGGAGCATCACATTCATTCATCAGTAGTACTTTTGCATCTTCGCATGGGTTTGAGATTGGGCCATTGACTCATGCATTAGAGGTCCAGGTTCCGGGTTGTGTATTGCTTGTAGATGAGTGCTGTTGGTCCTGCCCAGTGCAGTTGGGACCGTGGATTTTACCCATTGACCTGTTAGTCTTGCGCCGACTTCAGGATTTTGATGTGGTTTTGGGTATGGATTGGTTATCCCGGTTCTATTCTACTATTGATTGTAGAGTGAGGACTGTGACCCTTCGGGAGCCGGGTCAGGAGGAGTATGTGTATAGGGGATGTCAGAGTGCATTGTTTGCAGTGACAGTGTCTTCCGCCAGAGCCCGGCAGATGTTGAGTAGAGGCTGTGTCGCTTTTCTTGCGACTGTTGTAGAGGCGCCTACGGCGATGCCCGGACTCGAAGACATCCCTGTTGTCTGCGAGTACCCGGATGTTTTTCCCTCGGAGTTATCATCTATGCCGCCGGATCGAGAGATAGAGTTTGTGATTGATGTAGTCCCTGGAACTACATCAGTCTCTAAAGCGCCCTACAGGATGGCCCCAGCAGAGTTGAGAGAGCTAAAGGCTCAATTATAGGATCTTTTGGATCGAGGGTTCATCAGACCTAGCGTCTCTCCGTGGGGAGCGCCGATTCTTTTTGTGAAAAAGAAAGACGGATCACTTAGATTGTGTGTGGATTATCGGGAGTTGAATAAAGTGACCGTTCGGAACAAGTATCCTCTCCCCAGGATTGATGATTTGTTTGATCAGCTTCAGGGAGCTACGGTCTTCTCCAAGATCGACCTTCAGTCCGGTTACCACCAGCTTAAGGTGAGGGCCGAGGATGTGTCCAAGACAGCTTTCAGGACTCGGTATGGGCATTATGAGTTCACAGTGCTACCTTTTGGATTGACTAATGCCCCAGCCGCATTTATGGATCTAATGAACCGAGTGTTTCAGCCCTACTTGGATCGTTTTGTAGTTGTGTTTATTGATGACATTCTGGTTTACTCCCGAAGTGACACGGAGCACGAGGAGCACTTGAGGATAGTGCTGCAGCTTCTGAGAGAGAAGAAGTTGTATGCCAAGTTAAAGAAGTGCGCTTTTTGGCTTCGGGAGGTTTCTTTTCTAGGCCACGTAGTTTCAGCCGCAGGAGTGGCAGTGGACCCGGCGAAGATTGATTCAGTTCGGGATTGGCCTAGACCCACGACGGTGACAGAGGTGCGCAGCTTCTTGGGCCTTGCAGGGTACTACCGTCGTTTTGTGGAAGGCTTTGCGAAGCTTTCTACTCCCCTCACTCGGTTGACTAGGAAGGGGATCAAGTTTGTGTGGACAGAGCAGTGTCAGCAGAGCTTCGAGGAGTTGAAGCAGAGGTTGATTACAGCGCCAGTCCTTTCACTACCAGTTATGGGAGAGGGATTCGTGATTTACAGTGATGCCTCCCACAGCGGCCTAGGATGTGTGTTGATGCAGCATGGTAGGGTAATCGCTTATGCTTCGCGCCAGCTAAAGGACTATGAGAAGAATTACCCTACGCATGACTTGGAGCTAGCCGCTGTTGTCTTTGCTTTGAAGCTTTGGCGGCACTATCTTTATGGCGAGCATTGTGAGATCTTCACCGACCACCAGAGTTTGAAGTATTTGTTCACTCAGAAGGAACTCAACTTGAGGCAACGCCGGTGGCTAGAGCTGCTAAAGGATTATGATCTGAATATTCAGTATCACCCCGGCAAAGCCAATGTGGTCGCAGACGCCTTGAGCAGGCGATCAGGGCAGTCCTTGAGTTTGTTGATTACCCAGCAGATGCCCTTGAGAGAGCAGTTGAGGCGCTTGGATATAGAGGTGGTGTCCCCTGGGGTCTCTGCAAGACTTATGTCCATGGTCTTGCTGCCCGCTCTGTTGGACAGGATTAGAGAGAAACAGAGTGAGGACCCCGAGCTTGTGAGGATTAGAGATCAGCTTCAGCAGGATCAGGGTGGGGACTTTTCTGTGGATACAGCGGGAGTACTCAGGTACAGGGACCGCTTTTGTGTGCCCGTGGACTCAGAGGTTCGAGAGCTGATTTTGAGGGAAGCTCACTATACACCTTACACCCTCCATCCTGGGGGAACTAAGATGTATAGGGACTTGAGGGCACAGTTTTGGTGGCGCGGCATGAAGAGAGATATTGGAAGGTTTGTGGCTCGTTGTTTAACTTGTCAGCAAGTTAAAGCTGAGCATCAGGTTCCAGCTGGCAAGTTGCAGAGCCTTCCAATACCTGAATGGAAATGGGACCGTGTCACTATGGATTTTATTGTGGGATTGCCGAGGACTCAGAGTGGTTCTGATGCCTTATGGGTGATTGTTGATCGTTTGACCAAATCAGCCCACTTTCTGCCGATGCAGTTGAGTTGGTCCTTGGAGAGGTTAGCACAGTTATATATGGATGAGATTGTGAGACTGCACGGGGTGCCAGTATCGATTGTGTCTGACAGGGACCCGAGGTTTACTTCACAGTTTTGGAGGAGCTTGCAGACAGCCTTGGGGACCCAGCTTCAGTTTAGCACCGCCTTTCACCCACAGACTGATGGACAGTCGGAGAGGACCATTCAGACTCTGGAGGACATGTTGAGAGCATGTGTCCTGAGCTTCGGTGGCAGTTGGGATCGACACTTGAGGTTAGCCGAGTTCGCGTATAACAATAGCTTCCAGGCGAGCATTCAGATGGCGCCCTACGAAGCATTGTATGGTCGGAAGTGTCGATCGCCTCTATTTTGGAGTGACGTGGGCGAAAGGAAGACTTTGGGGCCAGATTTGCTTGTTGAAGCCGAGGAAAAGGTCAGGATCATTCGGCGACATTTAGAGACCGCTCAGAGCCGTCAGAGGAGTTATGCAGACAGGAGGCGGCGAGACTTGGAGTTTCAGGTGGGAGACCATGTTTTTCTGAAAGTCTCGCCATCTCGAGGAGTTCGCCGATTTGGAGTACGCGGAAAGCTTAGTCCGCGGTTTATCGGGCCGTTTGAGGTGCTAGAGCGCATTGGACCAGTGGCATATCGAGTTGCGCTACCGCCGCGGTTGGCAGGCACCCACGATGTATTTCATGTATCCACCTTGAGGAAATATGTGTTTGATCCCTCACATATCCTGGACTTCACATCCTTGGAGCTAGACGAGGACTTGGGCTATCAGGAGCGACCGGTGCGAATTCTTGCTCGAGAGACGAGAGAATTGCGCAACCGGATCATACCTTTTGTTAAGGTTTTATGGAGTCATCATGAGGAGCGAGAGGCCACATGGGAGCCTGAGGATGAGCTGAGAGTTTCATATCCCCATTTATTTGAGTCGCCCTCCTGAGTTTTGATTTTTGTGGTTTCGAGGACGAAACCTTCTGAAGGAGGGGAGAGTGTAGAGTTCCGGAGCTTCGGGCAGTGTGCCGACTCCACGGGGCAGCCTGGTATTGTGGAAATACCTTCAGCAGATTCTATTTGCAATTACAGAGAGGTTCGGGTGGTCCCGGAGCGACGCGGAAGTCTTTTTGAAGGAAAGTGAGTTGGCGTCGGCTTGAGAGCTTGCGGGTCGAGCTTTGGCTTCTTGGATGGTTTGGATGTGAGTTGATCCCTTGGGACATGTGTAATATGTTTTTACAGAGGTGTTCGGTTGGGTTCGGGGCGATGCGGAGGTCCCGAGGCAAGAAAGTGAGTTGGCGGCGCTTTGGACTGAAGCTTCTGGAGGTTTTTGGGCTCCTGGGGGACTTGGTTCCGGAACCAGGTGGGTGGTTCCGGAACCAGGGGGGGTGTACCGGTACCAACATGCTGGTACCGGTACACAACCACCAGGAAGCCCGATTTTTGGCTCGGTTTTTGCACAGTAAGTGGTATGGCTCCTGTTTCTGTTCCAACCACCCCCACGCTCGATTTATACCCTTGACCACCTGCTCCCCCCATCCTTCCTCATCTCTCTTTCTTTCTCTCCATTGCTTGCTGCCAGAGAAGAAGAAGAAGAGGAAGTAGTAGGAGAAGAAGCTTGGTTTCCTTTTCTGCTGCTTGTGAGAGTTGACCGGGTCAACCTGCGCACGCGAGGAGCAATTTGAGGTAAATTGATTGTTAGAGTTTGTGGATTTGGATTTGTTTGTTCTCCTCTTGGGTTTTAGAGATGGAATTGATTGAGAATTGAGTTTAATTTTCCATTCTTGCTTCCTTGGAGCTCTCGGATTGCATGCATGCAGTAGGGAGTTACTGTGCAAATCCGCAATCTTCGCGTGCTTGATTCGTGGACTGGGGTGATCGGATTGAGCTGGGATTTTTATGGTGGCCTAGCTGGGTGCTGTGGAGGTTGTGTGGAGCTCCGTGGATTTTTTCGAGACGCGCGACGGCGCGCGCGCGCGCGCGAGAGGCGCAGTTCAGTTTTTCTACAGAGTGCGCCCGTTTCTTCACCGTTTTCAGCGCGGCCTTCGGAAAGCATTTGAGGTGGGTTGGATTTTCTTCTAAAAATCGTGGAATGCCCTCTAATGCTTCAGAACGCACTTTGATCATGTCAAAACTGTATATTTTAGCTGTTAAATGATCTGATAGTTGCCTAGAAAATTATAGAAATATTATCCGAACCCCAGAGTATTTTTAGTGGACTCTTGTCACTATATGACACTAGACTGTATACTTGGTTGGCCTCATTTAAGCTCCCGAACCGTTTTAAAAATCCGAAAGCTCGTTTTATTGGAAAACCGACTTTTAAAAATGGTTTTAAAATGTCTGAGGGTTCTAGTGATGCTGCATGGGTTCGGGGAGCATGTTCTCTCGTGCCGGGGGGCCGAGGAGAGTTGGGTTGTCTATTAAAGCCTTTCGGTGGCTTTTCGAGATTTACTAGTGTCGTTGGGGATTCTATGAGAGCACTACAGTTTGAGTCGTGGAGTTTACTCCGACCTTGACATGAGAGAGAGTTGTCTGTTCACTGTGTTTCCGATCTATTTGATCGTGGATTGTAGCCTGCTGAGCCTGGCATGTTTGCCAGTATTGAGATATTGAGATACTTGAGTTCGGTGGGGTCGCTCCCCTCGAGCTACGCCCCGGGTGCGATGATGATGCCGAGCCTGACGAGGCTGCGATGTGTTACTATTAGTCCTTGAGGGACACCCTACGTAAGTCCGTTCCTCCGGGATGTGCGGCAGTAGATGAGCGCAGGCTTGACTTTATCTTGACTGGTCTAAAGAGGACAGTCATTGAGATTTGGGTGAGATGTGTGAGTGAGTTACACTGCATGTTCATAGATGAGTGTTTTTCCTTTGAGCATATGTAGAGGCATATAGAGATAGATTTCCAGCTTTCCCTTTTATCTATCTATCTATCTATTTGTTTACCTTTTGTGCCTCCGGTGGACTTAGTGGGCATACCGTGTGCTTTGAGGACGGTACCCACTGGGAACTACCTTTGCAGTAGTTCTCACACCCGCTGCGGTGTAGGTTTTCCTGAGGCAGCTGCTCCGACTCCTTCCCGTGCGGAGTCTTCAGATCGAGGTAAGGGCGTGGCCGACTAGTCGCTTACCCGAGTCAGTTTAGTGGAGAGGTAGCAGTACCCTTTTGAGTTTCCACTTTTGTAGAGTGAGATTTTGAGAGATGTTATTTTTGTATCTTGAGGACAGCTTGTATCTTGGATTTTATTTGCTCTAGTACAGTTGTTCTGTTTCCTTTCTCTAGCATGTACTTACCTTTGCTCTGATATCTGTTAGCTATAGATTTATTTGTAGGGTAGACGCTTCGTCTGTACGGCAGTTTCCGTATAGATGGCGGATCTGTTAGCGAGCCCGGGTCGCAGTTTCGACCCCGGGGCGTGACTCATGAGTGCACAATCGACCCAATCGAGCTGACTGCCACACCTGGTCCAGTCAAACCTGCGCCCACCTACAACCACCTCCCGCTGGCGGGCAGGAATTACGTAGGGTGTCCAAACGGACTAACTCGCTATCGAGTAGTGGCTCTTGCAGGCTATAGTCAACATCCGCTCTCTCTCAGAACGGATAAACTCAAGATCACCAAGCCTCTCGCACAACGGTCAACAACTCACAAAGACCTTGGGACCACAGTCCCCAAATGGATCCCCACAACACTAGCACAGGTCTAAACATAGCTACTAGACCCCACTCGGTCCCCCTGACACGAGTTCAGCAATAAGGCAAATATCTGCAATAAACCCAATCCAAAGTGCCACCAGTAAAACTGGCATTGCCTGCTCAGCGGAATCTGCACACAAGGCTCGAAACAGCGGGATCGGCCCGCACGGCTCGCATCCCAAAAAGTATCAGACCGGCACACAAGGCTGGGTCCGAAAGGATCGGCCCGCACGGCTCGCATCCCAAAAGTATCAGATCGGCACACAAGGCTGGGTCCGAAAAGCCTACCTCCGGAGTGGCACTCGAGGGGAGCGACCCACACGAGTAAAGTATCTCAGTAACAAGTATCTCTGTAACAGTATCTCAGTAACAAGTATCTCTGTATAGCAGGACTTGATCACAATCTGATCAAAGTGGGAAAACTCAACCACTAAAGAAAGACCCGACCTTAGTCGGATGCAACTAAACGATAAGTGGGAAACTCCATCCACTCGAGAAAACTGATACCCAATCTGGTGCATAGATAAACATCCGGTCAACCGCCCAATATCCGCGGTTGCCGCAAAGCCCCACAACTAACCCAACCTGTCCCAGACACAAAGTCCCGACTACACTACCCAGACCCCTACTCGAACCCGAGCAACACTGACCACCTGACTAACAAGAAGGAGAAAGGAAAAGCATGGTTTCTCCTAAGTCAAGTTCCAATAAGTAGTGCAGCAGTAAAAGATGGCCTAACTACATGACCATACAAGCATGCTTTTGTCCTCAGAAATGATAGAAGTGGGTGAACATGTAATAGCAAAGCATGCTAAAAGTCCCTACTATGCTGTACTAATCTCACACAAGTAGGCTAATGAATAAACAAGTACAAGAACCACATAATCTAGGCCATTCCTTGCTTACCTCTCGCTCATATCGGTCGTACCACAACTGTGCCTGTCCCCAATCATAGAGGGGTGACATCCCCACAAGCGCACATATATATTCGTCATAACATAAACAGCTTATACAGTTACCACTATTAAGCTCACCCACCTGAAGCGCTTAAACCAAGGCAAACCTGAAGTCGGTGAAGAGCGCAGACGCCCACAGTCCAAATTCTGCCGAAACTGCATCTTCGGTACATGCCGCGCAAGCCTTGGCTCCAAACAACTAAAAGTACCCCGAAATCAATGTCTACAGATCCATCGGGTCCAGCAACACTTGTAAACACACCCCTGGGTACAACAATAAGGTCCAACATTACACTTTTATTCCAAAAATAATCCACATATACAACATCAGAAAACAGTCCCGAAGACGTGCAGTTTTCACCTGCAGAAAGTGCCCAAAAAAATCCAATAAAAATATCACAGCAATCCTCGCGTCGATACCTTCGAAACGAGTACCTGCATGTCCAATTTTGATCCCCGTAGGCCGAGTTACAAATTCCACAGTATAGGTGCGCAAAACCACACAGCAACATAACTGTAATTCCATTTACAGATAAGGGGAAGAACATATACCTTCGGGCAAAACTCAGAAAAATCCAAGAAAAATACTGTGATATTCCTTGCGTCGAGTAGATGGAAAAAGTGTATAAGCACGTCGCCATACGATGCCCGGTTGCGGAGATAACGCCGAAAGACCAAGCCGCTGTCCAAAACTCCATCACAGAAATGGGGTCACAGTAAGCTCGAACAAACACCTTGAAAAGCGCGAAATGAGGGAAAGCTGAAAATACCTAGATCGTAGATCTGTCCGTCGCGGATCCAGCGGCGAAGAAATCACTCGAAAAGGTGGTCGAAGTAGGCCGGGGGAGCTCACGTACCGAAACGCGACGAAGGGGAACCCAAATGGACGAGCGTCGCGCCGCGCCGTAAAAATGGAAACCTCGATAAGAGTGCCACCAAAAATCTCAAAACTTTGCAGATGGATGCAGCAAAACTCGGGGATCATCTTTGCTGAAGGTGCCATGGCGAGATGAGACACAGAAATGGCGGAAAAGGGGAAGGAAGAAGGCTCGGATCCCCTTTTAAAGGCTCCAGAAACAATTCAAATAATACCGGATATGTCCCAATTTCCGGGCGCTTGGGACTTTCGGGCGCGCACTGTAGCAGCCCGAATCCTCCCTGGGCGCGCACTGTAGCAGCCCGAAACTCCCCTGGGCCTCCACGTCGCCCGCCAAACAGGCGACAGCACTCCAGACCGTCCACCGCACGACACGTGGCTCACTGCACAGCCGACACGTGGCACGCACCCAGTCAACGTGTCGCTGCCACGCCCACGTGCGCGCTGTCAGCGCCGCTTGCGCCCCCTGCCAGGCACGCGCCCCGAGGCCACCCACACACACACCGTGGACCCGGTCCACTGCACCGTCAAATCATGAGCCGCCACGTGTCACCCTCCGGTCCACCATGCACCGCGCCTTTTCCCGTGGACCGCGCCCCCCGCGCCGGCCCAACCGGGATCCGCCACGTGGCCCGCGACCGGTGCACGCCCCCGCGGTGGACCGCGCACCTGCCCGCGCCTGCCCGCGCCGCGCTCCGCCGCTGCCCGCCGCCGCCGCCGCTGCCCGCCGGCGCTGGAACAGTACCAAGATGCCTCGAAAATTGCGCGCGTCATCCGGGCTCCGAAAAATACAAGTGAATAGTCCATTTTGACCGTTTTCGCGCGCTGAATCCAAATCCGAAGTCCGATTTGCCAAATTCCACTTCTAAAAATTGCCGAAGGCATCCAGAAAGAGGTTCTTTTGTCCAAACTTCGCGCTGAGCCCAATTTTAATATCCATTGCGCGCAGAGCCACTTCCAAGCATTCGACGGGGCCATCTGATCACCCATGTGATCCATTTAAGCCCGAAGTCCCCCACTTGTCCAAGTTGTGCACAAACCCCGCCGACGCGCCGCATAGACCTCCCGAAGCTGTAGATGAAACAGTGCTCCATAAGTGGGAATTTCGGGTCTTCACACACGAGGTCTAGTGCACCCTGAATCTAAGCCATACCTCTGGCGAACTCATAATTTAAAAACCACCTTTGAAAATACTGTTTTTCCCTAAAACGGGCTTTCTCGAATTTTAAAACGATCAGGGTGCAAGAATAATGCCAAAAGAACATGCAGTCTAGAGTCATATAGTGTCAGGAGTCTATTAAAAATAATTTGGGGTTTCCATGAATTTTACAGAGAATTCCAGGCAACTATCAGATTAAAAACAGTGAAAATAGCATGATAAATATGATCAAATTGCATTCAGGAGTATTAGGGGGCATTCCATACATTTTGGAGAAATTCCAACCCACCTGGAACGCTTTCCGCAGGCAATTGCTGAAGTCGGTGAAGCGCCGAAACTTCGAACTGACGAAACCTCGAAAAACGCGTCGCGCGCGCGCACACTGTCGCGTACTCGGAAAATCCCCGGAGGTTCAATAAAATTCTTGAGTCCTTTACAAAAAAAATTCTGCAGCCAGCAACTCACTCCCTAGCCGTCACATAAAACTCGGTCGCGCTCCAACAGTCATGAACACACAGCCCACACCAAAGCTTCAGCCCAAAAATAATTCCCACAACACAAACTCTTATGCTCCCAGCACAACTAAAAAATACATGTTCACATAAACCCAAATTATATAAATCCAAGTCCATCCATACACTCAATCTACATCTCCCATGTACACACCACACATTGACAACATAACACATCACACTAACACCTCCCCAGCACAAACTGCTTCCAAATAGTCACCCACAGCACAATTAAAGCTCCATTTGCACACTAATTGTAATGCTCAAATAAACACAATACCCACTATCATCTCCTGGCACACACACACACACACACACAACCAACTGTCCTCACCCCCAGCATATGCAGAGCACAACCTGCTCAGGTAACCATGTGCCGCTTACTCGGTCCGGGCTCCGCACAGCACTTCGCCGAAAACCGCGTGCCTTGACGACGTCCTGTGAGAGCAAAAAGGGAACAAACCTCGTCAATAAAGGTCTACAAAAAAACCACGCGACACCCGGGCAACCACCGCCTCGGCGTGTGCGCACCCAGTCCACCGGCCGTTGTAAAAGCCGTTCGCCCTCGCGAGACACGCCCACGCTCGCGTCGCTGCGCGCGGCGCTGCAGCCGCTGCCGCTGCGCTACAGCTGCAGCCACTGCTGTTGCGCTACAGCTGCAGCCGCTGCGCTGCCTGGGCACACCGCGCGGTGCCCTGGCCCGCAGCGGGCCGCCCTGGCCCGCTGCGTGCCGCCCCGGCCCGCTGCGCGCCGCCCCGGCCCGCCGCGCGCTTGCCGCATGCCCGCGCGGTGCATCCGCACGGCGCCCGCGCGGCGCCGAGCGGGCGCAGCCCGCTCGCTTCCGCTGCGCGCCTGCCTGTTGCGCGGCGGCCGCAGCACCCGCGCCCGCGCAGCGCCTGCAGCCCGCGCGCTTGCCTGCTCCCCGGCTGCTTGCTGCTCCGATTGTGGACAGCAAGCTCGCCTCCACCAAAAACCAACCCTCCAAAACCTAGCCAAACAAAACCATGCTCCAAACCAAAACCCAATCAAACTCAACCAAGCTTTCTCTCTCAATCTTCTTCTCTTTCTAAAAAAAAACAGCACGTACCTTGTTGGAGGGTCGACGCGCGCGCGTTCCGCTCGCTCCACGCGGCTTCAGGGAGAAGGTCCACCATCTCATCTCTCACCCATTTTCTCACTTTTCCATCTTTTCTTCTCTCTTTTCCTCCTTTTTTCTCCTTCTTCCTCTTCCTTTCTTTCCTCTGTTTCTATCTCTTTCCTCTGTTTTGCTTTGTTGAAGAAGGCGATGACGTGGCGGCGGTGCTAATTAAGGATGCCTAATTAATGGGATGCAGCTGTAGCAAGGATTAAAATAACCCCTCTCACTCTCTCTCTTAATTCCTTTCTTCTCTTTCTTTTTTTCTCTTTTCTTTCTTTCATTCTTCCCAGACCAAAGCCAAATAATGCCACTATTTAATTAAACTAATTATATAATCCACCAAAGCCCCCGCCAACTCACTTTTTGCCCTCGGGGCCTCCGCACCAGTCCGGAACCTCCCGAACTCCGCTGTAATCTGAAAATACACATGTCCAAAGCTTTTCCAACTCAAAAAGCTCAACTGTGGAGTCGGTGTGCTCAATCCAAAAAATCGGCTCCAAAATTGCCAGTTCCAACTCACTTTTTTGCTTTCGGGGCATCCGCATCAATCCGGAACCTCCCGAACTCCGCTATAATATTAAAGTACACCTGTTTCAAGTAGTTCTCAATTTTTCTGCACACCACTGTGGAGTCGAGGCTTCCCAAACCAGTCCTCTATCGGCGCACAATGCCCGGAAACTCCGAATCAAGCTGGGGCTTCTGCGTAGATCCGAATCAACCCGAACTCATCAGAAGACACACATGGAACACGCCCAAGGCAATTTCCTCCGCACCACGCCATCTTGCGAGGTCGGTGCGCCATTCGAAATCCCGGTATTCTACAGAGAGAGAGAGAGTAGTAGTACCCATTTTTAGTGATTTTAGTACTGTCAGTGGATTTGTTGTATCATGTACTTATTTTACTTTGAGAGTTTTATTTTGAAGAGACTTATGTATTGTGAGGACTTGACATGTACTATTTGGAGTTATATTTATTTATTTCAGCAGTTTACTTTTCAGTTCTAATATCTGTATAGTGGTTAGTACTATCTTTTGCAGGTTAGACGCTTCGTCTATGCGGGGCTTCCCGTATGGGCGGCGGATTTGTTGGCGAGCCCAGGTCGCAGTTTTGACCCCGGGGCGTGACAGATTAGAGTGGTATCAGAGCCTAGAATGTAGGTCATTGTGGACTTAGAAACCCTAGGCTTGTGGTTGGACCCTAAGATGACACACGTGAGAGTCGTGATGTATAGCGAGAGTCCTGATTGTGTTTTATAACTCTCCCAAGGGACGGGATGAGTGATTAGCATGTCTTCTCCCAGTAAGCGACTATGTTGGCTACAGACAACATAATGCTACAAAAAGTGGGCCATGTTTTAGACTTTCGCTAGATTGGGTCGAGTGTTGTTTTGGTACTGATCTGTTCCCTTCTATTTCAGGTGAGCGTTATGCCTCCCAGACGCAGAGTGCCGACGCATTCCCAGCCAGCACCCACTGATGAGCCTGAGCAGCAGGCGTCGGTACAAGATCAGCAGGGAGAGGTCCAGGAGCTACGGGCCTAGGTAGCACAAATGTTGGAGGCTGTCCGATGTTAGGAGGAGGCCATGGACTGGATGATACGCCTATTAGAGTAGAGGGCGCAGCCAGATGTAGCACCCCCTGAGAGTTCCCCCGCACCTTTTTCCCCAGCAGTGGCACCCCCAGCAGTACCGGTTGCGCTAGCGGCCCCTGCCGCACCGGATATCAATGGACAGACATCCAGGCCAGATGGACAGTTGACGCCTGAGGAGCAGAGGGAGCTTGTGGACCGTTTGATGAGGTTCAGACAGTTCGATCCACCCCGTTTTTCCGGACAGAGTTTGGAGCCGTGGGAGGCAGAGTCGTGGATCGCGGTTATGGAGTGATTGTTTGAGAGCCTTTTCATTTAGGAGAAGTTTCAGGTACATTTGGTGACAAACTTTCTGGAGCATGACGCCGAGACTTGGTGGCGTCGAGTGCCACCTGTCGGCCCACCTGGGGCCTAGCTGCTTACTTGGGCGGAGTTCCGTCGTCTTATTCTTGGAGCCTTCTTCCTAGAGAGTGTCAGGCAGAAACTGGAGGAGGATCTGAAGAACCTTCAGCAGGGAGGCCGCTCTGTGCAGGAGTACATCCGGGATTTCGATCGGCTACCGAACAGCGTACTACATGCGGCCAGGGATGAGGCGCATAGGATTTGTATGTTTGAGCGGGAATTGCACCAGGATATCTATCAGTTTGTTCGGTCACTCAGACTACAGACTTTGGACGCCTCGATGGAGCAGGCACTTTATGTTGAGCGCGGGGAGGTAGTTATGGTGGAGAGGACTCTTGCCTCCGTAGAGATTTCAGGGGCGAAGCGCCTAGCACCAGTCGACGGGGGACAGACTAGCTGCCAGGGGCCTCCGAGACCTCCACGATTCCACCCTCAGGGTCGTGGGTTTCAGGGGCGCCAGTGGTCTGGTGGATTCCATCACCCCCAGCAGCAGCAGTCCCAGCAGCAGCGGTTTCAGCTGCAGCGGCGTCAGGATAGATGTGTTATTTGTGGAGGACCGCATTCGCCGAGCCAGTGTACTCAGAGGCAGGGCCGATGCTACCGCTGCGGTCAGGCCGACCACTTCCAGTCAGCTTGCCCTAGAGCAGGACTTCCAGCGCCCTCGATAGCTTCGGCGCCCCCTGTACCTCTTCAGATGGCTGGACCTCCCTCGATCTATAGTATGCCAAACCGAGCTTCTTCTTTGAGGCAGGCGGATCGACGACCGCCGGCGCCGAGCGGGCGAGTATATGCTGCATAGGTAGAGGATGCTACGACGGCTGACCACATCGTCGCAGGTATTATTCTGATTTCAGCTACTTATGCTATAGCCCTTTTTGATACTGGTGCTTCACATTCATTTATTAGTACAGTATTTGCATCACTACATGGATTAGAGATAGATTCATTGCCATATGCATTAGAGGTCCAGATTCCATATCATACTTTGCATGTAGAGGAGTACTATAGGGCAGCTCCAGGATTTTGATGTTGTACTTGGTATGGATTGGTTGCCGCGGTATTATGCCACCATAGATTGTAGAGAGAGGATTGTGACTTTTTGCGAGCCCGGGCAAGAGGAGTTCATTTACAGAGGCTGGTAGAGCACGCTGTTCGCAGCGACCATTTCATCGGCGAGGACCAGGCAGATGATAAGTAGAGGATGCATTGCTTTCTTGGCGACTGTTGTTGAGGTGCCTACGGCGGCACCGGGACTTGAGGATATCCCTATTGTCGGTGAGTTCCCGGATGTGTTTCCCCCTGAGCTGATGACTATGCCGCCGGATAGGGAGATAGAGTTTGTGATTGACGTGGTCCCGGGAACCGCACCAATCTCGAAGGCACCTTACATAATGGCACCTGTAGAGCTGAGGGAGTTGAAGGCACAACTACAGGATCTTATGGATAAAGGCTTTGTGAGACCGAGCGTGTCACCGTGGGGAGCTCCGGTATTGTTCGTGAAAAAGAAGGATGGTTCACTGAGGCTTTGTGTTGATTACAGGAAACTGAACAAAGCGACAATAAAAAAAAAAGTATCCTTTGCCGCGGATCGACGACTTCTTCGACCAGCTTCAGGGAGCGTGCGTTTTCTCCAAGGTGGACTTGCAGTCCAGTTACCACCAGTTGAGGGTGAGGGCCGAGGACATTTCAAAGACGACATTCAAGACGTGGTACGGGCATTATGAGTTTATTGTTATGCCTTTTGGATTGACTAATTGTCACGCCCCGGGGGTTCAAACGCGCGGAAGGAGAGCCACCGATGCTCCGTATTCTGCATATATATATATTTTTTTGAAGAACAGTCCACCCCGGCGCGCGCCCAGACCCGCCGCATATATAATTTCACTCTGCAAACGGGCAGAGTCTCCTTTGTATATGCACGACGTCCTGATTACATCATACATTCAATTCAAGCTTTAACCACACTAATCGAAGCACAAACACTTACACCATGCATTTCCAACATTTCATCGACATTCACACATAAACAGGGCCGACTAATTTAAAAGGATAAATAATCACAGGGTTTTGAAAGCGGCGCCCACCCGACGCCGTTGTTTTAGAAAATCCGTTTCAAAGCCACATAAATCCACAGAATTTTGAAAACGGCACCCACCCGATGCCGAATTTTGTAAAACCAGTTCGAAATCACATAAATTCCACAAGGTTTTAAAAACCGGTGCCCACACAACACCCACGTTTTAAAAGCGGTTTTCGCAAACGGTTTTCTTTGTTTTTCATAGTTTAAAAGGGCCAAGAAGGAAAAGAACAACATTCATTCGCAAATGTGAAAGAAGGGGCAACATCCACTTCGATCCCACGGGGGTATCGCAATCCACGACTAACTAACATAAATAATAAAGGAAAAGGGAAAGAAGAGTCACTATGTCTGAAGTCGCTAAATGTCAGAACAGCACTCTCGCGGCCTCATCAGTGCCCTAGCACTCGCCCCTGGACGAACCTGTCACAGAGTGGGAAGTCAGGGACTAGAAATAACATAATATGCAAAAAGGCTAAAATAAGGCAAACCACGGTAACCAGAGCAACCGTCCTCCTCAAACACCGTCAACAACAATCACACCCTGCACCAAGCAAAACCGGGCACCTTTCCCGACCACCGCACCGAGCCCCTGCCCCGGTGTCCCCCGCCGAGCACCTGCCTCGGCCGCCGAGCACCCGCCTCGGCATCACCGCTCACACCCCCTACCTATGAGGGCCCCCCTTCCTAACGTCACCGTCACGTGGGGTACACGGGTCAACGTACCACTTTTCCAGAAAAGCACACCCTTGCGGTGGCCAAACCGCCGGTGTGCGTGTAGCAAAACAAGAGCCTCATAATCGACCGTAAGTAAAATAATACAACATGGTTAGTTAGATAATCATAAGATCCACATACTGTACACCTTGCCTCGATATGTTATTTCTAATAATACATGCCTATCCCCGAAATCCCCGGAGAAGTACCCACCTCGTGCGAGTCGTCCGGCGCTGGACTCGTCCGTGACCGTGCGCCTGTCGCGTGCAACGTCCCGCACTCCTGAAGGGAACAATGGTATGTCAAGACTAAGAGATCCGAACACTGACACCGACTCCATACTGGAATCCGACGGCTGGCGTGATCCCCAAACTCTGCGCCGCAGAGTTCCCCGCACGGCACAGACCCGTGCGGTGCGCACTCCGCCTGCGGACAGCCCTAACGGCCCCAACCCGCCGCGGTGGCGGCGTCCCGCGTGACCTCAGCCCGCGCGCGCGCCCCACCGATGAGCGGCCTCGCGCGGCTAGGAGCCGCGCGGGCGCGCCGCCCGCGGGTGCGGGCGACCCCGCGCGGCACCAGCCCGCGCGGGCGCCCCACCTGCGGGCGGCCCCGCGCGGCCACGAGACGCACGGGCGCGCCGCCCGCGGGTGCGGGCGACCCCGCGCGGTACCAGCCCGCCCGGGCGCCCCACCTGCGGGCGGCCCCGCGCGGCCACGAGCCGCGCGGGCGCGCCGCCTGCGGGTGCGGGCAACCCCGCACGGCACCAGCCCGCGCGGGCGCCCCACCAGCGGGCGGCCCTGCGCGGCCACGAGCCGCGCGGGCGCGCTGCCCGCGGGTGCGGGCGACCCCGCGCGGCACTAGCCCGCGCGGGCGCCCCACCAGCGGGCGGCCCCGCGCGGCCAGGAGCCGCGCCGGTGCGCTGCCCGCGGGTGCGGGCGACCCCGCGCGGCACTAGCCCGCGCGGGCACCCCACCTACGGGCGGCCCCGCGGCGGCGGCAACCGCCCCCGTGCGTGGCGGCGGCGGCGGCGGTGGCGGAAACCCCCGATCACCCAACCCCACGAAAATGATCCCTTACAAGAAAAAATACGTAAATCAAGAAACCTCCAAAAACTCACCTTGATTCGCGAGGGAAAATGGAGGAAGTGGGATTGCCCACCTTTGTCCGGAGATCCCCGAAGAAGCTTTGCGCCGCACCTTGGACCGCAGGCGGAGAATATTAGGGTTCCTCTTCCTCTCCTTGCTCGAACGTCCAAATCACGTAGGGGTGGGGATTCTTATCTCTGCTCGCCTTTCCCTTTAAGTCGATTCCTCTGACCTAACCGGATTAAGGAGCCAAGAGAGTCGAAGGGTTAAATCCCCGAGTCATTACTCAGTCCACCAGGAAATAAAATAAAGGGTCCGGATTACCTTGATAACCGTGCAAGTCACCAGCACGGATCCCGGAGCGTCTATAAGGGGGGTCCAACTTCGAAATTTTATTCTGGGAGAACCGGGAGTCGGAAATCAAATCCGATCGCGCCACCGTTCTCCGTTTCGCGAGCTCTACCGCCTAAAAATACCCGCGAGCCCTCGACGGACTGTCCGGAAAAACACAAAAATTAGCCCCTCTGTCGGACCGCTACAAGTAAGAGGAAAAACGGGGAAGTCAAAGAAAAGGCCAGGTCTTACACTAATGCCCCTATCGCATTCATGGATTTGATGAACCGAGTGTTCCTGCCATACTTGGACAGATTTGTGGTTATCTTCATCGACGAGATCTTGATTTACTCCCGGAGTGATGAGGAGCACTTGAGGACAGTGCTACATCTTCTGCGAGAGAAGGAGCTATATGCCAAGCTTAAGAAGTGCAAGTTTTGGCTCGGGAGGTTGCATTTCTGGGCCACATTATTTTAACTGCAGGAGTGGCAGTAGACCCGGCCAAGGTAGATGCTATTCGTGATTGGCCGAGACCGACGACTATCACTGAGGTAAGGAGTTTCTTGGGTCTAGCTGGGTATTATCATCGGTTTGTGGAGGGCTTTGCAAAGCTTTCCACTCCCCTCACTCGTCTGACCAGGAAGGGGACAAAATTCATCTAGAATGAAGCCTGTCAGAGCAGCTTTGAAGGGTTGAAGTAGAGGTTGATGACAGCGCCGATACTTGCACTTCTGGTCATGGGGGATGGATATGTGATCTACAGTGACACCTCGCACAGCGACCTTGGATGTGTACTGATGCAGCACGGTAGGGTAATTGCCTATGCTTTTCGGCAATTGAAGGACTATGAAAAGAATTACCCTACTCATGACTTGGAGCTTACAGCTGTTGTCACGCCCCGGGGTCGAACTGCGACCCGGGCTCGCCAACAGATCCGCCGTTTGTACGGAAACTGCCGCACAGATGAAGCGTCAACCCTGCAAAAGATCTATAGCTAAACATGTATCAGAGCTGAAAAAGAACTAATAGCTACAGAAATCAACTGAACAACTGGATAAATAAAAATCCTTAATACAAAGTCTGTCTAGCTATGAAAAATAAAAACAATCCTCATAAGTCTCTCAGAAAGTCCAGTACAAAAGTGGAATCATAAAAATACCGGGTACATCTACCTCTGACTCTCAATGCTGGTAAGGAACTACTCGACCACGTCCTCACCTCGATCAGCTGTCTCCGCGCGAGCTAAGCCGGAACAGCAACCTCAGTAACCTGTCACCGCAGCGGGTGTGAGATCTACTGCAGAAGGTAGATCTCAGTGGGTACCGTCACCAATATCCACGGTATGCCCACTAAGTCTACTGGAGGCAAACCGATAGGTATGTAGATAGATAGATAGATAGATAAAAGGTAAGCCGAAAGAAGACTACAGCTAAAATGTCTCAACTATCATACTCAAAAAAGAAATTCTATCATAAACATGCTATGTATACCCTCGCTACTGCTAAAAATACCTCAGTATCAATGCTCAAAGGAAAGATCCATCTAAGAACATAATATGTAACCACCCGCTCATATCACCCAATCTCAATGACTGCCACATCGGGTCCAGTCAAGCCTGCGCCCCCTAGTGTATCAACTAGGGCCCCCAGTGTATCAACCAGGGTGTCCAATCGGACTATCTCAATCTCAAAGCGAACTCTGGTGTATCAACTAGTCGCATCATCAACACACATCCGGAGCGTAACTCGAGGGGAGCGACCCCACCGAGCTCAAGTATCACATCTGTCTCAACTGTCTCAACAAGCGGCACATGCAGGTTATGATCCACGATCAAACAGATCGGAAACTCAATGCTCAAAAGCACAACTCAGTCGGAAAAGACTCCACGACTCAACAGGAAATGCCCAAATCCTCACATAATCTGTCGGAGAACCCTCTACGACTCAATCTGATAATGCACGACCCATGGCTAAGTCGGGAAACCTCCACGACTCGATCTGCCAGAACCCCAAAACTCTCATAACTAAGTGGGAGAACCACCTCCACTATCAAATCAGAGATATATAACCCCTGATCTAGAATAATCTCATCAGGAGCTCAAACTCAAATGACACTAAAACTAATCCCAAAAACTCAAAAAGAGACCCCTCGGCCCCCAGGCACGAGGTCAGAAGCACCCTGAACCTATGCCATACCTCTGGCAACTTATGTTTTAAAAACCACCTTTAAAAATGCTGATTTTTTCTTAAAACGGCTTTCTCGATTTTTAAAACGATCAGGGAGCTAAAACGATGCCAACAGAACATGCAGTCTAGTGTCCTATAGTGTCAGGAGTCTACTAAAAATAATCCGGGGTTCCAATAAATTTTACAGAAAATTCCAGGCAATTATCAGATTTAAAAACAGTCAAAATAACATGGAAAACATGATCAAATTGCATTCAGGAGCATTAAAGGGTATTCCATACATTTTGGAGAAATTCCAACCCACCTGGAACGCTTTCCGCAAGCAACGCTGAAGTCGGGGAAGCGCCGAATCCTCAAATTGATGAAATTCTGACAGTCATGCCGCGCGCGCACACCCTGCCGCGAACCATGAAAAAAAATCTTCGGAAGCTCAATTAAATTCCCTCGAGTCCTCACAAAATCCTGCGCGCAACCGGCGCGCTCCTCAGCCAACATACAATACACCAATGCTCCAGCACAATTTATAAAACCCACAACACAACTCCATGCTCACAGCACCATCAGAATACAGCTCACATAAACCAATTACAAAAATCCACTTATACACACTCTACCAGTTCCAATTGCACACACCAACATCCCACAGCACACATAATAACCCACATCCAACAACACAAATCACACTCTCTAATACATTCACACAAAATCCACAGCACCCTCTATAACTCCTTTGCACACACTCAAAGCCCAAATACACACCGCACACACATCACACAACCAACACACTTAAAAGCTCCAGTTGCCCACACACACAACTCTCAAACGGCTCAGGTAGAAAAATAATCACGGGCCGCGCACTCGATCCGGGCTCCGCGCGACACCTCGCCGAAATCTGCCGCAAAAGACGCCGACCTGGGAGAGAAAAAAGGGGAAAAATGCGTCAAACTCGGTCCACGAAAACTCACGCGGCACCTGGGCAACCACCAGCCCTCGCCAAGCGCGCTCACAGCTCGCCGACCCCAGTCCGAGCTCGCGCGCCCACCGCACGCAGCAGTCGCGCGCGCCGCCCCAGCCGGCCGCGCGCGCTGCCTGCGTCAGCCGCGTACAGCGCGTGGCCCTGGGCCCAGCGTGGCGCTCCAGCATGCAAGCCGCGCCCCGCTGCCGCTGCTGCCGCGCGGCGTCTGGACCCGCCGCGCGGCGCCCTGGACCGCAGCGCGCGCCCACTGCGCGCTACGCGCCCGTTGCTCGCCCGCCGCGCGTTGCGCGCCGCTCGCCCGTTGCGCGCCCGCTGCGCGCAGCGCGCCCGCCGCGCGCTACGCGCTGCGCACGCCCGCGGCTGTGCGGCGCCCGCAGCGCGCGCCCCTGCTGCGTGCCGCGCGCCCGCTTCGCTCTACGCGCTGCGCGCGCCCCTGCTGCGCGCACCCGCTGCGCCTGCCGCATTGCTCCCTCTCCACACAGTGGGCAACTAGCCCACTCCAGCAATAGACAACAGTCCTCCAACAACAAACCAAACCGCAAATTCATCAAAAAAAAATCCAAAACTGAGCTCAGTCCAAAAATCTGCAACATACCTCGTTGAGCTCGGCGCGCGCGCTCCGCTTGCTCCACTCGACCTTCAAGGCTACTAGCAGTAGGTCCCCACCAGCACCATCCAAAAAAAATCAAATTTCTCCTCTCCTCACTTCTTCTTCTTCTCTTGCACAAATTCATCCACTAAATGCTAGTGGTCATCGCTCAATCTGCCTCGGCATGCCGGCTCTATCGGCCTACCGGTAAGTCGGATGAACTTCTTCGTCCTGAAGGGGTAGTGGGGTGCTGTCGCAAGCGGCAAACCCTAAGCACAACTCTGGGACACTCTGCCTGAATATGTCCTGACTATCCATAAGAAAGCCATCGCCCCTGCCTGAGGTCACACTATGGCGATGAATGCGGCCCACCACATAAAACACACTCATCCTGACACTACCGCTAGTGCCTCGACTGTCGAAACCCTCCTGGTCTCTGTCTCCTCTGAGACCCATGATCCTGAGACTGGAATCGTGGCGACCTCGATCCACTCAACTATCCCAAAATCTGGCGATACAAGACGTCTCTCTCTGGAGCTGGTCCCTCACTCACCGTTTGTAGAATACCGGGATTTCGGATAGCGCACCGACCTCGCAGGATGGCGCAATGCGGAGAAACGCCTCGAGCATGTCCCATTTGTGACTTCAGATGAGTTCAAGATGACTCGGATCAACGCGGAAGCCCCAGCTTGAATCGGAATTTTCCGGGCTTTGTGCGCCAAAAGAGGACCTGCTTTGTTAGAGCCTCGACTCCACAGTGGTGTGCAGAAAATTGGGTAATACTTGGAACAGGTGTACTTTTTTATTACAGCGGAGTTCGGGAGGTTCCGGACTGACGCGGAGGACCCGAAGGCGAAAAGTGAGTTGGAACTGACAATTTCGGAGCCGATTTTTGGATTTAGCACACCGACTCCACCGTTGAGCTTTTTGAGTGGGAAAAGCTTTGGACATGTGTATTTTCAGATTACAGCGGAGTTCGGGAGGTTTCGGACTGGTGCGGAGGCCCCGAGACAAAAAGTGAGTTGGAGTGGGCTAAAAAGGGATTATTTTAATTAATTAATTTTGGAAGTTAATTATTTGGCTTTAGCCTGTGTTATAGAGAAAGGAAAATAAGAGAGTGGATTAGAGAATGCAATTAAGTAGAGGAATAAGATATTTTTATTGGAGGTGCTTTTATTGCTGCCAACTACCACCTGACACCCTTAATTAAGCCCACCTTAATTAGCTTCGCCACGTCATCGTCCCTTTCAAGAATGCAAAGCAGAGGATTGAGGGAAGAATAGAGGAAGGAAAGGAAGAAGAAGAAAGAGAAGAAGAAGAAGAGAAGAGAAGGAGAAAAAGTTGGGAAAGAGAGGTTTCGCATTGGAAATGCAATGGTGGACCTACGGCCGGGAGCAGAGCGGAGAGCGCGACGGATTTGAGGGAGAGGTAAGCTCAGTTTTTTTTTGGAGAATGAGAGCATGGATCTTTGAGTTGTGATTTGGGTTTTTGGTTTTTGGATGTTGTAGTGTGTGGCTGCTGTCCTTGGTGGGGGCAGGCTTGCTGTCCACAACAGGATCAGCAAGCGGCAGGAACTCTGCAGGTGCGCGCGGTAGAGGTGCGCGCTCCGGGCGCCGCGCGCAGGCGGGCGCCGCGCGCAGGCGGGCGCCGCGCAGCGCGCAGGCGCGCGCGGGAGGTGCGCACTGCGCGCAGCGCGCAGGCGCGCGCGGGAGGCGCGCGGCGCGCAGCAGGTGAGGGCGGCCCGCTGCGGGCCAGGGCGCCGCGCGGCGGGCCCAGGCAGCGCAGCGGCGGGCCCAGGTTGTGCAGCGGCTGCTGCTTTAGCTCCCCTGCAGCAGCGGCTGGCTGCGGCTTGCGACGCATGTCGGCGCGCAGGGTTTTCGCGCTTTGGGCTTGGTTTTGACGCCGGCGACCGCGCGATTGACCGAGTTTCCTCTAATTTTGGGTTTTTCCTTTTCTCCTGCAGTTGGTGGTGGCTTTGTTGGGAATTTGAGCTTGGGGCTGATACTGAGAGTGCATGGAAGCTGGCAGAGGATCGCATGAGAGTTTCGGTGCTTTGAGGTTTGAGTTGGCTGTGGAATTGTGTGGTTTGTAAGCTTGTGTTATAGTAGGTGCTGAAGCTTTTGTGTGAGTGTTTTGGTGTAGGTAATATTGTGTGTATGTGGGCATCTAATTTTTAGTATGCAGATTTTTATGGTGGACTTGTTTGGTGTTGTGGACTTGTGGGTGTGTACAAATGGAGCTTTTAACTGTGTTGTGGATTTTCTTAGAGGGTAATTGAGGATATTGTGTGGAATGTGTAGTGAACCGGAATTTTGGTATATAAATAAATGTAAATAAAGTCGGTATGAAATACTAGTGTTATGAAAGTTAGGGAAGTAAAGAACATTTGGACGTGAGTTGGGCCCAAATCGGGTTAAAATGGAGAGATCTAAAAATTTATTTGAGAAAGGGGGCCCAGATATTTAGTGGAAAATTCACAGTGTCGGAAAATTCCGAGAAAATTACGGGAGCCTCGTAAATATGTTTTAAGGCCACAGAAAAAGTTTCGCGTTAATCGGAGGCCGGATAGTGGGAACGGGCTCCGCCAACAGTGTCGAAAAATTATGAGAAAATTACGGGAGCTGTGTAATTATGTTTTAAGGTCACAGTAAAAATTTCGTGTTGATCGAATATCCGGATTGCAAGAACGGGGTCCGCTAATAATTCTGAATACAGCGAGGCTTTTGGAGACCCAGAAATGACCCAAACTGAAAATTTAAATTTTTCTGTGGTAAATTAAGCTGAAACGAAGCCGCCTGTCAAATTTGGACGGAAACGGACGAAAAATGAACAGAAACCAAAACAAAACGGATTTTCTAAGCGGCGGCGACGCGCGGATCGAGGCGCGCTTGCGTGCTGCGCAAGGCGCGCAGCAGGCGCTCCTGCGCGTCAGCGGGGGGGGGGGGGGGGGGGGGGCCACATGGCGGGCCCCCATTGGGCCACCTCCACTCCCTCCCTTTCTTTCCTTTTTCTCTTTCCTTTTTTCTTTTCTTCTTCTTCCTTCTTCCGCGCAGACCCTCCCTCCTTTCCTTTCTCTTCTTCTTCTCCACCCGAGCCCGAGAGAGAGAGAAAGAGAGAGAGAGAGAGAGAGAAAGTGAGGAATTTTGTGGGGCTCGCGGGCGCGCCGTGAATCTCGTAGAGCGCGCGAGGCGTTCCCAAAAACCGATGGGCGGGGCGACTGTACGAGGTAACGTTATTTTTCGGTATTTTTGGGCACAATTTGTATGGTTCATTTTTGGACATTAAATTTGATCCCGTGCCATTTTGCGTGTTAGGGACCGAGTTCTACTGTACCGTTGCTGCACGGACTGTCGCGAATATTTTTTTGGTGCGTCTCGTTTTGCGTGCAAGTTGTAGAAAAATTTATCGTTTTGCGTGCGGATTCGGCAAAAATGCGCAGTTTTGGGCGCAAACTTGAAAAACGTGCACCATTTTGCGTGCAACGTTGAAAAAGAAAAGTGCACCGTTTTGCGTGCCAAACCGAGGTATGTGCTCCGTTTCGCGTGTAACTTGTGTTATCGCGCACCGTTTTACGTGCGAAGTCTAATAATATATATCGTTTTTCATGCAGGACTAGAAAAAAAAATGTACACCGTTTTGCGTGCAAGCCTATAGTCAGACGTGCACCGTTTTACGTGCAGATTCGAGGTACGTGTATCGTTTCGCGTGCAGGTCGTGTTGTCGCGCACCATTTTGCGTGCCGACCCTAATATTATGCATCGTTTTTCGTACAGGGATAGAAAAATATGCACCGTTTTGCGTGCAACTCTACAGTTAAGCGTGCATCGTTTTGCTTGCAAATTTCAGATACGTGCACCGTTTTGCGTGCCGATTGTGTTGTCGTGCACCGTTTTGCGTGCCGATCTTAATATTATGCATCATTTTTCGTGCAGGGTCAGAAAAGACGTGCACCGTTTTGCGTGCAACCTTAAGAGAAGCATGCTCCGTTTTGCATGCAAATCCGAGATACGTGCGCCGTTTTGCGTGTAGGTTGAGATGACGCGCATCGTTTTGCGTGCCGACTGAAGTGGCGCGCACCGTTTTGCGTGCGGGTTTTTAGTGATGTGCATCGTTTTGCATGCAGGTTTGGTGGACGTGCACCGTTTTGCGTGCAGACTCGAGAGAAGTGCATCGTTTTGCGTGCAAGCTCGAGGAGACAAGTGGAATCGCGCGGAGACCAATTGTAAGTGTCTACAAGCAATTGGGTACACTACAAGGTGGGGAATTCTGCCGAAATTGGGTGACCTCTCCCCTTGCTCCTTTGCTTTTCGATTTCGAAGCATGATAGTAGCCTGTTAGAGGCGTTAGGTAATTATGAATAAGATTGCATGTTTAGAGGAACACAGATGAAAAGAGCAACTGTTAGTTGCCAATAACAGATGATATATGTGCATGTGTAGAGAAATTTAGAGGAAAAGTGATATTTATGATTTATCCACAATAGGGGATAAATATGTATGTGTAGATGGACACAGATGATAAATGCAACTGTCGGTTGCCAAAAGGAGATAATTCATTTTCATGTGCAAAAAGGACTTAGAGGATAAATATTATTTTTATGATGGATATGAAAATAATTGCATGCGTAGAAATGAGTAATTACTTGATGACTGTGATCATGTTAGGGTACAACCCTAGGAATCATGTGATATAAGGGAACAGAACTTGTTGGTAGTAAGACTAGGAGAAAACCTAGTTAAGGGGTTTGACGAGTGACATCAACATAGGAGTTATCCTAGGAAGGATGAGTGGCATGGTCTTAGGTGATAACCTAAGGACACTGGATAGAGTGATCAACATAGAGTCAGAAAACTCTAGGGTGTATATGACATGGAACTTAGGTAAAGAGAACCTAAGGAGAACTAGTGTTCAACATAGAGTCAACAAACTCTAGGATGAGTATGACATGGAACTTAGGTAAGGAAACCTAAGGTGAACTAGAGGTCAGCATAGAGTCATGGAACTCTAGGACAAGTATGACATGAGACTTAGGTAAAGGGAACCTAAGTTGAGCTAGAAGAGTTTAAACTCACAGACAGGAAATAGAGTCAAGTTGACTCTAGGATTCAGTAAGGAATCAGGAGGATGGAAAAGGTGGATCAAGTGTGGAGATATGAAAGGGAAAACAGAAAAGTAGAGTAAATGTAATTCTAAGATAACAGTGGAACATGGAATTAGAGTCAGTGTAACTCTAAGTTAATGGTGAAGCAGGAAAACTGAGTTTAGTTAACTCTAGGATTCAGTGAGGAATCAGAAATGTGGGATGAGATCCCCAGTTTAAAGAGTTGATCAAATATAACCCTAGAAGGTCAGAGGGTGTCTGGGCAAATGGATAATAACTTTAACTTCAATTTGAGTTAAAGAAATAAAAGAGAAATGTTTAAGAGTCCAGGAGACTCTCTAGTTATCCTTACGGCAAGACCTAGGATAAGAGGAAAAAAAAATTGTTGCTAAAAGGCAAAGATTAAAAGCAAGCTAAAAGTGGCTAAAAGCATAAAGAAAATGTAATTGGCGCCTTCGAATTTGAGACTTGTCAAGTGGAGCAGGACTCCCTGGGCAGTGACCCGTCGGACGAGGTACTTTCGAATGGCTAAAAGTGAAAGCAAGGAGCTAAATGCTCAAAGAAAAGAGAAAGTGATTTGCCAGTGGCAAAAAGGGAGCTATAAGCCTGAATAAGAAAGGAAAGCAAGTGTTAAAAGGCAAAGAGGCTAAGAACTAAAGTAGAAAGAAAAGAAAGAAAATATAAAAAGATAAAATGGGCGTACCTTCGGGGGTGAAACGTAGATCTTGTCGGAGCCATGGGCAGTGTCCCTCTCCCGGGCAGTGACCCGTATGACAAGTTCCCCGTTGGGCGGGGTAACACTTGCGGGTGTTATCGGCAACCTTAGAAATCTTATCTTATGGTAGCAAGACTACCGGGCTCGGGCCCGTTGGATAAGAATTTCCGAGGGTTAACTTGAACTAAAGCACCAGAATCTAAAGAATAAAGAAAAATAGAGTGGCCAAGGTGGCCGGGTTAGTTGGACCCTGTATTCAGCGGCATAGTGGCCGAGTTGGTGCTTAGCAGCCTAGTGTGGCTAGACAGAGTAGTGCTGGGTAGATGGTTATACACAGATAGTGTAGTGATATGTTATATTGCATAGCTGCATTTTGATATTGAGGATTTAGTTTCCTAGCACTATTATTATTGCTTCCATTGGACCAAGTGGTGTAGGACACTTTTTCTCGGTGGTTGAACCCACTGGGAACTCTGTCAGGAGTTCTCACACCCCTTGGGTGACCCCCCCCCCCCCCCCCACAGGTGCGGGTATGGATGCAGCGGACGAGACGGTTCAGAGGCAGACGGCGAGGTATGCGACAGGGGCAAGGGCCCAGCAGCATAGAGACCTAGAGGGTCTAGCAGAGGTATCCCATTTTTATATTTCTCGAGTGAACCTTGTATGGTGAGGAAATGATGTAAAAGAATTGTAATAATTTTATTTGCAAGCTCAGAAATGTAAAGTGTAATAAATTTAAGTTATGGTTCACTCTGGTAGGCTTTCATTTCCGCATTAACTAATTGTTGTTGAATGAAAGTTTTAAATTTGTAGTGATTTTAGTACTCTGATATTGAGTTTCCGCATACACTTGTTGTGTTATTATGGATGTTACCGTTCCTTTCGGGTAGGAAAAGGTCTTACCCGATTGGCGGGTCTGTTTGGCGTGCCCGAACCGTACAAATTGGCGGACTCGGGGCGTGACAGATTAGAGTGGTATCAGAGCCTAGGAATAGTCTTAGGTGGTTAGCAAACCTTAGGGAGACTCTAGGGTTTAGGCACGAGAGAGTGTGTGGATTATTGGGCGAAAGTATTTGATTGGTTATTGTTGTTCCCAAAAAGGATGTTGGGACTGATCGAGGGCGACGAGCTTTCATTCTTCGAATATTACGTTGGCGGCCGACAACGTAATGTTGGAGATGAAAAGGAGTACCCTCTTATACTTTCGCATGATTGGGTCGACGAGCCTTTTTGTCGGTGTATAGACTGCGCGTTGCTCAAATGGCTAAATTTGGGCTGGTTGTGTCGTTGTGGTGTGCATATTAGCGATGACACCACATAGGGAGACGCACCTGTTTTGACCCGAGTCACGAGAGGGCTCGGGGTCAACGACGTATACGAGCTGCGATAGAAGGGAACCGCATCTGTTGGAGTGGTCCAGCAGCAGGTCAGACTTCTTGCCGTCGGCGGAAATTCCTCGCCGACAGGAAGACAGGTTTCGACGCCTAAGAGTAATGTCAGCGTGACAGTTGGAGCAGATAGATGGGCTCCAGTGACTGATTAGCGCAACAAGTTGAGGCTGCATAAATGACGCATAGGTATACGGCGTCGCCGCCCGTAGGGGCGATAGTAAAGAAATGGTTGTGGCCGCCGAACTTTTGTCGGCGCAGCCAACACCTTCAGCATAGGGTATTTTACGCTTGTGTCAGCTAGGTTGCTGGCAAAGTATGGTTAGTAAGGTCCAGTAAGAGACCGACTCGCGAGTTAAATGGTGATCGCTATGTCGCGAGGGCCAAGTTGCAGTGCCCTGAGGGTTAGGGCAAGAAAGATTTACAGGCCTGTAGTAAGCTTCGAGATGCGTGAATCTCTCGATAGGGCGAGAGTTTTACAGGCGTCGTTCTGATGAATGGGTGTAATGGCAAGGATTGCCACCGCAGGATTTGAGTGCTAATCACCAGGATGGTGAACTGTTATTGTGGCGCCTCGACCCAGTTGGGAGAGTGCACAAGAGCCGTAGGGGTACGTAAGCAAATCGCTTAACGCTGGAATTTTCTGCGAGTTAGCATGGGGGCGTAGGACGCCCAATTGTTTGGGCGCTCATGGAGCACAAGTATTGTTTATCCAGAGAGAGCTGATTAGATGGCATAGTAGCCTTTGCCCAGTGTGGCCAGAGTTGATAGAGAGTTGTGGGTCGTGGATTGACGACTGGCTAGTTGGTTTTGCTCAGTGAGCATAGTGGTCGCGTGGCGACGATTAGCGGGTTCGCTTGGGGACGATCCGTGCCTGGACCATGTTTGTGGACTGTGGGCCTGTAGCCCAGTGGGCAGGCGCAGTCAGCTGTGAGAGACAGCGGCCCGAGACCTGATGGCGGGGCATGATAGAGATTTGGTCGGGACGGTAGTCCGAGCGATGACCCGAGAACGTGGAATGCCACGTGTGAGCATTGAGGCTATTAGTACATTGAGAGTGGGATATGACCAGGCCGTAGAGCTAGTGGTGATTGAGGTATTGTAGCTCCTAGTGGGAGTGTTGGTGTAGTAATCCTAGGTGAGGATCTACCCGTATGACGATTGGGTCTATGTGCTAGTGAGAGCCATTATACAGAGTTGGACTGGTTGGGCTATAGGCCCCTATTGGACCGTGGTCTGTGAACCTATCAGTAGTCCGAGATGTCGGGTTAGCTGATAACCGTGGACTCAGAGCGCTTGTAGCGTGTGGGATAGCTGGGAACTCGTGGATTGGCCTTTGCCCTCCACATTAGGCAGCGGAGCGACCGGAAAAGTTGCGGTAAGTGTAATTGGTTGCAGATGCAACCTCGTTGTGAAAAGATGATGGCGGAATTAAAGTAGAAATTTCGCAAGAAAAGATGGGGCAATTCGTGGCAATGGAGTGAGCAAGTGCTCAACTGTGTCTTTCACCTACTCGGTGAAAGTGGCCAGACACCAGGTCTGTGTTGTCCCTGAATTGCGATAGGGATTCATGAATGGTTGCTCGTGTAGTCTCGCGCGACCAGGCATTTGATGCCTGTCACGATATACAGTGAGCCCAGTAGTGAGGGCAAGATTTCCTCCCTCTCGATCAAGTAGGAGTCGAGATGTGATTCAAGTTTCGAGGACGAAACTTATTTTAAGGGGGGTAGAATGTAGTGAACCGAATTTTGGTATATAAATAAATGTAAATAAGTCGTATGAAATACTAGTGTTATGAAAGTTAGGGAAGTAAGAAACATTTGGACGCGAGTTGGGCCCAAATCGGGTTAAAATGGAGAGATCTAAAAATTTATTTGAGAAAGGGGCCCAGATTTTTAGTGAAAATTCACAGTGTCGGAAAATTCCGAAAAATTACGGGAGCCCGTAAATATGTTTTAAGACCACAAAAAAGTTTCGCGTTAATCGGAGGCCGGATAGTGGGAACGGGCTCCGCCAACAGTGTCGAAAAATTCTGAGAAAATTACGGGAGCTGTGTATTATGTTTTAAGGTCACAGTAAAAATTTCGTGTTGATCGGATACCGGATTGCGAGACGGGGTCCGCTAATAATTCTGGATACAGCGAGGCTTTTGGGGACCCAGAAATGACCCAAACTGAAAATTTAAATTTTTCTGTGGTAAATTAAGCTGAAACGAAGCCGCCTGTCAAATTTGGACGGAAACGGACGAAAAATGGACAGAAACGAAACAAAAACGGATTTTCTAAGCGGGCGGCGGCGACGCGAGATCGAGGCGCGCTTGCGTGCTGCGCAAGGCGCGCAGCAGGCGCTCCTGCGCGTCAGCGGGGGGGCCGCCACATGGCGGGCCCCCATTGGGCCCCTCCCCTCCCTCCCTTTCTTTCCTTTTTCTCTTCTTTTTTTCTTTTCTTCTTCTTCTTCCTTCTTCCGCGCAGACCCTCCCTCTTTCCTTTCTCTTCTTCTTCTCCACCCGAGCCCGAGAGAGAGAGAGAAAGAGAGAGAAGAGAGAGAAGTGAGGAATTTTGTGGGCTCGCGGGCGCGCCGTGAATCTCGTGGAGCGCGCGAGGCGTTCCCAAAAATCGATGGGCGGCGCGACTGTACGAGGTAACGTTATTTTTCGGTATTTTTGGGCACAATTTGTATGGTTCCTTTTGGACATTAATTTGACCCCGTGCCATTTTGCGTGTTAGGGACCGAGTTCTACTGTACCGTTGCTGCACGGACTGTCGCGAGTATTTTTTTGGCGCGTCTCGTTTTGCGTGCAATTGTAGAAAATTTACCGTTTTGCGTGCGGATTCGACAAAATGCGCATGTTTTTGGGCGCAAACTCAAAAACGTGCACCGTTTTGCGTGCAACGTTGAAAAAAAAGTGCACCGTTTTGCGTGCCAACCGAGGTTATGTGCTCCGTTTCGGCGTGTACTTGTGTTTTATCGCGCACACCGTTTTTACGGGCATGTCAATAATATATATCGTTTTTCGTGCGCGACTAGAAAAAAAATGGTACACCGTTTTGCGTGCAAGCCTACAGTCATACCGTGCAC
>CM055062.1:25236729-25374260 GCA_029204045.2 Tillandsia leiboldiana | reverse complement strand
GCTTTCATTCCGCATTAACTAATTGTTGTTGAATGAAAGTTTTAAATTTGTAGTGATTTTTTACTCTGATATTGAAGTTTCCGCATACACTTGTTGTGTTATTGGGATGTTACCGGCCTTCGGGTAGAAAGGTCTGGGGACCCGATGTGGCGGTCTGTTGGCGTGCCCGACCGTACCAATTGGCGGACTCGGGGCGTGACAGATTAGAGTGGTATCAGAGCCTAAGAATAGTCTTAGGTGTTAGCAAACCTTAGGAGAGACTCTAGGTTTAGGCACGAGAGAGTGTGTGGATTATTGGGCGAAAGTATTTGATTGGTTATTGTTGTTCCCAAAAAGGATGTTTGGACTGATCGAGGGCGACGAGCTTTCATTCTTCGAATATTACGTTGGCGGCCGACAACGTAATGTTGGAGATGAAAAGGAGTACCCTCTTATACTTTCGCATGATTGGGGTCGACGAGCCTTTTTGTCGGTGTATAGACTGCGCGTTGCTCAAATGGCTAAATTTGGGCTGGTTGTGTCGTTGTGGTGTGCATATTAGCGATGACACCACATAGGGAGACGCACCTGTTTTGACCCGAGTCACGAGAGGGCTCGGGGTCAACGACGTATACGAGCTGCGATAGAAGGGAACCGCATCTGTTGGAGTGGTCCAGCAGCAGGTCAGACTTCTTGCCGTCGGCGGAAATTCCTCGCCGACAGGAAGACAGGTTTCGACGCCTAAGAGTAATGTCAGCGTGACAGTTGGAGCAGATAGATGGGCTCCAGTGACTGATAGCGCAACAAGTTGAGGCTGCATAAATGACGCATAGGTATACGGCGTCGCCGCCCGTAGGGGCGATAGTAAAGAAATGGTTGTGGCCGCCGAACTTTTGTCGGCGCAGCCAACACCTTCAGCATAGGGTATTTTACGCTTGTGTCAGCTAGGTTGCTGGCAAAGTATGGTTAGTAAGGTCCAGTAAGAGACCGACTCGCGAGTTAAATGGTGATCGCTATGTCGCGAGGGCCAAGTTGCAGTGCCCTGAGGGTTAGGGCAAGAAAGATTTACAGGCCTGTAGTAAGCTTCGAGATGCGTGAATCTCTCGATAGGGCGAGAGTTTTACAGGCGTCGTTCTGATGAATGGGTGTAATGGCAAGGATTGCCACCGCAGGATTTGAGTGCTAATCACCAGGATGGTGAACTGTTATTGTGGCGCCTCGACCCAGTTGGGAGAGTGCACAAGAGCCGTAGGGGTACGTAAGCAAATCGCTTAACGCTGGAATTTTCTGCGAGTTAGCATGGGGGGCGTAGGACGCCCAATTGTTGGGCGCTCATGGAGCACAAGTATTGTTTATCCAGAGAGAGCTGATTAGATGGCATAGTAGCCTTTGCCCAGTGTGGCCAGAGTTGATAGAGAGTTGTGGGTCGTGGATTGACGACTGGCTAGTTGGTTTTGCTCAGTGAGCATAGTGGTCGCGTGGCGACGATTAGCGGGTTCGCTTGGGGACGATCCGTGCCTGGACCATGTTTGTGGACTGTGGGCCTGTAGCCCAGTGGGCAGGCGCAGTCAGCTGTGAGAGACAGCGGCCCGAGACCTGATGGCGGGGCATGATAGAGATTTGGTCGGGACGGTAGTCCGAGCGATGACCCGAGAACGTGGAATGCCACGTGTGAGCATTGAGGCTATTAGTACATTGAGAGTGGGATATGACCAGGCCGTAGAGCTAGTGGTGATTGAGGTATTGTAGCTCCTAGTGGGAGTGTTGGTGTAGTAATCCTAGGTGAGGATCTACCCGTATGACGATTGGGTCTATGTGCTAGTGAGAGCCATTATACAGAGTTGGACTGGTTGGGCTATAGGCCCCTATTGGACCGTGGTCTGTGAACCTATCAGTAGTCCGAGATGTCGGGTTAGCTGATAACCCGTGGACTCAGAGCGCTTGTAGCGTGTGGGATAGCTGGGAACTCGTGGATTGGCCTTTGCCCTCCACATTAGGCAGCGGAGCGACCGGAAAAGTGCGGTAAGTGTAATTGGTTGCAGATGCAACCTCGTTGTGAAAAGATGATGGCGGAATTAAAGTAGAAATTTCGCAAGAAAAGATGGGGCAATTCGTGGCAATGGAGTGAGCAAGTGCTCAACTGTGTCTTTCACCTACTCGGTGAAAGTGGCCAGACACCAGGTCTGTGTTTGTCCCTGAATTGCGATAGGGATTCATGAATGAGTTGCTCGTGTAGTCTCGGCGACCAGGCAATTTGATGCCGGTCACGATATACAGTGAGCCCAGTAGTGAGGGCAAGATTTCCTCCCTCTCGATCAAGTAGGAGTCGAGTTGTGACTCAAGTTTCGAGGACGAAACTTATTTTAAGGGGGGTAGAATGTAGTGAACCGGAATTTTGGTATATAAATAAATGTAAATAAAGTCGGTATGAAATACTAGTGTTATGAAAGTTAGGGAAGTAAAGAACATTTGGATGCGAGTTGGGCCCAAATCGGGTTAAAATGGAGAGATCTAAAAATTTATTTGAGAAAGGGGGCCCAGATATTTAGTGGAAAATTCACAGTGTGGGAAAATTCCGAAAAAATTACGGGAGCCTCGTAAATATGTTTTAAGACCACAGAAAAAGTTTCGCGTTAATCGGAGGCCGGATAGTGGGAACGGGCTCCGCCAACAGTGTCGAAAAATTCTGAGAAAATTACGGAAGCTGTGTAATTATGTTTTAAGGTCACAGTAAAAATTTCGTGTTGATCGGATATCCGGATTGCGAGAACGGGGTCCGCTAATAATTCTGGATACAGCGAGGCTTTTGGGGACCCAGAAATGACCCAAACTGAAAATTTAAATTTTTCTGTGGTAAATTAAGCTGAAACGAAGCCGCCTGTCAAATTTGGACGGAAACGGACGAAAAATGAACAGAAACCGAAACAAAAACGGATTTTCTAAGCGGCGGCGACGCGCGGATCGAGGCGCGCTTGCGTGCTGCGCAAGGCGCGCAGCAGGCGCTCCTGCGCGTCAGCGGGGGGGCCGCCACATGGCGGGCCCCCATTGGGCCACCTCCCCTCCCTCCCTTTCTTTCCTTTTTCTCTTTCTTTTTTTCTTTTCTTCTTCTTCCTTCTTCCGCGCAGACCCTCCCTCCTTTCCTTTCTCTTCTTCTTCTCCACCCGAGCCCGAGAGAGAGAGAAAGAGAGAGAGAGAGAGAGAGAGAAAGTGAGGAATTTTGTGGGGCTCGCGGGCGCGCCGTGAATCTCGTGGAGCGCGCAAGGCGTTCCCAAAAATCGATGGGCGGCGCGACTGTACAAGGTAACGTTATTTTTCGGTATTTTTGGGCACAATTTGTATGGTTCCTTTTTGGACATTAAATTTGATCCCGTGCCATTTTGCGTGTTAGGGACCGAGTTCTACTGTACCGTTGCTGCACGGACTGTCGCGAGTATTTTTTTGGTGCGTCTCGTTTTGCGTGCAAGTTGTAGAAAAATTTATCGTTTTGCGTGCGAATTCGGCAAAAATGCGCAGTTTTGGGCGCAAACTCGAAAAACGTGCACCGTTTTGCGTGCAACGTTGAAAAAGAAAAGTGCACCGCTTTGCGTGCCAAACCGAGGTATGTGCTCCGTTTCGCGTGTAACTTGTGTTATCGCGCACCGTTTTACGTGCGATGTCTAATAATATATATCGTTTTTCATGCAGGACTAGAAAAAAAAAAAATGTACACCGTTTTGCGTGCAAGCCTACAGTCAGACGTGCACCGTTTTACGTGCAGATTCGAGGTACGTGTATCGTTTCGCGTGCAGGTCGTGTTGTCGCGCACCATTTTGCGTGCCGACCCTAATATTATGCATCGTTTTTCGTGCAGGGATAGAAAAATGTGCACCGTTTTGCGTGCAACTCTACAGTTAAGCGTGTATCGTTTTGCGTGCAAATTTCAGATACGTGCACCGTTTTGCGTGCCGATTGTGTTGTCGCGCACCGTTTTGCTTGCCGATCTTAATATTATGCATCGTTTTTTGTGCAGGGTCAGAAAAGATGTGCACCGTTTTGCGTGCAACCTTAAGAGAAGCATGCTCCGTTTTGCGTGCAAATTCGAGATACGTGCGCCGTTTTGCGTGTAGGTTGAGATGACGCGCATCGTTTTGCGTGCCGACTGAAGTGGCGCGCACCGTTTTGCGTGCGGGTTTTTAGTGACGTGCATCGTTTTGCCTGCAGGTTTGGTGGACGTGCACCGTTTTGCGTGCAGACTCGAGAGAAGTGCATCGTTTTGCGTGCAAGCTCGAGGAGACAAGTGGAATCGCGCGGAGACCAATTGCAAGTGTCTACAAGCAATTGGGTACACTACAAGGTGGGGAATTCTGCCGAAATTGGGTGACCTCTCCCCTTGCTCCTTTGCTTTTCGATTTCGAAGCATGATAGTAGCCTGTTAGAGGCGTTAGGTAATTATGAATAAGATTGCATGTTTAGAGGAACACAGATGAAAAGAGCAACTGTTGGTTGCCAATAACAGATGATATATGTGCATGTGTAGAGAAATTTAGAGGAAAAGTGATATTTATGATTTATCCACAATAGGGGATAAATATGCATGTGTAGATGGACACAGATGATAAATGCAACTGTCGGTTGCCAAAAGGAGATAATTCATTTTCATGTGCAAAAAGGACTTAGAGGATAAATATTATTTTTATGATGGATATGAAAATAATTGCATGCGTAGAAATGAGTAATTACTTGATGACTGTGATCATGTTAGGGTACAACCCTAGGAATCATGTGATATAAGGGAACAGAACTTGTTGGTAGTAAGACTAGGAGAAAACCTAGTTTAGGGGTTTGACGAGTGACATCAACATAGGAGTTATCCTAGGAAGGATGAGTGGCATGGTCTTAGGTGATAACCTAAGGACACTGGATAGAGTGATCAACATAGAGTCAGAAAACTCTAGGGTGTATATGACATGGAACTTAGGTAAAGAGAACCTAAGGAGAACTAGTGTTCAACATAGAGTCAACAAACTCTAGGATGAGTATGACATGGAACTTAGGTAAGGAAACCTAAGGTGAACTAGAGGTCAGCATAGAGTCATGGAACTCTAGGACAAGTATGACATGAGACTTAGGTAAAGGGAACCTAAGTTGAGCTAGAAGAGTTTAAACTCACAGACAGGAAATAGAGTCAAGTTGACTCTAGGATTCAGTAAGGAATCAGGAGGATGGAAAAGGTGGATCAAGTGTGGAGATATGAAAGGGAAAATAGAAAAGTAGAGTAAATGTAATTCTAAGATAACAGTGGAACATGGAATTAGAGTCAGTGTAACTCTAAGTTAATGGTGAAGCAGGAAAACAGAGTTTAGTTAACTCTAGGATTCAGTGAGGAATCAGAAATGTGGGATGAGATCCCCAGTTTAAAGAGTTGATCAAATATAACCCTAGAAGGTCATAGGGTGTCTGGGCAAATGGATAATAACTTTAACTTCAATTTGAGTTAAAGAAATAAAAGAGAAATGTTTAAGAGTCCAGGAGACTCTCTAGTTATCCTTACGGCAAGACCTAGGATAAGAGGAAAAAAAAATTGTTGCTAAAAGGCAAAGATTAAAAGCAAGCTAAAAGTGGCTAAAAGCATAAAGAAAATGTAATTGGCGCCTTCGAATTTGAGACTCGTCAAGTGGAGCAGGACTCCCTGGGCAGTGACCCGTCGGACGAGGTACTTTCGAATGGCTAAAAGTGAAAGCAATGAGCTAAATGCTCAAAGAAAAGAGAAAGTGATTTGCCAGTGGCAAAAAGGGAGCTATAAGCCTGAATAAGAAAGGAAAGCAAGTGTTCAAAGGCAAAGAGGCTAAGAACTAAAGTAGAAAGAAAAGAAAGAAAATATAAAAAGATAAAATGGGCGTACCTTCGGGGGTGAAACGTAGATCTTGTCGGAGCCATGGGCAGTGTCCCTCTCCCGGGCAGTGACCCGTATGACAAGTTCCCCGTTGGGCGGGGTAACACTTGCGGGTGTTATCGGCAACCTTAGAAATCTTATCTTATGGTAGCAAGACTACCGGGCTCGGGCCCGTTGGATAAGAATTTCCGAGGGTTAACTTGAACTAAAGCACCAGAATCTAAAGAATAAAGAAAAATAGAGTGGCCAAGGTGGCCGGGTTAGTTGGACCCTGTATTCAGCGGCATAGTGGCCGAGTTGGTGCTTAGCAGCCTAGTGTGGCTAGACAGAGTAGTGCTAGGTAGATGGTTATACACAGATAGTGTAGTGATATGTTATATTGCATAGCTGCATTTTGATATTGAGGATTTAGTTTCCTAGCACTATTATTATTGCTTCCATTGGACCAAGTGGTGTAGGACACTTTTTCTCGGTGGTTGAACCCACTGGGAACTCTGTCAGGAGTTCTCACACCCCTTGGGTGACCCCCCCCCCCCCCCCCCCCCCCCCCCGACAGGTGCGGGTATGGATGCAGCGGACGAGACGGTTCAGAGGCAGACGGCGAGGTATGCGACAGGGGCAAGGGCCCAGCAGCATAGAGACCTAGAGGGTCTAGCAGAGGTATCCCATTTTTATATTTCTCGAGTGAACCTTGTATGGTGAGGAAATGATGTAAAAGAATTGTAATAATTTTATTTGCAAGCTCAGAAATGTAAAGTGTAATAAATTTAAGTTATGGTTCACTCTGGTAGGCTTTCATTTTCGCATTAACTAATTGTTGTTGAATGAAAGTTTTAAATTTGTAGTGATTTTAGTACTCTGATATTGAGCTTCCGCATACACTTGTTGTGTTATTATGGATGTTACCGTTCCTTTCGGGTAGGAAAAGGTCTTACCCGATTGGCGGGTCTGTTGGCGTGCCCGAACCGTACAAATTGGCGGACTCGGGGCGTGACAGAATGTGGCATGTGTTTATTGATGTGGACTTCATGTGGGCATATGTTAATGTTGGAGCTTCTATGTAATTGTGTATTTTGGTGTGCTGGGAGCATAAGAATTGTGTTGTGGAATCATTTTGGGCTGAAATTTTGGTGTGAACCTGTAGAATGCAAGCAGATTTATGGTTTATTGTGCATAAGTGATCATTAATTTAATTAATGGGTTAATTGGAACACTTAATGTGCTGTGAGCCTTTGTGGATTCTTGGAGCTTGCAAATTATGTGTAAGTTATATGTTTAATTATGATGGATTTAATTATGCAAAATTGGTACTGTAAGGTGGAATTAAGGGATGGTGTATGTGTGGACATGGTTTATTGTGTGCAGATTGGAGCTTCTTGTATGCTGGGGATTTTTGTGAGAGTAATTGAGGTGTATGTGTTTTTAGGTGTGCTGTTGAGTGTGTGTGGGTGGATTTTTGGATTTTAAGAGTTCTGGTGGTGTATTTTGACAGTGGAGTGCATTGTTTGCGCGCCGGATTTTTGTAATGGACTTAGAGGAATTATTCAAACTTCCGGGGTTTTTCCGGGTTTCGCGGCAGTGTGCGAGCGCGCGCGGCGGTTTTCGGATTTTCATCAGTTCGAGGTATCGGCACTACAACAACTTCAGCGTTGCCTGCGGAAAGCGTTCCAGGTGGGTTGGAATTTCTCCAAATTGTATGGAATGCCCTTTAATGCTCCTGAATGCAATTTGATCATATTTATTATGCTATTTTCACTGTTTTACATCTGATAGTTGCATGGAAATTTTTAGAAAATTATGTAGAACCCCAGATTATTTTTAGTAGACTCCTGATACCATATGACACTAGGTTTCATGTTTTGTTTGCATCCTATTTGCACCTGAACCATTTTAAAAAATGAGAAAAACTGTTTTTAAGGAAAAATCAATGTTTTCGAAAGTGGTTTTTAACTTATGAATTCGCCAGAGGTATGGCATAGGTTCAGGGTACTTCTGCCCTCGTGCCTGGGGGGCCGAGGTGTCTCTTTTTGAGCTTTTGAGATGTGTATAGTGTCATTTGAGTTTTGAGCCTTGGAGGAGTTTATTCTAGATCATGGGATGTGTTCTGATTTATTGGTGGAGGTGGTTCTCCCACCTAGCTTTGAGGATTTCGGGGTTCTGGCAGATCGAGTCGTGAAGGTTTCCCGACTTAGCCATGGGTTATGCATTATCAGATTGAGTCGTCGAGGTCTCTCCGACATAGCTTTGAGATCGTGTGGGCATTTCCTGATCGAGTCGAGGGGTCTTTCACCGACCGAGTTGTGCTTTTGAGCTCGTGATACCGATCTGTTTGATCGAGGATTATAGCCTTCTGAGCCTGGCATTATATGCCAGTTATGAGATATTGAGATATTTGAGTTCGCGGGGTCGCTCCCCGCGAGCTATGCTCCGGATGTGATGATGATACCGAGCCTGACGAGACTGCGATGTGATTACTGAGATAGTCCTTGAGGGACACCCTACGTAAGACCAAGTCCTATTTGGGCGTAGTGGCAGTAGATGAGCGCAGGTTTGACTGGTCCAAAAGGTGGGACAGTTATTGCGATTAGGTGATTTGTGTGAGTGAGTTTCATTGCATGTTCATAGATGAGTTTTCCTTTGAGCATAGTACTTGAGGCATGTTAGTAGTAGCGAGTGTATGCACATTTCATCATTAGTATAGTTTCTTGAGCATGATGATTGAGACATGATAGCTATAGTTCCTTTCAGCTTATCTATCTATCTATCTATCTGCATACCTATCTGTGTGCCTCTAGTAGACTTAGTGGGCATACCGTGGATATTGGGACGGTACCCACTGGGAACTACCTTTGCAGTAGTTCTCACACCCGCTGCGGTGACAGGTTTCCTGAGGCTGCTGTTCCGGCTTAGCTCGCGTGGAGACAGTGATCGAGGTGAGGACGTGGCCGTTTAGTTCCTTACCAGCATTGAGAGTCAGAGGTAGATGTACCCTGTATATTTTACGATTCCTCTTTTGTACTGGACAGTCTGAGAGATCAGTGAGGATTTTTGTATATACTTATCATTGTTGAGAGACTTGCTTTGAGGATTTGTTTTTATTCAGATGTTCAGTGATGTTTTATTGCTACTAGATTTACTTTCAGCTCTGATACATGTGTAGCTTTGGATCTTTTGCAGGGTACACGCTTCGTCTGTGAGGCAGTTTCCGCACAGACGGCGGATCTGTCGGCGAGCCCGGGTCGCAGTTCGACCCCGGGGCGTGACAGATTAGGGTGGTATCAGAGCCTAGGTTGTAGGTCATTGAGGACTTAGAAACCCTAGGCTATTGGATGGACAGTAGGATGACCGTCGTGAGAGATGTGACTTTAGCGAGAGCCCTTATTGAGTTTGTACCTCCCCAGAGGATTGGGGCGAGTTATTTTATATGTTATTCCTCTAAAGATAATTATGTTGGCTGCAGACGACATAATGCTTTAGTATGGGTAACATGTTTCTGACTTTCGCTTGATTGGGTCGAGAGAGTTTTTGGTCCTAATGTTTATTTTGTTGCAGTGGTTTTCGATGCTTCCGAGACGCCGTGCAGCGGCGAGGGCGCGTTTGACCTTGGATGAGGAGCTCGTATAGCGGGAAGCTAAATGGATAGAGCCAAGTGAGGCCTGAGAGATTCCGACCCAAGCAGTCCTGATTTTGAGGCGATGCGGCGCCAGGATGAGAACATGGAGCGCGTGATGCGCAGGCTTGAGCCGAGAGCATCTTCCGGGGTATCGCTAGTAGTACTTCCAGCCACGACATCGTCGATTTCGACCCTGATCGCACCACTGATGGTGCAGGAGCAGCGAGAGTTGCTGACCGGTGGTTGTACTTCACCCAGTTCCATTCCCTGCAGATTTCGGGATTGAGTTTGGAGCCTTGGGAGGCCGAGAACTGGATCGCTGCTATGGAAGAGCTGTTCGAGGATTTGTTCATCCTGGAGAAGCATCAGGGCGCTTGGTCATGTACTTTTGGATTAGGACGCCGAGAGTTGGTGGCGTCGAGTTGTCCGGTTGGACCATCGGGAGCGCAGTTGGGGACTTGGAGCGAGTTTCTACGATTGATGAGCTGAGTAACCCATGCCGCCCAGGATGAGGCTCAGAAAGTTGATCATGTTTGTGAGGGGACTGCATTAGGATATCTATCACCTGGGGCATTCTCGGCGAGCGCCGACTTGGGATGCAGTGAGGATGCATACTCGATGGATTGACCAAGGTCAGAGATCCTGTCCGGAAGGGACGGAGAGCTAGGGACCAGCTCCAGTAAGAGACGTCCAGCATCGTCGGATTTTGGGATAGCTGAGTGGATCAGGTTGCCATGATTCCAGTCTCAGGATCATGGATCTCAGATGAGACAGAGACCAGGAGGTACTTGACAGTCGAGGCACCAACAGCAGTGACAGGATATTTTCAGGCAGAATGTCCCAGAATAGTGCTCATGGTTGCCGCTTGCGACGGTATCCCCACTACCCCTTCAGGACGAAGAGGTTCATCCGTTATACCGACAGGCTGATGGAGCCGTCATGCCGAGGCAGTTAGAGAGATGGCCACCAGCATCTATTTGTTGAGTTTGTGCAGCCGGCTGGAGAGCGCCAGGTTAGTGGATCACATTTTTCTAGGTGTGGTTTCCTTCGGTCGTCGAAGTTAGAGCTTGTTGATGCCGACACAGCTTGCGCATGTTTCAGTGAAGCAGGGGTAGCTTCGTGTGGGCCAGAGATAGGACTGTTGGTTTGTGCACATGAGGAGCAGGTCCCAGTTCATGTTTGTCACATGGATGAGTGTTGCCAGTCCTGCCCAGTGCTGATAGGATTTTGGATCTGACCGCTGAGTTTAGTTCTCCAACGGTTTTGAGATGTTGTTATGGGGTTGGGTAGTTTTTTTTTTTTTGGCTATCCCAATTTATGCTTTTATGGACTGTCAAGAGAGGACATTGACCCTCCGTGGACCTGGTCAGGAGGAGTGTATTTATAGAGGAAGCTAGAGCACGACGGAGGTTGAGTAGTGATCGTATCGCTTTGCGAGCGACCCGCAGAAGAGGTGCTTACGGCGGCACCAGGACTAAGGAATATCTTTATCGCCCGTGTGATCCCGGGTGAAAGTCTACCTGATCTGATATTGAAGCCGCCGCTTAGTGAGTTTGAGATCGAGATAGCAATTGACGTGGTTTTGGGAGCTGCGCCGATTATGGTAGCACCTATTGGAGTATCACCCGCGAGACAGAAAGTGAGAGCTGATAGTGCAGCTGCGGGATTAGATGGATCGAGAGGTCTATGTGACCCAGTACCACGTCGTGGGAATACGACAGTGAGGATCCGAGAGATGGATATTGAGTGTGATACCACACCGTGGATACACGGGGGTGATGCCACGCTGTTGGTGCACGGCAGTGACGCCACATTGTGAGTACACAACAGTGAGAGTTCTTTGATGGTTCGAGTACAGACAGACTCGGAAGGTGTTGCAGCAGATGCCTCTGTGAGAGTGGTAGCTTTATGGAACCATACAGCTGAGGGCTGTACACAGATGGTGTTCGGGACCCGGTAGGTGCATTATGAGTTTACAGTGTGTAAATGGACTGACTAATGCCCTTCCGCCCTTATGACTTGAGGATTAGGTTTATCCCAGCTGTGTTTGGACGGGTTGGTAGTAGTACCCGTCGTGGATATTGGATTTATTTTCCGAGGTAGCATAGAGCTGAGGAGCACTTGAGGATAGTGCTACAACTTCTAAGAGGGAAGAAGTTGTTTGCCAAGTTGATAAGGTATGCTTTTTTTTTTTTTTTTTTTTTTTTTTGACTTCGGGAGGTTGTGTTGTTAGGCCCAGTGATTTCTGCTACAAGAGGGACAGTGGACCCAACGAAGAGTGATGCCGTTGGGTTGGGCCTAAACCTATGATAGTGACTGAGGCCAGAAGTTCTGGACTAAGTAGGGCCTGTATAGCTTCGAGGAGTTAAAGCTGAGTATGATTTCAGCATCGATATGGATGATTGCCAGTGATAGAGAGAGCATGGAGTTATCCCTAGTCCCTCGAACCTGAAGTACTTGGTTACTCAGGAGGCTTTTGGTGGAGGCAACGCTGGTGGACAGAGTTATTGGGATTGTAAGGTTAATCGTATAGTATTATCCCGGCAAGGACCTGATGGTCAGTTACGCCTTGTCTAGGCAAGCAGGGCAACCTTGGGAAATGAGATGGTCGATCTGTGAGTGCCACTTTGAAAACTTGGATTTAAGAGTTGGAAATTTGGGGTATGTCCCCGATGTTGAATTTCTTTTCCTGTAAAGGGAGGTAAGAGTGCATTGTGGAGTTTTGAGCATTTTAGTTGCTAAGGAGCAACGGAGAAGTTATGCCAATTAGCGGCTTAGAGTTTGGATTTCACTTCTTTGGAATTGGACATGGAATTGAGCTATCTGGAGAGACCAATGTAAATCTGGCTTGTGAGACAAAGGAATTTTGCAGTCGAGTTATACCTTTGGTGAAGGTTCAGTGGAGCCATCGTGATGAGTGAGAACGTCCACCTGAGAGCCTGAGGTTGAGTTGAGTGTTTCCTATCCCCTTTTGATTTAGACACCCTCCTAAGTTATGGATTTATTCTGGTTTCGAGGACGAAACCCTTTTAAGGAGGGGAGAGTGTAGAATACCGGGATTTCGGATAGCGCACCTACCTCGCAGGATGGCGTGACGCGGAGAAACGCCTCGAGCATGTCCCATTTGTGACTTCAGATGAGTTCGAGATGACTCGGATCAACGCGGAAGCCCCAGCTTGAATCGGAATTTTCCGGGCTTTGTGCGCCGAAAGAGGACCTGCTTTGTTAGAGCCTCGACTCCACGGTGGTGTGCAGAAAATTGGTTAATACTTGGAACAGTTGTACTTTTTTATTACAGCGGAGTTCGGGAGGTTCCGGACTGACGCGGAGGACCCGAAGGCGAAAAGTGAGTTGGAACTGACAATTTCGGAGCCGGTTTTTGGATTTAGCACACCGACTCCACCGTTGAGCTTTTTGAGTGGGAAAAGCTTTGGACATGTGTATTTTCAGATTACAGCGGAGTTCGGGAGGTTTCGGACTGGTGCGGAGGCCCCGAAGCCAAAAAGTGAGTTAGAGTGGGCTAAAAAGGGATTATTTTAATTAATTAATTTTGGAAGTTAATTATTTGGCTTTAGCCTGTGTTATAGAGAAAGGAAAATAAGAGAGTGGATTAGAGAATGCAATTAAGTAGAGGAATAAGATATTTTTATTGGAGGTGCTTTTATTGCTGCCAACTACCACCTGACACCCTTAATTAAGCCCACCTTAATTAGCTTCGCCACATCATCGTCCCTTTCAAGAATGCAAAGCAGAGGATTGAGGGAAGAACAGAGGAAGGAAAGGAAGAAGAAGAAAGAGAAGAAGAAGAAGAAGAGAAGAGAAGGAGAAAAAGTTGGGAAAGAGAGGTTTTGCATGGGAAATGCAATGGTGGACCTACGGCCGGGAGCAGAGCGGAGAGCGCGACGGATTTGAGGGAGAGGTAAGCTCAGTTTTTTTTTTGGAGAATGAGAGCATGGATCTTTGAGTTGTGATTTGGGTTTTTGGTTTTTGGATGTTGTAGTGTGTGGCTGCTGTCCTTGGTGGGGGCAGGCTTGTTGTCCACAACAGGATCAGCAAGCGGCAGGAACTCTGCAGGTGCGCGCCGTAGAGGTGCGCGCTGCGGGCGCCGCGCGCAGGCGGGCGCCGCGCAGCGCGCAGGCGTGCGCGGGAGGTGCGCGCTGCGCGCAGCGCGCAGCGGCCGGGCACGAGGCGCGCGGCGCGCAGCAGGTCAGGGCGGCCCTGTGACACCCCCGGAATTTGGATTAGTCCTATATATAAATGATATAATAGGACTAAATCTCTAACCCAGCTATAGCATTTTGGATGGTAGCAAGATCCAAGAGGAACATGAGAGTTAAGCGTGCTAGAGCTAGTGTAGTTCTAGGATGGGTGACCCCCTGGGAAGTGGGGCGTCACAGTTGGTATCAGAGACATTCACCAGCCGGAAATGTGAGATGAGTCTCGGCTGAGCCAGGGTTATATAGCGGGTAGAGTGTGGCTCCCCGGCTAATGACCGTTGTAGGTGGAGTGCAGCTCCCTACAAGGTCGGCTAAGGCTAGCGAGACCAGTCTCACAACGTCTGGTGCTTGTGAGTGTGCTTGAGCCTGACGGGGACGTCAGGGCTTAAAGGGGGGAAGAATGTGACACCCCCGGAATTTGGATTAGTCCTATATATAAATGATATAATAGGACTAAATCTCTAACCTGGCTATAGCATTTTGGATGGTAGCAAGATCCAAGAGGAACATGAGAGTTAAGCGTGCTAGAGCTAGAGTAGTTCTAGGATGGGTGACCCCCTGGGAAGTGGGGCGTCACAGGCCCGCTGCGGGCCAGGGCGCCGCGCGGCGGGCCCAGGCAGCGCAGCGGCGGGCCCAGGTTGTGCAACGGCTGCAGCTTTAGCTCCCCTGCGGCAGCGGCTGGCTGCGGCTTGCGACGCATGTCGGCGCGCGGGGTTTTCGCGCTTTGGGCTTGGTTTTGACGCCGGCGACCGCGCGATTGACCGAGTATCCTCTAATTTTGGGTTTTTCCTTTTCTCCTGCAGTTGGTGGTGGCTTTGTTGGGAATTTGAGCTTGGGGCTGATACTGAGAGTGCATGGAAGCTGGCAGAGGATCGCATGAGAGTTTCGGTGCTTTCAGGTTTGAGTTGGCTGTGGAATTGGGTGGTTTGTAAGCTTGTGTTATAGTAGGTGCTGAAGCTTTTGTGTGAGTGTTTTGGTGTAGGTAATATTGTGTGTATGTGGGCATCTAATTTTTAGTATGCAGATTTTTATGGTGGACTTGTTTGGTGTTGTGGACTTGTGGGTGTGTACAAATGGAGCTTTTAACTGTGTTGTGGATTTTCTTAGAGGGTAATTGAGGATGTTGTGTGGAATGTGGCATGTGTTCATTGATGTGGACTTCATGTGGGCATATGTTAATGTTGGAGCTTCTATGTAATTGTGTATTTTGGTGTGCTGGGAGCATAAGAATTGTGTTGTGGAATCATTTTGGGCTGAAATTTTGGTGTGAACCTGTAGAATGCAAGCAGATTTATGGTTTATTGTGCATAAGTGATCATTAATTTAATTAATGGGTTAATTGGAACACTTAATGTGCTGTGAGCCTTTGTGGATTCTTGGAGCTTGCAAATTATGTGTAAGTTATATGTTTAATTATGATGGATTTATGTCACGCCCCCGGGGGTTTTTGGGTCTATCAAAGCGGAAATTCGTGTGTATCTTTTTTTTTTCTGAACAAGGTACATTAAACCTCATCCCCGGTGCGTGCCAGACCGCCACATACACAAAATTCTCCCTGTCCGCGGACAGAGTCTCCTTTGTATATGCACGGCGTCTCATTTACAACAACATACAACAATCATCAACCATCAACCATCAACCATACAATAGACATTCAACATCAAGCGGAATATTAAAGCGGCATCAATGTTTAGAAAGGATAAAGCCAGCAATTGCAAAACCCGTGCCCACATGGCACTTCGTTTTGAGAAAACCCTTTTCGAAATCATTTGGTTTATCATGAAAACATGCCGCATAAGAAACATCATCAGAAGAACCAAACTATAAAAGTACAACTCATCCACAGTGCCAAGTAATACATGTCCACGAATATTTCTACTCACAAGCAAATTAACTAACATGCGTAAAAGAGATGAGATAATGATAATAACCAAGCGTTTTGACTACGGTCCTCGCGACGCAGTCTCAACAATCTCCCGGGTAACGCCCCTCGTAGCGCCTTTCACGGAGTGGGTAAAGTCAGTGACAAACAAAGTAGATGTCTAACAACAATAAGGAATAAGGAGCAAACCGGAAACGCCGTAACCATTTCGCTAAAAACCCTGCACATATTAAGCTGGGCCCCGACCCCAGATTTATCAATTTAATTGGGCACCAACCCCAGAATATTTATCGGAGAGACCAAAGTCTCCCCTCGTGCGCAAGCACTCCTTTGATGCATTTAACCCCTTCCACGGTGCTGGTGTGCTATTCCCAGCGGGCGCGAAGGGGTCCTCACGGCTCCCACCCCTTTGTGAGGAACACGGGTCATACAAGACCACTCTTCCGGAAAAGTACACCCATGCGGAGGCCAATCCGCCTGTGTACGTGCAGCATCCCAAAACGGTTTTTGCCGAGATCAGCGTGTCATGAACATTGCGACCGCAGCCGCTTCAATTGTTAGATAATAACACAATTATGCGAAAGGTTAAACTGTCCATCTACTTTGTTAGATAAATTGAGAGCACTTTAATGACGATAGATGCACTTACTGCACTGGTTGTATTTACAGCAACCGTACCCACCTATTTGGAGAGAGATCGGAACACTCGAATCTTTCGCGCACCCCCGCTGCGCGTCTGGACCTAAAGAAAGTCCGCAAGGATAACCATAGTTAAAAGCGTGTACTTACATCCGAAAACATAAGACCCAATTTACTCCTTTGTTTTTGACGGAAAAGTCCAACATTGTCCGGTTGACGAAACGGAATTCCCGAGCCGCCGTCGCCGTCTGCCGGAGCCCCGCGCGGTTCAGAACCGCACGGCGTATCTCCGCGGACGATGCCCTCGCGGCGCGGTGCCCCGCGCGGGTTGCCCGTGCGACGGCCGCACGGTGCCCGCGCGGGTGCGGCCCGGCACGGCGCCCGCGCGGTTGCGGGTCCGTGCGGGGGCCGCCCGTGCGGCAGCCGCGCGGCGCCCGCGCGGTGCCCGCACGGGTGCGGGCCCGCGCGGGGGCCGCCCGCGCGGCGGCCCCGCGGCGATCGCGCGGTGCCCGCACGGGTGCGGGCCCGCGCGGGTGCCTCCCGCGCGGCCGCCGCGCGGCGCCCGCGCGGTGCCCGCATGGATGCGGGCCCGCGCGGGGGCCGCCCGCGCGGCAGCCGTGCGGCGCCCGCATGGATGCGGGCCCGCGCGGGGGCCGCCCGCGCGGCAGCCGTGCGGCGCCCGCGCGGCAGCCGCACGGCGCCCGCGCGGTGCCCGCAAGATTGCGGGCCCGTGCGGGTGCCTCCCGTGCGGCAGCCGCGCGGCGTCCGCGCGGTACCCGCATGGTTGCGGGTCCGCGCGGTGGCCGCGCGGCGCCCGTGCGGTGCCGTCCGTGACCCTCCTCCGTGCGATGCCCTAGCGGCATCGCGCGCCTCCGCCGTCCGTTCCGCGCCTTTTCAAGGAGACGACGTCGGCGACGGTGACGGATACGACGGAGAAAGCAAGAAAGCAAGAACTCAACGAAAAAGACAACGAACAAAATCCCAAATAATTTAAATAAATTATTTTACTAACCGAAGATCGACGGAAAGGTTATCCGGTCGTGTTCTTGTCTTCGGTTCGGCGTCCGGGAAGATCGGGCTCCTTCTCTGTCTCCTTTCCCTTTCTTCCGGCTAGGGTTTCGTCTTTTCCTTCTTTTTTTTTCCTTCTCTCCGATTAGGGTTTTTATTTTCTTTTCTTTTCCTTTCCGATATTCGGGATCCCTTATATAGTCGTACTTTACCTTTAATTAATTCCTCTTTAATTCGTACGTAAGAGAATTAATTAATTTTCCGTCTGGGATAATTAATTAACTAATTAATTATTCCCCACGAGATAAACCACCTTATCTCTAACGGGTGCAAGATATTTAGCACGGATTCCGATGCACGACTAATTACCGTATCACTTTGAATCCCGTTCAGGGGGTTCCCGATATCGGATTTCAGATCCGATCGCGCCGTCGGCTTTCTTTTTCCGCGCACAATTGCAGAAAAATACTAGCGTCCCACGATGGCCAACTTCAAGAATTGAATAATTCTATTTCACTTAAAGGCTTAAATGGCTACACGTAAGTCAAAAATACCCCGAAAGACCGGATCACTACAATTTAATTATGCAAAATTGGTACTGTAAGGTGGAATTAAGGGATGGTGTATGTGTGGACATGGTTTATTGTGTGCAGATTGGAGCTTCTTGTATGCTGGGGATTTTTGTGAGAGTAATTGAGGTGTATGTGTTTTTAGGTGTGCTGTTGAGTGTGTGTGGGTGGATTTTTGGATTTTAAGAGTTCTGGTGGTGTATTTTGACAGTGGAGTGCATTGTTTGCGCGCCGGATTTTTGTAATGGACTTAGAGGAATTATTCAAACTTCCGGGGTTTTTCCGGGTTTCGCGGCAGTGTGCGAGCGCGCGCGGCGGTTTTTGGATTTTCATCAGTTCGAGGTATCGGCACTACAACAACTTCAGCGTTGCCTGCGGAAAGCGTTCCAGGTGGGTTGGAATTTCTCCAAATTGTATGGAATGCCCTTTAATGCTCCTGAATGCAATTTGATCATATTTATTATGCTATTTTCACTGTTTTACATCTGATAGTTGCCTGAAAATTTTTAGAAAATTATGTAGAACCCCAGATTATTTTTAGTAGACTCCTGATACCATATGACACTAGGTTTCATGTTTTGTTTGCATCCTATTTGCACCTGAACCATTTTAAAAATCGAGAAAACCCGTTTTTAAGAAAAAATCAATGTTTTTGAAAGTGGTTTTTAACTTATGAATTCGCCAGAGGTATGGCATAGGTTCAGGGTACTTCTGCCCTCGTGCCTGGGGGGCCGATGGGTCTCTTTTTGAGCTTTTGAGATGAGTATAGTGTCATTTGAGTTTTGAGCTTTGGAGGAGTTTATTCTAGATCATGGGATGTGTTCTGATTTAATTGTGGAGGTGGTTCTCCCACCTAGCTTTGAGGATTTCGGGGTTCTGGCAGATCGAGTCGTGGAGGTTTCCCGACTTAGCCATGGGTTATGCATTATCAGATTGAGTCATCGAGGTCTCTCCGACATAGCTTTGAGATCGTGTGGGCATTTCCTGATCGAGTCGAGGGGTTTTTCACCGACCGAGTTGTGCTTTTGAGCTCGTGATACCGATCTGTTTGATCGAGGATTATAGCCTGCTGAGCCTGGCATTTTATGCCAGTTATGAGATATTGAGATATTTGAGTTCGCGGGGTCGCTCCCCGCGAGCTACGCTCCGGATGCGATGATGATACCGAGCCTGACGAGGCTGCGATGTGATTACTGAGATAGTCCTTGAGGGACACCCTACGTAAGACCAAGTCCTGTTTGGGCGTAGTGGCAGTAGATGAGCGCAGGTTTGACTTGTCCAAAAGGTGGGACAGTCATTGCGATTGGGAGATTTGTGTGAGTGAGTTTCATTGCATGTTCATAGATGAGTTTTCCTTTGAGGATAGTACTTGAGGCATGTTAGCAGTAGCGAGTGTATGCACATTTCATCATTAGTATAGTTTCTTGAGCATGATGATTGAGACATGATAGCTATAGTTCCTTTCAGCTTATCTATCTATCTATCTATCTGCATACCTATCTGTTGTGCCTCCAGTAGACTTAGTGGGCATACCGTGGATATTGGGACGGTACCCACTGGGAACTACCTTTGCAGTAGTTCTCACACCCGCTGCGGTGACAGGTTTCCTGAGGCTGCTGTTCCGGCTTAGCTCGCGTGGAGACAGCTGATCGAGGTGAGGACGTGGCCGTTTAGTTCCTTACCAGCATTGAGAGTCAGAGGTAGATGTACCCTGTATATTTTACGATTCCTCTTTTGTACTGGACAGTCTGAGAGATCAGTGAGGATTGTTGTATATACTTATCATTGTTGAGAGACTTGCGTTAAGGATTTGTTTTTATTCAGACGTTCAGTGATGTTTTATTGCTACTAGATTTACTTTCAGCTCTGATACATGTGTAGCTTTAGATCTTTTGCAGGGTAGACGCTTCGTCTGTGTGGCAGTTTCCGCACAGACGGCGGATCTGTTGGCGAGCCCGGGTCGCAGTTCGACCCCGGGGCGTGACACCGTTCCTCTCGAACGTGATCACTGATCCTTGGTCAACCGATCGAGCAAGTACAATCGCTGCATCTAAAGTCGGCACTCGCCGAGAATGCACAAAGAGATAGATATCCAGATGCAGTCCCATCTCTAACATAATCAACCTCTAAGCCTCATCCTGGGCGACAAGGGGTACACTGCTCAACCGTCGCGGAAACTCGCTCCATGTCTGTCACGCCCCGAGTCCGCCAATTTGTACGGTTCGGGCACGCCAACAGACCCGCCAATCGGGTAAGACCTTTTCCTACCCGAAAGGAACGGTAACATCCATAATAACACAACAAGTGTATGCGGAAGCTCAATATCAGAGTACTAAAAATCACTATAAATTTGAACTTTCATTTTATAAACAAACAGTTTAAGCGATAATGAAAGCATACAAGAGTGAACCATAACTTAAATTTATTACACTTTACATTTCTGAACTTGCTAATAAAATTATTACAATTCTTTTACATCATTTCCTCACCATACAAGGTTCACTCAAGAAATATAAAAATGGGATACCTCTGCTAGACCCTCTAGGTCTCTATGCTGCTGGGCCCTTGCCCCTGTCGTATATCTCGCCGTCTGCCTCTGAACCGTCGCGATCGCTGCATCCATACCTGAACCTGTGGGGGGGGGGGGACCCAAGGGGTATGAGAACTCCTGACAGAGTTCCCAGCGGGTTCAACCACCGAGAAAAAGTGTCCTACACCACTTGGTCCAATGGAAGCAATAATAATAGTGCTAGGAAACTAAAATCCTCAATATCAAAATGCGGCCATGCAATATAATATATCACTACACTATCTGTGTATACTCATCGACCCAGCACTACTCTGTCTAGCCACACTAGGCTGCTAAGCACCAACTCGGCCACTATGCCGCTGAATACAGGGTCCAACTAACCCGGCCACCTTGGCCACTCTATTTTTCTTTAATCTTTAGATTCTGGTGCTTTAGTTCAAGTTAACCCTCGGAAATTCTTATCCAACGGGCCCGAGCCCGGTAGTCTTGCTACCATAAGATAAGATTTCTAAGGTTGACGATAACACCCGCAAGTGTTACCCCGCCCAACGGGGAACTTGTCATATGGGTCACTGCCCGGGAGAGGGACACTGCCCATGGCTCCGACAAGATCTACGTTTCACCCCCGAAGGTACGCCCATTTTATCTTTTTATATTTTCTTTCTTTTCTTTTTACTTTAGTTCTTAGCCTCTTTGCCTTTGAACACTTGCTTTCCTTTCTTATTCGGGCTTATAGCTCCCTTTTTGCCACTGGCAAATCACCTTCTCTTTTCTTTGAGCATTTAGCTCCTTGCTTTCACTTTTAGCCATTCGAAAGTACCTCGTCCGACGGGTCACTGCCCAGGGAGTCCTGCTCCACTTGACGAGTCTCAAATTCGAAGGCGCCAATTACATTTTCTTTATGCTTTTAGCCACTTTTAGCTTGCTTTTAATCTTTGCCTTTTAGCAACAATTTTTTCTCTTATCCTAGGTCTTGCCATAAGGATAACTAGAGAGTCTCCTGGACTCTTAAACATTTCTCTTTTATTTCTTTAACTCAAATTGAAGTTAAAGTTATTATCCATTTGCCCAGACACCCTATGACCTTCTAGGGTTATATTTGATCAACTCTTTAAACTGGGGATCTCATCCCACATTTCTGATTCCTCACTGAATCCTAGAGTTAACTAAACTCTGTTTTCCTGCTCCACCATTAACTTAGAGTTACACTGACTCTAATTCCATGTTCCACTGTTATCTTAGAATTACATTGACTCTACTTTTCTGTTTTCCCTTTCATATCTCCACACTTGATCCACCTTTTCCATCCTTCTGATTCCTTACTGAATCCTAGAGTCAACTTGACTCTATTTTTCCTGTCTGTGAGTTTAAACTCTTCTAGCTCAACTTAGGTTCCCTTTACCTAAGTCCCATGTCATACTTGTCCTAGAGTTCCATGACTCTATGCTGACCTCTAGTTCACCTTAGGTTTCCTTTACCTAAGTTCCATGTCATACTCATCCTAGAGTTCCTTGACTCTATGTTGAACACTAGTTCTCCTTAGGTTCTCTTTACCTAAGTTCCATGTCATATACACCTAGAGTTTTCTGACTCTATGTTGATCACTCTATCCAGTGTCCTTAGGTTATCACCTAAGACCATGCCACTCGTCCAATCCTAGGATAGCTCCTAGTTCAATGTCACTCGTCAAACCCCTAAACTAGATTTTCTCCTAGTCTTACTACCAACAAGTTCTGTTCCCTTATGTCACATGATTCCTAGGGTTGTACCCTAACATGATCACAGTCATCACATAATTATTCATTTCTACGCATGCAATTATTTTCATATCCATCATAAAAATAATATTTATCATCTATGCATGCAATTATCAGCAATTTAGATAAGTCAAGAATTGCATTTTTCCCCTAATTCTTTTTAGACATGCAGATTAATTATCTCCTTTTTGGCAACCAACAGTTGCATTTTCCATCTGTGTCCATCTACACATACTAGTTTATCCCCTATTTGGATAAATCATAAATATCACTTTTCCTCTAAATTTCTCTACACATGCACATATATCATCTGCCTTTGGCAACTAACAGTTGCACTTTTCATCTGTATTTCTCTAAACATGCAATCTTAATCATAATTACCTAACGCCTCTAACAGGCTACTATCATGCTTCTAGATCAAAAAGCAAAGGAGCAAGGGGAGAGGTCACCCAATTTCGGCAGAATCCCCCACCTTGTGGTGTCCCCAATTGCTTGTAGACACTTGCAATTGCTCTTCGCACGATTCCACTTGTTCCCTCGAGCTTGCACGCAAAACGGTGCACCTCCCTCGAGTCCGCACGCAAAATGGTGCACGTCCACGAAATCTGCACGCAAAACGGTGCACGTCAATAAAACCCACACGCAAAACGATGCGCGACACTTCAGTCAGCACGCAAAACGATGCGCGTCAACTCAACCTGCACGCAAAACGGCGCACGTACCTCAGGTTTGCACCCAAAACGGAGCATGCTTCTCTTAAGGTTGCACGCAAAACGGTGCACGTCTTTTCTAATCCTGCACGAAAAATGATGCATAATATTAGGGTCGGCACGCAAATCGGTGCGCAACAACACGATCGGCACGCAAAACGGTGCACTTTTCTCTAGCCCTGCACGCAAAATGATGCGTCATATTAGAGACTGCACACAAAACGGTGCATTTTTCTACAACTTGCACTCAAAACGAGACGCGCCAAAAATACCCACGACAGTCCATGCAGCAACGGTACAGTAGAACTCGGTCCCTAACACGCAAAACGGCACGTGGTTAAATCTAATGTCCAAACTAATGTCTCAAAACTGTGCCAAAAATACCGTAAAAATAAAGCGCGGGACTTACCCGACCGCGCCGCCGCCGCCAAAACGCCCCCAATCGAAAGCCTCGCGCGCTCCACGAGACCCACGACGCCATGCCGCAACACCTCCCAACCTCTCCCTCACTCTCCCTCACTCTCGGTTGGAGAAGAAAGGAAAAAGGAGAAAAAATGGAGATGCGGGGAGGAAGAAGAAGAAGAAAAGGAGGGAGAGAGGGAAGGGTGGTCCACGGACCACCGGTCTACGGTGCACCCGTCGGTCTACAAGACCCAGTCGGGTGCACCCGGTCCAGGCATGCACGCGCACCTGGCGCCCCCTGTTGACCCGCGCCCAAGTGCGCTCCAGCTGTGCGCCTCGCGCAGCGCGCCGCGCGTCTTGGAAATCCGTTTTCGTCCCGTTTTCTGTCCATTTTTCGTCCGTTTCCGTCCAAATTTGACAGACGACTTCGTTTCAGCTTAATTTACTACAAAAAATTTTAAATTTTCAGTTTGGGCCATTTCTGGGCCACCAAAAGCCTCGCTGTATCTAGAATCATTGGCGGACCCCGTTCTCACAATCCGGGTATCCTATCAACCCGAAATTTTTACTGTGTCCTTAAAACATAATTACGAAGCTCCCCAAATTTTCTCAGAATTTTTCGACACTGTTGGCGGAGCCCGTTTTCACTATCGGGTATCCGATCAACGCGAAACTTTTTCTGTGGTCTTAAAACATATTTACGGGGCTCCCGTAATTTTCTCGGAATTTTCTGACACTGTGAATTTTTCACTAAAAATCTGGGCCCCCTTTCTCAAATAAATTTTTAGATCTCTCCATTTTAACCCGATTTGGGCCCAACTCGCGTCCACATATTCTTTACTTCCCTAACTTTCATAACACTAGTATTTCATACCACCTTTATTTACATTTATTTATGTGCCGAAAATTCGGTACTTTACAAGGTCATCAACTGCGCTCCCGGTGGTCCAACAGGACGAACTCGACGCCACCGACTCTCGGCGTCCTTATCCAAAAGTGCATAACCAAATGCACCTGCTGCTTCTCCTGAATGAATAATTCTTCAAATAACTTTTCTATAGCAGCAATCCAGTTCTCGGCCTCCTAAGGCTCCAAACTCGGTCCCGAAATCCACAGGGGAAGGTACTGGCTGATGTACAACAACTAATCAGCAACTCTAGCTGCTCCTGCACTACTCACAGTGCGATTTGGGTCGAAGTCGACGATGTCACGGCCGGAGGTACCAGTGGCGATACCCCGGGAGATGCTCTTACCTCAAGCATGCGCCTCACACGCTCCATGTTCTCTTCCTGGCGCCGCATCGCCTCAAACACCTAGCTACCTGGGACCGTAACTTTCAAACCTTACTCTGCTCTGTCCATTCAGCCTCCCGCTATTCGGGCTCCTCATCCAGGGTCAAACACGCCCTCACCGCTGCACGGCGTCTCGGAAGCATCGAAAACCACTGCAACAGAACAAACATTAGGACCAAGAACTCTCTCGACCCAATCAAGAGACAGTCTAGAACATGTTACCCATACTAAAGTATTATGTTGTCTGCAGCCAACATAATCATCTTTAGAGAAATAACATGTAAGATCACTCGCCCCAATCCTTGGGGGAGATACAGACTCAATCAGGACTCTCGCTAAAGTCACGTCTCTCACGACAGTCGTCCTACTGTCCAAACAAAAGCCTAGGGTCTCTAAGTCCTCAACGACCTATATTCCTAGGCTCTGATACCACCCTAATCTATCACGCCCCGGGGTCGAACTGCGACCCAGGCTCGCCAACAGATCCGCCGTCTGTACGGAAACTGCCGCACAGACGAAGCATCAACTCTGCAAAAGATCTATAGCTAAACATGTATCAGAGCTGAAAAAGAACTAATAGCTATAGAAATCAACTGAACAACTGGATAAATAAAAATCCTCAATACAAAGTCTGTCTAGCTATGAAAAATAAAAACAATCCTCACAAGTCTCTCAGAAAGTCCAGTACAAAAGTGGAATCATAAAAATACCGGGTACATCTACCTCTGACTCTCAATGCTGGTAAGGAACTACTCGGCCACGTCCTCACCTCGATCAGCTGTCTCCGCGCGAGCTAAGCCGGAACAACAACCTCAGTAACCTGTCACCGCAGCGGGTGTGAGATCTACTGCAGAAGGTAGATCTCAGTGGGTACCGTCACCAATATCCACGGTATGCTCACTAAGTCTACTGGAGGCAAACAGATAGGTATGCAGATAGATAGATAGATAAAAGGTAAGCCGAAAGAAGACTACAGCTAAAATGTCTCAACCATCATACTCAAAAAGGGAATTCTATCATAAACATGCTATGCATACCCTCGCTACTGCTAAAAATACCTCAGTATCAATGCTCAAAGGAAAGATCCATCTAAGAACATAATATGTAACCACCCGCTCATATCACCCAATCTCAATGACTGCCACATCGGGTCCAGTCAAGCCTGCGCCCCCCTAGTGTATCAACTAGGGCCCCTAGTGTATCAACCAGGGTGTCCAATCGAACTATCTCAATCTCAAAGCGAACTCTAGTGTATCAACTAGTCGCATCATCAACACGCATCCGGAGCGTAACTCGAGGGGAGCGACCCCACCGAGCTCAAGTATCACATCTGTCTCAACTGTCTCAACAAGCGGCACATGCAGGCTATGATCCACGATCAAACAGATCGAAAACTCAATGCTCAAAAGCACAACTCAGTCGGAAAAGACTCCACGACTCAACAAGAAATGCCCAAATCCTCACATAATCTGTCGGAGAACCCTCTACGACTCAATCTGATAATGCACGACCCATGGCTTAGTCGGGAAACCTCCACGACTCGATCTGCCAGAACCCCAAAACTCTCATAACTAAGTGGGAGAACCACCTCCACTATCAAATCAGAACTGAAAAAGAAAATAACCCCTCATCCTCTCACAGTAAGGAACAAAAATAACCAAGAACTGAAAAAGAAAATAACCCCACACCTTGGCTTCGCCGATAATGGAGGAGGAAGGAGGATCGTCCCCGTGCTCGTCGCGAGGAAGGAGAATCGTCCCGTTCACGTCATCATGGTTCCTCACGCCGATCGTCAGATGGTGGGAAGAATATAGGAGAACCGGGGTTTCTCCCGCGCTCCTCAGAAAAGCCCTAACGCCCGAACCAAAAAAAGAGATGAGAAGTGGGAATGAGCCCTAATCCCCAAACTCAAGACTTAGTCGATCGGGTGCGAACCAGGGGTCCAATTTACCTTGAAAAACATGCCGATCACCCGCACGCCTTTTGATGCACCTGAAACTACTAGTAACAAGGGAAGGTGATAGCCTATGCTTTCAGGCAACTGAAGGAATATGAAAAGAACTACCCGACACACGATCTAGAGCTGGCCGCAGTTGTTTTTGTTTTAAAGCTTTGGAGGCACTACCTCTTTGGTGTCCACTGTAATGTGTTCTCAGACCACCAAAGTCTTAAATACCTATTCACCCAGAAGGAATTAAATTTGCGGCAGAGACGGTGGTTGGAGTTGCTGAAGGATTACGATCTATCAATTCAATACCACCTCGGGAAGGCAAATGTAGTAGCAGACGCTTTGAGCAGGAAGGGGCAATTGGAAGGGACATCAGCGGGCATGATCACTGAGCAATTTGACTTGATCGCGGAGTTCTCTCGATTGAGGTTAGAAGTGGTGCCAGCAGGAACGGTCGCGCGACTTTTGACCTTGATTGTCAAAACTACGCTCTTCGAGAAGATCCGGAAGGGGCGACAGACCGATTCTCACTTACAGCTCGTCCGAGTCAGGATTTCCCCGAACCAGGAGAGCGATTTTTCGGTGGGGGACGACGGCACCCTATGTTTCCGGACGGATTTGCGTGCCCGATTCGTCGGATTTGAAAGAGGAGATTTTGTCGGAGGCACACCGAGCCCCCTATGCGGCGCATTCGGGGGGTACGAAAATGTACAGGGACCTCAAGCAGACCTTCTGGTGGCCTAAACTGAAAGGGGATGTGACACGACACGTAGCTCACTGTCTAGTCTGTCAGCAGATAAAGGCCGAACACCAGCGACCGGCGGGAAAGTTGCAGCCTCTACCAGTACCAGAGTGGAAGTGGGATCGAATCACCATGGATTTTGTCACGGGATTCCCACGTTCGCAACAGGGGCACGACGCAGTCTGGGTCATAGTGGACCGGTTAACCAAGTCAGCCCATTTCCTGCCTATTCATACGACCTGGACCCGAGATCGGTTAGCTCAAGCCTACATCAGCGAGATCGTGAGGTTGCACGGGGTGCCAGCATCGATCACTTCAGATAGGGACACGCGATTCGTCTCGAACTTTTGGCAGAGTCTACAACGGGCTCTGGGGACCAAACTGCAGTTTAGCACAGCCTTCCACCCCCAGACGGACGGCCAATCCGAGCGGGTGATACAGATTCTCGAGGACATGCTTCGCGCCTGTGTGCTTGATTTGGGAGACGGATGGTCACGCTACCTACCCCTCGTGGAATTCGCCTACAACAACAGCTACCAGGCCAGCATACAGATGGCGCCATATGAAGCCTTATACGGGAGACGTTGTCGATCCCCGATCTGTTGGGACGATTTAGGGGAAAGGAAGTTCTTGGGACCAGATTTGGTAGAAGAGACCGAAGAGAAGGTACGCCTCATCAGACAGCGTTTACTGACCTCCCAAAGTAACCAAAAGTGCTACGCAAACCAAAGGCGCCGCGACTTGGAGTTTCAAGTGGGGGAGCACGTGTTACTACGAGTCTCACCATCCAAAGGAATTAAGCGATTCGGGCTGAGGGGCAAGTTGAGCCCACGGTTTGTGGGACCATTTGAGATCTTGGAGCGCATCGGCCTGGTGGCTTACCGCCTAGCCCTACCGCCAAACCTCGACCGAATCCATGATGTGTTCCACGTTTCAATTCTACGGAAATACCTCCCTGACCCATCGCATGTATTAGACGGTACTACTCTCGAACTTAAAGAGGACCTGAGCATCGAGGAAACACCGGTACGGATCTTAGCAAAGGAGAGTAAAACGCTGCATAACCGAACAATCCCCTACGTGAAGGTGCTCTGGAGCAACCATGAAGAGCGTGAAGCGACTTGGGAACTGTAGTAAAAAATGAGGGAATGCTACCCTGACCTTTTCACCGCGACCTAGGAACAGCGTAGGTTTGACAATCAAGGTCAAAAGTCGCGTGACCGTTCCTGCTAGTACCACTTCTAACCTCAATCGTGAGAACTCCGCGATCAAGTCATCCTGCTCAGTGATCGTGCCCGCTGATGTCCCTTCCAATTGCCCCTTCCTGCTCAAAGCGTCTGCTACTACATTTGCCTTCCCGGGGTGGTATTGAATTGATAGATCGTAATCCTTCAGCAACTCCAACCATCGTCTCTGCCGCAAATTTAATTCCTTCTGGGTGAACAGGTATTTAAGACTTTGGTGGTCCGAGAACACATTACAGTGGACACCAAAGAGGTAGTGCCTCCAAAGCTTCAAAACAAAAACAACTGCGGCCAGCTCTAGATCGTGTGTCGGGTAGTTCTTTTCATATTCCTTCAGTTGCTTGGAAGCATAGGCTATCACCTTCCCTTGTTGCATCAGTACACCCCCAAGGCCGATCCGTGACGCGTCGCAGTATACTTCGTAATCCTCTCCGGGTGTCGGTAGTACAAGTACTGGTGCCCTGGTTAGCCTTTTCTTAAGTTCTTCGAAGCTCTCCTAGCATTGAGCCGTCCACACAAATTTTTCTCCTTTCTTGGTCAACCGGTTCAGGGGGGCAGCAATCTTCGAGAAACCCTCGACGAAGCGTCTATAATAACCCGCCAGGCCCAAGAAACTGCGGATCTCCGTCACTGTAGTCGGCGGCTGCCAGCTGATCACCGACTCCACCTTCTTGGGATCCACTGCAATTCCCTCCGCCGAAACCACGTGGCACAAAAATCCCACTTCGCGCAGCCAGAATTCACATTTCTTCAGTTTAGCGAACAACTTATGATCCCTGAGAGTCTGGAGAATGGTCCGCAAGTGGTCCTCGTGCTCCTCGTCGGTAGATGAATAGATCAGGATGTCATCGATGAAGACCACCACGAATCGGTCTAGGAAGGGCAAGAGGGTTACCACCAAATCCCAAGGGCAAGATAGCCTCCCTAGCCTTATCGGGCAAGAGGGCACAAGGCTATCGGCCTCCAGAGGCCTACCCGCGGTTTGGACCGTCAAAAGACTCCGGAGAGGTCTCTCCCCAAAACCATGTGCACAAACAAAATCACAAGATACGAAAGAGTGGGTTGCTCCGGTATCAAAAAGAGTTCTAGCACGAAAATTTGAAACTGAAGTAATACCTGCCACAACGTCCTCCGGCGGGTCCGTCTCCTGGCGGGTCATCGAATACACCCTCCCGCCCGGCTGCGGTTGCCTTTCCCCCTCTCGTCGTGGTGCAGGGGGTCTAGTGGCCGATCCCATAGGAGCTTTCCCCCGTCCCGCATACTGCGGCGAAGGCGTGGAAGCTGCTGATGATGCTGTTCCCAGGGTCAAGGGGCAGTTGCGGCGAAAGTGCCCCTGCTTGCCGCAACGGAAGTAGTGATCCTGTCTTTGGGAGCACTCTGTCACTGGGTTCGCCCCTCCGCATATCACACAAGGCCTGTCCGCCGGCCTCGGTCCTCCCGTTGGTGCGCTCCTGGCTCCCTGCTGTGGTCTCCACCGCTTAGGGGGTCGGCTCCCGCTGGAAGGGCCTCCCCCGGAGTACTGTTGAGGTCGCTTCTTGTCCTCCTGCTGGGTGGGGCCCTCCCTTCGGGCGCGCGTAACAGCGAAACCGCGCTCCACGATCATGGCCCTGTCGACCACCTTCTGGAAGGTGTGTAAGTCTGCCGTTTGCACCACCTGGAATATGTCGCTGCGCAACCCGTCCACGAAGAGCTGAGCCTTGTGAGACTCATCCCTTATAACGAAGGGGACGCAGTTGGCCAGTCTCACGAACTCTCGCTGATACTCCATGACTGTTCTGCTCCCCTGCCTGATGTGGTTTAAGTCGTCCTCCAACTTTCGCTTGACGCTGTTGGAGAAGAACGCCCCGAACACCTCCTGCTTGAAAGTTGTCCACGATGGGAGGGCGGTGCCCTTTGAGGAGTCAGGGCGCACCGTCTTCCACCACATGCGGGCGTTCCCCTCGAGGAATTGGACCACCAGGGGAACCCGCTCGTACTCTTCCATCAGCAAGTCCTCGAACAGCTTCTCCATCGTATCCACCCACTTCTCGACGACCCAGGGGTCGGTCGTCTCCCCCTCGAACATCGGTGGGTCATACTTCTTGAAGTCTGCAAGGTTGGCTCGCACGCGGTCCCGCTCAGTCAGTGGAACTGACCCTCCCCCCGTGGCAGCGGCGGCCACAGCGGGGGAAGGTGTCGCCACGGTCTCCCCCAGGGAACCCCCGGTAGTGGTCCCCGGCGCCGGTCCCGTAGCCGTTGTCGAAGGTGCTGCCGCTGGCGCCGTGGGCTGGACTGACGGTACCTCGGCTGTCGCGGCCTGTGGAGGGGCCGCCCCCGTCCCGGCGTCCGTCACCGGCGGTCCCGTCGCTGGCGCTGCTGGCCCCTGTGGAGGGGCCTGGGCGACCACCACTGTCGCAGCTGGCTGCTGTTGCGTCAACTGACGCACGTGGTTCATGAGGGTCGCTAGCTGCCCTGCCATCTCCCGCAGTTGTTGCCGCAGGAGTTGGTTCTCCGCGGCCGTCGACGCTGTCGCGTCAGCCCCCTTGTCCTCGGCCGATGATCTAGTTCGGGCCATGCTCTGTACACACACACAAAACCTAAGTCATCTCTAGACTCCGCTAGCCTAGAAATCATCCCCCTATCGAGAAAAGGGACATAAACTTTCTCCCCCCCCGATCACTCGCGCTCTACGCTTCTATGCCATGTTCATTCCATTCATTAGTAGCTAAGTGAGGTATCTTTGTGGATGTCGGGCACCGACTGTTGTGATTAAAGAAAGTCTCTGATCCTGCCTCTAGGAGCACTCTGTCACTGGGTGCGCCCCTCCGCATATCACACAAGGCCTGTCCGCCGGCCTCGGTTCTCCCGTTGGTGCGCTCCTGGCTCCCTGCTGTGGTCTCCACCGCTTAGGGGGTCAGCTCCCGCTGGAAGGGCCTCCCCCGGAGTACTGTTGAGGTCACTTCTTGTCCTCCTGCTGGGTAGGGCCTTCCCTTCGGGCGCGCGTAACAGCGAAACCGCGCTCCACGATCGTTTCCCTGTCGACCACCTTCTGGAAGGTGTGCCCGTCCACGAAGAGCTGAGCCTTGTGAGACTCATCCCTTATAACGAAGGGGACGCAGTTGGCCAGTCTCACGAACTCTCTCTGATACCATCTTAATCTGTCACGCCCCGGGGGTTTTATTAAGCGGAAGACAACCAACAGAATGTATGAATTTTTGGTATACATTTTTTTTTTGAAAGTCCTTTCTCCCCGGTGCGCGCCCAGACCCGCCGCATACACAGATTTACCCCGCAAACGGGCAGAGTCTCCTCTGTATATGCACGGCGTCGCAGTATTACAAAGATTCAATCATTCAATCATTCGATCATTCAGTCACAACAGTTACCAACAGGAGCATACAAGACTAAGGAATTCTTAAGGCCGATTGAGTTGAAAGGGTAAATCCACAAGTTTTGAAAGCGGTGCCCACACGGCACCCAGGTTTCTAAAACAGTTTTCGAAATTCATAAATCCACAAGGTTTTGAAATCGGTGCCCACACGATACCCAGATTTTTAAAGTAGTTTTCGCAATCCATAAATCCACAGGGTTTTTAAAATGGTGCCCACATGACACCCAGATTTTTGAAAACAGTTTTCGCAATGCCTTTGGTTTTCTTTTTCTTTGGTAGTTCGAAAATGGCCCAACAGGAGAAGAAAAAGGCAACCAATCACATAACTAAGATAAAAATATCCCAACATCCACACCGACCCCACGAGGGTATCGAAAACCACACAGTAGCCTACTAATAGTAAATGAAATGCAAGAATAAGAGTAAATACAGTCTATGGCATCGAAGGACTCAAAAGCTCCTGCCACGGCCTCACTGTCGCCCTAGCTCTCACCCCTGAAGGAACCAGTCACGGAGTGGGAAGTCAGCGAGACAAGATATAAAAAGAAATGTAGGAAAAGTAGGTAAAGAAGACTGTGAGAACCATCCCGAGCAACCGCCCTCCCCAACGGGCAAAACACGACCCCTGCATAACCTAATCCGGACACCTATTCCGGCAATCCCACTAAGTACCTACACCGCCGAGCAACCACATCGGCACACCACCGAACAACCACGTCGGTAAACCACGCCAGGCGCCTACCTCGACGGGTCGCACCGCTCACACCTTGGCGCCTCTAGCCCCCCCTCGCCCAGGGAGGGCCCCCACTACGTCACCTCGTGGGGTACACGGGTCATAGACAACTTTTCTAGAAAAGCGCACACTTGCGGTGGCCAAATCGCGGGTGCGCGTGCTGCAGCCTCGAGCATCGTAACCCAGTAACCAGACGAAACCGATAGTAATGAACCATAAGGATTACCAAATATTAGCACAGTTAGACGAGTAGTTCAAAATGTGTACAGTTTTCGAAAACCAAAACCCCACACTAAATCTCAGGACGAAAACCCAATTTTTTCGCGCAACGGTCAACGCTCGGTTCCTCCGTGTCTTGGCGCGCTCCCCGAACCTACACAATCCCCCGAGGGGAAGTCAGTACCCACGAAAAACACAAAGGAATAAAGAAGAGACCGTCTGGGTCAGTTGCGGAACGCGGCCTTCGAATCTAGTGGCGGCGGCGGCGTCCCGGTTCGGGAATAAAGGCGCGGACGTCCCTGCGCGGCGCGTTGCCCGCATACGCGGGCGGCCCCGCGCGGCGCCAGACCTCGCGAGGGTGCCCCTCCTGCGGGCGGCCCCGCGCGGGCACGTTGCCCGCTTACGCGGCGGCCCCGCGCGGCGCAAGACCCCGCGCGGGCACCCCGCGTGCGGGCGGCCCCGCGCGGCGCCGGACCCCACGCGGGCACCCCGCATGCGGGCGGCCCCGCGCGGCGCCCAGCCCGCGCAGCGCCCAGCCCGCGCAGCGCCGGACCCCGCGTGGCGCCCTACCTGCGAGCGGCCCCGCGCGGCGCCCGGCTTGCCCGGGAGTGCTGCCCGCAGGCACGGGTGGCCCCGCGCGACGCCAAGCCCGCGCGGGTGCCCTGCCTGCGGGTGGCTTCCCCCCTTCCGCGCGCGTTCGGTGCCCCGCGGCGACGGTGGCGGCAGCCGAACTGTGAACCCCTCATCCTCTCGTAGTAAGGAACAAAAATAACCAAGAACCGAAAAAGAAAATAACCCCACACCTTGGCTTCGCCGATAATGGAGGACGAAGGAGGATCGTCCCCTTGCTCGTCGCGAGGAAGGAGGATCGTCCCGTTCACGTCGTCACGGTTCCTCACGCCGATCGTCAGATGGTGGGAAGAATATAGGAGAACTGGGGTTTCTCCCGCACTCCTCAGAAAAGCCCTAACGCCCGAACCTAAAAAAGAGATGAGAAGTGGGAATGAGCCCTAATCCCCAAACTCAAGACTTAGTCGATCGGGTGCGAACCAGGGGTCCAATTTACCTCGAAAAATGTGCTGATCGCCCGCACGCCTTTTGATGCACCCGGAACTGCTAGTAACCTTCGAAAATTTATTCTGGGAGATCCCGGGGTTGGAATTCAAATCCGATCGCGCCACCGTTCCCCGTTTCGCGAGCTCTAACACCTAAAAAATACCCGCGAGCCCCGTCGGTCTGCCCAAAAAAATGAATTATTAACCCCCCGCCGGACCACTAAAATTGGTAATTAAATAAACAGATTTTCGAAATAAAAATAAAAAGGCGGTTACTACAAAAAAACATAGTTCGAATCCAACATCCACACAACAAGTATCACATGCACAAAAGCTAAGTAACCAAAAGTAAACGAAATGTAAGTAAAGGAAAGTCACCAGCCCCTAATCGAGCTAAGATCCTCGAGTCGCGGCCTCACTGTCGTCCCGGACCCTACCCTTGACCGAACCTATCACAGTGTGGGAAGTCAGTGACCGAAGAGTAAGAGGTAGATATAAACATAACAGATGCTAAAGAACTGAAAGGAAAGCAAACCGATAACCAGAGCATCCAAAACACCCCCTCATGAATTCACAATACCCCTGTAAGTCAAAACGGAACACCTGCCAGATGCGGCGCATCCTGGGGGCAGAAAAATGTACAAGGACCTCAAGCAGACCTTCTGGTGGCCTAAACTGAAGGGAGATGTAACACAGTTCGTAGCACACTGTTTGTTTTGTCAACAGGTAAAAGCCGAACACCAGTGCCCGGCGGGGAAGTTACAACCTCTACCACTACCAGAGTGGAAATGGGAGCAGATCACCATGGACTTTGTCACGGGTTTCCCTAGATCGCGGCAGGGAAACGACGCAGTCTGGGTTATTGTGGATCGATTAACGAAGTCGGCACACATCCTGCCCATCCAAACGACGTGGACTCGAGACCAGCTGGCGCAGGTCTACATCAACGAAATCGTGAGATTGCATGGGGTGCCGGCATCGATTACTTCGGATAGAGACACTCGGTTTGTGTCGAACTTTTGGCAGAGCCTACAGCGGGCTCTAGGGACTAAACTACACTTCAGCACGGCGTTTCACCCCCAAACCGACGGACAATCCGAGCGAGTGATCCAGATTCTCGAGGATATGCTCCGAGCCTGCGTACTTGATTTGGGTGACGGATGGTCACGTTACCTACCTCTCGTGGAATTTGCCTACAACAACAGTTACCAGGCTAGCATTCAAATGGCGCCGTATGAAGCCTTGTACGGGCGTCACTGTCGGTCTCCTATCTGTTGGGATGACTTGGGGGAGCGAAAGTTCTTGGGTCCTGACTTAGTAGAAGAAACTAAAGGAAAGGTACGCCTCATCAGACAGCGGTTGTTGACCGCCCAGAGTCGGCAGAAGAGCTATGCAGATCAGAGAGGACGGGACTTGGAGTTTCAGGCGGGGAAGCACGTTTTGCCCCGGGTTTCACCATCCAAAGGGATTAGACGGTTCAACTTGAGGGGCAAGTTGAGCGCGCGTTTCGTTGGACCCTTCGAAATTTTGGGAACGCGTTGGGCCGGTAGCGTATCGTTTGGCCCTGCCGCCAAACCTCGACCAGGTACATGATGTTTTTTATGTTTCTATGCTCTGGAAATACCTCCCCGACCCGTCGCATGTTCTAGACGTCACCACTTTTGAGCTTAGAGTCGAAGATGAGAGAGTGTTACCCCGATCTGTTTAGCGCGGACCAAGTTTAAGTTTCGAGGACGAAACTTCTTTTAAGGGGTAAGTGATGTAGCATTCTGACTCTTTTGTTTTTCCTTTTTCTCTGTTATTCGAATTAGTTGGTTTGGGGTCGAAACCTTCGATCTTTCCGGGATCGATCGTTGGTGGCTGCGGGTTTGTTTATGTGGTAGAGCTCGCGCAACGGTGCGTGGCAAAATGATCGGTTATGGATTCCGAGTCACGGATCTCCCGGAAAGGAGTTTCGAAGGTTTCGTCTCGCGTTTTGTGCATCAGAATCCGTGCCGGGAGATCGGCACGCTTTTCGAGGCGATCGGGCCCCCCCTGTTTGAATTTTAAAACAACTAAGGGATTTTTATTATTTTTATTATTTTTATTCTATTTCCTTTTCTTTCCCCCTCTTTCAAGAAACGTCGTACGAGGAAAAAGGGAACCACCCTAGGCGGATTGAGAAAAGGGGTTTCCTTTCTCTCGGTGGATCTAGTACGTTGGAGACGGAGAAGCGGAATCGGAGCGATCCTTCTTCTTCCTCTTCCTTCCCCGCGAGATCAAGGTGAACGTTTCGTTACTTGTGGTATTTCGTTGTTTTAGTTTTTGGTGTTCATCGTTTCGGGGGGTGGATCCGTCGCGCCGCTGCCACCACTGCGGAGTCCAGGCCGCCGGCAGCACGGGACTGCCCGCAGGCAGCGCACCGCGCGGGCTGGTGCCGCGCGGGGCTGCCAGCAGGCAGGCGTCCGCGCGGGCTGGTGCCGCGCGGGGCTGCCTGCAGGCAGGCGCCGCGCGGGCTGGTGCCGCGCGGGGCTGCCCGCAGGCAGGCGGCCCGCGCGGACCGGTGCCGCCGGGGCCGCCCGCAAGCAAGGCGCCCGCGCGGGCTGGTGCCGTGTGGGGCCGCCTGCAAGCAAGGCGCCCGTGCGGGCTGGTGCAGCGCGGGGCCGCCCGCAAGCAAGGCGCCCGCGCGGGCTGGTGCCGCGCGGAGGGCCGCCCGCAAGCAAGGCGCCCGCGCAGGCTGGTGCCGCGCATTTCCGCCCGCAAGCAAGGCACCCGCGCGGGCAGGTGCCGCGCGGGGCCACCCGCAAGCAAGGCGCCCGCGCGGGCAGGTGCCGCGCGGGGCCGCCCGCAGGTAGGCCGCGCCGCACGGGCTGGAGCCGCGCGGGGCTGTCCGCAGGCGGTGCGCGCCTGCACGTGTTGGTGCCGTGCGGGGATTTTCGCCGGGCAGGTTTTGGCCTAGTCACCGTCGGGGTCCTAGGGTCGCATCGGCGTTTCAGTTTCGAGTCAACGTTTGGTGTTTTTGGGTGATAAATCTTAGTGTTACTAACACTTATTTGGGGGGAGGGGCTTTTATGTCCGAGAACTGTACGGGGGCACGAGACGAGTCCGAGTGTCCCAGTCAACGCACGCCAAGGTGGGTACCTCTTTCGACTTTGTTTTTGGTCTGGAACTGAGGGTAATTGGTAAGAGTAAAGTAATAGCATGTTGAAGTATGTTTAACCCCTGTTTATGCTCAAGAATCATAATTATATTATTTATGGCGACTGAGGGTCGCGATGCTCTATGTTATATTATACTCTGGCTTACGATGCTCCAGGTTGCTGCACGCACACCAGCGGTTTGGCCACCGCGAGGGTGTGCTTTTCCGAAAAAGTGGTACGTTGACCCGTGTACCCCACAAGGTGACGTAGTGGGGCCCCCGTAGGTGGGGGGTTAGAGGCGCCAAGGTGAGAGCGGTGTGGTTTGCCGAGGCAGGTGCTCGGTGTGGTTTGCCGAGGCAGGTGATCGGTTTGGGTTATACAGGGGTTTTCCTGCGGTTTGCTTTATTTACAGCCTTTCCAGCATTTCATACTTTACACCATGTGTCACTGACTTCCCACAGTGTGACAGGTTCAGCCGGGGGTGGGATCTGGGACGACGGTGAGGCCACGACGTGAGGATTATGGCCTTACTTAGGGCTAGATACTTTACTCTCCCTTTTCTTTTGGCTATTTCATTTGAGTTAGTAGTTATGTGAGTATGATTTGTTGATGTGGATGATGTGGATGTTGGGATGGTTGCATGTTCTGTGGATGAATGCTTTATTTTATTATGGTCGGCCATTTTCAAATAATCGAAAAGGATGTCGTGTGGGCACTGTTTTATTATGCTTTATTTGAAAAACATAGGTGTCGTGTGGGCACTGTTTTAAAATCCTGTGGATTTATGGATTGCGAAAATGATTTTAAAAGTATAGGTGTCGTGTGGGCACCTTTTTAAAACCCTATGGATTTGTCCTTTCAAAGTTAGTCGGCCCCTTTGATGCATATGCAATATTGTTGTATGTACTCTTTTACTCGACTCTTGTACTAGTGTGGTTAAAGTGATATTTTTAGTTATGACGCCGTGCATATACAAAGGAGACTCCACCCGTTTGCGGAATGAATTTGTATATGCGGCGGGTCTGGGCACGCACCGGGGGAAAGGGTTTCAAAAAAAAAATTTATGCACCACATATTTGCTTTTCTTCCGCTTATTTAAACCCCGGGGCGTGACACAGACGCGGCGCAAGGACAACGCGGCGCGGCGACGCCGCGTAAGCGGAACAGTCCCGCGCTGGCACCAGCCCTACGCGGGCGCGCAGCATGCGGCGCAGCCCCGCGCGGGCTCCAGCCCCGCGCGGGCTCCAGCCCCGCGCTGGCTTGCGCTGCAGTGGTGCGGCCCCGCGTGGGCACCAGCCCCGTGCGGGCATGTGCTGCAGCGGTGCGGCCCCGCGTGGGCACCAGCCCCGCTCGGGCGCACGGCATGCGGCGCAACCCTGTGCAGGCTCCAGTCCTGCGCGAGCGTGTGCTGCGGGGTGCGGCCTCGCGCGGGCGCGCGGCATGCGGCGCAGCCCCGTGCGGGTTCCAGTACCGCTCAGGCGTGCGCTGCGGGGGTGCGGCCCCGCGCGGGCGCGTGCCATGCGGCGCAGCCCCGCGCGGGCTCTAGCCCTCCGCGGCGTGCGCTGCGGCGGTGCAGCACCGCGCGAGCGCGCGGCATGCGGCGCCGCCTCCCCGCGCGACGAGCGCAATGGGCGTGGCAGCGGCGGCTGCCCCAGCGCGGGCACAATCCCGCGCGGGCGCGCAAGCGGCGCGGCGGCGGCACGGCGGTGGCTAGGGCATCCTAGGCCGCCCAAACGACAAACCAAAAATGCAACAACCCAAAACAAAAAACACAAAACTCGGAACAACGAAAACGCGAGAGAGGTAAACGCCGCTAACCTCGCTTAAACTGAGAGGACAACCCGATCTCGTTCCTCGCGGTAGTGAGAACCCGGATCCGCTCCCTGATGACGGTGACGCTCCGATCTCGGCTTCCGGCACGTTGATCGAAGAAGATGGAAGATCCGATCTCTTTTTCCTCTCCGAAATAGGGTTTCCTTTTTCTCTCGTTTCTCTCCGATTAGGGTTTCCGATTTCTTGAAAATAATAATTAAATATTTTATTTTCCCTCTCGTACGTACAAAATAAAATCCTTAATCGGAAGATATAACAGAAAGATTTCTATCTCCTCGAAAAGCGTGCCGATCACGTGGCACGGGTTCTTGTGCATCCTACGAGTACCGAAACCCTCAAAATCCCATCCTAGGAGATTCGCAAGTTGGATTTTAGATCCGATCGCTTTGTCGTTCCCCATTTTTCGAGCTCTACCACCGAAAAATACCCGTACCCACCGATGCGGTACCCAAGAAATCCCGCTAATTAATCCCTTAAACAACTAATTTATTCAAAAGGGGTAGAAAATACACAAAAGATAGTTCATGATATTACATGATTTCTTGAGTATTTTAGATTCGAGTCATTGTGAGTACTCTGACCTTTGCTTGAGTCATGTGAGCTCAGTGTGCTATCCGATCTGAGAGATCGTGGATTTGATCATACCGAGTATATATATATATATATATATATATATATATATATATATATATATATATATATATATATATATATATATATATATATATATATATATATATATATATATATGTCGACCTAGCTTAGCACTCTCCTTTGATCTCTTGAGCATTTGAGATGTGAGTCATTGAGCATACTCCAACCTTTGTGAGAGTTGATTGAGTGAGAGCTTGGATTTGACTATAGCCTGCATGTGTTACTGTTGTGATACATGATGCCGCGCTGATTCCTCGATGGGGTCTCTCCCCATAAGATGCCACTCCGGATGCGATGGTTGGGCCTGTTGAGGCAGTTTTGCGCGATGGTTGAGATTGAGATTGTCCGTTGGGACACCTTACGTGGTATAGTAGGGAGCGCTGGCTTGATTGGACCCGATGTGGCAGTCATTGAGATTGGGTCAATTTGAGAGATTCATGAGTGAGTGATTATACACTGTCATTCCTTTCTATTATGTTGGGTGAGTGAGTACATTGTGTTCCTTCTTTCAGGTATTCTGAGACAGCGAGTGACTGTACGTTGTCATACTCTTGGTTATCCTGAGTCCATGATTTGTATTCTATCACCCTATAGGGTTACTCTGAGTCAATGAGCATTGCTTATTATTACTTCTTGCGGTTATATACCCCTTTGAGCATATTACTTAGAGGCACACTAGCTGTTGTATCATTATTATTTCCTCAGCTTTATTCCTTAGTTTATCTGCTACTTTTGCCTCCAGCAGACTTAGTAGGTAGACCGTTGGTCTTGGAGACGGTACCCACTGAGAACTACTGTTGGATGTAGTTCTCACAGATAAGAAAACCCATGTGCAGAGAGAAGACGGGAAAGGGGGCGGGCGAGAATTGGAAGACAGCACTGAGAGGATGACACGTTGGCACAGCAAGTGTAGAGTACCGGGGCTTCGTGTAGTGCACCGACTTCGCAAGATAGCGTGGTGCGGTGAAATCGCCCGCAGCAGGTTCAGTATATGATTATGCTTGAGTTCGGGATGATTCGGATCCACGCGGGAGCCTTTGGATTGAAAAGTGAGTTGGCGACGTCGAAATTGGAAACCCCGGCTTGGTTCAGCAATTTCGGGGCATTGCATACCGGAACGTAGGTATGGGTACCGGAACGAATTACCTTGGAGAGAAAACCGACAGTGGATCTCGGTTTGGGAAGCTGCGGATTTTTCTAAGTCCCTGGGTACCGGTACTGGGCAGTGCGTACCGGTACTCCAGTTCCCTTTTGGCTTGAGTACCGGAACACCGAGGAGGGTACCGGTACTCAATGATGGACTGATCAGAGTTGGCCTTCGGAGTTGAGTTTTGTGCTTGGGTACCGGTACGGGGACCCGAGTACCGGTACTCAGCCTCTAGAACTTGGGGGCAGTGAGGTAATTTCCTATTTTGAGAGAGGGCAAATGGGTAACTCCCCCCCCCAACCACCCTCTGCGCAGCATTAACGCCCTCTTCCCTTTATAAGGTGACCCCTCATTCTCCTCTCTTCTCAGCTGGAACCAAGGAAGGAAAAGAAAGAGAGAAAGAACAGAGGAAGAAGGAGAGAAAGAAGAAGATTGAGAGTGAGAGTGAGGGAGATGGCTGTGAGTTCTTGGTGGGTTCTCTTCGCGCCGAAGCATCGGATATCGATCGTGAGCACGGGAGTGAGCTTGTCCTGTTGAGGAAAGCCCGGTTGGAGCTCGCGCGCACACGGACATAGTAGAGGTGAGTACTGTGTATTTTTTTTCCCGAGTTTTCAGATTTTCTCGGCTTTTTGAATTTTGGACAGAGGACCAAATTTTTGAGCTTGGAAATGAATTTTTTTCCATCCTTTCATCTTCCCTGTGTTGAGTGGTGCAGCAGAGCGCTGTCCGTGCCGCGGAGGAGCGCGCGTGAGTGCCCTGCGCACTGTGCGGAGCCGCGGAGGAGCGCGGGCTGGGTGCGCAGGTGCGTTGGCGGAGCGACGACGATTTTCACCCGTGCACAGATGGAGCCTTGTTAGAGGCTGTGGAGTGAGCTGAGAGCTCCTGGAGGTTCCATTGGGCCGCAGCAGAGGTGCGCGCGACCGTGAGCCGAGGGGCTGTTTTCGGCAGATTTTGACTGGGAGCGAGTCCGCACTTCACCGATTTCAGCGTAGCCTGTGGATAGCGATCCAGGTGGGTTGGAAATTCTTCCAAACTTTGTGGAATGCCTTCTAATGCTATTGTATGCATGTTTAGCATGTCTGGCTTATCTGTTATTGTAGCTGGTAAATCTGATAGTTGCCAAGAAAATTATAGAAAGACAACCTTGAGCCCCAGATATTTTTAGCATGATCTAAAGATGATTTGACACTAGACTGCATATTTTCTTACCATTCGGGATGCATCTGGACATTCATAAAATTTATGTAACTGGTTTTAAGTTAAACTCTGATTTTAAAGTGTTTTAAAATATTGAGAGCATTATGGATGGTCCGGGTAGCTCGGGATGCATGTATCCTCGTGCCAGGGGGCCGAGTGGATTTTTATAGCTCTATAGGATGAGTTTCTAGTGTCATGAGAGGTTGAGCATTTGTTTCACTTCGGGGACGGAAGCTACGGGCGGCTGTTCCTGCATCCTGTTCTTGTTTGATTTGGGTTGTAGGTGTCAGTCTTTCGGAATTTCCGGGCCCCTCGTGTGAGAGATTGAGGACGGATTCCATTGTTGGGTCGAAAGCTACGGGCGACTGTGCCTGCAGCCTGTTCTTGTTTGATTTGGAGCCCGAGCAGCGGGAGGCTGGCCAGACAGAGCAGAGTGAGGTCGAGAGTTGCAGGCCCAGGTAGCCCAGATGTCAGAGGCGTTACGATGCCAGGAGGAGACGGCTAGACGCCAGGAAGAGAACATGGAGCGCATGATGCGCATGCTTGAGCAGAGAGCATCTCCTGTGGTATCGCCAGTAGTACCTCCGGCCGCGACATCGTCGACTTCGGCCCAGATCACACCGTTGACAGTGCAGGAGCAGCGAGAGCTTACTGATCGGTTGTTATACATCAGCCAGTTTCATCCCCCGCAGTTTTCAGGGCAGAGTTTGGAGCCTTGGGAAGCCGAAAACTGGATCGCTGCTATGGAGAAGTTGTTCGAGAATTTGTTCATCTAGGAGAAGCATCAGGTGCATTTGGCCACGAACTTTTTGGAGAAGGACGCCGAAGTCACATTTGGCTAGGATGCTCGCCGATTCTTGGCGACTTTAGTGAGCTGGTGAAAATGCTTTGAGTGTGAAAAACCCGTAGCTTTTATCCTTTTCTCAGAGAGATGACCCTAAAGGGGGGCTTGATTGATGATCGGAGAAAAGGAATTGGTGGCGTCGAGTTCGTCTTGTTGGACCACCGGGAGTGCAGTTGATGACTTGGAGCGAGTTTCGTGCTTTGCTGCTCGGGGTCTTCTTTCCCGACAGTGTGAAGCAGAAACTGGAAGGGGATCTGAGACGCCTACAGCAGGGGAGTATGTTCGCAAGTTTCTGCGATTGCTGAACAGTGTGCCCCACGTTGCCCAGGATGAGGCCCAGAAGGTTGATCTATTTGAGAGGGGACTGCATCAGGATATCTATCACTTCGTGCATTCTTCGCGAGCGCCGACTCTAGATGCAGCGATTGAGCATGCTCGGTGGGTTGACCGAGGATCTGCGATCATGTCTGAGAGGGACGGAGCGCCAGGGACCAGCTCCGGAGAGAGGTGCCCAGTGCCGCCTGATTTTGGACAGTCGAGTAGATTGAGACCCCCGAGGCTGCCACGATCTCAGTCTCAAGGTCGTGGGTCTCAGATGAGACAGAGACCAGGAGGTTCTCAACAGCCGAGGCACCAGCAGCAGTGTAAGGATGAGTGCGTTATTTGCGGTGGGCCGCATTCGCCGCCGCAGTGTGACTACAGACAGTGTGAGGACCCGAAATCCCCACTTAAGAGATTACTGTCGGATTAGTGGCCTTCGGGAGTGTTTGTGCGCGTGTCGGGCCCAAGAAATGGATTCGTGGTGCAATTTGGGATTTAGTTTGCATCACTAGAGGCCTGCGTTGTGTGTCGGTGGTGTTTGCGCGCAATTTGGACACAAGTGTTGGACTTTGGGCTTAAAAAGGAGATCCCGTGGGAAATTGGAGGACCCGTGGAGTGTTTAGAAGTGGTTTCGCGCGACGCAGATGTCAAATTTGGACTCCGGGCGAAGTTTGGATAAAAGATTACCTCTCCGGTTGCCTTCGGGAATTTTTAGAGTTGGAATTTGGCAAATCGGACTTCAGAATTGGACCCGGCGCGGAAATCGAAACAAGTGGGCTATCCGGGGGCATTCGGCAAATTTTCGGATGAGAATTTGGAGAAACGGACATTGTTTTTGGATTCAGCGCGCGAAATCGTTGAGAATAGACTATTTACTTGCTTTTTTCGGAGCCCGGATGATGCGCGCGTTTTTCGAGGTGTGTGCGCGGATCTCGAGGTGCGGCACGGATCCCGAGGCGGCTCGAGGCGCGCGGCGCGCTGCGCAATGCGCGCAGCTGGCGCGTTGGGAACGCGCGCCTTCCGCGCGGGTCGCGCAGGGGCCGCCACGTGGCGGGCCCCCGTTGGCGCCCGCGCGGGCGCGGCGGACGCGCGCCCGTGTGGCTCTCGGGGTGTCCCGCGCCTGCGCGGGCGCGGTGTCACGCACCCGTGTGGCGCGCGGGCTGCGCGCCCGCGTGGCGCGCTCGGGTGCGCGCCACGTGGCGTGCGGGGCGCGTGCGTGGACCCGGCGCACGCGCCCAGCCTTGTGCAACGGCGGTTGGTGGCTTCCTATTGGCCGGTGCACCGTGGACCGGGTCCATGCCCCCTCCCCTCTTCCTCCTCTTCTTTTTCTTCTTCTTTCTTCCCCCGCACACCATTTCTCCTCCATTTTCTTTTCTTTCTTCTCTAACCGAGCGAGAGAGGGAGTGAGGAGGGGATTTTTGTGGGGTGCGGCGGTGCGTCGTGGACCTCGCGGAGCGCGCGAAGTGTTCCACTGGAGCGGTTGGGCGGCGCGGCGCAGTTGAGGTAGGTCCCGCACTTTGTTTTTACGGTGTTTTTGGCACAGTTTTGGGGCGTTCTTTTGGACTTTAGATTTGACCCTCTTGCTCTTATCTGTGTTAGGGATCGTGTTTTACTGCACCGTTTTACGTGCGGTCCCCGACGGAGTGCTCCATTTTACGTGCAGACTCCGTTCTGCGTGCGGATTCTGGCACCGTGCTCCGTTTTGCGTGCGGATTCCGGCACCGTGTACCGTTTTGCGTGCGAATTCTGTTTTGCTTGCGGACTCCGGCACTGTGCACCGTTTTGCGTGTAGATTCCGGCACCGTGCACCGTTTTGCGTGCGGACTCCGGTTTGCATGCGGATTCTGGCATCGTGCTCCGTTTTGCGTGCGGACTCCGGCGGCGTGCTCCGTTTTGCATGCGGACTCCGGCAGCGGGCATCGTTTTGAGTGCGGATCGCGTGGAGGCCAATTGCAAGTGTCTACAAGCAATTGGTGGCAAACCGAGGTGGGTGGCCTTATCTCCAAGTTTTATGGACTGTACAGTAATTCTATTGATGTAGGACTATGCATGATAGTTTATTTTCTTGTGTAGCATGCCAGATTGTAGGAATTATTATTCCTTTTATCATCTGTTAATATAGTTATCTTGGAACTTGACCTAGCACCCCCGTCATATGTTGCATGTGTAACCAGACCAGTAGAAAACCCTCACTTGGGCTAGGGTTATTTATGTTTAGACACCCACACTATTTTTCTATTCCTGGACATAGTGTTATCCTCGCCCGGGTAGTGGGTCGAGAGGTCGGGACTTTCTTTTAGTGTGGGATGCATTTGCACTCGTGCTTGGGAGCAGAGTGGAGTCTGGTAGATGTAGTGGGTCGTTTTTCTGTGCCGGGAGACGTTTGGATAAACGGTAGTCCCGGGAGGTCTTCTATCCCTGTTGTGCTGTCGCCACTGTGTTAGTGGCAGTTGTGTGCTTGTGTTAGCTGGACCTAGAACCCAGAACCTTTTGACATACACATGATTTTAGTCTATCGATGTTTCCTTCCAAGCATCGAGGGGTCGCTGATGTCTGTTCTTGTTTGATTGGACAAAGGCATCAACCCTTTGGGGTTTGGGTAAACACTTGTTTTCTAACTGTTTTTCCTAAAAAGAACTAAAAATCATTAAAATGGGTTTCTCCTCAAATTAAGATGGTTTTTCAAAAAGGGAACTATTTTTAGTCCTCACCCGCGTGGGTCGAGTGAAAATGGTTTTCAGTAACAAATGTTACCCCTTTTCCTGTAAATTTTCCCACTCGTAAGGATTCGAGTGGTCTGGGTTCTAGGGACCATTCCTTTGTCGGGACGAAAGCCATGGGGGCCGAGCCTGGAACCGGTTCTTGTTTTGATAGGGTTGTAGGTGTCGGCCTCCCGGAACTTTCGGGCCCTAGTTGTTATCTTCTGCGTGTTGTACCGAGGTTGTCGTGTTCCCGAACTGTAAGGGGGCCGGGAACTTCGATAGGCGGAGCCTAGAGTCTGTTCTTGTTTTATAGGGTTCTTAGCACCGACCTATCGGATTTTCCAAACCCTTATGGTGTCGGCCCTCCCTGAGTTATCGATGTGGTTGGTGTTCTGGTTTGGGAGCCATTTGGAGTGACGGCGGTCCCAGCTGTGTGGTACTTTCTTTTTGTGAGTTAGTGTTGTGAGTTGAGTCGTTGAGGGTTCTCCGACATAGCCGTGAGAGTGTTTGGGCTTTTCATATTTGAGTCGAGGTTCTTTTCCGACTGAGTTGTGTTTCGAGCTTTGAGATACCGATCTGTTTGATCGTGGATTATAGCCTGCTGAGCCTGGCATTTCATGCCAGTTATGAGATACTTGTGATACTTGAGTTCGTTGGGGTCGCTCCCCTCGAGCTACGCCCCGGGTGCGATGATGATACCGAGCTTGACGAGGCTGCGATGATGCGACTAGTTGATACACTAGAGTTCGCTTGAGATTGAGATAGTCCTTGAGGGGCACCCTACGTAAGACCAAGTCCTGTTTGGGCGTAGTGGCAGTAGATGAGTGCAGGTTTGTTTGACTGATCCAAAGTGGGACAGTCATTGAGATTTGGTGACATTGAGAGAGTGATGGCATAGCATGTGTCATAGTAGAGTTTTCTTTAAGCATAGTACTTGTGACATATTGTCAGTAGTGAGTGGATGCATACCATCATCCGTGTTCTTTTTCCTTTTGAGCATAGTAGATAGAGGCATAGTAGCTGTAGAGTTATCCTTTCCAGCTCTTTTCCTTCCGTATCACTTTGTTACTTTTTGCCTCTTGTAGACTTAGTGGGCAGACCGTTGGGCTTGTTGACGGCACCCACTGAGAACTACTGTGGGAAGTAGTTCTCACACCCGTCGTGGTGTCTTTTTCCCCAGGGACTTCAACTCCTGTTCCTGTGCTTCAGTTGCTGATCCTTCTGACCGGTTTCGAGGGAGTCGCGAGCTAGTTCCCTACCCGTCGTTGGAGTGTAGCGGTACCCCCCTTCAGAGGAGAGCTTCAGTAGATTAGTTTACTTTCAGCTCTGATATCTGTATACTGTAGTTGATTCTTTTTGCAGGTTAGTCGCTTCGTCTATACGGGGTTCCGTATGGGCGGCGGATCTGTTGGCGAGCCCGGGTCGCAGTTTCGACGCCGGGGCGTGACAGATTAGAGTGGTATCAGAGCCTAGGTTGTAGGTCGTGGTGGACTTAGAAACCCTAGGCTTGTGGTTGGACATTAGGATGACTACGTGAGAGTCATGACTTATAGCGAGAGTCCTGATTGAGTTTTATACCTCTCCCAAGAGACGGGATGAGTGATTGGCATGTTTACTTTCCTAAGCGATTATGTTGGCTGCAGACAACATAATGCTATGGAATGGATGACATGTCTTAGACTTTCGCTGGATTGGGTCGTATGGTTGTTGTGTCCTGACGTTTGTTATTGTGCAGTGGACTACGATACTCCTGAGACGTCGTGTTGTGAAGAGGACACACCCCGCACCTGATGAATACCCGAGCAGCGGGAGGCAGAGCTTTCAGAGCAGAGCGAGACCCAGGAGTTATGGACCCAGATGGCACCGATGTCGGAGGCTGTCCGATGCCAGGAGGAAGCCATGGAACGTTTAATGCGCTTGTTGGAGCAGAGAGCACAGCTAGTTGCAGTATCGCTTGAGAGTCCTCCAGCACTTTTCCTATGCAGTGGCATATTCAGTTATACTAGTGGCACCGATGGAGCGAGCAACCCCCTCCGTGTCGACGAGTAGTGCCGAGGCACCGAGGTAGGGTGGATGGCGGATAGTAGATGAGCTTTGGGACATCATCGGTCGATAGAGCCAGTCCCGGCAGTCTGATCCACCCCGATTTGCAGGATTGAGCTTGGAGCCGTGGGAGGCTAAAAACTAGATAGCAACAATGGAGAAGCTGTTTGAGAATTTACTCATCCAGGAGATGCATTAGGTGCACTTGGCTACGCACTTTTTGGGAAAAGGACGCCGAGATTTGGTGGCGTCGAGTTCGTCCTGTTGGACCACCGGGAGCGCAGTTGTTGACTTGGAACCAGTTTCGTGCTTTGCTGCTCAGGGCCTTCTTCCTGACAGTGTAAGCAGAAACTGGAAGGGGATCTTAGACGCCTGCAGCAGGGGAGTCGACCTCTTCTGGAGTATGTTCGCGAGTTTTGCGATTGTTGAGCAGTGTACCCCATGTCGCCCAGGATGAGGCCCAGAAAGTTGAGCTAGTTGAGAGAGAACTGCATCGGAATATCTATCACTTGGTGTATTTTCGGCGAGTGCCGACATTGGATGCAGCGATTGAGCAGGCTCGGTGGGTTGACCGAGGATCAGTGATCATGTCAGAGAGAGACGAAGCGCCAGGGACCAGCTCCGGGGAGAGGCATCCAGTGCCGCCTGAGTTTGGACAGTTGAGTAGATCGAGACCCCCGGGGCCGCCACGATCCCAGTCTGAGGGTCGTGAATCTCAAATGAGACAAAGACCAGGAGGTTCTCCACAGCCGATGTATCAGCAGCAGCAGCGGGATGACTGTGTCATTTGTGGTGGGCCGTTTTCTGCGCCGCAGTGTGACCATAGGCAGGGGCGATGTTTTTCGTGTGGGCAGTAGGGACATTTTCAGGCAGCATGCCCTCGAGCAGTGCTTACGGCAGTACCGCTTGCGACGGCACCCCCGCTACCTCCCCGGGATGAATGAGCTCCTCCGATTACCGCCAGGCCGATAGGGACACGACGTCGGGGCAGACTGAGCGACGACCACCTACATCGAGCGGATAAGTCTGTACCGCCCGGTTGGAGGGCGCTACGGCAGTGGACCAGGTTGTCGCGGGCATGATTTCTTTACAGCAGTTTGAGTTGAGTGTTTTTGGCTTCCCTGTCTGGACTGGAGGAAGAGTTGTTACCACGTGCACTAGAGGTACAGATTTCTGTTGGTGTTGTGCATGCGGGGGAGCCTTGTGGATTGTGTCCAGTACAGTTGAGGCTTGGAATTATACCGATAGGTGTTACGGTTCAGTGGCAGCCCCACGACTCAGTTTGAGCACACAAGATGGACCAGTTGGTGTGGTATCGTGCAACGGTTGATTGTGGAATGAGATCTGTTACCCTTCCGCGAGTTGGACTAGAGGAGTTCATTTTCACAGATCACCGGGGTATCCTTCCTACAGCTGTGGCTTCAGCGGTTTGCGGCGTGGTGCTACTTTTGGATCGTTGGTGACGATTAGGACTAGAGGTTGTGTCCTTAGGGGTCACGGTTAGATCGTAGCTTTTGTTTTGTAGCCACGACAGAAACGACTTCAACACTTCTCTTCCTTTTTCTCGTCTGTGTGCTGAAATTTTCGAACGGGACGAAAGCTTCGAAAGACTGCTCCAGAAATGGAGACGGTGCCCGAACCTGTTCTTGTTTGATTGGGGCAAGGGCACAGGTTCTTTCGGAATTTTCGGACTTTTTGTTAATTCAGCCGTTTTCTAAATTGAGAGTTGTGGTTGACGACTTTCCTACTGGTGGGGCCTTTACCATTCTTGTTGGTTGTGTTGGCGTAATTCGCGTAGTTTTGGACGAGTAGAGTTGGTCGTTCTTTTTTGTCCTCTGTCCTTTGGAATTCTTAAGGTTTTCCCAGCTTTTGGACTCCTAGCCGTCTGGACTCGCTTCGCGGAGTGTGCGTAGCGACTGGGGAGCTGGAGACGGTGTTGATGGATACTTACCTTTGGCTTTGGAACTCCCCTTTTGAGCCGTGTTAGTTTTGAGGACGAAACTTTCTATTAGTGGGGGAGAGTGTGAGGACCCGAAATCCCCACTTAAGAGATTACTGTCGGATTAGTGGCCTTTGGGAGTGTTTGTGCGCGTGTCGGGCCCAAGAAATGGATTCGTGGTGCAATTTGGGGTTTAGTTTGCATCACTGGAGGCCTGCGTGGTGTGTCGTTGGTGTTTGCGCGCAATTTGGACACAAGTGTTGGACTTTGGGCTTAAAAAGGAGATCCCGTGGGAAATTGGAGGACCCGTCGAGTGTTTAGAAGTGGTTTCGCACGACGCAGATATCAAATTTGGACTCCGGGCGAAGTTTGGATAAAAGTTTACCGCTCCGGTTGCCTTCGGGAATTTTTAGAGTTGGAATTTGGCAAATCGGACTTCAGAATTGGACCAGGCGCGGAAATCGGAACAAGTGGGCTATCCGTGGGCATTCGGCAAATTTTTGGATGAGAATTTGGAGAAACAGACATCGTTTTTGGATTCAGCGCGCGAAATCGTTGAGAATGGACTATTTACTTGCTTTTTTCGGAGCCCGGATGATGCGCGCATTTTTCGAGGTGTGTGCGCGGATCTCGAGGTGCGGCACGGATCCCGAGGCGGCTCGAGGCGCGCGGTGCGCTGCGCAATGCGCGCAGCTGGCGCGTTGGGAACGCACGCCTTCCGCGCGGGTCGCGCAGGGGCCGCCACGTGGCGGGCCCCTGTTGGCGCCCACGCGGGCGCGGGGGACGCGCGCCAGTGTGGCGCCCAGGGTGTCCTGCGCCTGCGCGGGCGCGGTGTCACGCACCCGTGTGGCGCGCGGGCTGCGCGCCCGCGTGGCGCGCTTGGGTGCGCGCCACGTGGCATGCGGGGCGCGTGCGTGGACACGGCGCAGGCGCCCGGCCTTGTGGACCGGCGGTTCGTGGCTTCCCATTGGCCGGTGCACCGTGGACCGGGTCCATGCCCCCTCCCCTCTTCCTCCTCTTCTTTTTCTTCTTCTTTCTTACCCCGCACACCATTTCTCCTCCATTTTCTTTTCTTTCTTCTCTAACCGAGCGAGAGAGGGAGTGAGGAGGGGATTTTTGTGGGGTGCGGCGGTGCGTCGTGGACCTCGCGGAGCGCGCGAAGTGTTCCACTGGATCGGTTGGGCGGCGCGGCGCAGTTGAGGTAGGTCCCGCACTTTGTTCTTACGGTGTTTTTGGCACAGTTTTGGGGCGTTCTTTTAAACTTTAGATTTGACCCTCTTGCTCTTATCTGTGTTAGGGATCGTGTTTTACTGCACCGTTTTACGTGCGGTCCTCGACGGCGTGCTCCGTTTTGCGTGCGGACTCCATTTTGCGTGCGGATTCTGGCACTGTGCTCCATTTTCCGTGCGGATTTCGGCACCGTGTACCGTTTTACATGCGGACTCCGGCACCGTGCACCGTTTTGCGTCTGGATTCCGGCACCGTGCACCGTTTTGCGTGCGAACTCTGGTTTGCGTGCAGATTCTGGCATCGTGCTCCGTTTTGCGTGCGGACTCCGGCGGCTTGCTCCGTTTTGCATGCGGACTCCGGCAGCGGGCATCGTTTTGAGTGCGGATCGCGTGGAGGCCAATTGCAAGTGTCTACAAGCAATTGGTGGCAAACCGAGGTGGGTGGCCTTATCTCCAAGTTTTATGGGCTGTACAGTAATTCTATTGATGTAGGACTATGCATGATAGTTTATTTTCTTATGTAGCATGCCAGATTGTAGGAATTGTTATTCATTTTATCATCTGTTAATATAGTTATCTTGGAACTTGATCTAGCACCCTCGTCATATGTTGCATGTGTAACCAGACCAGTAGAAAACCCTCACTTGGGCTAGGGTTATTTATGTTTAGACACCCACACTATTTTTCTATTCCTGGACATAGTGTTATCCTCGCCCGGGTAGTGGGTCGAGAGGTCGGGACTTTCTTTTAGTGTGGGATGCATTTGCACTCGTGCTTGGGAGCAGAGTGGAGTCTGGTAGATGTAGTGGGTCGCTTTTCTGTGCCGGGAGCCGTTTGGATAAACGGTAGTCCCGGGAGGTCTTCTATCCCTGTTGTGCTGTCGCCACTGTGTTAGTGGCAGTTGTGTGCTTGTGTTAGCTGGACCTAGAACCCAGAACCTTTTGACATACACATGATTTTAGTCTATCGATGTTTCCTTCCAAGCATCGAAGGGTCGCTGAAGTCTGTTCTTGTTTGATTGGACAAAGGCATCAACCCTTTGGGGTTTGGGTAAACACTTGTTTTCTAACTGTTTTTCCTAAAAAGAACTAAAAATCATTAAAATGGGTTTCTCCTCAAATTAAGATGGTTTTTCAAAAAGGGAACTATTTTTAGTCCTCACCCGCGTGGGTCGAGTGAAAATGGTTTTCAGTAACAAATGTTACCCCTTTTCCTGTAAATTTTCCCACTCGTAAGGATTCGAGTGGTCTGGGTTCTAGGGACCATTCCTTTGTCGGGACGAAAGCCATGGGGGCCGAGCCTGGAACCGGTTCTTGTTTTGATAGGGTTGTAGGTGTCGGCCTCCCGGAACTTTCGGGCCCTAGTTGTTATCTTCTGCGTGTTGTACCGAGGTTGTCGTGTTCCCGAACTGTAAGGGGGCCGGGAACTTCGATAGGCGGAGCCTAGAGTCTGTTCTTGTTTTATAGGGTTCTTAGCACCGACCTATCGGATTTTCCAAACCCTTATGGTGTCGGCCCTCCCTGAGTTATCGATGTGGTTGGTGTTCTGGTTTGGGAGCCATTTGGAGTGACGGCGGTCCCAGCTGTGTGGTACTTTCTTTTTGTGAGTTAGTGTTGTGAGTTGAGTCGTTGAGGGTTCTCCGACATAGCCGTGAGAGTGTTTGGGCTTTTCATATTTGAGTCGAGGTTCTTTTCCGACTGAGTTGTGTTTCGAGCTTTGAGATACCGATCTGTTTGATCGTGGATTATAGCCTGCTGAGCCTGGCATTTCATGCCAGTTATGAGATACTTGTGATACTTGAGTTCGTTGGGGTCGCTCCCCTCGAGCTACGCCCCGGGTGCGATGATGATACCGAGCCTGACGAGGCTGCGATGATGCGACTAGTTGATACACTAGAGTTCGCTTGAGATTGAGATAGTCCTTGAGGGACACCCTACGTAAGACCAAGTCCTGTTTGGGCGTAGTGGCAGTAGATGAGCGCAGGTTTGTTTGACTGATCCAAAGTGGGACAGTCATTGAGATTGTGTGACATTGAGAGAGTGATGGCATAGCATGTGTCATAGTAGAGTTTTCTTTGAGCATAGTACTTGTGACATATTGTCAGTAGTGAGTGGATGCATACCATCCTCCGTGTTCTTTTTCCTTTTGAGCATAGTAGATAGAGGCATAGTAGCTGTAGAGTTATCCTTTCCAGCTCTTTTCCTTCCGTATCACTTTATTACTTTATGCCTCTAGTAGACTTAGTGGGCAGACCGTTGGGCTTGTTGACGGCACCCACTGAGAACTACTGTGGGAAGTAGTTCTCACACCCGTCGTGATGTCTTTTTCCCCAGGGACTTCAACTCCTGTTCCCGTGCTTCAGTTGCTGATCCTTCTGACCGGTTTCGAGGGAGTCGCGAGCTAGTTCCCTACCCGTCGTTGGAGTGTAGCGGTACCCCCTTTCAGAGGAGAGCTTCAGTAGATTAGTTTACTTCTTTTTCCTCTGTTGAGAGACCTTTGTTGTGAGGTATAGAGTTGTACTTTATTTTACAGTTTGAGAGACTGTTGTAGTGAGGATATTTTTTTGTATTGAGGGCTTGTACACTGATTTATTTATTGGAGATATCTCCCTTTTGGGTTTTTGTATCAGAGGACTTTTTATACGATCGTATTTGGGGAGATGGATATATGTATTATTTTCAGTTGTACAGTGATTGGATTTCAGTTTTTAGTAGTTTACTTTCAGCTCTGATATCTGTATACTGTAGTTGATTCTTTTTGCAGGTTAGTCTCTTCGTCTATACGGGGTTCCGTACGGGCGGCGGATCTGTTGGCGAGCCCGGGTCGCAGTTTCGACGCCGGGGCATTACAGACAGGGGTGATGCTTTTCATGTGGACAGTTAGGACATTTTCAGGCAGCGTGCCCCCGAGCAGTGCTCATAGTACTACCGCTTGCGACGGTACCCCCACTACCTCCTCAGGATGAAGGAGCTCCTCCGATTTACCGCCAGGCAGATAGGGCCACGATGTCGGGCAGACAATAGGGCCACGATGTCGGGCAGACAGAGTGACGACCACCAGCATCGAGCGGATGAGTTTGTGCTGCCCGGTGGGAGGGCGCCATGATAGCGGATCGCTTCATACCAGGTGTGGTTTTCTTTATAGTCATATGAGTTAGAGCATGTTTGATACCGACACCTCTTATGCATGTTTCAGTAGAGCTTTTGCATCTTTGCATGGGCCAGAGATAGGACCGTTAGCTTGTGCATGTGAGGTTCAGATTCCAGGTCACGTTTTGCACATAGATGAGTGTTGTCGGTCCTGCCCAGTGCAGTGAGGACCTTGGATTTGGTCCATTGATTGGTTGGTCCTACAGTAGCTCCGAGATTCTGATATGGTGATTGGATAGGGATTGGTTATCCTAGAAGTATGCTACCATTGATTGTCGAGAGGGGACGGTGACCTGGATCTACCCCTTTGACTCATTTCATCCCTTAGATCATTCTATTACACCAACCACCCACTAAACCCAAGGGGCCCACTATCATCCTAACCACACAATCTTTCATCTAATGGCTAAAAACCTACAAGTACTAATGTGTTGGTGCTTTTACAAGCATAGGAGCTCAATTATATATATATATATATATATATATATATATATATATATATATATATAGAGAGAGAGAGAGAGAGAGAGAGAGAGAGAGAGAGAGAGAGAGAGAGAGAGAGAGAGAGAGAGAGAGAGAGAAGAGAGAGAGCGCTAGGCTCATATGCTTTCGAAAGTATGGAGGCCTCCGTGCTTGTAAGTTGTTTTTGATGATGGGACATCCGATTCGACGATCGGCTCTGTTAGACATGATCTATAATATTGAAACTATCTAGAAATCAAATTTTATAATTTTTTAACTTTGTTTGCCTAGTGAACGAGTAGCCTCAAAACGATTGGTTGAAAATAAAAATCTCATAAAAAATAGTGATAAAAGATTCAAATTTCAAATCGGAAGTATTGATCTTACTCTTGATGTTAAGTATAATTTTCTATAAAAGTTTTACCTAGGATTGTTCTACACCGTTAAACTTACAAACGTACTACATCGGCCGTTAAAATAATCATTTTTGAGACTTTTTGTTTGTTTGGTAAATGATGTAAAAAAATTATGAAATTTAGTTTCTAAATAGTTCTAATAGCATAGATTATGTCTAACGGAGTCGATCATCGACTCTGACTCCATCATCGAAAACAACTTATAAGCATGGAGGCCCCCATACTTTCGAAAACACAGGAGACGTACTATATATATATATATATATATATATATATATATATATATATATATATATATATATATAGCGTAGGGCTACTATACTCTTATGAGTATAAACCTCTTTGTACTCGTAATTTTTCGCTCTTGGATGAAAGAATGTGCGGTTAGGATAATAGTGGTCCCCCTAGGATTTACTAGGTTGTTGGTGAAATAGTATAAATCCTAGGAACTATTATAATCCTAACCGCACATTTCTTCATCCAAGGGATAAAAACTTATGAGTACGAAAGGATTTTACTCATAAGAGTATAGTAGCCGGACTCTCTCTCTCTCTCTCTCTCTCTCTCTCTCTCTATATATATATATATATATATATATATATATATATATATATATATATATATATAGAGCAAGGAATTAAGTGTCGTGGCATGGGGGCGTGCCGCTCGCCGCCTGGCACGGTACGATACCGGCACGCTTGCGTGCCGACACGTGGCACGCTTGCGTGCCGATGGATACGCATGACCTCCCAGTGGCACGCTCTAGCACGGTTTTTTTTTTATTTTTTTTGTTCCCAATAAGCTCTTATAATATTGTTTTGAACTGTTTACTCAAAAAATTATGAATATTGGCTATATATAGCTTACTACACTCACCAATTAACATACTGATAAATTTTTTTTTATATATAAAGTACAACTATATCTCGTAAAGAATAGAAATAACAATATAATAAATAAATTCACAATTATAATAAGTATTTAAATTTACATATTTATAGAGAGAAGACTGCTTAATTCCACATAGAATGTCTCTGTTGATCATATGGCATAGTGTGATCTGCAGATATCAGATTTATTTGACAATGTTGGTATAAATATTCCTGGTATTGTGGAAAAGTCATATATTCGTGATATATGTCATTGTATTGGCGTACGTAATGTCCATATGCAATTGGATCGCTGATATGATCGACAACAGTTACTTGTACTGGCATATGGACTGCAACATCATAAGGATAATGTGGATATGCAGTATTATCACTATACGATTCGACATACGTGTGAGGACCCGAATTTTCGCAATAGACTTACTGTTGGACAAACAGGGCTTCTTCAGTGTGACCAGCAGCTCCTGGAGGCCTATGTGGCGTGTCGGCGGTGTTGGTGCACCAATTGGACATAAGTAATGAACTTCGGGTGTTAAATGGATCACGTGGGTAATCGGATGACCCTGTCGAATGTTTAGAAGGGGTTTCACGTGAAACGGATATCAAAATTGGACTCAGCACGAAAAGCTGGATTAAAAACACCTTTCCGGAAGCTTTCGGCAACTTTTGGATTTGGAATTTGGCAAAACGGACAGAGGATTTGGATTCAGCGCGCGGAAACAATCGAAACACACTATTTACTTGAATTTTTCGAAGCCCGGATGACTTGGCATGATTTTCGAGGCAGCAGGGTAATGTTCTGGCTGGCCGGGCATCGCCGGCGGCGGCGGGCAGCGGCGGAGCAGGCGCGGGCAGCGCGCGGACGCGTGGGCAGGCGCGCGGGCAGGCGCGCGCGGCGCAGCGGAGGAGCGTGCCACGTGGCGTTTTCTAATTGGTTTGGCGTGGACACGTGGCATCGTCTGATTGGCTGGTGCACGGGCGCGGTCCACGGGGCAGGGAGGCTGGTGCCTCGGGATGCGTGCGCAACACGGGGGCGCAGGCGGCGCTGGCGCTCACGTAGGCGCGGCGGCCGACGCGTTGACGCTCGGTTCCCGCCCGTGAGCGCGCCACGCGTCAGCCTCCGCGCGGGCCACGCGGAGCATGGCGGTTGGTCATATTGGCTGTTGCCTGTTCGGGGCCACGTGGCAGCCTGAGGTGAATCCGGGCGTTGATGAGCGGCAGAGATCTGGCGGGTTCGGGCGCACTGTTTGCGCCCGAACTGTTCCGGGCGCCCGAATTTGGGGACCCAATGGTCATTTCTTGAATTGTTTTGCTGGGCCTATAAATAGGCCCAGAAGATCTTCATTTTTGGGCTGATGGAGGCCTTTTCTCTTGGGGGTTTCTTCAGAGAAGTTCTTCCTCTCTCTCTCATCCACCCTTTGATGAATTCCTAGAATTTTTGGAGGCCGCCGCATCGGCGTTTTCTGCGACGCGGCGCACTTCGACGCTTCTTCGGTTTTGGCTCCTATCGTCGCTTTTCGGTGCGCGTGGCACCCTGGATCACCCGGTTGGAATTTTTGGACGATTTTCACGTTGCTTTGCTCTGTTTCGAACTTTTGGCATGGTTTCCAAGGCATCTTTTGACCCTATTTTCTGTGGTGGCTTTTCGGACAGCACGGGCTTGTCGGATTTATATCTTGGCCTGCGAGTATCGGAATTGGACGTATGAATACTCGATTTTCATCTACTCGACGCGAGGAATGCAACCGTGATTTTTCTGGAATTTTTGGAGGACTGCACAGAGGTGAGATTTATACATCTTCTGGACTATTTGCCGTAGAATATTTGTTGTGAGGAATTTTGGCTCGCGGCGGTGCTTCATTTGTTTCTTGGCCTACAGGTGTCGGATTTGGACGTGCAAGTACTCGTTTCGATCGTCTCGCCACGAGGATCGCAATGGTTATTTTTCTGGAATTTTTGTGAGGTCTTATCACAGGTGAAATTTAGCCTTTTCTGGCTTGTTTTGTGGACAGCGGTAAATTGAGGATTTGAGAATTAATTGTGCCTCATGTGGGTTATTGTTGCAGTTTTGCGGTGTACCGAGGTTTCCCTGGAGTGTGGGCGCATTTAGATCTGTGCTTCGCGGTCGAGGTGGGTGGTTGTTGTGTACCCCTTATTTCGACATGCTCACTAGGACTGTTAGAGGAATCCCTATATTATCATTAACTTATTCATCACCCTGTTGGAAATCATGTTTGGTTAGGATAATCGTGAGCCTATCATGTGGGATTATTCTTGTGGGAATATTGCTGTCATGTTAGTACTTGTGGTCGGAATTTATGCATGCTTGTATGGATATATTGTTAGCTAGGTTAGCGCTTAACCTTGCATGTGGAATTGACTATTATTTAGGGACAAGGTGATTTATCCTGTTAGTGGGTACTACTTGTGGATTTTTGGACATGCATAGGAGGATGATTCATGTGAGGGTAATTAGTGGATTATAGACATGTGTGGTTGGATAATGATTTTAGCATGATGGTTATATCCATGCGGAGCAATTAATTGATACACATGTGGAACCACTATTTGTCACACTTTCTTTTATCTTTCACGAGGACATATGCATGCTTGTATGGTCACCTAGATAGGCCACTTTTTTGTTACGGCATTTTGGTGTTGGCATATTTCGTGAGTCAAGTCAGTGAGTTGAGTCGGAGTCTTAAAGGGATCAAATTGTCAATCAGCAATCAAAGACTTAGAGAAGATTCAACAAGAGCTCAAGTTGACACGCAGTGTTTTGAGTCTTGAAGATTGAAGTTGAAGAATTGTGGATCAGTTACATCAATCTCAAGAAGAAAGTATTCAAAAGGATCAGGTATGGTTAACTAAATAATTTTGGTGATCCGAATATTTTCTTATAGTGTAGAAACACTTGGATGAATTTTTTATTGCATAAAAATCAAGAACTGGACATGGGCCATGTTCAGGATCCGGATCAGACAGTCCAATCCGGATCCCGAAGGGAGCTTGTTCATTGGCAAATCCGATCCGGATCAAAGGTCATTTCGATCCGGATCCCGAACATGGGTTTTTGCTGGAATACATGAACGATCCGGATCGGGCATTTCAATCCGGATCCCGAACCCTTATTTTTCTGGAATTGTCTGACTCGCTACGACGATCCGGATCGCAGTAAATCCGATCCGGATCGCCGTCCTGAAAATTTTCAGATAAGGTAAGTTTTTGATTCTTATCTCTTTCCAAAGGTTTCTAAACTATAAATAGACACTTAGGGTTTCTCAAGAATGTGGGTTCTCTACCGATTAATTAATTAAACACTTGAGAGCAACCCTAGAGGCTAGGTTTTTATCGTTCTTCTTTTTAGCCTCTTTTAGGTCAATTCGACGGTTCTTCCAAGATCTATCTTTTGTCGAATTGATCTAATCTTTGCTTAGAGATTTTTCCCATGGAACTTCATTGATAATCTAAGCAAGGGATCACCATCGAAGCCAATATTCTTACCGGCTGAGTTTGCGTCGTGGATTCGACGTGGCATCGTGGATTCGGTGTGCTAAAGGCGTTTCGTGGATTCGAAACGTGTGCTCGTGGATTCGAGTGGCGTTCGTGGATTCGAACGTGTGCAGTGGACGTGCAATCGGTGGAGCGCAAGGTCCGAAGAAGTTGAAGGAGGGGTTAAATCCGTGGAGACGGTAATCACCTTGTTATTCTTCTTTTCTTAGTGGATTGTTATTGCGTGGACATCCAACCGGTCAGCGCAAGGTCCGAAGAAGCTGAAGGAGGGGTTTGAGTCCGTGGAGTCGGTAATCACCTTGTTATTCTTCTATTCTTAGTGGATTGTTATTGCGTGTTGGTCCCGTGGTTTTTCTCCTGGATTGGAGTTTCCACGTAAATCTCGGTGTCCTGTTTTTATTTTCCGCATTGGTTTTTATTTTGCACTGAGATTGGTTTTATAAGTATTACACCTATTCACCCTCCCCTCTAGTTGCTTGATAGTACCTATTTAGATTCTTGTGGATCCATAAAACCTACAATTGGTATCAGAGAGGGTTTTAGGTTTATCTATCATGTTGGGTGAAAGTGGTAATATTTATAGACCTCCTCTTTTTGATGGGACTAATTATGCTTATTGGAAAGTGCGGATGAGAGCTTTTCTCATCGCAATTGATGAGCGGGTATGGCAATCCGTGGAATACGGTTGGGTGCATCCTGTTGAGGAAGTAGGAAATTCTACTACCCCAAAACCTCGCTCTAGATGGTCCAAAGAGGAATTTGAAAGATCTTCTTACAATGGGAAAGGTATGAACGCTTTATTTAATTCTCTTTCCTCGACTGAGTTCACACGAATTTTCGCGTGTGAAACCGCGAAGGAAATTTGGGATATTCTCAAAATTACACATGAGGGTACTAATCTTGTAAAAATTCAAAAGCTCCAGATGCTTACAAGTCAATTTGACTCTATTCATATGGAAGAGCATGAATTGTTTACAGATTATTACACTAGACTTCAAGATGTAATCAATACTTGTGCTAATTTAGGAGAAAAGATCCCGGAGTCGAGAATTGTAAGAAAGATATTTCGGACTCTTCCGGAACGGTTTAGGGCAAAGGTTACCGCCATTGAAACCGTTAGTCATCCGGATGAGATGAGAGTAGAGGAATTAGTAGGTGCTTTGCAAACTTATGAAATGACTTTTCCTACTAATCAAGTTTCTTCCAAGTCTTCTTCTAAGCTTACAGGTATTGCATTCAAATCAACAAAGGAAGAAGATAGCGAATCAAGTTCCGACGATGAAATCTCTTTTGCCGATTTTGAAGAACAATTGGCGCGGATCACAAAGAAATTTCGTCGGAAATTTTGGAAGAATCGAACCGATGGATCTTCATCCACGAAACCATCTAAAGGATCATCGGGTTCTAAATCCTCTAATCTCAAAGGCGTTGCAAAACCTTCTAAAGAAAAAGAAAAAGATGATTTCGAAGGGGAAATCCAATGCTATCGATGCAAAGGCTACGGCCATTTTTCAACGGATTATCCTTCTAAGAAATCATACAAAAAGAAGGCTTTGCAAGCGAAAACTTGGGACGATTCTACTTCTAATGAATCGACCTCAAGTAAAGAGGAAAAAATCGTTGCTTCTCATGCCTCTCATTTTCCCTCTTCTAATAATTGTTTATCATCATTAGTCACTGACTCTACTCCTTTGATTTTGTATGAAACATCAACATCCGGCGGAGAGTCATCAAGTGAGGGGGAGTTGGACGAAGAAGAACTCGTTGAGGCATATCAACAACTTCTTGCGGAATCTAAGAAGATGGCCAAGCATATCAAGAAGTTGAGGAAGCAACGACTTGAGAATCAAGACGAGAATCATGCTTTAAAGATCAAACTTCATGATCTCGAGGAGGAACGAGAGCTTTTATTGGATAATAATAAAATCCTCCAGGAAAAGATAAATCAATCGGAAATGATCGTTAATACCCATATTAACAAGATTGATATTCTTGAAAAGCAGTTTGAGGAGATTCATGTTACCAACCAAGCTTTGACCAAGCAAGTCCATCAACTTAAATCTGACATACAAAGGATTTCAACCGGTTCGAAGAAACATGATTGTATGTCCGGATTAGGTCAAACAAGCAAGGTTGGTTTGGGTTTTAAAAAGAATCAAACTGTGCATGCTTCAAGTTCCACATTCAAATTGAAAGGAAGAACGTGTCCCATTCCCCAACTTAACCGCTCCCGCCAACTTAACCGCTCCCGCCATCTTAACCGCTCCCGCCTCTTCACGGTCGTGCAACTTCCCACAACCCCACAACTCCCCCCAACTTCCCACAACTCCCCACAACTCCCCCCAACTTCCCACCACTCCCCACAACTCCCCTCAACTCCCCTGCGTACGAAACCCCAAGGGCAACGAGAACCCACTTCCCCAACCTTTCAGTTTCCCAACCGAACCTTACTGTTTCCCAACCGGTCGAGTGGAGAAGCAAGGCGGAGCGGGTGAGGAGAGGGAAGATTGCCGGCATACCCTTCACGCAAGAACAGGACGATCATTCCCTAGATCAACCCTAGCCGACGAAACCAAGGTGAGCATAGGTTAGGGTTCTTGATTTGGGCTTTTCTTGGTTCTCTTAGGAAAAAGGGAGGAGGGGAGTCGGCGCCATCACCGGAGCCGGCACGCACGGAGCCACGCATGCGGGCGGCGCCGCATGAGGGCGGCGCCGCGTGCATCCGCATGCGGGCGGCGCCGCATGCGGGTGGCGCCGCATGCGGGCGGCACCGCATGCGGGTGGCGCCGCATGTGGGCGGCGCCGCATGCCCCCGCATGCGGGTAGCGCCGCATGCGGGCGGCGCCGCATGCGGGCGGCACCGCATGCGGATGCGGGCGCCGCATGCGGGCGGCACCGCATGCGGATGCGGGCGCCGCCGCATGCGGGCGGCTCCGCATGCGGGTGCGGGCGGCACCGCATGCGGGCGGTGCCGCATGCGGGCGCCGCCGCGTGCGGGCGGCGCCGCGTGCGGGCGGCTCCGCATGCCCCCGCATGCGGACAGCGCCGCATGCGGGCGGCACCGCACGCGGGCGGCGCCGCATGCGGGCGGCTCCGCATGCGGGTGCGGGCGGCACCGCATGCGGGCGGCACCGCATGCGGGCGGCGCCGCGTGCGGGCGGCACCGCATGCGGGCGGCGCCGCATGCGGGCAGCGCTGCATGTGGGCAGCGCCGCGCGCACCCACAAGTGGGAAGCGCCGCATGTGGGTGACGCCGCGTGCGGACGGCGCCGCACGCAGGTAGTACGCCGCCCAGCCGCGCGGGGCCGGGCGCGTACGTGTACGAATTGTGCGCAAGGTGGGGGGCGCCGGGTGTTCTAGTCGTTAATCTTACAGAGTCTTAAATTTCTGACAACTGTATGACAGGTTCTTGTAGGTCCGGGCGGGCACCCGAGACGCGGGAGAACCTAGCATCGGTCAGGAGCGCGACAACAAGGTGGGTTTACGGTCGAGGCTGAGTATAGTGTTAGTATTCCGAAAGGGATTTTTATTGTTAATCGGTACTAACGCTGACGGTTTCTATGATGTACTATATTACCCCGTGTCTTGGTTACTTATGCTCGAGTTGCGACACGCGCACCCGCGGTCTGGCCACCGCAAAGGGTGCTCTTTTCCGGAAAGGCGGTCTTCGACCCGTGTTACCACGAGGGGATGTAGTGGGGCCCCCGTAGGTGTGGGGTTTGAGGCACCAAGGTGTGAGCGGTGCGACCTGTCGGGATTGGTGCCCGACGAGGTCAGGTGTGCGACCCGCCGGGATTGGTGCCCGACGAGGTCAGGTGTGCGACCCGCCGGGATTGGTGCCCGACGAGGTCAGGTGTTACAGGTGTTACCGGGGTTACAGGTGTCACAGGTGGTACAGGTGGTTGCGAGTTACCGTTACGAGTAGAGTGGTTGCTCCGGCTAGTCTTACTTTTGTGGCTTGGTATTACTTTACTGCTTTAGTATTGTTATTATGATAGTGTCGCTGACTACCCACTCTGTGACAGGTACCTCCAGGGGGTAGAGGTAGGCGACGGTGAGGCCGAGGTGGGAGCAGTCGGGCTGTGAGAGCCCTAGTATGCTGTTTTCTTTACTTTCTCTGCATTTCATTTGGTATTGTAGGTTACTGTGTGGTTCTCGATACCCTTGTGGGGTCGTGTGGATGTTGATTACTTTCGTTCTGGTTATGCACTACTGTTTCCTTTATTGTTCCCGTTTGGCCGTTTTCTAAACAAACCAACTAGAAAACAAAAGAAAAAGGACTTCGAAAACTGTTTTCAAAAGTCTAGGGTCGGGTGGGCCCGTTTTCCAAACCTTGTGGATTTATGCCGTTTTCCGATCGGTTTTCAAAACCTAAGGCCGTGTGGGCCTGTTTTCAAAACGGTGAGTTTATACGTTCAACTTGACTGGCCACGGGTATTGTTTCATCTTCATGCACCGTACTACTTCGAACTGTTGTGATTAAATGGAAAATGATTGCTTGTGTTCGACTATTGTAACAGCCGCGACGCCGTGCATATATACAGAGGAGACTCTGCCCAATTTTCGAGTAAATCTGTATATGTGGCGGGTCTGGGCACGCGCCGGGGAAGGAGGTTTTTAAACAAAAAAATTTGTACGCACCTTACGCTTACTTTGGTGTATCGTTTCCGCTAAAATAAAACCCCCGGGGCGTGACAGATTAAGATGGTATCAGAGACTTTGCTTTAATCACAACAGTGACGGCCCAACATCCACCGAGATATCACACTTAACTACGAATAAATGAAATGTGTGGGACGTAAGGGTGTAGGACGCGAGTGAACGTGGGGGGAGGGAAATTTGTGTGATTTGTTTACGCACGGTTTTCCTGGGTATGCTGGGACTAATGTGTTTCCTTGGTGTGCACAGATAGAAGCCCGATTTTGGGTGGGTAACTGCTGCCGGACATGGACCTTGCGGCAGAGGCGAACCGCTTACTACGCAACCAGCTGCGCGACGTGGCTGGGCAACTGCTAAATCTCGCGGAGCACGTGGGTATACTGACCCAGGAGCTTGAGGGTGTCGACCACGCCCAGCACGGCACCGGTGGTGTTAACCCCCGTGGGATACCACCGACTGGCGTTTCCACCTTTCAGGGAGCGGTCAACTTGGCCGTGCGCGCGGAGCTAGAGCGTACACGGCGGGCACGCCCCTACCCCGGCCCGACAGGGGACCCCTACCAGTGCGGCAGAGAGACCAAGCGCCAAAGGAACGGGCCGAAACCCGGGCAGGCGATGAGGGAGGGACCTGCACCACCAACGCCATGCGTCATTTGTGACGGTGCGCATTCAATGATGAATTGCCCTTGGCGGGACGAACATTGCTTCCGGTGTGGCAGGCCGGGCCACACACGTTACGAGTGCCCCCGGAAGCCGGGCGTCACCAGACCCCCGGCACCGAGACCTGACGACCCACGCCTGACGGACTCTTCCGATACCGAGTCCCCACCCCGCCACGCCGAACGTAGCTGGCCCAGAGGTTGTGGACGGACCTCCCCAGCCGGCCCGGGGAGCAGTGATGCAGAATCCTAGAACCGGAAATCACAGGTATATATTTTTTCTTTTCTCCCTTTACCTCTTTTGGTTAGGCATCGATTTCCATCTTCCGTTTCTATCTTTTTCTTTCTCCGCGTACTGTGCGGTTGTGCCGGGGGGGTTTATATAGGATAGGAGTGGGGCTACTCCCCTAGTCCGCCTTAGGAGTTGTGAACGCCATGTCACAGGGAGGGAAGGCGGGTCGGGCGCCGGGTAGGAACCCCTTACAAATGGTTCTGAAAAAAGAACCCTACCTAGTTTGTTGGTCAGTTCAAACCCCCGGTGGGGGAAACTTCGCGGGAGTACTCCCTACAGCGACGGTAGCGGACGAGGTGTTACCACCCCCCGACGACGGCATTAGAGTCAGTGGTCTTCGTCCTGAAGTTATGGAGATACTATCTCTTTGGTGTCCATTGTAACATCTTCTCAGATCACCAGAGTCTTAAATACCTATTCACCCAAAAGGAACTAAACCTGCGGCAGAGACGGTGGCTTGAATTACTGAAGGATTACGACCTAACGATCCAATATCACCCCGGGAAAGCAAACGTGGTAGCGGACGCTCTGAGCAGGAAGGGGCGATTGGAGGGAGGATCGGTAGGTGCGATAACTGAGCAGAGCAACTTGATCGCGGAATTTTCGCGACTAGGGTTGGAAGTAGTGCCAGCAGGCACGGTTGCACAACTTCTAACTTTGGTGGTCAAGCCAACACTGCTAGAAAAGATTCGAGAGGGACAGCAGGCGGACTCGCACTTACAGCTCGTAAGAGACAAGATCTCATCGGATCAGGAAGGTGACTTTTCAATGGAAGGCGACGGCACTCTACGGTTCCGCGGGCGGATTTGCGTGCCGGATACCCCGGAATTGAAAAAGGAAATTCTGTCTGAGGCACACAGCGCCCCTTATGCAGCGCATCCAGGAGGCACAAAGATGTACAGGGACCTCAAGCAGACCTTCTGGTGGCCCAAGATGAAGAGGGTTGTAACTAGATTTGTAGCTCATTGCCTAGTGTGTCAACAGATAAAGGCAGAACATCAACGACCGGCGGGAAAGTTACAACCCTTACCGGTACCGGAGTGGAAGTGGGATCATATCACCATGGACTTTGTCACCGGGTTCCCACGTTCACCACAAGGACGCGACACAATATGGGTTGTGGTAGACCGGCTAACTAAGTCAGCGCACTTCCTGCCGATTCACACAACCTGGACCAGAGAGCGGTTGGCTCAAGTCTACCTCAGCGAGATTGTAAGACTGCATGGGGTACCGGCATCGATCACATCAGACAGAGACGCGCGTTTTGTCTCAAAGTTTTGGCAGAGTCTGCAACAAGCCTTGGGGACTAAATTGCACTTCAGCACAGCCTTCTACCCTCAGACAGACGGGCAGTCGGAGCGAGTAATACAGACGCTAGAGGACCTGCTTCGGGCCTGTGTACTCGATTGGGGAGTCGGTTGGGAGCGTTACCTACCACTTGTAGAATTCGCTTACAACAATAGCCACCAGGCCAGCATCCTGATGGCACCCTACGAAGCCTTATACGGGAGACGCTGCCGATCCCCGATCTGTTGGGACGACTTGGGAGAATGGAAGTTCTTGGGACCCGACTTGGTGGAAGAAACAGAATAGAAGGTGCGCCTCATCAGACAGCGCTTACTAACCGCCCAGAGTTGACAAAAGAGCTACGCGGATCGAAGACGCCGCGACTTGGAGTTCCAGGTGGGAGAACACGTGTTTTTGCGGGTCTCGCCGTCCAGGGGAATCAAGCGATTCGGGTTGAAAGGCAAGCTAAGCCCGCGGTTCGTGGGGCCATTCGAGATCCTGGAGCGGATTGGCCCAGTGGCTTACCGCCTTGCCCTACCACCGAACCTCAACCGGATTCATGACGTGTTCCACGTTTCGATGCTTAAGAATTACCTCCCCGACCCGTCGCATGTTCTGGACGTCTCGACACTCGAACTAAAGGAGGACCTAAGCTTCGAGGAAACCCCTGTGCGAATACTAGCAAGAAAAAGCAAGACGCTTCGAAACCGAGACATCCCCTATGTGAAGGTGCACTGGAACAACCACGAGGAGCGGGAAGCGACGTGGGAACTAGAATCGAAGATGAGGGAGGGCTACCCCTATCTCTTTACCGCGAACCAGGATTGAGTTTCGAGGACGAAACTCGTTTTAAGAGGTGAGTGGTTTAGTAGCCGCTGGTTTAAAATGTTTTTGGGTCTACTTTTGATTTTGTTTATTTCGTAATTCGTTTTGGGGGGCTGGAGGGTGATCAAATAATTCCTTGTTTCCGGACAGACCGTCGGGGCTCGCGGGTATTTTTAGTTAATAAAGCTCGCGAAACGGAGAACGACGGCGCAATCGGTTTTGAATTCCGACGCCGGAATCTCCCGGAATAAATTCCGGAAGGTGGCTAGCGGTTCAGGTGGGCAACGCGGTTTTTCAGGCAGACCGGACCCTGGTTCGCACCCGACTTGTTACCCGTTTTTGACTTGAATTGGGTTCATTCCCATTCCCCAACTTAACCGCTCCCGCCAACTTAACCGCTCCCGCCATCTTAACCGCTCCCGCCTCTTCACGGTCGTGCAACTTCCCACAACCCCACAACTCCCCCCAACTTCCCACAACTCCCCACAACTCCCCCCAACTTCCCACCACTCCCCACAACTCCCCTCAACTCCCCTGCGTACGAAACCCCAAGGGCAACGAGAACCCACTTCCCCAACCTTTCAGTTTCCCAACCGAACCTTACTGTTTCCCAACCGGTCGAGTGGAGAAGCAAGGCGGAGCGGGTGAGGAGAGGGAAGATCGCCGGCATACCCTTCACGCAAGAACAGGACGATCATTCCCTAGATCAACCCTAGCCGACGAAACCAAGGTGAGCATAGGTTAGGGTTCTTGATTTGGGCTTTTCTTGGTTCTCTTAGGAAAAAGGGAGGAGGGGAGTCGGCGCCATCACCGGAGCCGGCACGCACGGAGCCACGCATGCGGGCGGCGCCGCGTGCATCCGCATGCGGGCGGTGCCGCATGCGGGTGGCGCCGCATGCAGGCGGCACCGCATGCGGGTGGCGCCGCATGTGGGCGGCGCCGCATGCCCCCGCATGCGGGCGGCGCCGCATGCGGGCGGCGCCGCATGCGGATGCGGGCGCCGCATGCGGGCGGCACCGAATGCGGATGCGGGCGCCGCCGCATGCGGGCGGCTCCGCATGCGGGTGCGGGCGCCGCCGCATGCGGGCGGCTCCGCATGCGGGTGCGGGCGGCACCGCGTGCGGGCGGTGCCGCGTGCGGGCGGCGCCGCGTGCGGGCGGCACCGCGTGCGGGCGGCGCCGCATGCGGGCGGCGCCGCATGCCCCCGCATGCGGACAGCGCCGCATGCGGGCGGCACCGCACGCGGGCGGCACCGCATGCGGGTGCGGGCGGCACCGCATGCGGGCGGCGCCGCATGCGGGCAGCGCCGCATCTGGGCAGCGCCGCGCGCACCCACAAGTGGGAAGCGCCGCATGTGGGTGACGCCGCGTGCGGACGGCGCCGCACGCAGGTAGTACGCCGCCCAGCCGCGCGGGGCCGGGCGCGTACGTGTACGAATTGTGCGCAAGGTGGGGGGCGCCGGGTGTTCTAGTCGTTAATCTTACAGAGTCTTAAATTTCTGACTCCTGTATGACAGGTTCTTGTAGGTCCGGGCGGGCACCCGAGACGCGGGAGAACCTAGCATCGGTCAGGAGCGCGACAACAAGGTGGGTTTACGGTCGAGGCTGAGTATGTTACGGAATTTGAGTTGGCGTAGTTTCGTGAAAGTCTCAAGTCTTGAAGATTGAAGGTGAAGATAGTTGGATCATTTAACTCAATCTCAAGAAAGAAGAATTCAAAAGGATCTGGTATGTTTAACTAAAGATTTTGTGTGATCCGAATACTTCTTGTAGTGTAGAAACACTTGGAAGAATCTTTCATTGCATAAAAATCAAAAACTGGACTTGGGACATGTTCAGGATCCGGATCAGGTTGTTCGATCCGGATCCCGAAGGTGGTTCGTTCATACACCAGTTCAATCCGGATCGTAGCCTCTCTTGATCCGGATCCCGAACACTGAGTTTACCATCTTCCTTGATCGATCCGGATCAGGCTTCGCAATCCGGATCCCGAACGTTGATGTTTGGTGAACTGTATGAACGATCCGGATCAAGCACTTCGATCCGGATCCCGAACCTTCGTTTTTTTTGGAATTGCCTGACTCGTTACGACGATCCGGATCACAGCTAATCCGATCCGGATCGCCGTCCGTAAAATTTCCAGAAATGTTAGGTTTTTGATTCTTATCTCCTTCCTAGGGTTTCTAACCTATAAATAGACCCTATGACTCTTTTTCTAGTGCGAATCAAAAAAAGAAGGAAAATAGCCGTCATATTCTTATATCATCTTTTACGGCTCTAGATCCACATATAGAGAAGAAAGAATCATTAGAGAATACTCTATGTTTCTTCATCTATATTGATTAGTTTGATTCTAGGTTTTCATACTCACATCTTGAGTTGAATCAAACTAATGAATACTTAGATGGTATTTCCGATCTATCTTTGATCTAAGTATTCGGCGGATCATCACCACCAAAAACAACGATTTACCCCAAAAATCGGCGCGTGGATTCGCGTGTCCTTGTGGATTCAAGGTTCAACCGCTCTCGTGGATTCGGAGCGAGGCACGTTCGTGGATTCGAAGGGTGCTATTGGGTGAAGACCGTGGACTCGGTCGGACGTCGTGGATTCGACGTTGGACGCCGTGGATTCGGCATTGGGCGCAGATCGTGGATTCGAGAAGCGTCGCGGAGCGAGCGGAGAAGATCCTCTAGGAGCGTATGGAAAAGGTTGAGTCGTAAGTGTGTACGGTAAATCACCTTGTACGTGTTTTAATTCTAGTGGATTTCTGCCGTGTTATCGGTCCCGTGGTTTTTTACTCCGGTGATGGAGTTTTCCACGTAAAAATCTTGCGAGTTATTTTTATTTCCGCATTGGGTTTTTATCGCAACGATTTTTTGAGTGTTTATACATTTACACCTATTCACCCCCCTCTAGGTGTTTTTTCCCCTATTTAGATCCTTATTACATATAACCCAACAAGTGGTATCAGAGAGGGAATAGGGTTGTAAACAATGGTTGAAGGTGGAAACATCAATCGACCCCCTTTCTTTGATGGAACAAATTATGCGTACTGGAAAGTACGGATAAAAGCCTTTTTAATTTCCATCGACGAAAGGGTGTGGCAATCAATTGAATTAGGATGGTCTAATCCAACTGAAATTATCTCTGATGTTCGCACCTTAAAACCTAGGTCGAAATGGACCAAGGAAGAGTTAGATTCTTCTTCTTACAATGGCAAGGGAATTAATGCTATTTTTAATGCCTTATCTCAAACTGAGTTCTCTCGCGTCTCAGCATGTGAGACTGCGAAAGAAATCTGGGATGTTCTTCAGGTTACACATGAGGGAACTAACCTTGTGAAGATTCAGAAATTGCAAATGCTTACGAGCAAGTTTGACTCTATCTTGATGGCAGAAAATGAATCTTTCACGGACTACTATACACGATTGCAAGACATCGTAAACTCATGTGCTAACCTGGGAGAGAAGATTCCAGAATTTAAGATTGTAAGAAAGATCTTAAGAACTCTTCCTGAACGATTTCGCCCAAAGGTTACTGCCATTGAAACTATTAAACACCCGGACGAAATACGTGTAGAAGAATTAGTTGGTTCATTACAAACATATGAAATGACGTTTACTACTAACAATTCTTCTGGAAAGGCATCCACTTCTAAGTCTTCAGGTTATGCGTTGAAAACAACTAAGGAAGAAGACGCGGATACATCCTACTCAGACGATGACGAGAACCTTTCTATGGAGGAATTTGAGAAGCAACTCGCTCTCTTGACAAGGAAGTTTCGCCGCAACTTTCGAAGGGGTAATTCAAGCAAATCTCCATCCTTCGGAAAGTCGATCAAAGGCAAGGGTACTTCAAGTTACAAGTCAAGAAAGCAAGAGAACTTCTCAAAGGATAAGAAAAGTTCAGAGGGACAACTACAATGCTTCAAATGTCGAGGCTACGGCCACATTGCAACGGAGTGTCCCAACAAGTATCCGGCAAAGAAGAAGGCGATGCAAGTCGTCACTTGGGATGACAACTCAACGTCAAATGAGTCGTCTTCAAGTGATGAAGAAAAGAGCTCCACGGCATTCCACGCGTCCATATCTTCACCCTTCATGTGCTTTATGGCAAGTACATCCGAGTCATTGTCCAACTCCACTGTTGAAAAGAATGCAACGGACAACGAATCGGATGATTCGGAAGGTGAAGATTTTGCTCTAGCCTATCACAGACCTTTACGGGATTCAAAGAAACCGGCTAAGCAAAACAAGGGGTTGAGAGGGAGATTGCAGGATCTCGAAGAAGAAGTAAAAAGGGTAACTTCTCTCTCGACCGATCTTGAAGTGGAAAGGGATAATCTGATAAAAGCAAATGTTTCCCTTCAAGAGTCCAATGAGCAACTCGAGAAGAATTATATAGATATGGTGAACAAAGCGAACTACTTCTTGAAGCTCTACGGCGAGGCCCGACGGGAAAAATTGGAAATGACAGAGACCATTTGCCAACTCAAGGATGACTTACAGCAATTTTCTTCTGGAAGGAGTAAGTTGGATAAACTTCTTGGTCTTGGTCAAACAAACAAGTTCGGCCTCGGATACAATCGAACTGAAGACAATTTTAGTTCGGTTGGGACAGTCTTTGTGCCTCAGTCGGTATCTCCTCCTCCGACACCGGAATTCACGACAACCAACGACAACAAGCCTACTTCATCCTCTTCGGAATCGTCAAGCACTAAGGTATGTTTTCGTTGTAATTTTGCAGGGCACATTGAAAGAAATTGCAAGATTAGAGCTCAAAGATCAAATCAACCACATCTTGCAACTGCTACCAATAAGTTCACTCCCCGGAATTCAAAGAAGGATTTTTCAAAAGAAAAGAACGTTGGTAGTACTCCAAACAAGACGATGACAAAAGAAAAAGATCAATCAGACAAAACGTCTTCATCAAGGAAAATTTCTCAACCATTGCCAACATACTCCAAAACTCAAAAGGTTTGGGTATGCAAAGGTGAAATCCTTCCTTGTCTTTAATCGTTCTACGATTAAATGTTGTGTAGGTTATGTAGACTATTTTTTCTTTCTTTTGGCCAACTCGTCAACCATCTTTGGGAGGTAAATGGTATATTTTCTTGATGATTGATGATTTCTCTCGGTATTCTTGGGTAGCATTTTTAAAAGAGAAAGCTGATACTTTTGATTCTTTTCACGAGATTTGCCTTCGTATTATGATTGAAAAGAATGAAAAGATCATTCGTGTTAGAAGTGATAGAGGTGGAGAATTCATTAATTCTAAATTCATTGACTTTTGTACTTCAAACGGTATTAAGCATGAATTCTCTGCACCCTATACACCTCAACAGAATGGTGTTGTTGAGCGCAAAAACAGGGTTGTTCAAGAGATGGCGCGTGTGATTCTTCATAGCCGGAATTTACCGCTACATTTTTGGGCTGAAGCTGTGAACACCGCTGTCTACGTCATTAATCGAGTGTTTTTGCGCCCGGGAACGTTAAATACACCATATGAACTATGGTGTGGTAGAAAACCCAACATCAAATATTTTCGCATCTTCGGGAGTCGGTGTTACATTTTACGTGACCGTGAAAATCTTGGAAAGTTTGACTCGCGAAGTGTCGAAGGGATTTTCTTGGGGTATTCTACTAATAGTAGAGCATATCGAGTATTTAACTTGGAATCTAAGACGATCGTAGAATCTATAAATGTTAAAGTAGATGAAGCTTTTCACTTTGCATCTGAAAAAATCTACCCTCGATATTTCTCTAGATGATGATTCTCCTGCCGTTGCATCTTCTCATAATAATACTTCCAATATTAATGATGCATCTAATGGTTCTTCAAGTTTATCTAATGTGCAGGAATCATCTCATTTATCTCCGAGTACTCCGTCTCAACAAACGCTACGAATCTCCAAGGATCATCCGGAATCGAATATTATTGGAGATCCACAAGAAGGAGTTAGAACTCGGAGGCAGTTGGTTTGTGGATTCGCTTGCTACGTATCTCTAATCGAACCAAAGAACATAGATGAAGCTCTTCAGGATGACTACTGGATTAAAGCAATGCAGGAAGAGCTCCATCAATTTGAGCGAAACAAAGTCTGGGAATTAACGAAGCCTCCAAAGCAACATAATGTGATAGGTACCAAATGGATCTTCAAGAACAAGAAGAATGAGGATGGTACTATCATCAGGAACAAGGCACGATTAGTTGCTCAAGGCTACTCTCAAGTAGAAGGTATAGACTTTGATGAAACATTCGCCCCTGTAGCTAGACTCGAGTCCATTCGTATACTGTTTGCTATTGCTTGTCATTTTAAAATCAAATTATTTCAAATGGACGTTAAGAGCGCATTTCTAAATGGGTTTTTAAATGAGGAAGTTTATGTGGCTCAACCGAAAGGTTTTGTAGACCATAAACAACCTAACCATGTTTTTCGTTTGAAAAAGGCTCTTTACGGTCTGAAACAAGCACCGCGAGCATGGTACGAAAGGTTGACAAAGCACCTTTTGGAGAAGGGCTACACTCGAGGGGGAGCTGATAGGACTCTCTTTGTGAAGCATTATCAAAGCAATTTTATTGTAGCACAAATCTATGTCGATGACATTGTATTTGGCGCAACAAGAGATAATGATGCTTCTAAATTCGCGGAGACCATGGAAAGCGAATTTGAGATGTCCATGATGGGCGAATTGACTTATTTCCTTGGATTGCAAATTAAACAAAATGATGAAGGTATTCACTTGAGTCAATCCAAGTATGCAATGGAGTTGGTTAAAAAGTTTGATCTTGAAAATTCGAAGGATTTTCCGACTCCAATGGGAACTAGCCACAAGGGACTTGGAAGTGAATCACAAAGTGAGAATGTAGACGAGAAACTGTATCGAAGTATGATTGGAAGTCTACTTTACCTCACGGCTAGTCGCCCGGATATATCTTTTGGTGTTGGGATCTGCGCGAGATATCAATCTGCACCAAAGGAGGTTCACCTGAAAGCGGTGAAAAGGATCATCCGGTATATCAAAGGATCAATTAATTTTAGAATTTGGTATCCTATGGGAACAAGTTTGGATATTGTTGGATACTCAGATGCCGATTGGGCAGGATCAGTGGATGATCGGAAAAGCACGAGTGGTGCATGCTTCTATCTTGGCCATTGCCTTGTTGCATGGCACAGTAAAAAGCAGAATTGCATAGCACTCTCGACTGCCGAAGCGGAATACATTTCAGCTGGAAGTTGTTCAACTCAACTCATTTGGATGAAAAGCGTACTGAGCGACTTCCGGATTTCAGCATCTTCGGTAACAATACTTTGTGACAACACAAGTGCAATTAACATTTCTAAAAACCCTGTGTTGCACTCTAGAACAAAACATATTGAACTTAGATATCATTTTCTTAGAGAGCTAGTTGAATCAAATATTCTTCAACTTTCATATATTTCAACTGAGGATCAATTAGCTGACATTCTAACAAAACCTTTGGATCAAAAACGTTTTATTCATTTGCGAAAAGCAATTGGAATGCTTTCCTTGAAATAAACTTCTTTTTGAAACCTTTGCTTAGGATAGGTTTTGTTTTTGTTTTGTTTTGTTCATTATCTATGTTTGTACATAGGACATTAATTGAGCATAGATCATAATTGACTTTAATTGCATCTTTTCGCACATTTAGAAATTTATTATGCTTTTTCCATCATAATATTTCACTGTTGCAATGATCATTTATGTTAATTAAATCATCTTCTGAGTGATCAAAGTCAATTTCTCTCTCAATGATCTCTTGGTATAGTCATTATCTTATTTGACTGCTTAGTCGAGTATGAAATCGAGATCAATTTTTGGTTGAATACTTTATATCTTAAATAATTGATAGCCAATTGAGAGGGAGTCAAAGAAAAGTAAAATGCTCAAAAGATGTGGAAAGAGTTACATCCCAATGAGGAGTGTGAAAACTACCACCACATGGAGGAAAGAGCTACCACCTCGGTCGTCCGAGTATTGTGTGCAGCTACCACATGTATACCAAGCATGGTTGTTCAAATTTTTGATTATGTAAAATGCATGTTGAAATACTTGACTCCGTCAAATTTCAAGGTTGGTATAAGGTGGGTTTTTAAAGAAAGATGCTCAAAGAGCCACTCTCTTCAACAGATTGTCTAGATACATTATCTACTATATTTGGGATTTCAAATATCTATTGATCTTTGTATTTCATTTTCTTTACTGAATTGATGATTTGATAAAGGCATTACTCATAAGATCAAGTTAGATGTAATTGAAGGTGTTCAACTTTAAGGGATTTAATTTTTGTAAATTTTCGTTTCATTTTTGGATATTATTGATAGATTTGGCATAATCTAATTCTTGTTGTATGAAACGATGATTTTTGTTTAAAGTTGATACACATTTGTGCTTACAATCTTTTTCTGTTTTTTCTTGAATTTCTCTGAAATTTTCTAACGAAAAAGTTGGAGCCGATCCGGATCGGGCAAGATGATCCGGATCCCGAACGCAGGTATTCTTCTGCGAGCTGACGATCCGGATTGGACCTGCCGATCCGGATCCCGAACGCAGTTTCTCACTGCGGGTAGCCGATCCGGATCGCAAGCATGGTCTGATCCGGATCGCGGCTAGGGTTTTATAAAGAACAAAAGGGTTTTGATTTCTTTTACTCCAATCTTTTGTTCCAAAGTTTCCAGAGCTTCTCTCTCTAGATTTCACCCTTCTTGGAAGCTTTCAAACTCAAGTTCTTCAACTCCAAGTAAGTTTTATTGATCAAAATCTCGGTTTTTCACCGTTTTTCTCTATTCCTCCTCAAACGTGATGAAATTCTTGGATCAACTTTGTTTGTGGATGGTTTTTGATCAAATTTCTTTTGAAATAAGAACTCTGGGTAGATTAGTTTTGATTATATACTAGGTATTCTCCTGATTAACGGATTTTTAGGCTTCGATTTCTAAAATTTCGGTTTTAGGGCATATAATAAGGATTTTCGAAAATCATGCAATTGATCTATTTTTAAAAGTCCTTTTGCAAAACTAATTTGTTTCTTAGTCTCTCTACATGATTATGATTGTTTGGGTACAATTTTTCAAATCTTTGAAAATTAATAATTTTTTCGTGTTCTTGAGTTGTTGCACACAGGATTTCAATCTTCTTAAGGCACTTGGATCAATGGGATTCTCATGGATCATTCTTTTATTGGTCACTATGGTGCACACCCGGGCCACAAACAAATTAAAGAGAGCTAAGAAAACACAACAAAAGGGTGAGTTTTATGTGATCAGCGACACAGAAGTAGATTGTCAAGAGATAGACTGGACTGAATTAACAGATGATGATGAATCAATGCCCGATGCATCGAAAGAAAAAGCACCCATGGACAAAGGTAAAGCACCTATGACTGCACCAACCATCTCGGTGAAAAGGAAACGACTTGCTCGACGGTTTGGACGAGCACGAGGTTTCATGTCTAACGAACCGATTATTCCGGATTCTCCACCTCGTGAGGAACAAGTGTTCGTTAATGCGGATCGTCTAAGGGCATTTGAGAATCGTGAATGCATTGGTGAGAGGCATGTTAATATTGAGGCTCTACGAGATCACTCCCCTGAGTTTGGTATTCTGATTGAACAAGCAAATCTTATTCAAGTTTGTCGATTTCCAGAAGTGCTTGGATACTGTCTGCATCTTGTAAGGGCCTTCTATACAAATGCACGGCACCTTCGAGAAATTGAAAACGGTCCAATGGAATTTTACACGAATATCCAAGGCACAAGATTCAAAATTACTCCACAATTGATTGGCGAGGTTTTGGGAATGCCTGCCAGCAAGACAGGAGTTAATTACCTGAAGGGAAAGGTTTTGACAAACACTTTGTGGCAAATGGTTATAAAGGGAATTTGTTTGGAAGGAACGCAATCAACGGAGAAGTCGATTAGATCTAAAGAACTTCGTCTTGAGTACCGGTTTCTAAACTTTATCACGTGTTACAATATCCTTCCAAATTTGCAGACGAAAGTCTTGAGATGGGATCGAATGCTATTTTTGTATCTCTTAGGACATCCGTCTGAGGCAATGGGATTGAATATCAACATTCCATACATTATTTGGAATAGAATGACAAGATATGTTGAGCACCCTCATCCCACTGAAAGAATTCCATTTCCACTGATTATAATGAGGATCTTGAAGAAATTTCAGGTTGATATTACTTCACCGACTTATCATCAATGTTTGGGTATGATCGATGAGTCCACCGTTGTGAAGTCCCTTCACAAATTGCCCCATGTCACTCCAGTCCCTCCATGCGGAACGAAACCTAGTAGCGGCACTTCCGCGTCACCATCACAACCAGCACCCACACCAGCGGATGAAGCATCAGTCTCATCCATCTACAAAGAACAACAAAGATTGTCTTTTGAGCAGGAACAGATTTCAAAGGCACAGACGAGAATTTCCAATGAGCTGGAGCTCATCACGGCAGCTCATATTACCTTAACTAAGAAGGTCAATTCAATGAACAAGCTGGTGAAAAAGATGTTCTCAAAGATGGGCTGCACGAGCTCTGAAGACTCCGAATCTGATGACTAATTCTTTCCTTTTATTTTTTTTTCTCTTGTGCAGATTTTTAACCTTTTCTTGTGCAGGTTTTTCAGTTTTTAGGACTTACTCTTAGTTCTAGTTCTTAAATTTCGGAACATTTTCTTTAAAATTTTTTCTCCTTCAATTTTTGGTAATTTTGGCTTTGTTTGTGACAAAAAGGGGGAGAGAGTTTAGAGAACAATGAACAATGATGATGATGTGAAAATTTTGTATACATCAAGGTACAATGATGACTGAGAACTTGAACAATGCTGATGTGAAAATTTTGTATACATCAAGGTAAGTATCACTTCAACCTCAACTTTGGTTTTTATCTTGTGATTTGTATGCATGTCTCTACTAACTATTCGACTAACTATTTGGGCATGTAATATGACTAACAAGTTGATGTTGGACTAACACTTTGTGACATTTGGTTTTGATTGCATAGAAGATATGTTGGTTTTTGACTATGATTCTCTTACATATCTGAATTCTCAAATGTCATGATGATCAGATAAACTCTATCTCTGTACTAGGTTTTGAATGCTAAATATTCTTGAGGTATCTAACGATCTCTTTTTGTCAAGAATAATTTCTTTGTGCAGAGAGTACAGATGTCTAAGTCTAGAGTCTGTTTTAGGAGTTTATCTCATGTTTTTAAATTTTTGGATCTCCATTGTAAATTTTTGTTGTATGGTGATAGCAACAAAAATATCTTTTTGAATTTTCTTTAGTGGCTCTGTGTTTTGTCACGAAACCGCCAAAGGGGGAGATTGTTATGGAATTTGAGTTGGCGTAGTTTCGTGAAAGTCTCAAGTCTTGAAGATTGAAGGTGAAGAAAGTTGGATCATTTAACTCAATCTCAAGAAAGAAGAATTCAAAATGATCAGGTATGTTTAACTAAAGATTTTGTGTGATCCGAATACTTCTTGTAGTGTAGAAACACTTGGAAGAATCTTTCATTGCATAAAAATCAAAAACTGGACTTGGGACATGTTCAGGATCCGGATCAGGTTGTTCGATCCGGATCCCGAAGGTGGTTCGTTCATACACCAGTTCAATCCGGATCGTAGCCTCTCTTGATCCGGATCCCGAACACTGAGTTTACCATCTTCCTTGAACTATCCGGATCAGGCTTCGCAATCCGGATCCCGAACGTTGATGTTTGGTGAACTGTATGAACGATCCGGATCAAGCACTTCGATCCGGATCCCGAACCTTCATTTTTTTTGGAATTGCCTGACTCGTTACGACGATCCGGATCACAGCTAATCCGATCCGGATCGCCGTCCGTAAAATCTCCAGAAATGTTAGGTTTTTGATTCTTATCTCCTTCCTAGGGTTTCTAACCTATAAATAGACCCTATGACTCTTCTTCTAGGGTTAATCCAAAAAAGAAGGAAAATAGTCGTCATATTCTTATATCATCTTTTACGGCTCTAGATCCACATATAGAGAAGAAAGGAAATCATTAGAGAATACTCTATGTTTCTTCATCTATATTGATTAGTTTGATTCTAGGTTTTCATACTCACATCTTGAGTTGAATCAAACTAATGAATACTTAGATGGTATTTCCGATCTATCTTTGATCTAAGTATTCGGCGGATCATCACCACCAAAAACAACGATTTACCCCAAAAATCGGCGCGTGGATTCGCGTGTCCTTGTGGATTCAAGGTTCAACCGCTCTCGTGGATTCGGAGCGAGGCACGTTCATGGATTCGAAGGGTGCTATTGGGTGAAGACCGTGGGCTCGGTCGGACGTCGTGGATTCGACATTGGACGCCGTGGATTCGGCGTTGGGCGCAGATCGTGGATTCGAGAAGCGTCGCGGAGCGAGCGGAGAAGATCCTCTAGGAGCGTATGGAAAAGGTTGAGTCGTAAGTGTGTACGGTAAATCACCTTGTACGTGTTTTAATTCTAGTGGATTTCTGCCGTGTTATCGGTCCCGTGGTTTTTTACTCCGGTGATGGAGTTTTCCACGTAAAAATCTTGCGAGTTATTTTTATTTCCGCATTGGGTTTTTATCGCAACGATTTTTGAGTGTTTATACGTTTACACCTATTCACCCCCCTCTAGGTGTTTTTTCCCCTATTTAGATCCTTATTACATATAACCCAACAGAGTATAGTGTTAGTATTCCGAAAGGGATTTTTATTGTTAATCGGTACTAACGCTGACGGTTTCCATGATGTACTATATTACCCCGTGTCTTGGTTACTTATGCTCGAGTTGCGACACGCGCACCCGCGGTCTGGCCACCGCAAAGGGTGCTCTTTTTCGGAAAGGCGGTCTTCGACCCGTGTTACCACGAGGGGATGTAGTGGGGCCCCCGTAGGTGTGGGGTTTGAGGCACCAAGGTGTGAGCGGTGCAACCTGTCGGGATTGGTGCCCGACGAGGTCAGGTGTGCGACCCGCCGGGATTGGTGCCCGACGAGGTCAGGTGTGCGACCCGCCGGGATTGGTGCCCGATGAGGTCAGGTGTTACAGGTGTTACCGGGGTTACAGGTGTCACAGGTGGTACAGGTGGTTGCGAGTTACCGTTACGAGTAGAGTGGTTGCTCCGGCTAGTCTTACTTTTGTGGCTTGGTATTACTTTACTGCTTTAGTATTGTTATTATGATAGTGTCGCTGACTACCCACTCTGTGACAGGTACCTCCAGGGGGTAGAGGTAGGCGACGGTGAGGCCGAGGTGGGAGCAGTCGGGCTGTGGGAGCCCTAGTATGCTGTTTTCTTTACTTTCTCTGCATTTCATTTGGTATTGTAGGTTACTGTGTGGTTCTCGATACCCTTGTGGGGTCGTGTGGATGTTGATTACTTTCGTTCTGGTTATGCACTACTGTTTCCTTTATTGTTCCCGTTTGGCCGTTTTCTAAACAAACCAACTAGAAAACAAAAGAAAAAGGACTTCGAAAACTGTTTTCAAAAGTCTAGGGTCGGGTGGGCCCGTTTTCCAAACCTTGTGGATTTATGCCGTTTTCCAATCGGTTTTCAAAACCTAAGGCCGTGTGGGCCTGTTTTCAAAACGGTGAGTTTATACGTTCAACTTGACTGGCCACGGGTATTGTTTCGTCTTCATGCACCGTACTACTTCGAACTGTTGTGATTAAATGGAAAATGATTGCTTGTGTTCGACTATTGTAACAGCCGCGACGCCGTGCATATACAGAGGAGACTCTGCCCGATTTTCGAGTAAATCTGTATATGTGGCGGGTCTGGGCACGCGCTGGGGAAGGAGGTTTTTAAACAAAAAAATTTGTACGCACCTTACGCTTACTTTGGTGTATCGTTTCCGCTAAAATAAAACCCCCGGGGCGTGACAAAAACTTGGGACGATTCTACTTCTAATGAATCGACCTCAAGTAAAGAGGAAAATGCCGTTGCTTTTCATGCCTCTCAAAATCCCTCTTCTAATTTGTGTTTATCATCTTCAGTCACTGACTCTACTCCTTTGATTTTGTATGAAACATCAACAACCAGCGGAGAGTCATTAAGTGAGGGGGAGTCGGACGAAGAAGAACTCGTTGAGGCATATCAACAACTTCTTACGGAATCAAAGAAGATGGCCAAACATATTAAGAAGTTGAGGAAGCAACGACTTGAAGTTCAAGACGAGAATCATGCTTTAAAGATCAATCTTCATGATCTCGAGGAGGAACGAGAGCTTTTATTGGATAATAATAAAATCCTCCAAGAAAAGTTAAATCAATCGGAAACGATCGTTAATTCCCATATTAACAAGATTGGTTTTCTTGAAAAGCAGTTTGAGGAGATTCATATCACCAACCAAGCTTTGACCAAGCAAGTTCATGAACTTAAATCCGACATACAAAGGCTTTCAACTGGTTCCAAGAAACTTGATTGTATGTCCGGATTAGGTCAATAAAGCAAGGTTGGTTTGGGATTTAAAAAGAACCAAACTGTGAAGGCTTCAAGTTCCACAACTAAATTGAAAGGAAGAACTTGTCACCTATGTGGACTTGAAGGACATTTGGTGAAGAATTGCCCGAAAAAGAGAAAGAAGAGTCCTTCGGCAACTTCATCTACGGAGCGAACTCAACGGAATCAAAAGACACATCAAGTCAAAGGAGTTCACTCAACCCACCAAAGGTCCGAGCCACATCATCAATCATACAAGTGGATCACTACGAGGCAAAGACCTAAGGTGGACCAACAGTCAAAGCGGACAACCCCCGGCCACAACGAATCAAGACAACCCAAAATCCAGCGATTTTGGATTCGGAAAGGTGATATCTTTCCTTGTCTTAAGTTCTAAATAGCTTATGACTGTATGTAATGCTTTGATTGGTTTTCCTTTCATATCTTTCTGAATCTCTGCATTACATGTTTTCAATGCTCTTTGTTTTTATGTTTTGTTTTTTTTAAACAAAAGGGTTTTAACGAACAAGTGCATTGAATAAAAAGGATTTCACGTTCATTCACTCTAAATTAATTTTATATGGATTATCAACTTTACTCCATAATCATAATCTTGGAGCATTGGTCATATTGACTTTAATTGCATCTTTTCACGCATTTAGAAATCTATTATGCTTTTGACATCATAATATTTCGATGTTGCAATGATCATTTATGTTAATTAAGTCATCTTTTAAGTGATCAAAGTCAATTTCTCTCTCAATGATCTCTTGGTATAGTCATTATCTTATTTGACTATTTAGTCGAGTATGAATGCGAGATCAATTTTTGGTTGAATACCTTATATCTTAAATAATTGATAGCCAATTGAGGGGGAGTCAAAGAAAAGTAAAATGCTCAAAAGATGTGGAAAGAGTTACATCCCAATGAGGAGTGTGAAAACTACCACCACATGGAGGAAAGAGCTACCACCTCGGTCGTCCGAGTACTGTGTGCAGCTACCACATGTATACCAAGCATGGTTTTTCAATTTTTGATTAAATAAAATGCATGTTGAAACACTTGACTCTGTCAAATTTCAAGGTTGGTATAAGGTGGATTTTTAACGAAAGATGCTCAAAGAGCCACTCTCTTCAACAGATTGTCTAGATATATTATCTACCATATTTGGGATTTCAAATATCTATTGATCTTGGTATTTCATTTTTTTTACCAAATTGATGATTTGATAAAGGCATTACGCATAAGATCATGTTAGATGTGATTGAAGTTGTTCAACTTTAAGGATTTTAATTTCCATAAATTTTCGTTTCATTTTTGAGTATTTTTGATAGATTTGGTATAATCTATTTCTTGTTGCATGAAACGATGACTTTTGTTTAAAGTTGATGCGCTAAAGTGCTTACATACTTTTTCTGGTTTTTATGGATAACATGAAAAACTGTTTATAATGATTTATCTTTGTTTTTCATGATTTAGGAGTAAATCTTTTTAATTTCGTGAAATTAATTGCATTGAATGGCATCTGTGTGAATTCATTGGTTAAAGCACTTAAATTGATTTCTTGATGGAATACAAATCGGTATTTGAAAAGATTCTAAAATCTGGATTTGTTTCAAGAAATTATTTGATTTTTGCTTTCTGGTACCGGTACGCAATCTGCATTTTTGTTATATACCGGAACTAAGCTTTTATCTCTCTTTCTCTATAAACTAATGTTGTTAGTGATTTTCTTTTGTCTAGTATGTTCACTGTTTGACAATTTGTGACAAAAAGGGGGAGAACAGAAAATAATGATCGTATCACAAAGGGGGAGAACATGGAGAACATGGAGAACATGTTAGAGATGCTCAAGATAGGGGGAGATGATGAAAAAGGAGCCGAAAAACAAAAAGAACCAAAAGGACGAATCAAATGTAGGATTTACATTTAATTTCTAACGACTAACGTTTGATTTTGTTTGGAGTTTTGTTTTGCAGGAATTACATCACTTTAAGACTCCAAGTCCTAAGTCATAGAGTATGTTCTAGGATTGTTTGGTTCAAATGTAATTTTGTATTTATTGGATCTCTCACGCAAAGAAAATCAATGTTTTGGTGATAACATTGAATTTCGACTTTTTGGTTTAAGATGAGTGACTTGAGCGCTTTTATGTATTTTTGGGTTTTGTCACGAAATTGCCAAAGGGGGAGATTGTTACGGCATTTTGGTGTCGGCATATTTCGTGAGTCAAGTTAGTGAGTTGAGTCGGAGTCTTAAAGGGATCAAATTGTCAATCAGCAATCAAAGACTTAGAGAAGATTCAACAAGAGCTCAAGTTGACACGCAGTGTTTTGAGTCTTGAAGATTGAAGTTGAAGAATTGTGGATCAGTTACATCAATCTCAAGAAGAAAGTATTCAAAAGGATCAGGTATGGTTAACTAAATAATTTTGGTGATCTGAATACTTTCTTATAGTGTAGAAACACTTGGATGAATTTTTTATTGCATAAAAATCAAGAACTGGACATGGGCCATGTTCAGGATCCGGATCAGACAGTCCAATCCGGATCCCGAAGGGTGCTTGTTCATTGGCAAATCCGATCCGGATCAAAGGTCATTTCGATCCGGATCCCGAACATGGGTTTTTGCTGGAATACATGAACGATCCGGATCGGGCATTTCAATCCGGATCCCGAACCCTTGTTTTTCTGGAATTGTCTGACTCGCTACGACGATCCGGATCGCCGTCCTGAAAATTTCCAGATAAGGTAAGTTTTTGATTCTTATCTCTTTCCAAAGGTTTCTAAACTATAAATAGACACTTAGGGTTTCTCAAGAACGTGGGTTCTCTACCGATTAATTAATTAAACACTTGAGAGCAACCCTAGAGGCTAGGTTTTTATCGTTCTTCTTTTTAGCCTCTTTTAGGTCAATTCGACGGTTCTTCCAAGATCTATCTTTTGTCGAATTGATCTAATCTTTGCTTAGAGATTTTTCCCATGGATCTTCATTGATAATCTAAGCAAAGGATCACCATCGAAGCCAATATTCTTACCGGCTGAGTTTGCGTCGTGGATTCGACGTGGCATCGTGGATTCGGTGTGCTAAAGGCGTTTCGTGGATTCGAAACGTGTGCTCGTGGATTCGAGTGGCGTTCGTGGATTCGAACGTGTGCAGTGGACGTGCAATCAGTGGAGCGCAAGGTCCGAAGAAGTTGAAGGAGGGGTTAAATCCGTGGAGACGGTAATCACCTTGTTATTCTTCTTTTCTTAGTGGATTGTTATTGCGTGGACATCCAACCGGTCAGCGCAAGGTCCGAAGAAGCTGAAGGAGGGGTTTGAGTCCGTGGAGTCGGTAATCACCTTGTTATTCTTCTATTCTTAGTGGATTGTTATTGCGTGTTGGTCCCGTGGTTTTTCTCCTGGATTGGAGTTTCCACGTAAATCTCGGTGTGCTGTTTTTATTTTCCGCATTGGTTTTTATTTTGCACTGAGATTGGTTTTATAAGTATTACACCTATTCACCCCCCCTCTAGTTGCTTGATAGTACCTATTTAGATCCTTGTGGATCCATAAAACCTACATTTTTGTTGCTACACTATTATATTGGAACTTGACTTAGGAGAAACCATGCTTGCTTCTTTCTCCTTATTTTTTAGTCAGGTGGCTCTTGTTGCTCGGGTTTGAGCAGGGGTACGGGATAGTGTAGCCGGGACCTTGGGGTCGGGGACAGGTGGTATTTGATTATGGATTAGGGGTTATTGCGGCCACCGCGAATAGTACGCGGTTGACCGGATACAGATTATTTTACCCGATTTTGGATTGGGGGTTATTGCGGCTACCGCGGATAGTAGGCGGTTGACCGGATGTCGGATGTGGGACATGATTGTGATTGTGGGTTATTTCGGTGACAGCGGATATTGGGCGGTTGACCGTATGTGTACTTATGCATCAGATTGGGGATCAGGTTTCCCTTTAGTGGATGGGTTTTTCCACTTTGATCAGAGTCGTGATCCTGTTCTGCTATAGTGAGATATCGAGTTCCCCTCTAGAGCGTTGGGGAGTTCCCCTCTAGAGCATGGGGGTCAGACAGTGCTTGAGTTTGTTATCACACCGGCGCGGCTTTATATGCCCGGTGATGCTTTCCTCGTGTGGGTCGCTCCCCTCGAGTTCCCCTCCGGAGTGTCGGGGTTAGGTAGAGTTCCCCTCTAGAGCGTTGGGGAGTTCCCCTCTAGAGCGTGGGGGTTAGACAGTGATTGAGTTTTGCTATCACATCGGCGCGGCTTTATTTGCCCGATGATGAGGGCGACAGCAGGCAGTACAAGTTTTTACTGGTGGATAGATTGGGTTACCGGGACAGTTTGGTTACTGATGCATTTAGAGGCATAGTAGTGGTAGTTTCCTTTTTCAGCAGTTTTGTTACTTACCACACTTCTTCTCCCTTTTGCCTCTGGTAGACCTAGTGGGTGCGTCGGAGTTTGAGGCTTTACCCACTAGGGGAGGCTACTGGTTCACTAGTAGTTCTCACCCCTATTTTTCTATCCTCTTTGTCTTCTCCTTTGTTTTGCAGTGTCTTCTGCGGGTGCTGCTGGGTTTTCAGCGGCGGGTCGAGGTGAGAGGACGGCTGAGTAGATAGATCTCGAGACAGGATGAGCGAGTTAGCTGGACTATTGGTGTACCCTTTTTCCTCAGACGGTTGTACTTTACTTTTGGGTCTGGCTTTAGCCAGCTGTTTGTATTTTATTTGGTGAGCTGGGAGAGACAGATGTATTATTTTTACAGATATACTGTATTTTATTTCCAGCTTCAGTCTGAGATGTATTAGTTTTTAGTTCAGCTCTGTTTTATGCTCTTTTTATTATCTCTTATATCTGAGCAGGTTTCTAGCGCTTCGTGTACGCGAAAAATACCGCGTGCACGGCGGATCTGTAGACGGGCCCGGGTTCTGGTTTACACCCGGGGCGTGACAATACGAACTTTCACTATATGAAGGTATGGATGGATCATAATCATATCTCTCTCCATAAAAGCCATGTTGATATGAGGGATATGATGAAACTGAAGTACTATCAAACTGTGTGCACAATTTATCATCCCTTCGTGGGTGCCCAGTTGACACCGCTTCCAAACCCTCTCTCATCTCCCTATAATCGTGTTTGAGGGCCTATTACCTCTTCTGCAATCATATACCACTCCAGATGTTTGACGTGGTCTCGACCCATGATCAGCATCTTGAGTGGCATGAGTGAAATTTTGCTCTTCAGTAAATATAAGACCACCTCTGCCCTCATCTCCACCCTCCTGTTGTGTTGGTGGAATGCATTCACCACCATCCCCACCACCATCCCCACTGCTATTGGCGGTGTCATCGTCATCGCTACATTCATTTTTGGACCGTGGTAACTCAGAATCTGATGGTGTCGATTTCATCAAGTGAGATTGCATCAGCTGCATCTAATGGATCCTTCGATGTCATAATTTTTTTACCCTTACCACTTATGACTGTTGTTGACGGTCTCTTTGCGATAGACGATGTCTTCTTTTTTTCTGATTGACTTTAAGTACGACGTGGGCGACCATGTCCCGGTCCCATCATAAGACGCTCAAATTCTGCATCAGAGTCATCCACGGGATTTTGTGATTCTTCGCCCAAAGATGCTTGTTCTTGCACATTACCTAACTGATTATGAGACCCCTCTATATTCTCATTAGCCAATCTTTCTGCATCACTAACTCCTGCTTCCTCAGCAATTATCCTGAATGGACGTGGTGGATCTCCAAGCTCATCGAGCAAAAGGTCCTCTTGATTCTCTTTGTCTTGTAGCCAATCAAATATGGGGTCTGATTCATCATTGATAAAGCTTGCATCTAAGGGATCGTAAATTTTTAATTCTTTTTCCCTATCATACTCCGCTCGCATGCATCTTAAACGGAGCCTCATATTATAGTGGACATAAATTAGCTTCTCTAATCGAGCGTATGCTAATCGGTTACGCACTTTTGTATGTATCAATGCGAAGGTACTCCAGTTGCGCTCACATCCACTAGACGTTGTTGTTTGAGATAAAACGCGCACAACAATTTTCTTTAAATGCTTTGCTGATCCACCGTATTGTAGCCACCACTCAGCTGTCCAATTAAAAATTAAAATTACATCAAAATAAGTTTATCGTTAGTTATAAAATATGTAATTATTTAGTTATTTACCGGGATCGGTGTTGTGTCTCCTGTTAATTGCACCCGCATCGCCAAAAGTTCCAGTGGATTCACGAAATATTTTTCCCTATATTATGATATTATAATACATTATAATAATGAGGAATTAGCATATTAACATATAATAAATTAATAATATATTAAAAAAACTATTGTACCTCATTTATGGCAAGAGCGGTGTCACGCCCCGGGTGTAAACCGGAACCAGGGCCCGTCTATAGATCCGCCGTGGACACGGTATTTTCCGCGTACACGAAGCGCCAAACCTGCTCAGATATAAGAGATAATAATAAAAGAGCAATAAAAACAGAGTTGAACTAAAATCTAATACATCTCAGACTGAAGCTGGAAATAAAATACAATACATCTGTATAAATGATACATCTGTCTCTCCCAGCTCACCAAAATAAATACAACCTGCTGGCAAAAGCCAGTCCCAAAGTAAAAGTACAACCGTCTGAGGAAACATGGGTACACCAACAGTCCAGCTAACTCACTCATCCTGCCTCGAGATCTATCTACTCAGCCGTCCTCTCTCCTCGACCCGCCGCTGAAAGCCCAGCAGCACCCGCAGAAGACACTACAAAACAAGGAAGAAGAAAAGGAGGAAAGAAGAATGGGGGTGAGAACTACTAGTAAACCAGTAGCCTCCCCTAGTGGGTAAAACCTCAAACTCTGACACACCCACTAGGTCTACCAGAGGCAAAAAGGAAAGAAGTGTGGTAAGCAATAATGACTGCTGAAGAAAGGAAACTACCACTATTATGCCTCTAAAATGTAGTTCTAGACTGGAATAACCGTATGCAACGGTAACCAACCGTCCTAGATGAACCCAATCTGTACCGCCCTCATCATCGGGCAAGTAGCCGCGCCGATGTAATAGCAAAACTCCTGCTGCCGCCCTCATCATCGGGCAAATAAGCCGCGCCGATGTGATAGCAAAACTGTCAATAACTGTCTGGCCCCAGCCTCCGGAGGGGAGCTCGAGGGGAGCGACCCACACGAGGAAAGCATCACCGGGCAATAACCGCGCCGGTGTGATAAGTAACAAAAGCAGGACTGGATCACAACTATACTCAAGTGGAACAAAACCCTCCACTAAAGAACCCCGATCCCCAATCTGATGCATAAGTGATCATCCGGTCAATCGCCCAAAATCCGCGATCGCCGCAATACCTCACAATCCACAACCAAGTCTCACAACCGACCTCCGGTCAACCGCCCAATATCCGCGGTCGCCGGAATAACCCACAATCACAATCATGTCCCACATCCGACATCCGGTCAACCGCCTACTATCCGCGGTAGCCGCTATAATTCCCCAATCCAAATCGGGTAAAATAATATGTATCTGGTCAACCGCCCAAAATCCGCGGTTGCCACAAAGCCCTCTAGTCCATAATCATGCCCTAACACTGATGTCCTATAACCGACATTCGGTCAACCGCCCAATATCCGCGGTCGCCGCCAAAACCCATAATCCACAATCCAGGCCCCGGCTATACTATCCCAAACCCCTTCTCAAACCCGAGCAACAAGAACCTCCTGACTAACGAAAAGGAGAAAAGAAGTAAACATGGTTTCTCCTAAGTCAAGTTCCAACATGATAGTGTAGCGATAAGAAATGGCCTATCTAGATGTCCATACAAGCATGCATATGTCCTCAAGGAAGATAAAAGAAAAGGTGACCAATAGTGGTTCCACATGTGTAACATTTAATAGCTTCGCATAGATATAACCATCATGATAAAATATTATCCAACCACACATGTCTATAATCCATGTTCCATAATTAAGCATTACTATCCACCTATCCATGTCATAAAATCCTCAAACAGTACCAACCATCAAGGTACTTTAATTATCTCAATTTAAGATTCAATTCCACATGCAAAGTTAACCGCTAACATAGCCAAACATAAGTCCAAACCAGCATGCATAAGTTCCATCCCCACTTGTTAATCAATAATCCTAACATAAGGAGATCACTCTAATAATCCTAGTGAGCATGTCAAAATAGAGGTAAGCAACAACCACCCACCTGGAGCGCTAATTCCCTGCCCAAAGGTGAAATCCACGCTCGGTCCAAACAGTCACCACAACACTGCACAACATACCCCAAAAGAACATACAAAATTTAAACATACAATGCTCCACAAAATCTGTCCAAAACACATCAGTCCAGAGTTGCCCTGTTTTCACCTGCGAGTTCTGCTCGAAAAATTCCCAAAAAAAATACCGTCGCGATCCTCGCGACGAGCCGGTCGAAACGAGTACCTGCATGTTCAAATCCGAGTTTCCTATACTGAGATATAAATTCTGCAAGGGAAACACCCCAAAGAACTCTGTACAGAAATCTGTAGCACCTAACACTGAAAATAATGCCTTTTTCACCTTCGGGAAAAATCCAAAAAAATACAGGAAAATTCAAGGATGTTTCTTGCGCTGTGTAGATGAAAAACGCCTCTTGACACGCCTCAATCCGATGCCTGTGCGCAAAGATATCGCAGAAACACTGTGGCGCTGTCCAAAACTCCGCCCAAGAAAAAGGGTCAAAAGAATGCTCGGGGAACTCCAAGATAAGCTCGAAACAAGGGGAAACTCAAATCATGAAGATCGTAGCCCTACATGTCGAGAAGCCAATGGCGCAAGAATCGCCTAAATCGGTGGTCGGAGTAAGCCGGGGGAGTCCTCGCACCAAAACGCGACGAAGAAGATCACAAACGAGCGAGCGTGGCGCCGCGCCGTAAAAATGAAAACCTCAGGATGCGTGCCGCAGAAAAATCCTGGAATCTGCAAATAGAACCGGCTCTGGGAGAAGAAGAATTCTTGTGAAGGTGGCTGTGGAAGAAAATGAACAGGGAAAGAGCTATTCGGGCTTGAACAGGGCCTATTTATAGGCCCAAAACGACAAATCCGGAAATACCGGATTTGTCCCAACTTTCGGGCGCAAGGCCGATTTCGAGCGCCCGAAAGCCCTACGGGCCGGCCCGCGAGGAGCGCCCGGAACGCCCGGGGAGCGCCACGTCGCCCCGAACAGGCGATAGCCAAAGTCCGCCGCTCACACCTCGCCGCGTGGCCACCCGCGGAGATCGACACGTGGCGCGCACCCGGTCAGCGCGCCGCTGACGCGCCCACGTGCGCGCGCCTGCGCGTGCCGCCTGCCACCCTGCCAGGCACGCAGCCCGAGGCGCCCCGCAGTCGTTCCGTGAACCGGGTCCACAGCACCGTCCAATCGTTGCCCGCCACGTGTCCTGCCCTCGGTGCACGCCGGCCTCGTGGACCGCGCACCTGCCCGCGCGCCTCCGCGCTACCCGCGCTTGCGCTGCCTTGCTCCGCCGCTGCCCGCCGTGCTCCGCCGCTGCCCGCCGGCTGCCAGAACAGTACCCAAGCCTCGAAAAACGCGTTTTTGCATCCGGACTCCGAAAAATACAAGTAAGTAGTCCATTTTCACCGTTTTCGCGCGCTGAGTCTAAATCCGGTGTCCGATTTGCCAAATTCTAATTCCAAAATTTGCCGAATGCATCCAGACAAGTGTTTTTACCCCAAATTTCGCGCTGAGTCCAATTTTGATAACTGTTCCGCCCGAGAACACTTCTAAACACTCAACGGGGTCCTCCGATCACTCACGTGATCCATTTTAAACCCGAAGTCCAACACTTTTGTCCAATTTGTGCACAAACACCTCCAACGCACCCCGTAGGCCTCCAGAAGCCACCCAACGCACTGCAACTGTTACGGCATTTTGGTATTGGCATATTTCGTGAGTCAAGTCAGTAAGTTAAGTCGGAGTCTTAAAGGAATCAAATTGTCAATCAGCTTTCAAAGACTTAGAGAAGATTCAACAAGAGCTCAAGTTGACACTCAGTATCTTGCGTCTTGAAGATTGAAGTTGAAGAATTGTGGATCAGTTACATCAATCTCAAGAAGAAAGTATTCAAGAGGATCAGGTATGTTTAACTAAATAATTTTGGTGATCCGAATACTTTCTTATAATGTAGAAACACTTGGATGAATTTTTAATTGCATAAAAATCAAAAACTGGACATGGGACATGTTCAGGATCCGGATCAGACAATCCAATCCGGATCCCGAAGGGTGATTGTTCATTGGCATTTTCAATCCGGATCCTAGGCCATTCCGATCCGGATCCCGAACATGGGACTTTGCTGAATTGCATGAACGATCCGGATCGGACCTTGCAATCCGGATCCCGAACCCTTGGTTTTCTGGAATCGTCAATCTCGTTACGACGATCCGGATCGCAGTAAATCCGATCCGGATCGCCGTCCTGAAAATTTCCAGATAAGGTATGTTTTTGATTCTTATCTCTTTCCAAAGGTTTCTAAACTATAAATAGACATTTAGGGTTTCTCAAAAACGTGGGAGCTACGGCCGATCATTTTATAAAACTCTTGAGAGCAACCCTAGAGGCTAGGTTTTTATCGATCTTCTTTATAGCCTCCTTTAGGTCAATTCGACGGTTCTTCCAAGATCTATCTTTTGTCGAATTGATCTAATCTTTGCTTAGAGATTTCTTCTACGGTTCCTCATTGATAATCTAAGCAAAGGATCACCATCGAAGTCAATATTCTTATCGACTGAGTTTGCGTCGTGGATTCGACGTGGCATCGTGGATTCGGTGTGCTAAAGGCATTTCGTGGATTCGAAACGTGTGCTCGTGGATTCGAGTGGCGTTCGTGGATTCGAACGTGTGCAGTGGACGTGCAAAATCGGTGGAGCGCGAGGTCCAAGAAATTGAAGGAGGGGTTAAATCCATGGAGATGGTAATCACCTTGTTATTCTTCTTTTCGTAGGGATTGTTATTGCGTGGACATCCAACCGGTCAGCGCAAGGTCCGAAGAAGCTGAAGGAGGGGTTGAGTCCGTGGAGTCGGTAATCACCTTGTTATTCTTCTATTCTTAGTGGATTGTTATTGCGTGTTGGTCCCGTGGTTTTTCTCCTGGATTGGAGTTTTCACGTAAATCTCGGTGTGCTGTTTTTATTTTCCGCATTGGTTTTTATTTTGCACTGAGATTGAGTTTTTAAGTATTACACCTATTCACCCCCCCTCTAGTTGTTTGATAGTACCTATTTAGATCCTTTGGGATTAATAACTCTACAATTGGTATCAGAGCGGGTTTTAGGTTTATCTATCATGATGGGTGAAAGTGGTAATATTTATAGACCTCCTCTTTTTGATGGGACTAATTATGCTTATTGGAAAGTGCGGATGAGAGCTTTTCTCATCGCAATTGATGAGCGGGTATGGCAATCCGTGGAATACGGTTGGGTGCATCCTGTTGAGGAAGTAGAAAATTCTACTACCCCAAAACCTCGCTCTAGATGGTCCAAAGAGGAATTTGAAAGATCTTCTTACAATGGGAAAGGTATGAACGCTCTATTTAATTCTCTTTCCTCGACTGAATTTACACGTATTTCCGCGTGTGAAACCGCGAAGGAAATTTGGGATATTCTCAAAATTACACATGAGGGTACTAATCTTGTAAAAATTCAAAAGCTCCAGATGCTTACAAGTCAATTTGATTCTATTCATATGGAAGAGCATGAATTGTTTACAGATTATTACACTAGACTTCAAGATGTAATAAATACATGTGCTAATTTAGGAGAAAAGATCCCGGAGTCGAAAATTGTAAGAAAGATACTTCGGACTCTTCCGGAACGGTTTAGGGCAAAGGTTACCGCCATTGAAACCGTTAGTCATCCGGATGAGATGAGTGTAGAGGAATTAGTAGGTGCTTTGCAAACTTATGAAATGACTTTTCCTACTAATCAAGTTTCTTCCAAGTCTTCTTCTAAGCTTACAGGTATTGCATTCAAATCAACAAAGGAAGAAGATAGCGAATCAAGTTCCGACGATGAAATCTCTTTTGCCGATTTTGAAGAACAATTGGCGCGGATCGTAAAGAAATTTCGTCGGAAGTTTTGGAAGAATCGAACCGATGGATCTTCATCCACGAAATCTTCTAAAGGATCATCGGGTTCTAAATCCTCTAAACTCAAAAGCTTTGCAAAACCTTCTAAAGAAAAAGAAAAAGATGATTTCGAAGGGGAAATCCAATGCTATCGATGCAAAGGCTACGGCCATTTTTCAACGGATTGTCTTTCTCCGAAATCATATAAAAAGAAGGCTTTGCAAGCGAAAACTTGGGACGATTCTACTTCTAATGAATCGACCTCAAGTAAAGAGGAAAAAATCGTTGCTTCTCATGCCTCTCATTTTCCCTCTTCTAATAATTGTTTATCATCATTAGTCACTGACTCTACTCCTTTGATTTTGTATGAAACATCAACATCCGGCGGAGAGTCATCAAGTGAGGGGGAGTCGGACGAAGAAGAACTCGTTGAGGCATATCAACAACTTCTTGCGGAATCTAAGAAGATGGCCAAGCATATCAAGAAGTTGAGGAAGCAACGACTTGAGAATCAAGACGAGAATCATGCTTTAAAGATCAAACTTCATGATCTCGAGGAGGAACGAGAGCTTTTATTGGATAATAATAAAATCCTCCAGGAAAAGATAAATCAATCGGAAACGATCGTTAATACCCATATTAACAAGATTGATTTTCTTGAAAAGCAGTTTGAGGAGATTCATGTTACCAACCAAGCTTTGACCAAGCAAGTCCATCAACTTAAATCTGACATACAAAGGATTTCAACCGGTTCGAAGAAACATGATTGTATGTCCGGATTAGGTCAAACAAGCAAGGTTGGTTTGGGTTTTAAAAAGAATCAAACTGTGCATGCTTCAAGTTCCACATTCAAATTGAAAGGAAGAACGTGTCACTTATGTGGACTTGAAGGACATTTGGTGAAGAATTGCCCGAAAAAGAGAAAGAAAAGTCCTTCGGCAACTTCATCTACGGAGCGAACTCAACGGAATCAAAAGACACATCAAGTCAAAGGAGTTCACTCAACCCACCAAAGGTCCGAGCCACAATATCAATCATACAAGTGGATCACTACGAGGCAAAGACCTAAGGTGGACCAACAGTCAAAGCGGACAACCCCCGGCCACAACGAATCAAGACAACCCAAAATCCAGCGATTTTGGATTCGGAAAGGTGATATCTTTCCTTGTCTTAAGTTCTAAATAGCTTATGACTGTATGTAATGCTTTGATTGGTTTTCCTTTCATATTTTTCTTAATCTTTGCATTACATGTTTTTTCAATGCTCTTGGTTTTATGTTTTGTTCTTGAACAAAAGGTTTTTAACGAACAAGTGCATTGAATGAAAAGGGTCTTCACTTTTATTCACTCCAAATTAATTTTATTTGGATTATCAACTTTACTCCTTAATCATAATCTTGAAGATACTTCATTATAGGAGTTTTTAATATTATAAGCATCAAATTTTAGAAATCATGTGTGATCTTTAGATGCTTAATCTATCTCGGTTGTGTGAATTCATTGTGATAAACGTGAGACAACCGATAGACTAAAATTTGGGATATAATTCTTTCACGTAAGAGATTGCATTCTTACAAGGGTATTGAAATAATTTGCAAAAGATGTGGAAAGAGTTACATCCGAAAGGAGTGTGAAAACTACCACCACATGTTGGAAAGAGCTGCCACCCCGGTCGTTCGGTTTGTGTGTGAAGCTACCACATGTTATGGATGCTTGATAGTATTTTATGAGAAAATCTTTAGTTGAAGCATTTGGAGATTTATATGCAAAACTCTTATTTTTTTGAACAATCTCCTGGTTGGTATAAGGTGGGATAGTTGAAAGATGCTCAAAGAGCCACCCTTAGGTATTTTAGTGCTTATCTCAAATTTGAAAGGGTAAGAAATCAAATTGATGTCATTTGGAAATCTCTGTAAGTCATCTTTGTACATCCGTTACATCTTGATAGACTTTGGATCTCAAGATTATTTTTGATGACTTGTGTTTGATGAATATAACATGAAAAACTGTTTATAATGTTTTATCTTTGTTTTTCATGATTTAGGAGTAAATCTTTTTAATCTTGTGAAATTAATTGGATTGAATGACATCTTGTTAATTCATTGGTTAAAGCACTTAAATTATTTTCTTGATGGAATACAAATCGGTATTTGAAAAGTTTCTAAAATGTGGATTTGTTTCAAGGAATTATTTGTTTTTTGCCTTCTGGTACCGGTACGCAATCTGCATTTTTGTTATATACCGGAACTGAGCTTTTATCTCTCTTTCTCTTTGAACTGATGTTGTTAGTGATTTCCTTTTGTCTAGTATGTTCACTGTTTGACAATTTGTGACAAAAAGGGGGAGAAGAGAAATGACGGAGATGAGATCATCAAGAGAGGACAAACGAAACGAAAATGGAAAAATGGGGGAGAACGGAAAATGATGATCGTACCACAAAGGGGGAGAACATGGAGAACATGTTAGAGATGCTCAAGATAGGGGGAGACAAAGAAAAATTGAAAGAGCCGAAAAACAAAAGAACCAAAAGGAAGACGGATCAAATGCAGGATTCTAATTTCTAACGACTAACGTTTGATTTCGTTTGGAGTTTTGTTTTGCAGGAATTACATCACTTTAAGACTCCAAGTCCTAAGTCATAGAGTATGTTCTAGGACTGTTTGGTTCAAATGTAATTTTGTATTTATTGGATCTTTCACGCAAAGAAAATCAATGTTTTGGTGATGACATTGAGTTTCGATTTTTTGGTTTAAGATGAGTGACTTGAGCGCTTTTATGTATTTTTGGGTTTTGTCACGAAATTGCCAAAGGGGGAGATTGTTACGGCATTTTGGTATTGGCATATTTCGTGAGTCAAGTCAGTAAGTTGAGTCGGAGTCTTAAAGGGATCAAATTGTCAATCAGCTTTCAAAGACTTAGAGAAGATTCAACAAGAGCTCAAGTTGACACTCAGTGTCTTGAGTCTTGAAGATTGAAGTTGAAGAATTGTGGATCAGTTACATCAATCTCAAGAAGAAAGTATTCAAGAGGATCAGGTATGTTTAACTAAATAATTTTGGTGATCCGAATACTTTCTTATAGTGTAGAAACACTTGGATGAATTTTTAATTGCATAAAAATCAAAAACTGGACATGGGACATGTTCAGGATCCGGATCAGACAATCCAATCCGGATCCCGAAGGGTGATTGTTCATTGGCATTTTCAATCCGGATCCTAGGCCATTCCGATCCGGATCCCGAACATGGGACTTTGCTGAATTGCATGAACGATCCGGATCGGACCTTGCAATCCGGATCCCGAACCCTTGGTTTTCTGGAATTGTCAATCTCGTTACGACGATCCGGATCGCAGTAAATCCGATCCGGATCGCCGTCCTGAAAATTTCCAGATAAGGTATGTTTTTTATTCTTATCTCTTTCCAAAGGTTTCTAAACTATAAATAGACATTTAGGGTTTCTCAAAAACGTGGGAGCTACGGCCGATCATTTTATAAAACTCTTGAGAGCAACCCTAGAGGCTAGGTTTTTATCGATCTTCTTTATAGCCTCCTTTAGGTCAATTCGACGGTTCTTCCAAGATCTATCTTTTGTCGAATTGATCTAATCTTTGCTTAGAGATTTCTTCTACGGTTCCTCATTGATAATCTAAGCAAAGGATCACCATCGAAGTCAATATTCTTATCGACTGAGTTTGCTTCGTGGATTCGACGTGGCATCGTGGATTCGGTGTGCTAAAGGCGTTTCGTGGATTCGAAACGTGTGCTCGTGGATTCGAGTGGCGTTCGTGGATTCGAACGTGTGCAGTGGACGTGCAAAATCGGTGGAGCGCGAGGTCCAAGAAATTGAAGGAGGGGTTAAATCCGTGGAGACGGTAATCACCTTGTTATTCTTCTTTTCTTAGGGATTGTTATTGCGTGGACATCCAACCGGTCAGCGCAAGGTCCGAAGAAGCTGAAGGAGGGGTTGAGTCCGTGGAGTCGGTAATCACCTTGTTATTCTTCTATTCTTAGTGGATTGTTATTGCGTGTTGGTCCCGTGGTTTTTCTCCTGGATTGGAGTTTCCACGTAAATCTCGGTGTGCTGTTTTTATTTTCCGCATTGGTTTTTATTTTGCACTGAGATTGAGTTTTTAAGTATTACACCTATTCACCCCCCCTCTAGTTGTTTGATAGTACCTATTTAGATCCTTTGGGATTAATAACTCTACAGCAACAGCTCTGCGGAGATCCAGGTCATCACAAGCGGCATGCATTGGATCCATTTCCAATCTATTGATGACATTTCGTAATGCCTTTAATAATTCATCATCATATCCAAGATTATAACGATGGTGGTACGACGGATTAAGATAATAACCTATCATTAAAAAAAAAATAACTCCATCAACAATGCAAGAATACAATTGAATAATCACTACCAAATAGTTTTGTTATAATTTATACTTGCCTGCTAGGTGCAGATCCTGACCCATCTGAACTTCCCAACGTTTGTCGATAATTTTTAGATAAGATTGACATCGCAATGGATTGACTTTCTGGATAGTCTCTTTAGCCATCCTCAGTTTATGATAGATGTGTCCCATTTGAGGTATTTTTTCCTGATCCACCAATCGAAGGACCACGTATAGAGTCTCCACAATATCAACAATCTGTAGGTTTATGGATCCCCAAGGATCTAAATAGGTTCTATCAAACACCTAGAGGGGGAGGTGAATAGGTGCAATATCCAAAATTCCAATCTCAGTGCAATTTTAAAATAAATGCGGAAAATAAAAATAGCACACCGGATTTACGTGGAAAACTCTATCACAGGAGTAAAAACCACGGGACCAACACGCAATAACAATCCACTAAGAATTTGAAAGATAACAAGGTGATTACCGACTCCACGGACTCCAACCCCACCTTCAACTTCTCCGGATCTTGCGCTCACCGACTGCAGGTCCAATGCACACGTCCGAATCCACGAACGCCACTCGAATCCATGAGCAACACGTTTCGAATCCATGAAACGCCTTCAACACATCGAATCCACGATGCCACGTCAACTCCTTGACGCAAACTCAGTATAGGCTTCGATGGTGATCCTTTGCTTAGAATATCATTAGAGAACCATGGATGAAATCTCTAAGCAAAGATTAGATCAATTCGACAAAAAGCATCTCATTGAAGAACCGTCGAATTGACCTAAAAGAGGCTAAAAAGATGAACGATAAAAACCTAGCCTCTAGGGTTGCTCTCAAGTGTTTCTGAATTGGTCGATAGTTCTTGAGAAACCCTAAGTATCTATTTATAACCTTTGGAAATCAATCAAAGTCGGTTTAGCATTCTTATCACGACATGACATTGCGTACCGGTACTAAATAGTAGGTTCCGGTATTGAATGACGCAACAGACAGATTTTCATATTGCATTCCGGTACTCCAAGTTGGGTTCCGGTACTCAATTTAAATTCCAGAAAATCTTGTGTCGGGTTTTGAGGAACTCAAAGTGGGGTTCCAGTACTCAATGTAAAATACAGAATTTTTCAAAGATAAGTTTAACAAAACAAACCATGTACCGGAATCCAAACTTAAAATAAGTTATGAGTTAAAATCCAAGTTCCCAAAACCTCTTCTAAACCGGGTTTCAATAAATTATGATTCCAAAGATTGTAAATATACTTAAATCACCATGATTAATTTAATCATACCTGAGTGTCAACTTGAGCTCTTGTTGAATCTTCTCCGAGTCTTCGATTACTGATTTGACAATTTGATCACTTCAAGACTCCGACTCAAATCACGAAATATGCCAACATAAAATCCGTAACAATCTCCCCCTTTGGCAATTTCGTGACAAAACCCAAAAATACATAAAACGCTCATGACACTCATCTTAAACCAAAAATCGAAATTCAATGTCATCACCAAAATATTGACTTTCTTTGCGTGAAAGATCCAATAAACAAAAATACATTGGAACCAGTCCTCGAATAAACTCTATGACTTAGGACTTGGAGTCTTAAAGTGATGTAAATCCTGCAAAATAAAACTCCAAACAAATCAAAAGTCAGTTGTCAGAAATTAAATGTAAATCCTATATTTGATTCGTCCTTTTGGTTCTTTTTGATTTTCGGCTCATTTTTTATCATCTCCCCCTATCTTGATCATCTCATCTCCGTCAGTTCTCTTTTCTCTTCTCCCCCTTTTTGTCATAAATTGTCAAACAGTGAAAATACTAGACAAAAGAAAAATACTAGGAGGATTAGTTCTTTAGTTACATGACCATAAGAGTTCTTGTTCATCAACAAGCGAAAAGAAAATGAAAAACAAGAACAAGAAAAGTAAAGAGTCACTCATCGTCATGTCCGTCATCATCATCATCGTCATCATGTGAAGTAGGTCCATGTGAAGTACTTCGCCCGGTCGCTCCAGGAACTACATCATCATGCTTACAGCCGAGGATATCAAAAATCTTCTTCAATCCGTCCTCAAGCTTCTTGAACCCTTGTTCCATTTTTTTCTTCAGTGAGCGTACATCCCGATGCAATGATTGTAGCTTCACTTCCTCATCTGATCCAGAAGAGTCTTGATGTTCCACTTGACGAGGCGATGCACTTGGAGTCGCTTCACCGGCGTATCCTTTTACTTGACCAAACGTCCTTAGAGTGCTAATTGACTTGGCTAGAGTAATTCCATCAATAGCGCCCAAGCCATAGTCATATTTGACACACTTGATATCCACTCCGTGATCTTCCAATATGCTAGTGATCAAAATCGGGTAAGGAAGCAGTTCACGGCGATTTGATCCTTCAATCACATGCACCATTTGTTGCCAAATAAGGAATGGAATATTGACGTTAATTCCAAATGCACTCTCTGGGTGACCAAGGAAATAAAGAAGAAGAAGACGATCCCATCGTATCCTTTTAGTCCCCAACGTAGGCAAGAGGTTGTAGCAAATAATTAAAGACAGAATGTGGTATTCCGGCTTTAAATCCTTTGATTCAACATACAACCTGTTTGTATGCGTTCCTGACTTGCAAATAGCATTCACAACAATATCCCAATGAGTTTCATGCTGAAAATCACCCTCAGTATAGTGCAGACCAGATGTATCAACAATCAATCCCAGATTCGCACCAATCACAACAGGAGTTATATCAAACTTGACACCTCTAATTGTTGTTTCAAATATGAATGTCCGGGTGTCATGATCCTCGTGAAGTATAACTGCTCTCATGTAAAACTCCCTGAGTAGCTCCACACAGAAACCCATCTTTGCTGGAACTCTACCAAGTGGCTCAATAGGAATCCGTTCCAGTAGCCTTGCAAAGTCTGGAACTTCTCGATACAACTCATTAAAGTTGACATGTCGCTCTCCAATACATGCTCTATTCTCAAATATTGCACGGCGCTTTGAACTAATGTGTTGTTCACCTTCACCAATTTTTGATCGCCGTTCTGATTGAGAGCGTTCACGAATTACCGGTTCTCCGGTACTTCTTCGTGGCGGAGAATTTGCACATTTCTTTTTCCTTGAAGTCATCGGTGCTTTTCTCTTTCCTTTTTCTGATTCTTCCTCATATTCCGATGAAGGTTCTGATTCTGAGCTTGTTGAACCTTCATCACGTGATCGTTTAGAAGCTTTATTCTTTCCACGTCCACGACCACGTCCACTCCCGGTGGCCATCAAAACCACAAGTGCAAGTAGCAAAGAGAATGCCATTATCCTACAAAGAACATAATGCACTATGATTGGATCGAATATGAATATCATAAAAAGCTTAAAAATATTTAACAAACAATCTAAACATGTAAACTTTGAAGATCTAACATTCAAAACCAATTTATATGCAAGCCCTAAATTTTCAATTTTCTTGATCTAAAGAAATGATGTAAATGTTAGATCCAAGCAATATATACAAGAAATCATGAATCTAATTACATAGAAAGCAATCATTTATGTTCTAATCAAGAAAATAAGGTGATATATGCAAGAGATTTCATTAGAAATAGAGATCAACTCAAAAATCCCAAAATAAATCATCAAAACCTAAAAACTAGGGTTTTGAAACATAAAAAGCAAGATTTGATGAAAGATCTTACAAATCACAACAAGAATCTCGTAGATCTTGAAGAAAAACACCTTGAAAATCTTTTAGAGAGAGAAAGAGAGAGAGTTTGCAAAAGGGAGAATGAAAAATCAACCCTCGGTTCCGGTATATAATGAAAACGCAGATTGCGTACCGGTACTCAAAGGCGCATACCGGTACCTAATTAAAAAACTGAAAAATTCCTGTTCGGGTTCCGGATTGAATTTTCTGATCCGGACTATTTGGTTCCGGTACCGAAAGGTGAGTACCGGTACTCCAGAGCAAAAATCAAAAAATTTCTTGAAACAAATCTAGATTTTGAAATCTTTGAAATACCGATTTGTGTGCAATCAAGAAAAATAATTTAAGTGCTTGAAAATTGTGAGATCACATAGATGTCACTCAATCCAATTAATTTTACAAAAATTAAAAAGATTTACTCCTAAATCATGAAAAATAAAGATAAAACATTATAACCGTTTTTCATTTTATATACGTCAAACACAAGTCATCAAAAATAATTTAGAGATCCGAACTCTATCAAGATGTAATGGATTATCAAAAATGACTTACAGAGATTTTCAAATGACATCAATTTGATCAATACCCTTTCAAATTTGTGATAAGCACTAAAATACTTAAGGGTGGCTCTTTGAGCATCTTTCAACTATCCCACCTTATACCAACCAGGAGATTGTTCTCAATATAGAAAATTTGAATATGAATCTCCGAATGCTTCATCTAAAAATTTTAACAAAAAATATTATCACGCATCCAAAAACATGTGGTATTTCATTCCAACATGTGGTGGTAGTTTTCACACTCCTTTGTGGATGTAACTCTTTCCACATCTTTTCAACTCTTTTAATTACCCTTGCAAGAATGCAATCTCTTACGTGAAAGAATTAAATCCCAAATTTTAGTCTATTCATTGTCTCATGTTTATCACAATGAATTCACACAACCGAGATAGGTTAAGCACCTTAAGATCACATATGATTACTAAAATTTGATGAATATAACTATCAAAAACTCCTATAATGGAATATCTTCAAAGATTATGATTATGGAGTAAAGTTGATAATTAATATGAAATTAATTAGGAGTGAATGAAAGTAAACCATTTTTATATTCAATGCACTAAAATAAGTCGCAATCGTTCATTAAAACCCTTTTGTTTGAAAACAAAATATTGAAAACGACAAGCATTGAAATCATGTAATGCAAATATCAAGATAAATATGAAGAGAAAAACCGATCAAAGTATTACATACAGTCAAAAGCAATTTAAAACTGAAGACAAGGAAAGATATCACCTTTCCTAATCCAAAACCGTCGGATTTTGGGTTGTCTTTCTTTGTTGTGGCCGGGGGTTGTTTGTTTTGACTGTTGATCCACCTTAGGTTCCCGCGTTGCAAATGTCCGATGTTGTGGCTCGAACCTCTGGTGGATTGAGAGAACTCCATTGAATTGATGTTGCTTTTGAATCCGTAGAGTCCGCTCCATTGATGAAGATGCCGAAGAATTTTTCTTCCCATTTTTCGGGCACGTCTTCATCATGTTGTTACGGCTTTTTGTGTTGGCATATTTCGTGAGTTGAGTCGGAGTCTTGAAGTGATCAAATTGTCAATCAGCATTAGAAGACTCGAAGAAGATTCAACATAAGCTCAAGATGACACTCAGGTATGATTAATTTAATCATGGTGATTTAAGTACATTTATAATCATTGGAATCAGGAAATTATTGAAACCAGGTTTAGACGAGGTTTTAGGAACTGGGTTTTTAATTCACAACTTATTCTAAGTTTGAATTCCGGTACTTGGTCTGTTTTGGATAAAACTTATCTTGGAAAAATCAGTTTTTACATTGAGTATCGGAACCACACTTTGAGTTCCTCAAACCCGACACAGAATTTTCTGTAATTCTCATTGAGTACTGGAACACAATATGCAGTACCGAAACACAATAGGAAAAACTGTGTTTTGAGTCATTGAGTACCGGAACCCATTATTTAGTACCGGTACACAATGCCATGTCGTGATAAGATTGCTAAACCGACTCTAATTAGTTTCCAAAGGTTATAAATAGATACTTAGAGTTTCTCGAGAACTACCGATCAATTCAGAAATACTCGAGAGCAACCCAGAGGCTGGTTTTTATCGTTCTTCTCTTTAGCCTCTTTTGGGTCAATTCGACGGTTCTTCCAAGATATACTTTTTGTCGAATTGATCTAATCTTTGCTTAGAGATTCCATCTATGGTTCTTCAATGTTAATCTAAGCAAAGGATCACCATCGAAGCCTATATTCTGTATCGGCTGAGTTTGCGTCGTGGATTCGACGTAGCACCGTGGATTCGGTGTGTTGAAGGCGTTTCGTGGATTCGAAACGTGTGCTCGTGGATTCGAGTGGCGTTCGTGGATTCGAACGTGTGCAGTGGACGTGCAATCGGTGGAGCGCAAGATCCGAAGAAGTTGAAGGAGGGGTTTGAGTCTGTGGAGTCGGTAATCACCTTATTATTCTTCTATTCTTAGTGGATTGTTATTGCGTGTTAGTCCCGTGGTTTTTCTCCTGGATTGGAGTTTCCACGTAAATCTCGGTGTGCTATTTTTATTTTCCGCATTGGTTTTTATTTTGCACTGAGATTTGTTTTTTAAGTATTACACCTATTCACCCCCTCCTCTAGTTGTTTGATAGTACCTATTTAGATCCTTGTGGATCCTTATAAAAACCTACAAGTGGTATCGGAGCGGGTTTTAGGTTTATCTATCATGTCGGGTGAAAGTGGTAATATTTATAGACCTCCTCTTTTTGATGGGACCAATTATGCATATTGGAAATTGCAGATGAGAGCTTTTCTCATCGCAATTGATGAGCGGGTATGGCAAACTGTGGAATACGGTTGGGTGCATCCTATTGAGGAAGTAGAAAATTCTACTATCCCAAAACCTCGCTCTAGATGGTCCAAAGAGGAAATCGAAAGATCTTCTTACAATGGGAAAGGTATGAACGCTTTATTTAATTCTCTTTCCTCGACCGAGCTCACACGAATTTCTGCGTGTGAAACTGCAAAGGAGATTTGGGATATTCTCAAAATTACACATGAAGGTACTAATCTAGTAAAAATTCAAAAGCTCAAGATGCTTACAAGTCAATTTGACTCTATTCATATGGATGAGCATGAATTGCTTACTGATTATTACACAAGACTTCAAGATATAATCAACACATGTGCTAATTTAGGAGAAAAGATCCCGGAGTCGAAAGTTGTAAGAAAGATACTTCGGACTCTTTCGGAACGGTTTAGGGCAAAGGTTGCCGCCATTGAAACCGTTAGTCATCCGGATGAGATGAGAGTAGAGGAATTAGTAGGTGCTTTACAAACTTATGAGATGACTTTTCCTACTAATCAAATTTCTTCCAAGTTTTCTTCTAAGCTTACAGGCATTGCATTCAAATCAACAAAGGAAGAAGATGGCAATTCGAGTTCCGACGATGAAATCTCTTTTGCCGAGTTTGAAGAACAATTGGCGTAGATCACAAAGAATTTTCGTCGGAAGTTTTGGAAGAATCGAACCGATGGATCTTCATCCACGAAACCATCTAAAGGATCATCGGGTTCTAAATCCTCTAAACTCAAAGTCGTTGCAAAACCTTCTAAAGAAAAAGAAAAAGATGATTTCGAAGGGGAAATCCAATGCTATAGAAGCAAAGTCTACGGCCATATTTCAACGGATTGTCCTTCTAAGAAATCATATAAAAAGATGGCTTTGCAAGCGAAAACTTGGGACGATTCTACTTCCAATGAATCGACCTCAAGTAAAGAGGAAAAAGTTGTTGCCTTTCGTGCTTCTCAAATTCCCTATTCTAATATTTGCTTGTCATCATTAATTAATGACTCTACTCCTTTGATTTTGTATGAAACATCAACATCCGACGGAGAGTCATCTAGTGAGGGGGAGTCGGACGAAGAAGAACTCGTTGAGGCATATTAACAACTTCTTACGGAATCAAAGAAGATGGCCAAGCATATTAAGAAGTTGAGGAAGCAACGACTTGAGGTTCAGGACGAGAACCATGTGTTAAAGATCAAACTTCATGATCTTGAGGAGGAACGAGAACTTTTATTGGATAATAATAAAATCCTTCAAGAAAAGGTAAATCAATCGGAAACGATCATCAATTCCCATATTAACAAGATTGATTTTCTTGAAAAGCAGTTTGAGGAAATTCATGTCACCAACCAAGCTTTGACCAAGCAAGTTGATCAACACAAATCCGACATACAAAGGCTTTCAACCAGTTCCAAGAATCTTGACCGTATGTCCGGATTAGGTCAATCAAGCAAAGCTGGTTTGGGATTTAAAAAGAACCAAACTGTGAAGGCTTCAAGTTCCACAACTAAGTTGAAAGGAAGAACTTGTCACCAATGTGGACTTGAAGGACACTTAATGAAGACGTGCCCGAAAAAGAGAAAGAAGAATCCTTCGGCAACTTCATTTACGGAGCGAACTCAACGAAATCAAAAGACACATCAAGTCAATGGAGTTCCCTCAATCCATCAAAGGTCCGAGCCACATCATCAATCATTCAAGTGGATCACTGCGTTGCAAAGACCTAAGGTGGACCAACAGTCAAAGCTATCAACTCCCTGTCACAATGAATCAAGACAACCCAAAATTCGACGATTTGGATTCGGAAAGGTGATATCTTTTCTTGTCTTAAGTTCTAAACATCTTATGACTGTATGTAATGCTTTGATTGGTTTTCCCTTTCATATTTTTCTTAATCTTTGCATTACATGATTTCAATGCTCTTCGTTTTTATGTTTTGTTTTTGAACAAAAGGGTTTTAACGATCGAGTGCATTGAATTTGAAAAGGGTTTACTTTCACTCACTCCAATTTAATTTTATATGAATTATCAACTTTACTCCATAATCATAATCTTTAAAGATATTTCATTATAGGAGTTTTTGATAGTTATATACATCAAATTTTAGTAATCATGTGTGATCTTTAGATGCTTAACCTATCTCGGTTGTGTGAGTTCATTGTGATAAACATGAGACAACCGATAGACTAAAATTTGGGATTTAATTCTTTCACATAAGAGATTGCATTTTTTCAAGGGTAATAAATGAGTTGCAAAAGATGTGGAAAGAGTTACATCCGAAAGGAGTGTGAAAACTACCACCACATGTTGGAAAGAGCTGCCACCCCGGTCGTCCGGTTTGTGTGTGAAGCTACCACATGTTTTGAATGCTTGAAAAATATTTTATAAAATTTTTAGTTGAAGCATTCGGAGATTTATATTCAAAGTTCTTATTTTGATTAATCTCCTGGTTGGTATAAGGTGGGATAGTTAAAAGATGCTCAAAGAGCCACCCTTAGGTATTTTAGTGTTTATCTCAAATTTGAAAAGGTAGAAATCAAATTGATGTCATTTGGAAATCTCTGTAAGTCATCTTTATAAATCCGTTACATCTTGATAGAGTTTGGATCTCTAGATTATTTTTGATGACTTAAGTTTGACGCATATAACATGAAAAACGGTTTATAATGTTTTGTCTTTGTTTTTCATGATTTCGGAGTAAATCTTTTTAATTTTTGTAAAATTAATTGGGTTGAATGACATCTATGCGATCTCATTATTTCAAAGCACTTAAATTATTTTCTTCATGGAACACAAATCGGTATTTGAAAAGATTTCAAAATTTGGATTTGTTTCAAGAAATTTTTGCTTTTTGGCTCTAGTGTACCGGTACTTGTCTTTTAGTACCGGAACCATGATTCCGGATCAGAAAATCCAATCCGGATCCCGAACTGAAAATTTTCAGTTTTTCACTTCAGTACCGGTACTCCATGTTTAGTACCGGAACTAATTTATCGGATCCGGATCAACTGTGTTTCAATCCGGAACCCGAACGAGTGGTTTTCAGTATTTGTATTGTGTACCGGTACTCGACTTTTAGTACCGGTACTCGATCTGGGTTTTCTTATATTCCGGAACTCAAGTGTTTTATTTCACTTTTCCCATTACAAAACCCTCCCTCTCTCTCTCTCTAAAAGATCTCTAAGGAGTTTTTCTTCAAGATCAAGAGATTTCTTGCTTTGATTTGTAAGTTCTTTCATAAATCTTGCTTCTTTTGTTTCAAAACCCTAGTTTTTAGGTTTTGATGTCTTATTTAGGGATTTTTTAGTAGATCTTTACTCCTAATGAAATCTTTTGCATATATCTCCTTATTTCTTGTTTAGAACATAAATGTTTGCTTGCTATATAATTAGATTCATGTTTCCATACTTATTATGCTAGAATCTAACATTTACACATGTTCTTGACATCAAGAAAATTGAGAATTAGGGCTATCAATGTAAATGGATTTTAAATGTTGAATCATCAAATGTCGCATGTTTAGAATGTTTCTTAAACATGTTTAAGCCTTCCTATACGATCAAATCATAGTGCATTGTGTTCTTTGTAGGAAATGGCATTTTCGTGGCTACTTGCACTTGTGATCTTTGTAGAGTTATTATGGATCCACAAGGATCTAAATAGGTACTATCAAACAACTAGAGGGGGGGTGAATAGGTGTAATACTTAAAAACTCAATCTCAGTGCAAAATAAAAACCAATGCGGAAAATAAAAACAGCACACCGAGATTTACGTGGAAACTCCAATCCAGGAGAAAAACCACGGGACCAACACGCAATAACAATCCACTAAGAATAGAAGAATAACAAGGTGATTACCGACTCCACGGACTCAACCCCTCCTTCAGCTTCTTCGGACCTTGCGCTGACCGGTTGGATATCCGCGCAATAACAATCCCTAAGAAAAGAAGAATAACAAGGTGATTACCGTCTCCACGGATTTAACCCCTCCTTCAATTTCTTGGACCTCGCGCTCCACCGATTTTGCACGTCCACTGCTCACGTTCGAATCCACGAACGCACGCTTCGAATCCACGAAACGCCTTTAGCACACCGAATCCACGATGCCACGTCGAATCCACGACGCAAACTCAGTCGATAAGAATATTGACTTCGATGGTGATCCTTTGCTTAGATTATCAATGAAGAACCGTAGAAGAAATCTCTAAGCAAAGATTAGATCAATTCGACAAAAGATATGTTCTTGAAAGAACCATTGAATTGACCTAAAAGAGGCTATAAAGAAGAACGATGAAAACCTAGCCTCTAGGGTTGCTCTCAAGAGTTTTATAAAAAGATCGGCCGTAGCTCCCCCGTTTTTGAGAAACCCTAAACGTCTATTTATAGTTTAGAAACCTTTGGAAAGAGATAAGAATCAAAAACATACCTTATCTGGAAATTTTCAGGACGGCGATCCGGATCGGATTTACTGCGATCCGGATCGTCGTAACGAGATTGACGATTCCAGAAATACCATGGTTCGGGATCCGGATCGCATTGCCCGATCCGGATCGTTCATACAAATCAGAAAACTTAACATTCGGGATCCAGATCGGAAATTGCATGGATCCGGATCGAAGTCTTGTATGAAGCAACAACCTTCGGGATCCGGATCGTTGGCTCTGATCCGGATCCTGAACAAGTCCGAACACCAGTTTTTGATTATTATGCAATTAAAAGTTCATCCAAGTGTTTCTACACTATAAGAAAGTATTCGGATCACCATAATTATTTAGTTAAACATACCTGATCCTCTTGAATACTTTCTTCTTGAGATTGATGTAACTGATCCACAATTCTTCAACTTCAATCTTCAAGACTCAAGACACTGGGTGTCAACTTGAGCTCTTGTTGAATCTTCTCTAAGTCTTTGATTGCTGATTGACAATTTGATCCCTTTAAGACTCTGACTCAACTCACTGACTTGACTCACGAAATATGCCAATACCAAAAAGCCGTAACAATCTCCCCCTTTGGCAATTTCGTGACAAAACCCAAAAATACATAAAAGCGCTCAAGTCACTCATCTTAAACCAAAAAATCGAAACTCAATGTCATCACCAAAACATTGATTTTCTTTGCGTGAAAGATCCAATAAATACAAAATTACATTTGAACCAAACAGTCCTAGAACATACTCTATGACTTAGGACTTGGAGTCTTAAAGTGATGTAATTCCTGCAAAACAAAACTCCAAACAAAATCAAACGTTAGTTGTTAGAAATTAAAATCCTACATTTGATCCGTCTTCCTTTTGGTTCTTTTGTTTTTCGGCTCTTTCAATTTTTTCTTTGTCTCCCCCTATCTTGAGCATCTCTAACATGTTTTCCATGTTCTCCATGTTCTTGAGCATCTATGTTCTCCCCCTTTGTGATACGATCATCATTTTCCGTTCTCCCCCATTTTTTCATTTTCGTTTGTACTCTCTTGATGATCTCATCTCCGATCATTTCTCTTCTCCCCCTTTTTGTCACAAATTGTCAAACAGTGAACATACTAGACAAAAGTAAATCACTAACAATATTAGTTCATAGAGAAAGAGAGATAAAAACTCAGTTCTGGTATATAACAAAAATGCAGATTCCGTACCTATACCAGAAAGCAAAAATCAAATAATTTCTTGAAACAAATCCAGATTTTAGAATCTTTTCAAATACCGATTTGTATTCCATCAAGAAATCAATTTAAGTGCTTTAAACAGTGAATTCACACAGATGTCATTCAATCCAATTAATTTCACAAAATTAAAAAGATTTACTCCAAAATCATGAAAAATAAAGGTAAAACATTATAAACCGTTTTTCATGTTATATTCATCAAACACAAGTCATCAAAAATAATCTTGAGATCCAAACTCTATCAAGATGTAACGGATTTACAAAGATGACTTACAGAGATTTCCAAATGACATCAATTTGATTTCTTACCCTTTCAAATTTGAGATAAGCACTAAAATACCCAAGGGTGGCTCTTTGAGCATCTTTCAACTATTCCACCTTATACCAACCAGGAGATTGTTCAAAATATAAGAGTTTTGCATATAAATCTCCAAATGCTTCAACTAAAGATTTTCTCATAAAATACTATCAAGCATCCATAACATGTGGTAGCTTCACACACAAACCGGACGACCGGGGGTGGCAGCTCTTTCCAGCATGTGGTGGTAGTTTTCACACTCCTTTCGGATGTAACTCTTTCCACATCTTTCATAATTCAATTATTTACCCTTGTAAGAAGGCAATCTCTTACGTGAAAGAATTAAATCCCAAATTTTAGTCAATCGGTTGTCTCATGTTTATCACAAAGAACTCACACAACCGAGATAGATTAAGCATCTGAAGATCACACATGATTTCTAAAATTTGATGCTTATAATATCAAAAACTCCTATAATGAAGTATCTTCAAGATTATGATTATGAAGTAAAGTTGATAATCCATATAAAATTAATTTGGAGTGAATGAAAGTGAAAGCCCTTTTCATTCAATGCACTTGTTCATTAAAAATCCTTTTGTTCAAAAACAAAGTATAAAAACGAAGAGCATTGAAAAACATGTAATGCAAAGATTAAGAAAGATATGAAGGGAAAACCAATCAAAGCATTACATACAGTCATAAGCTATTTAGAACTTAAGACAAGGAAAGATATCACCTTTCCGAATCCAAAATCGCTGGATTTTGGGTTGTCTTGATTCGTTGTGGCCGGGGGTTGTCCGCTTTGACTGTTGATCCACCTTAGGTCTTTGCCTTGCAATGATCCACTTGTATGATTGATGATGTGGCTCGGACCTTTGATGGATTGAGTGAACTCTTTTGACTTGATGTGTCTTTTGAGTCCGTTGAGTCCGCTCCGTAGATGAAGTTGCCGAAGGATTTTTCTTTCTCTTTTTCGGGCAATCCCTCACCAAATGTCCTTCAAGTCCACATAAGTGACAAGTTCTTCCTTTCAATTTCATTGTGGAACTTGAAGCATGCACAGTTTGGTCCTTTTGAATCCCAAACCAACCTTACTTGTTTGACCTAAACCGGACATACACTCAAGTTTCTTGGAATCGGTTGAGATCCTTTGTATGTCGGATTTAAGTTGATGAACTTGTTTGGTCAATGCTTGGTTGGTGACATGAATCTCCTCAAACTGTTTTTCTAGAAAATCAATCTTGTCAATATGGGAATTAACGACCGTTTCCGATTGATTTATCTTTTCTTGGAGGATTTTATTATTATTCAATAAAAGCTCTCGTTCCTCCTCGAGATCATGAAGTTTGATCTTTAAAGCATGATTCTCGTCTTGATTCTCAAGTCGTTGCTTTCTCAACTTCTTGATATGTTTGGCCATCTTCTTAGATTCCGCAAGAAGTTGTTGATATGCCTCAACGAGTTCTTCCTCGTCCGACTCCCCCTCACTTGATGACTCTCCGCCGGTTGTTGATGTTTCATACAAAATCAAAGGAGTAGAGTCAGTGACTAAAGATGATAAACAATTATTAGAAGAGGGAAAATGAGAGGCATGAGAAGCAACGATTTTTTCCTCTATACTTGAGGTCGATTCATTAGAAGTAGAATCGTCCCAAGTTTTCGCTTGCAAAGCCTTCTTTTTATATGATTTCTTAGAAGGACAATCCATTGAAAAATGGTCGTAGCCTTTGCATCGATAGCATTGGATTTCCCCTTCGAAATCATCTTTTTCTTTTTCTTTAGAAGATTTTGCAAAGCTTTTGAGTTTAGAGGATTTAGAACCCGATGATCCTTTAGAAGATTTCATGGATGAAGATCCATCGGTTCGATTCTTCCAAAATTTTCGACGAAATTTCTTTACGATCCGCGCCAATTGTTCTTCAAAATCGGCAAAAGAGATTTCATCGTCGGAACTTGATTCGCTATCTTCTTCCTTTGTTGATTTGAATGCAATACCTGTAAGCTTAGAAGAAGACTTGGAAGAAACTTGATTAGTAGGAAAAGTCATTTCATAAGTTTGCAAAGCACCTACTAATTCCTCTATACTCATCTCATCCGGATGACTAACGGTTTCAATGGCGGTAACCTTTGCCCTAAACCGTTCCGGAAGAGTCCGAAGTATCTTTCTTACAATTTTCGACTCCGGAATCTTTTCTCCTAAATTAGCACATGTATTTATTACATCTTGAAGTCTAGTGTAATAATCTGTAAACAATTCATGCCCTCCCATATGAATAGAGTCAAATTGACTTGTAAGCATCTGGAGCTTTTGAATTTTTACAAGATTAGTACCCTCATGTGTAATTTTGAGAATATCCCAAATTTCCTTCGCGGTTTCACACGCGGAAATTCTTGTGAACTCAGTCGAGGAAAGAGAATTAAATAAAGCGTTCATACCTTTCCCATTGTAAGAAGATCTTTCAAATTCCTCTTTGGACCATCTAGAGCGAGGTTTTGGGGTAGTAGAATTTCCTACTTCCTCAACAGGATGCACCCAACCGCATTCCACGGATTGCCATACTCGCTCATCAATTGCGATGAGAAAAGCTCTCATCCACACTTTCCAATAAGCATAATTAGTCCCATCAAAAAGAGGAGGTCTATAAATATTACCACTTTCACCCATCAAGATAGATAAACCTAAAACCCGCTCTGATACCAATTGTAGAGTTATTATGGATCCACAAGGATCTAAATAGGTACTATCAAACAACTAGAGGGGGGGTGAATAGGTGTAATACTTAAAAACTCAATCTCAGTGCAAAATAAAAACCAATGCGGAAAATAAAAACAGCACACCGAGATTTACGTGGAAACTCCAATCCAGGAGAAAAACCACGGGACCAACACGCAATAACAATCCACTAAGAATAGAAGAATAACAAGGTGATTACCGACTCCACGGACTCAACCCCTCCTTCAGCTTCTTCGGACCTTGCGCTGACCGGTTGGATATCCGCGCAATAACAATCCCTAAGAAAAGAAGAATAACAAGGTGATTACCGTCTCCACGAATTTAATCCCTCCTTCAATTTCTTGGACCTCGCGCTCCACCGATTTTGCACGTCCACTGCTCACGTTCGAATCCACGAACGCACGCTTCGAATCCACGAAACGCCTTTAGCACACCGAATCCACGATGCCACGTCGAATCCACGACGCAAACTCAGTCGATAAGAATATTGACTTCGATGGTGATCCTTTGCTTAGATTATCAATGAAGAACCGTAGAAGAAATCTCTAAGCAAAGATTAGATCAATTCGACAAAAGATATGTTCTTGAAAGAACCATCAAATTGACCTAAAAGAGGCTATAAAGAAGAACGATGAAAACCTAGCCTCTAGGGTTGCTCTCAAGAGTTTTATAAAAAGATCGGCCGTAGCTCCCCCGTTTTTGAGAAACCCTAAACGTCTATTTATAGTTTAGAAACCTTTGGAAAGAGATAAGAATCAAAAACATACCTTATCTGGAAATTTTCAGGACGGCGATCCGGATCGGATTTACTGCGATCCGGATCGTCGTAATGAGATTGACGATTCCAGAAATACCATGGTTCGGGATCCGGATCGCATTGCCCGATCCGGATCGTTCATACAAATCAGAAAACTTAACATTCGGGATCCAGATCGGAAATTGCATGGATCCGGATCGAAGTCTTGTATGAAGCAACAACCTTCGGGATCCGGATCGTTGGCTCTGATCCGGATCCTGAACAAGTCCGAACACCAGTTTTTGATTATTATGCAATTAAAAGTTCATCCAAGTGTTTCTACACTATAAGAAAGTATTCGGATCACCATAATTATTTAGTTAAACATACCTGATCCTCTTGAATACTTTCTTCTTGAGATTGATGTAACTGATCCACAATTCTTCAACTTCAATCTTCAAGACTCAAGACACTGGGTGTCAACTTGAGCTCTTGTTGAATCTTCTCTAAGTCTTTGATTGCTGATTGACAATTTGATCCCTTTAAGACTCTGACTCAACTCACTGACTTGACTCACGAAATATGCCAATACCAAAAAGCCGTAACAATCTTGATGGCCACTGGAAGTGGACGTGGTCGTGGTCATGGAAAGAAAAAGACTACAAAACGATCACGCAATGAGGGATCGACTAGCTCAGAATCTGAACATTCATCAGATTATGTGGAAGAATCTGTTAAAGGAAAGGGAAAAGCACCTATGTCTTCTAGGAAAAAGAAAGGTGCGGATTCTCCTCCGCGTAGAAGTACCGGTGGACCGGTAATACGCGAGCGCTCTCAAAGGCGATCAAATGTTGATGAAGGTGAACAACATGTTAGTACAAAACGCCGTGCTATATTTGCAAACCGATCATGCATTGGAGAGCGACATGTTAACTTTAACGAGTTATGTCGAGAAGTTCCAGACTTCGCAAGGCTATTGGAACAAAGTCAAATTCAGTCACTTGGTAGAGTTCCACCTAAGATGGGTTTTTGTGTGGAATTACTCAGGGAGTTCTATATGAGATCTACTATACTTCATAAAGACCATGACACAGGGACTTTCGTCATTGAAACGGCAGTTAGAGATGTCAAGTTCGACATTACTCCAGCAGTAATTGGTGCGAACCTTGGATTAGCTGTCGACACATCTGGTCTATATTACACTGACGGAGACTTCCAATATGACACCCATTGGGACATTGTTGAGAACTCAATTTGCAAGTCAGGGACTCATACGAACAGGTTGTATGTTGAGTCAAAGGATTTAAAGCCAGAATACCATATTCTGTCTTTAATCATATGCTACAACCTTTTGCCCACACCGAGGACCAAAAGGATTCGATGGGATCGACTGCTTCTTCTCTTTTTCCTTGGTCACCCAGAGAGTGCAAATGGAATTAATGTCAACATTCCATTTCTCATTTGGCAACAAATAGTACATGTCATTGAAGGATCAAGTCGTCGTGAACTTCTTCCATATCCACTTCTGATAACTCGCATTCTGGAAGATCACGAAGTTGACATTTCTTGTGCCAAATATGACTACGGCTTGGGCGCAATTGATGGAATCACCTTAGCCAAGTCGATTAGCACTCTGAAGACTTTTGGGCATACAAAAGGCTATGCAAGTGAAGCGACACCGAGTGCACCGCCTCGACAAGAATCTCCTGAATCAGATGAGGTAGTAACACTTCAAACATTGCATCGAGATGTTCGCTCATTAAAGAAAAGGATGGAGCAAGGCTTCAAGAAACTTGAGGATGGTTTAAAGAAGATCTTTGATATCCTCAGGTGCAAACATGATGATGTGGTCCCTGGAGCAACTGCACCGAGTACATCACATGGACCTACATCACATGAGGATGATGATGATTCAGATGAGGATGAGTGACTCTTTACTTTCTTGTTTTTGGTTTTCAGTTTCTTTTCACTTGTTGTTGAACAAGAACTCTAATGGTCATGTAACTAAGAACTTATCCTCCTAGTATTATTACTTTTTGTCTATATTCACTGTTTGACAATTTATGACAAAAAGGGGGAGAACAGAAAATGATGATGGACGAATCAAAAAGGGGGAGAACAGAGATGATGAGAAGAGATGCTCAAGATAGGGGGAGATATAAAAAAAATTGAGGACAAGAGCCACAAAACAAAAGAGCCGGAAAAACAAAAGAACCAAAAGGACGAATCAAATGTAGGATTTACATTTAATTTCTAACAACTAATGTTTGATTTTGTTTGGAGTTTTGTTTTGCAGGATTTACATCACTTTAAGACTCCAAGTCCTAAGTCATAGAGTATGTTCTAGGATTGTTTGGTTCAGATGTAATTTTTGTTTATTGGATCTTTCACGCAAAGAAAATCAATGTTTTGGTGATAACATTGAGTTTCGATTTTTTGGTTTAAGATTAGTGACTTGAGCGGTTTTATGTATTTTTGGGTTTTGTCACGAAATTGCCAAAGGGGGAGATTGTTACGGCTATTTGTGTTGGCATATTTCATGAGTTGAGTCGGAGTCTTGAAGTGATCAAATTGTCAATCAGCATTAGAAGACTCGAAGAAGATTCAACATAAGCTCAAGATGACACTCAGGTATGATTAATTTAATCATGGTGATTTAAGTACATTTATAATCATTGGAATCAGAAAATTATTGAAACCCGGTTTAGACGAGGTTTTAGGAACTTGGTTTTAAATTCACAACTTATTCTAAGTTTGAATTCCGGTACTTGGTCTGTTTTGGATAAAACTTATCTTGAAAAAATTAGTTTTTACATTGAGTACCGGAACCACACTTTGAGTTCCTCAAACCCGACACAGGATTTTCTGTAATTCTCATTGAGTAGCGGAACACAATATGCAGTACCGGAACACAATAGGAAAAACTGTGTTTTGAGTCATTGAGTACCGAAACCCATTATTTAGTACCAGTACACAATGTCATGTCGTGGTAAGATTGCTAAACCGACTCTAATTAGTTTCCAAAGGTTATAAATAGATACTTAGGGTTTCTCGAGAACTACCGATCTGTGAAGACCCGAAATTCCCACTTATGGAGCACTGTTGCATCTACAGCTTCTGGAGGCCTATGTGGGGCGTCGGCGGGGTTTGTGCACAATTTGGACACAAGTGGGGGACTTTGGGCTTAAATGGATCACGTGGGTGATCAGATGACCCCGTCGAATGCTTAGAAGTGGTTTTGCGCGCAATGGATATTAAAATTGGGCTCAGCACGAAGTTTGGACAAAAGAACATCTTTCCGGATGCCTTTGGCAATTTTTAGAGTTGGAATTTGGCAAAATGGACTTCGGATTTGGATTCAGCGCGCGAAAACGATAAAAATGGACTATTCACTTGCAATTTTCGGAGCCCGGATGACTCGGCACGAATTTCGAGGCAGCATATACTGTTCCGGCGGCCGGCGGGCAGCGGCGGCGGCGGCGGCGGGCAGCGGCGAAGCACGGCGGGCAGCGGCGGAGCAGGCGGCGCAGCGGCGCGGGCAGCGCGGAGGCGCGCGGGCAGATGCGCGGTCCATGGGGCCGGCGTGCACCGAGGGCAGGACACGTGGCAGCTTCTGACTCGATGGTGTTGTGGGCGCGGTCCACGAAAAAATTGAGCGGGTGTGCGGTGGACCGGGGGGAGGACACATGGCGATCTTTGGTCGGCTGGTCTTCTTGCGCGCGGTCCACGGAGCGGGTGCAGGCCGCCTCGGGGCGCGTGCGTGCAGGGGTGGCAGGCGGCGTCGCAGGCGCGCACGTGGGCAACTGTTGACCGAGTGCGGTCCACGCGTCGCCACCGCAGAGCGCCACGTGTCGAGCAGCGGATGGCCGGTGAGCCTGTCCGCTGTTCGGGTGAGACGTGGCAAGCCCTGGGCTTTCCGGGCGTGAACAGTGTTGGGCCGGGCCCAACACTGTAGCCGCCCGGTTCGTGCGGGCGCCGGGAAAATCTGCCCAAAAGCCCAATTTCGGGATTTTTCGGTTTGGGACTATAAATAGGCCCTTTGCACTGCCTTTTCGGGCTTTTACCGAGCTCTCTGGCCTGAGGGCCCTTCACCAAATTTGTTGCTCTCCTCGCTATGCATCTCGTGGAGAAGGCTCTGAATTTTTGGAAGGCGCGGCGTCGACGACTTCGGCATCGTAGCACAGAGCGGCGTACTTTCATCGCAGGCCCGTTATCGTCGCATTTATGTCTGAGAGGTCCACAGAGCTACCCCAAGAGTATTTTTGGATAATTTTTGCGGCGTTGGATTCACGAGAGGTATATCTACGATTCTTTTATTGTCCACTTTTCTCAGATTTGAGCTTTGTTTGGGGTTCCGGGTACGTTTTTAAACCCCTTTGCCGCTGATGGAATTTCTGGATAGCGACACCTTGCCGGATATTTATCTCGGCAACCGGGCATCGGATGGAGACGTGCCTGTACACTTTTTTCATCTACTCGACGCGAGGATTATCACAGTATTTTTCCTGGATTTTTCTGAGGCATGCACGAAGGTATATGTTTTCCCCCTTATCTATGCATGGGATTACAGTTATGTTGTTGTGTGGTTTTGCGCACCCCGTGTTGTGAAATTTGTAACTCGGCCTACGGGGCTCGGAATTTGACATACAGGTACTCGTTTCGAAGGTATCGATGCGTCGATCGCGACTGTATTTTTCTGGGATTTTTCAGAATCCGTTCTGCAGGTGAAAACTGCACATCTTCGGGGCTGTTTTCTGATGTTGTATATACTTGGATATTTTGGGGAATAAAGTGTAACCTTGGACCTTTTGTTGTCCCCAGGAGGGTTCGCGAGTGTTTCTGAACCAGTTGGAGCTGGAGGAAATGAAGATAGTGGATTTCGGGTGTTTTCAGCTGTTTGAAACCGAGGCTTTCGCGTCATGTACCGAGGGTGTTGTTTTGGAGGATTTTGGACTGTGAGCGTCTTCACACTTCACCGACTTCAGCTTTGCCTGCGGAAAGCGCTTCAGGTGGGTGCTTTGTTTCCAGAACCGGTGGACAGTTCTCTAATTCTGTATGTTAGGATGCATGCATGTTTAGGGTACATGGTTTATGTTTGTAAGGTAGGTAAGCTTGATAATGATAATTGTATAAATGATTGCAAGAATAGTATTTATGAGGTATACTGAGGACTTGCATGATTTGGACATCTATGTTGATGATTAGTGTAAGCTTACCTAGGATAATGTTACCCTATGAGATTATGTAACATGCCATGTTAGCACATAGCCTTTCATGTGGTTGGGTTATGCTTTGGGATAAGATTTTGTAGCTATGTGCGGATTTTCACTCAGAGGAGTTATTATAATCGAGGATTATGATCAGGTGTAGGCATGTGGTTTACTTTCTATATCATTCTTGATGACAAATGCATGCTTGTATGGACATATAGTTAGGCCACCCTTTATTGCTACACTACTTATTGGAACTTGACTTAGGAGAAACCATGCTTTTCCTTTCTCCTCCTTGTTAGTCAGGTGGTCAGTGTTGCTCGGGTTCGAGCAGGGGTCTGGATAGTGTATTCAGGACTTTGTGTCTGGGACAGGTTGGATTAGTTGTGGGGCTTTGCGGCAACCGCGGATATTGGGCGGTTGACCGGATGCTTATCTATGCACCAGATTGGGTATTAGTTTTCTCTAGTGGATGGAGTTTCCCACTTATCGTTTAGTTGCATCCGATTGAGGTCGGGTCTTTCTTTGGTGGTTGAGTTATCCCACTTTGATCAGATTTGTGATCAAAGTCCTGCTATACAGAGATACTTGTTACTGAGATACTTTACTCGTGTGGGTCGCTCCCCTCGAGTGCCACTCCGGAGGTAGGCTTTTGGACCCAGCCATGTGTGCCGGTCTGATACTTATTTTGGGATGCGAGCCATGTGGGCCGGTCCCGCGGTTTCGAGCCATGTGTGCAGATTCCGCTGACACTACAAAAAACTTAAGCTTTAGCAGCGGTCGAAACCGCTGGAAAAAATATTTAAAACCGCTAGGAAAATATTTCCCAACACTTGTAAAACCGTCGGAAAAAATTTTGCAACCGCTGTTAGATCTCCGTCGCAAAAAATCTTTACCGACAGTTTACACGACCGTTGGAGAAGATGATAATTTTAGCGACGCTTCTCCGACCGCTACTAAATATAGTAAAAAGTGCTACTATAAGTAATAAATTTATACCAATAGTTTCATAATTGTTATAAATTCAATTCAAAATATGAAACATACAATTAAAAATAACCGAAACAAAATTTTAAGACTCTTTAAATTGACATGTAAGAACAAATTAATCATTCAAATAATTTTAATTTTGATTACATTCACCGATTGTCAAACAAGAGAAGCCAAATTATTTAGCCAAATAAGAATTTGCACAATAAAAATACAATTGTCAATTAAAAATTACATTCAAAGTTTTCAATCTAAAAAAAAAATAAAACCTAATACTGCTCTTGCCCGGTCCTTATCTCCACCAAGACTGACTCCATCTCATGTGGTGATCTCATTCCTATGGTCATCAACTTCATGTTCGAGAGGCCTGAACAAAAGTTCATGCAAAAAACCACTAGCAGCCTTCTTGTTTGTTGCATCTGAAAAATCACTATTGAAAGTCAACATCCTGCAAACAGAATTTTAATCAAAGGAGGGATCAAATTGATCAGATCATAATTTAAGTTATAAGTCTACAGGCATCTTCAATCACAAAACAATCAGTTTTTTCTTACTCCCAATAAGATTGCCGTGCATAACCCCATTAGTCAAGAAATTAATTACCCTTTTTGAGTCGTATTTTGAATGAAATGGCCAACTCGATATTTCCCATCTTTGGTTAGATAATTATTGTTCTTAAACATACATACATACATCCATCCGAATATATTATAAGACAAAAATGAAAACTATGTTATAGATTACGTAAAAATAAATAAATAACAGCAGTCAAGTGCATGGAAATTCGCATGCAAATCCTTAGGCATCCTATAGGTAGAATTAACTTACAGCCGGTCCAGGGATGTTAAATACAGTTTGAGATGCAGTACGCCTATACTTATGACGAGGGGAGTAAAATTTATAATCTGTTGCAGAGACAGCGACATTAGTGCGACCAGTCAAGCGTTTGAACCTAGAATTTAACATATATCTGTCATAAGAAGAAAAATGAGGGGCCCTAAAGTGTAAAAAAGAGTTCAAAATCTCAATCAAGAAAATGATTTAACAAAAACCCAGCAAATATACTCCATAATCTTATTAATCATATGAGAATAAATTGTCAAAGGCATCGGTACAAAAAGCTGATAGCAGTTTCATGCTTCCACATTTTCATGATGTTTGTGAGCCCAACAAGCACAAACTAACAGGGCTGTTAAATGGAAACACTGGAATGTTCTCCATGAAATTAATTGGAGCTGAAAAAGTAACTGATGGGAAAATAACTGATTTTTTTCTCACTGAAAAATAAACATTGAAGTTCCGACTTAACAAGATCATGATAATAGCATTTGATATTTATATTATTGAACCACAGCCTGCTTTTACCAATATGTGCAATGTATATGACGATGGATTTTACAGAAACTATATAAATATCTAAGTTACTAATATTTTTGAACAGAAAATAAAGTTACATCAAATCAGGGTAGATGGTCTGTCTTGCATATAATTGTAGAACAATATATATGTACTTTTTTATCAAATGCGAAAGATATATGTGTGGTTTATTGTTACGAAGTTACAAGAGGAAATATGATCTAAGAATAAAATTGGTAGACCACATAATAATCAGCATCTGATCATCTACTGAAACAGAAATTTCATTTTTATAATTTGCTCGGTGGTCAAGATAAGATACATGCACAAGAAATCGACTAAAGCAAACTTGCTACCTGCTGCTTGTTCAATTCTTTTTCTCTGAGCAAGCAATCTTCGAAGAGAATCATTGCTGAATTTCAATGTAGCTGCATAAGAAAACAAAAGGAACAGTAGCAACATTCCACTAAGTAGCTTGCAAAACAACAAGAAATTTACCGGTGTTGATAGAAATACCAAACAAAAGGCATGGATCCAAACCTAATCGAGGGGTATTCCCGTCATTGAGGGTCCACGCAGCACTTATTTCCTGCTCCATGCGATCAAGAATTTGGCCTCGCCCCTTGCGTGCAGGTTCTAAACTTTCACAGATAATGTCCAACCAAGTGTTCTCTTAATTAGATATCGCAAAATGGCTAGCCACTGATAGTTTGAGGATGTCCCGTATGTTTCCTTGGCATTTTCGTTATGGAACAGTGAAAAGGAAGCGTGGTTTCAATCAGAAACAAAACTTCTAGGTCATCAAGCACATCAAAGCCACATCGACACTAAATCTTCACAATCGAAGGTAATCTAAGCGTCAATACGATCAAGATCACAAAATTCCACCATTCTTTCAAACCCTAAACCCTCCGATGACACATCTAGGGCACAAAACAAGTCAAAACCAACATCGATACGCATTTTTCACGATCGAAAGCAACTATTAGAGTTTCGCAGAGAAAACTAGGTTAGGGTTAGGGTTTTTAGATTACCGGCGCAGATCCAGTCGTCGATGCGGGGGAGCCACTTGGAGTCACGGGGCGTGTGGGCGTCGACAAGAAGGCGCGGCTGCTTGCAGCGGTTGCAGAGGGACCGGAAGGCGTAGTTACGGTTCCCGCACCCCACGCAGAGGGACCGGAGCGCGGAACACTAACCCTAGATCGTCGTCATCGTCGTCGTCGGAGGAGGAGGAGGAGGTGGGGGGATCGAGCTCGGAGAGGGGGAGGATGGAGATAAGGGGGAGATAACGGGGAGAGCTCCGAATGAGGTGTCCGAGGAGCGGAGGAGGAGAGCTCCGATCGAAGAGTTTCCAGGTCCTTTTCAATATATAATTATTAATTATATATTAAATCATAAGTTTACTACAATTAATTAAAGTGGCCCCTTGGTCTAGTGGTCAAGACGTTGGACTGAATATATTAACTCAAGTTCGAATTTAGATTTGAGATTTTAAATTTGAATTTAAAAATTTAAAAATTATAATAATTTGCAAATTAAAATATATAATTTTTAATTTTAAAAATTTAAATTTTATCTAATTTTATCTTAAAATATAAAATTAAAATTTTAAAATTTTTAACTTTTAATTTTTAATTTGATATTTTTAAAATTTTAAATTTCAGATTTTTAAAATTTAATTTTAAAAATCAAAATCACTTTTAAAATTCTATTGTAAATATAAAGAATATAGTATCGTATTTCAATTTTTAAAAGATTGTGTGAAAAAAAATAATTTAATTTAAACTAAACTATTTATCGACGCTTTACAACTATTATAATAATTCATTAAAACCGCTGCTAAAATATACTTTTAGCAGCATTTTAGAACTAATATAATAATTTATTAAAACCGCTACTAAAATATACTTTTACCAGTGTTTGTATTAAGTGTTAGTAAAATAACCGTCACTACAAATTAATTTTTTTATAGTGTGAGCAGGCAATGCCAGTTTTACTGGTGGCACGAGATTGGGTTATTACCGGCATCTACTTTCTTGTTTCACTCGTGTCAGGGGGACCGAGTGGAGTCTAGTAGCTGTGTTTAGACCAGTGCTAGTGTTGTTGGGATCCATTTGGGGACTGTGGTCCCGAGGTCTTTGTGAGTTGTGGACTGTTGTGCGAGAGGCTTGGTGATCTTGAGTTTATCCATTCTGAGAGGGAGCGTGGATTTTGACTATAGCCTGCATGAGCCACTACTCGATAGCGAGTTAGTCCGTTTGGACGCCCTACATAATTCCTGCCCGTCAGCGGGAGGTGGTTGTAGGTGGGCGCAGGTTTGACTGGACCAGATGTGGCAGTCAGCTCGATTGGGTCGATTGTGCACTTCATGTGCTAGTGGTTGCATACCATTATTTGGTTCTCCCCTTTTGAGCATTTAGATAGAGGCATGGTAGCTGTTGAGAGTCTCCAGCTTTCCTATTTCAGTATTTACTGCTTTGGTTATCTTATGCCTCTAGTGGACTTAGCGGGCAGATCGTCGGGCCTGGTGGCAGTACCCACTGAGGACTCCCTTTTTAGGTGTAGTTCTCACACCCGTTGGGGGTCTTCCCCCTCCCCTTCTTTTCTCTCCTTTGTTTTGCAGAGTCTTAGCGCGTGTTGCGGATTCTGCGTTTGTTGTTCGAGACGAGGGAGTCGCGTGCTAGATCCCTACCCGTCGTTGGAGAGTAGCGGTACCCCTTCAGAGGAGATCTTCAGTAGATTAGTTGTTTCTTTTTCCTCTTTTGAGAGACGGATGTAGTGAGGATATTTTATGTATCGAGAGACTGTACACTGGTGTATTTATTGGAGATACCTCCCGGTTGGGTTCAGAGCTTGTATATGAGGATATTGTATTATTATTATTTTTGGGAGACGGACATTGTTGTATTATTTCCGGTTGTACAGTGATTGATTTTAGTCATACAGCAGATTTTTATTTATAGCTCTAATATATATTTAGCTGTAGTACTTTTTTTGCAGGTAGGACGCTTCGCTTATGCAGGTTGGCATAGGTGGCGGATCTGTTGGCGAGCCCGGGTCGCAGTTTCGACCCCGGAGCGCGACAGATTAGGTTGGTATCAGAGCCTAGGTTGTAGGTCATGGTGGACTTAGAAACCCTAGGCTTATGGTTTGACCCTTGGTTGACTTCGTGAGAGTCGTGACTTTTAGCGAGAGTCCTGATTGAGTTTTATACCTCTCCCAAGGGACGGGAGGAGTGATTAGCATGTTTATTCTTCTAAGTGATTATGTTGGTTGCAGACAACATAATGCTGTGGAACGGGTGACATACTTTAGATTTTCGCTGGATTGGGTCGAGTGGTTTTTGCGTGCTGTTTTGTGGTTTTGTCGTGGCGAGCTGTGTCTCCCCGACGCTGGGGTTTGTCCCGTGTGCATCCTGTCATAGTAGTTGAGCTTGAGCAGTTGGTTTTGGGCCGGATACCCGGATTGAGGTCAGAGAACTCCGAACCCAGATGACAGGATTGTCAGAGGCTTATCAGCGGCAGAGTGAGCAGCTGGTCTTGGTGACACAGTTGTCGGGGCACTGAGTAACCCCCCCTGTGCCAATGTATAGTGTCGAGGCACCGAGGCAGGGTGGATAGTTGACGGCAGAGGAGCTGTGGGACATGATCGAACTATTGAGCCAGATTTGGCTGATGATCCACCCCGACTCGTAAGATTGAGGTTGGAGCCTTTGGAGGCAGAGTCGTGGTTGGTGGTGATGGAGTGATCAATTGAGAGCCTCCCTGTGCTAGAGAGTTTATGCAGTTGTTGAACTGCGCGCACCAGATTCGAGGGACGAGGCGCATAGGATATATGAGACTGGGAGTGGATTGCGCCAGGACACCTTTCAGTTTATTCAGTCCCTCTGTTATAGGTTTTGACGCCTCGTTGGAGTAGGCGTTGTGTTTGGAGCGTGGCGTTGCAGTTCCTTTGGATAGGGATCTGCCGCCAGAGGCGAGTTCTGGATTTTGGCGCTTGGCGCCGGGTAATGGAGGACAGATCGGCCGGCAGAGGCATTTCTGATTTCTTTCTCCAGGATAACGAGTTCCCGAGATGCCGGAGATCGGGTGGACCCCGAAGGCAGCATCAGTATCTATATCAGAGTGGCGCAGCGGTAGCGTGGATTTGTTATCTGCGGAGGACCTTATTCGTCGCCTTAATGTGATCAGAGACAGAGGTCGTGCTCCCTTGTGGATAGTCCAGATTTTTAGGCAGATTGAGCGACAACCACTTGCTTTGAGCGGATGAATCTGTGCCGCCCGGATGGAGGGCGCCACAGTAGTGGATCGAGTGTCGCAGGTGGGATTTCACCACAGTAGTCGGAGGTAGAGCATGTTCCATTCTTGCATAGACTAGAGGCAGATTTGTTACCACGTGCACTAGAGGTACAGGTTCCTGTTGTTGTTGTGCATGTGGAGGAGGCTTTTGGATCATGTCCAGTGCGGCCGAGACCGCGAGTTACCGGCAGAATTATTGGAAATTGTAGCAATTCGGTGTTTCGACCCTGTGCTTGAGATTGTTTGGCACAATGCCATAGAATGTTTGACTGCGGCGAGAGAGGACTTTGATCTTCGGCGAGGCAGACAAGAGGAGGCTTGCTTGATGAGATTGTTAGAGCACACAGGTTTTAGCGACAGTGTGAGAGGTGCTTACGGCGGCACCGGGACTCAGGGATATCTCTGTTGCCTATGAGATCCCGGGTGTGATTTCACCTTAGTTGTTGGTAATGCCGCCGGTTAGGGAGATAGAGATTGCGTTTGACATGGTTCGGGGAACCGCGCCACCCTCGACAGCACCTCATTGGATATTGCCTGTAGAGCTGAGAGAGCTGATGGCGCAGTTGCAGGATCTGATGGATCGAGGGGTCTGTTTGACCTAGTGCCACACCGTTGGTATACGGTGGTGAGGCCACGTCGTTGATACACGACCGTAAGGGTCCTTTTATGGTTCGAGGGTAGACAGGTCCCGGTGGTATCTAGGGTCTTTCGATGGAGCTATACTCCGGCAGTTATTGTATGATGCGAGTACCCACTTGGAATCAGACAGCCGAGGACCTTGCCTAGAGGGCATTCAGGACACGGTAGGGGCATTATGAGCTTATAGTGAGGCCCAATGGAATGACGAATACCCTGTCGACTTCAAGACCTGAGGAATTGTATGTCCCAGTTGTACTTGGACGGATTGGGAGTGGTGTTCCCCAAGGATATTTGATTTACTCCCAGAGCGACTTGGAGCACGAGGAGCACTTTGTGGATGTGCTACCATGCCTGTGTGGATGAAGCTGTATGCCAAGTTATTGAGGTACGAGTTTTAGCTCCAAGTGCATGCCTACTTGGGTCACCTTATTCTAGCCATTGGAGTGGCGGTGGAATCCGACCAAATGGATGTTATTCAAGTTTGACTGAAACCAACATTTATCCTTGAGGTGAGGAGCTTCTTAGACTTGGCAGTGCCGGGAGAGCATGGCCAATGGATAATGAGACTGATGCCAGCGCCAATGCTAGTGTTTCCAGTGTTGGGAGATGGATTTGTGTGTTTTAGTGATGCCTCCCATTGTGGCTGTAGAGTTACCATGGGTTGATTTTCGGTCCACACTTCATTAGTAGAACCCTATGAGTATTGTGGTAGGACGAACCGCTGTTTTGTAGGCAGCTTGGATCCCACAGATGAGCCTTTCAATACGCCTATTATTTTCGGCTTTGATTGATATATCTGGGCGTAGGCCATGCCTGCTTGGCTATCAGTCCTGATTACTCAGCATTTCTGTTCTATATTATATGATAGATTAAGATTTCAGCTTCAGTTTACAGTTTCTACCATGCGGCATCAGTGGAGCCTACAGCTTTCAGCATCTTGGGTGGGATTTACGCGGATTGTCGTTGATGGTTCGGACTTTTGACCGCGAGTTTGGGCATCAGCATTATGATCGCCTTTCGAGCTAGTTTTCAGTCCCGTTCACCGACGGTTTGGTCCCCGTCAGGGTGCCCTTTTTTTTTTAGTTGAGAGATCGACTTCGACCCGTGGGTCCGTTGGGTTTTGTTGGCACGTTAAGTGACCAACTGTGGCATGAGATTGTGTCTCTTGAGGATCCCTTTTGAGGGTAGCCCGTGGTTGAGTAGTCCACTCGGGTGATTTGGATCGGGAAGTAACCGAGTGAAGACCCCAGCTTATTGGATGAATGTGTGGGTACGCTTCGGGTCGCCTTGTTGAGATTGGCACCAGGATGTGGTTTGGTGCGTGTTGCACTGGTGGTTATTTTGTCTCCCCCAGCTTTTGATGGAGCCCCTGTATTGTTTCACGTCTCGGCTCAGGGGTATTTTGCTTTTGGATCCCTCGCCCGTGATTGACTCGCACCATTTGAGCGCTAAGAGTGTTTGGAGTACGAGGGACGCCCGTTGCGAATTCTGGCTCGAGGGATGAGGGAATTGCACAATCGGGCCATGACGTACTGGGTATTGTTGTTTTTGGGAAGTGATCACGGGGAGTGAGTGGTGTTTGGGGAGCTGGAGGCGTTATTGATGGATACCTACCTGTGGTATTTGTGACTCCTGGTGGATTTGAGCTAGTTTCGTGGACGAAACTTTCTTTTAGTGGGGGGGGATGTGAAGACCCGAAATTTCCACTTATGGAGCACTATTGCATCTACAGCTTCTGGAGGCCTATGTGGCGCGTCGGCGGGGTTTTTGCACAATTTGGACACAAGTGGGGGACTTTGGGCTTAAATAGATCACGTGGGTGATCAGATGACCCCGTCGAATGCTTAGAAGTGGTTTTGCGCGCAATGGATATTAAAATTGGGCTCAGTGCGAAGTTTGGACAAAAGAACATCTTTCCGGATGCCTTCGGCAATTTTTAGAGTTGGAATTTGGCAAAATGGACTTCGGATTTGGATTCAGCGCGCGAAAATGATAAAAATGGACAATTCACTCGCATTTTTCGGAGCCCGGATGACCCGGCACGGATTTCGAGGCAGCATGTACTGTTCCGGCGGCCGGCGGCCGGCGGGCAACGGCGGAGCACGGCAGGCAGCGGCGGAGCTGTCACGCCCGGGGTCGAAACTGTGACCCGGCTCGCCAACAGATCCGCCACCTATGCCAAACCCGCATAGGCGAAGCGTCCTACCTGCAAGAAAAGTACTACAGCTAAACAGATATCAGAGCTATAAATAAAAAAATCTGCTGTATAACTAAAACAATCACTGTACAACTGGAAATAATACAACAATGTCCGTCTCCCAAAAATGATAATCATACAGTATCCTCATATACAAACTCAGAACTCAACCGGGAGGTATCTCCAATAAATACATCAGTGTACAGGCTCTCAAAACATAACAATCCTCACTACAACAGTCTCTCAAAGGAGGAGAATAAAATAACTAATCTACTGAAGCTCTCCTCTGAAGGGGTACCGTCTACAGACCAACGACGGGTAGGGAACTAGCTCGCGACTCCCTCGCCTCGGTCAGAAGGATCATCAACAGGAACAACAGGAACCGGAGTAGAAGTCCCTGTGGGAAAATACACCACGACGGGTGTGAGAACTACGTCCCAAGTAGTTCTCAGTGGGTGCCGCCAACAAGCCCGACGGACTGCCCACTAAGTCTACTAGAGGCATAAAGTAACAATATAAAACTGAAATGAAAGGGCTGGGAAAGTAACTCAACAGCTACTATGCCTCTATCTAGATGCTCAAGAAAAGGAACAGATGAAACATGATGCATCTACTAACACACACAGTAAACTCACCAAATCTAAACTGACTGCCTCAAAGGGTCCAGTCAAACCTGCGCCCACCTACTGCCACATATCCTCAACAGGACGGGTCTACCGTAGGGTGTCCGTGACTGCCGCCAACCGGGCCAGTCAGAGGGACGGCGTCGACAAGTCGCGATAGCAAGTAACAGGCCCAACTCCGGAGTGGCTCTCGAGGGGAGCGACCCCACCGAGGAAAGTATCCGCGTAACACTGTCGAGCTCAAATATGGCTCATGCAGGCTATAGTCCAAACCACGATCAACAAGATCGACCAACAACACCAACTCTCAACCACAAGCTGGAAGTCCACCAGCTGGGGCCACCGTCCACCAGACGGCTCCCACAACAGAACACTAAACTTTCCAGAAAGACCGACACCATAAGGGTTCGGAAACCCGATAGACCGGCGCTAAGAACCCTATCAAACAAGAACAGACTCTAGGCTCCGACTATCGAAGTTCCCGATCCCTTATAGTTCGGGAAAGCAAAAATCACAGTACATCTCGCAGAAGGACACCAACAGGGCCCGAAAGTCCCGGGAGACCTACCCCTACAACCCTATCAAACAAGAACAGGTTCCAGGCTCGGCCCCCATGGCTTTCGTCCCGACAGAGGAACGACCCCTAGAACCCAGACCAGCTCGAATCCTTTCGAGTGGGGAGATTTACGGGAAAAGGTGACATTTGTTATTGAAAACTAATTTGATCTGGAAGAAATCCATATTTAATGATTTTAGTTCTTTTTAGAAAAACAGTTAGAAAACAAGTGTTTTACCCAAACCCCGAAGGGCTGATGCCTTTGTCCAATCAAACAAGAACAGACTCCAGCGGCCCTTCGATGTTTGGAAGAAGAAAACATTGGTAGACTAAAATCATGTATATGTTGAAAAGGGTTCTGGGTTCTAGGTCCGGCTAACACTAGTAACTACTGCCACTAACACAGTTGGCGACGACCCAAACAGGGGAAAACAAGATCTCTCGGGTCCACCGTTACCCCAAACGGTTCCCGATACATACAAGCGAACCACTACATCTACCAGACTCCACTCTGCTCCCAAGCACGAGTGCAATGCATCCCACACTAAAAGATAACTCCTGACCCACTCGGCCCACTACCCGGGCGAGGAAGAACACTATGTCCAGGAAAGTAGAAGTGTGGATGTCTAAAGCAGAAATAAGCCTAGCCCAAGTGAGGGTTTTCTACTAGTCTGGTTACACATGCAACATATGACGGGGTGCTAGGTCAAGTTCCAATAACTATAATTTACAGATGGTAGAAGCAAAGACAGATGACAATACCATCAGATAAAACAAGGAATAGCAATTCCTACATTCTAACATGCTTGCACAAGCATTTCACTATCATGCATAGTCCTACTATAGCAGATTTAAAGCACAGTCCGTCAATCATGGAGACAAGGCCACCTACCTGAAAATGCTAACTGTCCGGAGCGCACAGCTGAGACAGTCCAGAAACAGATATCTCTACACACCCCACCAATCCAACAATACAGGAACAGTGATCATACCCTCCTGGGTACAAAAACACAACCCAAAGTTACACTTAATTCCATAAAATCCAAGCATCACAAATCTGCTGGGAACAGTCCCCTTAATGCGAAATTTTCACCTGTAAAACGAACTCCAAAAATTCAAATAAAAATACTGCTGCGATCCTCGCGTCGATACCTTCGAAACGGGTACCTGCACGCCAATTCGGAGCCCGTAGGCCAAGTTACAAATTCCACAGTACAGGTGCGCAAACACTCACAACCATACAACTGTAAACTCAAACACAGACAAGAGAGGAATAGTATACCTCCGGGAAGGTCTCGGAAAAATCCAAGAAAAATATGATGATAATCCTTGCGACGAGTAGATCCAAAAAGTGTATAGGCTCATCTCGATCCGACACTCGGTTGCAGAGATAAAATTCCGGCAAGGGGCCGCTGTCCAAAAACTCCACCAGAAAACAGCGGCTTAGAAATGCCTCGAAAACCGTGTCATAAACTCTGAATCCAGCAAGATGATCAACACGAAAATCGAAGAGTACCTCTCGTGATTCCAACGCGCGCAGAAATCGTCCAAAAATACTGACGGAGTAGCTCTGTAGACCTCTCAGATCAAACTGCGACGATAACGGGCCTCCGATGAAAGATCGCCACACTGCGCTCCGATGCCGAAGTCGTCGACGCCGCGGCTTCCAAAAAATCCGGGCCTCTGCCAGAAGATGCGCAAGATGAAGATCTCCAACTTTGCTAAAGGGGCCATGGGCAGGGGAGCTCGGGAAAGGGGGCAAAAACTCCCTCACAAGACAGCTATAAAAAGGCCCAGCCCGAAAATCCAACTGTTTGGAATTTTGGCCCAAAACTGAGCGCCCGAAACTTCCGGGCTGCTACAGTAACGGGCCCAGCCCGTTACTGTTCACGCCCGGAAATCCCCCAGGCTGCCACGTAGCCTCCCAAACAGCAAACAGCTGTTTGGGCCAACCGCGCTGCGCCACGCGGCCGAAGCGGGTGCCGACACGTGGCGCCCCCGAGCGGGAAGCGCGGGTCAGCGCGCCCACGTCGCGCCACACGTGCGCCCACGCGCGCCTGTCGGGCACGCATCCGAGGCACCTGCTACCAGCTGCGTGGACCGCGCTCGTGCACCAGCCAATGCCATCACGCCACGTGCATGACCACGGTCCACCGTGCACCCCGCCAAGGTCCATGGACCGCGCCCACTGCGCCGGCCAACTGGGAGCCGCCACGTGGCCAGCCCCCGGGTGCACGCCTCCGCGGTGGACCGCGCGCCTCCGCCGCCGCCAGCCGCCGCGCTCCGCCGCCCGCCGCCGCCGCCGGCGCCCTCCGGCGGCCGGAACAGTACCAAATCACCTCGAAATCCGTGCCGGGTCATCCGAGCTCCGAAAAATACAAGTAAATAGTCCATCTTGACCGTTTTCGCGCGCTGAATCCAAATCCGAAGTCCGATTTGCCAAATTCCACTTCTAAAATTTACCAAAAATTCCCGAAAAGCAAACTTGATCCGTTTTTCATGCCGGGTCCAATCCTTGGGTCCAATATGCGCGCAAACACCTCTAACACCAACAGGGGTCTCCAGAAGCGCGCAGATCCAACAGTAATCCAAACGTGGGAATTTCCGGTCCTCACATCCTCCCCACTAAAAGAAAGTTTCGTCCTCGAAACAAACACGGCTCAAAGGGAGTTCAAAGCCAAGGGTAAGCATCCAACAACACAGTCTCCAACTCCTCAGTCGCTACTCACTCCCCGTGATTACTCCTCAACAAAAAAATAATAATCAGTACGGCATGGCCCGGTTGCGCAATTCTCTCATCACACGAGCCAGAATTCGCAACGGGCGTCCCTCGTACTCCCACACCCACAAATCTCAACTAGAGCGAGTCAATCACGGGCGAGGGGTCCAAAGCAAAACACCTCTGAGCTGAGACGCGGAAAACCTCAGGAACTCCAAAAAGCTGGGGACAAGGAAGATTAACCGAATCTACTCGTCCAAACTACACGAAGAACGTCACCACAACCCAACAAGAAAAGGTAAGGGCCCCACCAGCAGGAAAGTCGTCAACCCTAACTCTCTGTTTAGAAAAACAGCTGAAATTAACGAAAAGTCTGAAAATTCCGAAAGACCAGTGCCTTCGCCCCAATCAAACAAGAACAGGTTCGGGCACGTCTCCATTTCTGGAGCAGTCTTTCGAAGCTCTCGTCATGTTCGAAAATTTCAGTACAAGGCAGGAGAAAAGGGAGAGAAGTGTTGAAGCCGTTCCTGCTGTGGCTACAAAACAGAAGCTACGATCTAACCGTGACCCCTAGGAACACAACTCTAGTCCTAAACGTCACCTACGCTCAACAGGTAGCACCCAACCCAAAACCGCTGAAGCCACTGCTGCAGGAAGGATGCCACGGTGACCTGAGAAAATGATCTCCAGTTGTCCAACTCGCGGGAAGGTCACGGTTCTCAATCCACAATCAATCGTTGCGCGATACCGCACCAACTGGTCCATCCCGTGTGCTCAATCTGAGTCGTGGAGCTGTAACCCAACCGTCAACTGCCGGCAAAATTCCAAGTCTCAACAGCACAAGACATAATCCATAAGGCTTCCCCAAGTGCACAATACCAACAGGAACCTGTACCTCTAGTGCACGTGGTAACAACTCTACCTCCAGTCCAGACAGGAAAACCAAAAACACTCTATCTCAGACTGCTGTAAAGAAATCATGCCGGTGACAACCCAATCCGCTGCTGTGGCGCCCTCCAGCCGGGCGGCACCAATTTATCCGCTCGCTGACAGTGGTCGTCGCTCAGTTTGCCTGAAAATCAAGACTATCCAAATAGGGAGCACGACCTCCGCCTCTACTCACACAGGGGTGACAAATGCGGTCCTCCGCAGATAGCCAATCCATGCTACCGCCGCGCCACTCTGACGTAGATGCTGATGCTGCTATCGGGACCCGCCCAAACTCTGGCATCTCGGGGACCCGTTATCCAGGAAAAGAAATCAGAAATGTCTCTGCCGTCCGATCTGTCCTCCATCACTCGGCGCGAAGCACCAAAATCCAGAACTCGCCTCTGGTGGCAGATCCCTATCCAAAGGAACTGCAGCGCCACGCTCCACACACCACGCCTACTCTATCGAAGCGTCAATAATCCAAAACGGAGGGACCAACTAAACTGAAAGGTGTCCTGGCGCCAACCCCCCAGTCAAACATATCCTATGCGCCTCGTCCCTCGAAACCTGGAGCGTGCAGTTCAACAACTGTATAAACTCCCTAGCACAGGGAGGCTCTCAGATAGTCTCTCCATCACCACCGACCCCAATTCTGCCTACAAAGGCTCCAACTCAAACCTATGAATCGGGATGGTTCAGACTGCCGGGACTGGCTCCATCGATCAATGATGTCCCTAAGCTCAGCTACTATCCACTATCCATCCTGCCTCGGTGCCTCGGCACTACTCATCGACGGAGGGGCTGCTCGCTCAGTCGGTGCCACAAGTACAACTGAAGGTACCACTGCATAGGAAGAAAGTACTGGAGGACACTCAAGCGGTACTGCAACTAGCTGTGCTCTTTGCTCCAACAAGCGCATCAAACGTTCCATGGCTTTTTCCTGGCATCGGACAGCCTCCGACATCTGTGCCATCTGGATCCATAACTCTGGGTCTCGCTCTGCTCTGATAGCTCTGCCTCCCGCTGCTCGGGTTACTCATCAGATGCGGAATGCGCATTCCTCACTGCACGACGTCTCAAAAGCATCGTAGGTCCACTGCACAATAACAAACATCAGGACACAACAATCATACGACCCAATCCAGCGAAAGTCTAAGACATGTTATCAATTCCACAGCATTATGTTGTCTGCAGCCAACATAATCGCTTAGGAGCATAAACATGCCAATCACTCATCCCGTCTCTTGGGAGAGGTACAAAACTCGATCAGGACTCTCGCTAAAAGTCACGACTCTCACGTAGTCATCCTAATGTCCAACCACAAGCCTAGGGTTTCTAAGTCCTCGATGACCTACAACCTAGGCTCTGATACCACTCTAATCTGTCACGCCCGGGGTCGAAACTGCGACCCGGCTCGCCAACAGATCCGCCACCTATGCCAAACCCGCATAGGCGAAGCGTCCTACCTGCAAGAAAGTACTACAGCTAAACAGATATCAGAGCTATAAATAAAAAAATCTGCTGTATAACTAAAACAATTACTGTACAACTGGAAATAATACAACAATGTCCGTCTACCAAAAATGATAATCACAGTATCCTCATATACAAACTCAGAACTCAAGGAGGTATCTCCAATAAATACATCAGTGTACAGGCTCTCAAAACATAACAATCCTCACTACGACAGTCTCTCAAAGGAGGAGAATAAAATAATAATCTACTGAAGCTCCTCTGAAGGGGTACCGCTACACACACAACGACGGGTAGGGAACTAGCTCGCGACTCCCTCGCCTCGGTCAGAAGGATCAGCAACAGGACAACAGGAACGGAGTAGAGAAGTCCCTGTGGGAAAATACACCACGACGGGTGTGAGAACTACGTCCCAAGTAGTTCTCAGTGGGTGCCGCCAACAAGCCCGACGGACTGCCCACTAAGTCTACTAGAGGCATAAAGTAACAATATAAAACTGAAATGAAAGGGCTGGGAAAGTAACTCAACAGCTACTGCCTCTATCTAGATGCTCAAGAAAAGGAACAGATGAAACATGATGCATCTACTAACACACACAGTAAACTCACCAAATCTAAACTGACTGCCTCAAAGGGTCCAGTCAAACCTGCGCCCACCTACTGCCACATATCCTCAACAGGACGGGTCTACCGTAGGGTGTCCGTGACTGCCGCCAACCGGGCCAGTCAGAGGGACGGCGTCGACAAGTCGCGATAGCAAGTAACAGGCCCAACTCCGGAGTGGCTCTCGAGGGGAGCGACCCACCGAGGAAAGTATCCGCGTAACACTGTCGAGCTCAAATATGGCTCATGCAGGCTATAGTCCAAACCACGATCAACAAGATCGACCAACAACACCAACTCTCAACCACAAGCTGGAAGTCACACAGCTGGGGCCACCGTCCACCAGACGGCTCCCACAACAGAACACTAAACTTCCAGAAAGACCGACACCATAAGGGTTCGGAAACCCGATAGACCGGCGCTAAGAACCCTATCAAACAAGAACAGACTCTAGGCTCCGACTATCGAAGTTCCCGATCCCTTATAGTTCGGGAAAGCAAAAATCACAGTACATCTCGCAAAGACACCAACAGGGCCCGAAAGTCCCGGGAGACCTACCCCTACACCCTATCAAACAAGAACAGGTTCCAGGCTCGGCCCCCTGGCTTTCGTCCGACAGAGGAACGACCCCTAGAACCCAGACCGCTCGAATCCTTTCGAGTGGGGAGATTTACGGGAAAAGGTGACATTTGTTATTGAAAACTAATTTGATCTGGAAGAAATCCATATTTAATGATTTAGTTCTTTTTAGAAAAACAGTTAGAAAACAAGTGTTTTACCCAAACCCCGAAGGGCTGATGCCTTTGTCCAATCAAACAAGAACAGACTCCAGCGGCCCTTCGATGTTTGGAAGAAAACATTGGTAGACTAAAATCATGTATATGTTGAAAAGGGTTCTGGGTTCTAGGTCCGGCTAACACTAGTAAACTACTGCCACTAACACAGTGGCGACGACCGAAACAGGGAAAACAAGATCTCTCGGGTCCACCGTTTACCCCAAACGGTTCCCGATACATACAAGCGAACCACTACATCTACCAGACTCCACTCTGCTCCCAAGCACGAGTGCAATGCATCCCACACTAAAAGATAACTCCTGACCACTCGGCCCACTACCCGGGCGAGGAAGAACACTATGTCCAGGAAAGTAGAAGTGTGGATGTCTAAAGCAGAAATAAGCCTAGCCCAAGTGAGGGTTTTCTACTAGTCTGGTTACACATGCAACATATGACGGGGTGCTAGGTCAAGTTCCAATAACTATAATTTACAGATGGTAGAAAGCAAGAAGATGACAATACCATCAGATAAAACAAGGAATAGCAATTCCTACATTCTAACATGCTGCACAAGCATTTCACTATCATGCATAGTCTACTATAGCAGATTTAAAGCACAGTCCGTCAATCATGGAGACAAGGCCACCCACCTGAAAATGCTAACTGTCCGGAGTCGCACAGCTGAGACAGTCCAGAACAGATATCTCTACACACCACCAATCCAACAATACAGGAACAGTGATCAATACCTCCTGGGTACAAAACACAACCCAAAGTTACACTTAATTCCATAAAATCCAAGCATCACAAATCTGCTGGAGCAGTCCCTTAATGCGAAATTTCACCTGTAAAACGAACTCCAAAAAATCCAATAAAAATACTGCTGCGATCCTCGCGTCGATACCTTCGAAAACGGGTACCTACACGCCCAATTCGGAGCCCCGTAGGCCAAGTTACAAATTCCACAGTACAGGTGCGCAAACACTCACAACCATACAACTGTAAACTCAAACACAGACAGAGGGGAATAGTATACCTCCGGGAAGGTCTCGGAAAAATCCAAGAAAAATATGATGATAATCCTTGCGACGAGTAGATCCAAAAAGTGTATAGGCTCATCTCGATCCGACACTCGGTTGCAGAGATAAAATTCCGGCAAGGGGCCGCTGTCCAAAAACCCACCAGAAAACAGCGCTTA
>CM055062.1:25183803-25236629 GCA_029204045.2 Tillandsia leiboldiana | reverse complement strand
TCAAGAAACTTGAGGAGGTTTAAAGAAGATCTTTGATATCCTCAGGTGCAACATGAAAGATGTGGTCCTGGAGCAACTGCACCGAGTACATCACATGGAACCTACACACATATGATGATTATGATCAGATGGAGGATGAGTGAGCTCTTTACTTTCTTGTTTTTGGTTTTCAGTTTCTTTTCACTTGTTGTTGAACAAGAACTCTAATGGTCATGTAACTAAGAACTTATCCTCTAGTATTATTACTTTTTGTCTATATTCACTGTTTGACAATTTATGACAAAAAGGGGGAGAACAGAAAATGATGATGGACGAATCAAAAAGGGGGAGAACAGAGATGATGAAAGAGATGCTCAAGATAGGGGGAGATATAAAAAAAATTGAGGACAAGAGCCACAAACAAAAAGAGCCTGAAAAACAAAAGAACCAAAAGGACGAATCAAATGTAGGATTTACATTTAATTTCTAACAACTAATTTTGATTTTTGTTTGGAGTTTTGTTTTTGCAGGATTTACATCACTTTAAGACTCCAAGTCCTAAGTCATAGAGTATGTTCTAGGATTGTTTGGTTCAGATGTAATTTTGTTTATTGGATCTTTCACGCAAAGAAATCAATGTTTTGGTGATAACATTGAGTTTCGATTTTTTGGTTTAAGATTAGTGACTTGAGCGGTTTTATGTATTTTTGGTTTTGTCACGAATTGCCAAAGGGGGAGATTGTTACGGCTATTTGTGTTGGCATATTTCATGAGTTGAGTCGGAGTCTTGAAGTGATCAATTGTCAATCAGCATTAGAAGACTCGAAGAAGATTCAACATAAGCTCAAGATGACACTCAGGTATGATTAATTTAATCATGGTGATTTAAGTACATTTATAATCATTGGAATCAGAAAATTATTGAAACCCGGTTTAGACGAGGTTTAGGAACTTGGTTTTAAATTCACAACTTATTCTAATTTGATTCCGGTACTTGGTCTGTTTTGGATAAAACTTATCTTGAAAAAATTAGTTTTTACATTGAGTACCGGAACCACACTTTGAGTTCCTCAAACCCGACACAGGATTTTCTGTAATTCTCATTGAGTAGCGGAACACAATATGCAGTACCGGAACACAATAGGAAAAACTGTGTTTTGAGTCATTGAGTACCGAAACCCATTATTTAGTACCAGTACACAATGTCATGTCGTGGTAAGATTGCTAAACCGACTCTAATTAGTTTCCAAAGGTTATAAATAGATACTTAGGGTTTCTCGAGAACTACCGATCTGTGAAGACCCGAAATTCCCACTTATGTGGCACTGTTGCATCTACAGCTTCTGGAGGCCTATGTGGGGGTCGGCGGGGTTTGTGCACAATTTGGACACAAGTGGGGGACTTGGGCTTAAATGGATCACGTGGGTGATCAGATGACCCCGTCGAATGCTTAGAAGTGGTTTTGCGCGCAATGGATATAAAATTGGGCTCAGCACGAAGTTTGGACAAAAGAACATCTTTCCGGATGCCTTTGGCAATTTTTAGAGTTGGAATTTGGCAAAATGGACTTCGGATTTGGATTCAGCGCGCGAAAACGATAAAAATGGACTATTCACTTGCAATTTTCGGAGCCCGGATGACTCGGCACGAATTTCGAGCAGCATATACTGTTCCGGCGGCCGGCGGCACGCGGCGGCGGCGGCGGGCAGCGGCGAGCACGGCGGGCAGCGGCGGAGCAGGCGGCGCAGCGGCGCGGGCAGCGCGGAGGCGCGCGGGCAGATGCGCGGTCCATGGGGCCGGCGTGCACCGAGGGCAGGACACGTGGCAGCTTCTGACTCGATGGTGTTGTGGGCGCGGTCCACGAAAAATTGAGCGGGTGTGCGGTGGACCGGGGGGAGGACACATGGCGATCTTGGTCGCTGGTCTTCTTGCGCGCGGTCCACGAGCGGGTGCAGGCCGCCTCGGGGCGCGTGCGTGCAGGGGTGGCAGGCGGCGTCGCAGGCGCGCACGTGGGCAACTGTTGACCGAGTGCGGTCCACGCGTCGCCACCGCAGAGCGCCACGTGTCGAGCAGCGGATGGCCGGTGAGCCTGTCCGCTGTTCGGGTGAGACGTGGCAAGCCCTGGGCTTTCCGGGCGTGAACAGTGTTGGGCCGGGCCCAACACTGTAGCCGCCCGGTTCGTGCGGGCGCCGGGAAAATCTGCCCAAAAGCCCAATTTCGGGATTTTTCGGTTTGGGACTATAAATAGGCCCTTTGCACTGCCTTTTCGGGCTTTTACCGAGCTCTCTGGCCTGAGGGCCCTTCACCAAATTTGTTGCTCTCCTCGCTATGCATCTCGTGGAGAAGGCTCTGAATTTTTGGAAGGCGCGGCGTCGACGACTCGGCATCGTAGCACAGAGCGGCGTACTTTCATCGCAGGCCCGTTATCGTCGCATTTATGTCTGAGAGGTCCACAGAGCTACCCCAAGAGTATTTTTGGATAATTTTTGCGGCGTTGGATTCACGAGAGGTATATCTACGATTCTTTTATTGTCCACTTTTCTCAGATTTGAGCTTTGTTTGGGGTTCCGGGTACGTTTTTAAACCCCTTTGCCGCTGATGGAATTTCTGGATAGCGACACCTTGCCGGATATTTATCTCGGCAACGGGCATCGGATGGAGACGTGCCTGTACACTTTTTTCATCTACTCGACGCGAGGATTATCACAGTATTTTTCCTGGATTTTTCTGAGGCATGCACGAAGGTATATGTTTTCCCCCTTATCTATGCATGGGATTACAGTTATGTTGTTGTGTGGTTTTGCGCACCCCGTGTTGTGAAATTTGTAACTCGGCCTACGGGGCTCGGAATTTGACATACAGGTACTCGTTTCGAAGGTATCGATGCGTCGATCGCGACTGTATTTTCTGGGATTTTTCAGAATCCGTTCTGCAGGTGAAAACTGCACATCTTCGGGGCTGTTTTCTGATGTTGTATATACTTGGATATTTTGGGGAATAAAGTGTAACCTTGGACTTTTGTTGTCCCCAGGAGGGTTCGCGAGTGTTTCTGAACCAGTTGGAGCTGGAGGAAATGAAGATAGTGGATTTCGGGTGTTTTCAGCTGTTTGAAACCGAGGCTTTCGCGTCATGTACCGAGGGTGTTGTTTTGGAGGATTTTGGACTGTGAGCGTCTTCACACTTCACCGACTTCAGCTTTGCCTGCGGAAAGCGCTTCAGTGGGTGCTTTGTTTCCAGAACCGGTGGACAGTTCTCTAATTCTGTATGTTAGGATGCATGCATGTTTAGGGTACATGGTTTATGTTTGTAAGGTAGGTAAGCTTGATAATGATAATTGTATAAATGATTGCAAGAATAGTATTTATGAGGTATACTGAGGACTTGCATGATTTGGACATCTATGTTGATGATTAGTGTAAGCTTACCTAGGATAATGTTACCCTATGAGATTATGTACATGCCATGTTAGCACATAGCCTTTCATGTGGTTGGGTTATGCTTTGGGATAAGATTTTGTAGCTATGTGCGGATTTTCACTCAGAGGAGTTATTATAATCGAGGATTATGATCAGGTGTAGGCATGTGGTTTACTTTCTATATCATTCTTGATGACAAATGCATGCTTGTATGGACATATAGTTAGGCCACCCTTTATTGCTACACTACTTATTGGAACTTGACTTAGGAGAAACCATGCTTTTCCTTCTCCTCCTTGTTAGTCAGGTGGTCAGTGTTGCTCGGGTTCGAGCAGGGGTCTGGATAGTGTATTCAGGACTTTGTGTCTGGGACAGGTTGGATTAGTTGTGGGGCTTTGCGGCAACCGCGGATATTGGGCGGTTGACCGGATGCTTATCTATGCACCAGATTGGGTATTAGTTTTCTCTAGTGGATGGAGTTTCCCACTTATCGTTTAGTTGCATCCGATTGAGGTCGGGTCTTTCTTTGGTGGTTGAGTTATCCCACTTTGATCAGATTTGTGATCAAAGTCCTGCTATACAGAGATACTTGTTACTGAGATACTTTACTCGTGTGGGTCGCTCCCCTCGAGTGCCACTCCGGAGGTAGGCTTTTGGACCCAGCCATGTGTGCCGGTCTGATACTTATTTTGGGATGCGAGCCATGTGGGCCGGTCCCGCGGTTTCGAGCCATGTGTGCAGATTCCGCTGACACTACAAAAAACTTAAGCTTTAGCAGCGGTCGAAACCGCTGGAAAAAATATTTAAAACCGCTAGGAAAATATTTCCCAACACTTGTAAAACCGTCGGAAAAAATTTTGCAACCGCTGTTAGATCTCCGTCGCAAAAAATCTTTACCGACAGTTTACACGACCGTTGGAGAAGATGATAATTTTAGCGACGCTTCTCCGACCGCTACTAAATATAGTAAAAAGTGCTACTATAAGTAATAAATTTATACCAATAGTTTCATAATTGTTATAAATTCAATTCAAAATATGAAACATACAATTAAAAATAACCGAAACAAATTTTAAGACTCTTTAAATTGACATGTAAGAACAAATTAATCATTCAAATAATTTTAATTTTGATTACATTCACCGATTGTCAAACAAGAGAAGCCAAATTATTTAGCCAAATAAGAATTTGCACAATAAAAATACAATTGTCAATTAAAAATTACATTCAAAGTTTTCAATCTAAAAAAAAAATAAAACCTAATACTGCTCTTGCCCGGTCCTTATCTCCACCAAGACTGACTCCATCTCATGTGGTGATCTCATTCCTATGGTCATCAACTTCATGTTCGAGAGGCCTGAACAAAAGTTCATGCAAAAAACCACTAGCAGCCTTCTTGTTTGTTGCATCTGAAAAATCACTATTGAAAGTCAACATCCTGCAAACAGAATTTTAATCAAAGGAGGGATCAAATTGATCAGATCATAATTTAAGTTATAAGTCTACAGGCATCTTCAATCACAAAACAATCAGTTTTTTTCTTACTCCCAATAAGATTGCCGTGCATAACCCCATTAGTCAAGAAATTAATTACCCTTTTTGAGTCGTATTTTGAATGAAATGGCCAACTCGATATTTCCCATCTTTGGTTAGATAATTATTGTTCTTAAACATACATACATACATCCATCCGAATATATTATAAGACAAAAATGAAAACTATGTTATAGATTACGTAAAAATAAATAAATAACAGCAGTCAAGTGCATGGAAATTCGCATGCAAATCCTTAGGCATCCTATAGGTAGAATTAACTTACAGCCGGTCCAGGGATGTTAAATACAGTTTGAGATGCAGTACGCCTATACTTATGACGAGGGGAGTAAAATTTATAATCTGTTGCAGAGACAGCGACATTAGTGCGACCAGTCAAGCGTTTGAACCTAGAATTTAACATATATCTGTCATAAGAAGAAAAATGAGGGGCCCTAAAGTGTAAAAAAGAGTTCAAAATCTCAATCAAGAAAATGATTTAACAAAAACCCAGCAAATATACTCCATAATCTTATTAATCATATGAGAATAAATTGTCAAAGGCATCGGTACAAAAAGCTGATAGCAGTTTCATGCTTCCACATTTTCATGATGTTTGTGAGCCCAACAAGCACAAACTAACAGGGCTGTTAAATGGAAACACTGGAATGTTCTCCATGAAATTAATTGGAGCTGAAAAAGTAACTGATGGGAAAATAACTGATTTTTTTCTCACTGAAAAATAAACATTGAAGTTCCGACTTAACAAGATCATGATAATAGCATTTGATATTTATATTATTGAACCACAGCCTGCTTTTACCAATATGTGCAATGTATATGACGATGGATTTTACAGAAACTATATAAATATCTAAGTTACTAATATTTTTGAACAGAAAATAAAGTTACATCAAATCAGGGTAGATGGTCTGTCTTGCATATAATTGTAGAACAATATATATGTACTTTTTTATCAAATGCGAAAGATATATGTGTGGTTTATTGTTACGAAGTTACAAGAGGAAATATGATCTAAGAATAAAATTGGTAGACCACATAATAATCAGCATCTGATCATCTACTGAAACAGAAATTTCATTTTTATAATTTGCTCGGTGGTCAAGATAAGATACATGCACAAGAAATCGACTAAAGCAAACTTGCTACCTGCTGCTTGTTCAATTCTTTTTCTCTGAGCAAGCAATCTTCGAAGAGAATCATTGCTGAATTTCAATGTAGCTGCATAAGAAAACAAAAGGAACAGTAGCAACATTCCACTAAGTAGCTTGCAAAACAACAAGAAATTTACCGGTGTTGATAGAAATACCAAACAAAAGGCATGGATCCAAACCTAATCGAGGGGTATTCCCGTCATTGAGGGTCCACGCAGCACTTATTTCCTGCTCCATGCGATCAAGAATTTGGCCTCGCCCCTTGCGTGCAGGTTCTAAACTTTCACAGATAATGTCCAACCAAGTGTTCTCTTAATTAGATATCGCAAATGGCTAGCCACTGATAGTTTGAGGATGTCCCGTATGTTTCCTTGGCATTTTCGTTATGGAACAGTGAAAAGGAAGCGTGGTTTCAATCAGAAACAAAACTTCTAGGTCATCAAGCACATCAAAGCCACATCGACACTAAATCTTCACAATCGAAGGTAATCTAAGCGTCAATACGATCAAGATCACAAATTCCACCATTCTTTCAAACCCTAAACCCTCCGATGACACATCTAGGGCACAAAACAAGTCAAAACCAACATCGATACGCATTTTTCACGATCGAAAGCAACTATTAGAGTTTCGCAGAGAAAACTAGGTTAGGGTTAGGGTTTTTAGATTACCGGCGCAGATCCAGTCGTCGATGCGGGGAGCCACTTGGAGTCACGGGGCGTGTGGGCGTCGACAAGAAGGCGCGGCTGCTTGCAGCGGTTGCAGAGGGACCGGAAGGCGTAGTTACGGTTCCCGCACCCCACGCAGAGGGACCGGAGCGCGGAACACTAACCCTAGATCGTCGTCATCGTCGTCGTCGGAGGAGGAGGAGGAGGTGGGGGGATCGAGCTCGGAGAGGGGGAGGATGGAGATAAGGGGGAGATAACGGGGAGAGCTCCGAATGAGGTGTCCGAGGAGCGGAGGAGGAGAGCTCCGATCGAAGAGTTTCCAGGTCCTTTTCAATATATAATTATTAATTATATATTAAATCATAAGTTTACTACAATTAATTAAAGTGGCCCCTTGGTCTAGTGGTCAAGACGTTGGACTGAATATATTAACTCAAGTTCGAATTTAGATTTGAGATTTTAAATTTGAATTTAAAAATTTAAAAATTATAATAATTTGCAAATTAAAATATATAATTTTTAATTTTAAAAATTTAAATTTTATCTAATTTTATCTTAAAATATAAAATTAAAATTTTAAAATTTTTAACTTTTAATTTTTAATTTGATATTTTAAAATTTTAAATTTCAGATTTTTAAAATTTAATTTTAAAAATCAAAATCACTTTTAAAATTCTATTGTAAATATAAAGAATATAGTATCGTATTTCAATTTTTAAAAGATTGTGTGAAAAAAAATAATTTAATTTAAACTAAACTATTTATCGACGCTTTACAACTATTATAATAATTCATTAAAACCGCTGCTAAAATATACTTTTAGCAGCATTTTAGAACTAATATAATAATTTATTAAAACCGCTACTAAAATATACTTTTACCAGTGTTTGTATTAAGTGTTAGTAAAATAACCGTCACTACAAATTAATTTTTTTATAGTGTGAGCAGGCAATGCCAGTTTTACTGGTGGCACGAGATTGGGTTATTACCGGCATCTACTTTCTTGTTTCACTCGTGTCAGGGGGGACCGAAGTGGAGTCTAGTAGCTGTGTTTATACCAGTGCTAGTGTTGTTGGGATCCATTGGGGACTGTGGTCCCGAGGGTCTTTGTGAGGTTGTGGACTGTTGTGCGAGAGGCTTGGTGATCTTGAGTTTATCCATTCTGAGAGGGAGCGTGGATTTTGACTATAGCCTGCATGAGCCACTACTCGATAGCGAGTTAGTCCGTTTGGGACGCCCTACATAATTCCTGCCCGTCAGCGGGAGGTGGTTGTAGGTGGGCGCAGGTTTGCTGGACCAGATGTGGCAAGTCAGCTCGATTGGGTCGATTGTGCACTTCATGTGCTAGTGGTTGCATACCATTATTTGGTTCTCCCCTTTTGAGCATTTAGATAGAGGCATGGTAGCTGTTGAGAGTCTCCAGCTTTCCCTATTTCAGTATTTACTGCTTTGGTTATCTTATGCCTCTAGTGGACTTAGCGGGCAGATCGTCGGGCCTGGTGGCAAGTACCCACTGAGAGCTTCCCTTTTTAGGTGTAGTTCTCACACCCGTTGGGGGTCTTCCCCTCCCCTTCTTTCTCTCCTTTGTTTTGCAGAGTCTTAGCGCGTGTTTGGCGGATTCTGCGTTTGTTGTTCGAGACGAGGGAGCTCAGCGGTGCTAGATCCCTACCCGTCGTTGGAGAGTAGCGGTACCCCTTCAGGAGATCTTCAGTAGATTAGTTGTTTCTTTTTCCTCTTTGAGAGACGGATGTAGTGGAGATATTTTATGTATCGAGAGACTGTACCTGGTGTATTTATTGGAGATACCTCCCGGTTGGGTTCAGAGCTTGTATATGAGGATATTGTATTATTATTATTTTTGGGAGACGGACATTGTTGTATTATTTCCGGTTGTACGTGATTTGATTTTAGTCATACAGCAGATTTTTATTTATAGCTCTAATATATATTTAGCTGTAGTACTTTTTTTGCAGGTAGGACGCTTCGCTTATGCAGGTTGGCATAGGTGGCGGATCTGTTGGCGAGCCCGGGTCGCAGTTTCGACCCCGGAGCGCGACAGATTAGGTTGGTATCAGAGCCTAGGTTGTAGTCATGGTGGACTTAGAAACCCTAGGCTTATGGTTTGACCCTTGGTTGACTTCGTGAGAGTCGTGACTTTTAGCGAGAGTCCTGATTGAGTTTTATACCTCTCCCAAGGGACGGGAGGAGTGATTAGCATGTTATTCTTCTAAGTGATTATGTTGGTTGCAGACAACATAATGCTGTGGAACGGGTGACATACTTTAGATTTCGCTGGATTGGGTCGAGGTGGTTTTTTGCGTGCTGTTTTGTGGTTTTGTCGTGGCGAGCTGTGTCTCCCCGACGCTGGGGTTTGTCCCGTGTGCATCCTGTCATAGTAGTTGAGCTTGAGCAGTTGGTTTTGGGCCGGATACCCGGATTGAGGTCAGAGAACTCCGAACCCAGATGACAGGATTGTCAGAGGCTTATCAGCGGCAGAGTGAGCAGCTGGTCTTGGTGACACAGTTGTCGGGGCACTGAGTAACCCCCCCTGTGCCAATGTATAGTGTCGAGGCACCGATGGCAGGGTGGATAGTTGACGGCAGAGGAGCTGTGGGACATGATCGAACTATTGAGCCAGATTTGGCTGATGATCCACCCCGACTCGTAAGATTGAGGGTTGGAGCCTTTGGAGGCAGAGTCGTGGTTGGTGGTGATGGAGTGATCAATTGAGAGCCTCCCTGTGCTAGAGAGTTTATGCAGTTGTTGAACTGCGCGCACCAGATTCGAGGGACGAGGCGCATAGGATATATGAGACTGGGAGTGGATTGCGCCAGGACACCTTTCAGTTTATTCAGTCCCTCTGTTATAGGTTTTGACGCCTCGTTGGAGTAGGCGTTGTGTTTGGAGCGTGGCGTTGCAGTTCCTTTGGATAGGGATCTGCCGCCAGAGGCGAGTTCTGGATTTTGGCGCTTGGCGCCGGGTAATGGAGGACAGATCGGCCGGCAGAGGCATTTCTGATTTCTTTCTCCAGGATAACGAGTTCCCGAGATGCCGGAGATCGGGTGGACCCCGAAGGCAGCATCAGTATCTATATCAGAGTGGCGCAGCGGTAGCGTGGATTTGTTATCTGCGGAGGACCTTATTCGTCGCCTTAATGTGATCAGAGACAGAGGTCGTGCTCCCTTGTGGATAGTCCAGATTTTTAGGCAGATTGAGCGACAACCACTTGCTTGAGCGGATGAATCTGTGCCGCCCGGATGGAGGGCGCCACAGTAGTGGATCGAGTGTCGCAGGTGGGATTTCACCACAGTAGTCGGAGGTAGAGCATGTTCCATTCTTGCATAGACTAGAGGCAGATTTGTTACCACGTGCACTAGAGGTACAGGTTCCTGTTGTTGTTGTGCATGTGGAGGAGGCTTTTGGATCATGTCCAGTGCGGCCGAGACCGCGAGTTACCGGCAGAATTATTGGAAATTGTAGCAATTCGGTGTTTCGACCCTGTGCTTGAGATTGTTTGGCACAATGCCATAGAATGTTTGACTGCGGCGAGAGAGGACTTTGATCTTCGGCGAGGCAGACAAGAGGAGGCTTGCTTGATGAGATTGTTAGAGCACACAGGTTTTAGCGACAGTGTGAGAGGTGCTTACGGCGGCACCGGGACTCAGGGATATCTCTGTTGCCTATGAGATCCCGGGTGTGATTTCACCTTAGTTGTTGGTAATGCCGCCGGTTAGGGAGATAGAGATTGCGTTTGACATGGTTCGGGGAACCGCGCCACCCTCGACAGCACCTCATTGGATATTGCCTGTAGAGCTGAGAGAGCTGATGGCGCAGTTGCAGGATCTGATGGATCGAGGGGTCTGTTTGACCTAGTGCCACACCGTTGGTATACGGTGGTGAGGCCACGTCGTTGATACACGACCGTAAGGGTCCTTTTATGGTTCGAGGGTAGACAGGTCCCGGTGGTATCTAGGGTCTTTCGATGGAGCTATACTCCGGCAGTTATTGTATGATGCGAGTACCCACTTGGAATCAGACAGCCGAGGACCTTGCCTAGAGGGCATTCAGGACACGGTAGGGGCATTATGAGCTTATAGTGAGGCCCAATGGAATGACGAATACCCTGTCGACTTCAAGACCTGAGGAATTGTATGTCCCAGTTGTACTTGGACGGATTGGGAGTGGTGTTCCCCAAGGATATTTGATTTACTCCCAGAGCGACTTGGAGCACGAGGAGCACTTTGTGGATGTGCTACCATGCCTGTGTGGATGAAGCTGTATGCCAAGTTATTGAGGTACGAGTTTTAGCTCCAAGTGCATGCCTACTTGGGTCACCTTATTCTAGCCATTGGAGTGGCGGTGGAATCCGACCAAATGGATGTTATTCAAGTTTGACTGAAACCAACATTTATCCTTGAGGTGAGGAGCTTCTTAGACTTGGCAGTGCCGGGAGAGCATGGCCAATGGATAATGAGACTGATGCCAGCGCCAATGCTAGTGTTTCCAGTGTTGGGAGATGGATTTGTGTGTTTTAGTGATGCCTCCCATTGTGGCTGTAGAGTTACCATGGGTTGATTTTCGGTCCACACTTCATTAGTAGAACCCTATGAGTATTGTGGTAGGACGAACCGCTGTTTTGTAGGCAGCTTGGATCCCACAGATGAGCCTTTCAATACGCCTATTATTTTCGGCTTTGATTGATATATCTGGGCGTAGGCCATGCCTGCTTGGCTATCAGTCCTGATTACTCAGCATTTCTGTTCTATATTATATGATAGATTAAGATTTCAGCTTCAGTTTACAGTTTCTACCATGCGGCATCAGTGGAGCCTACAGCTTTCAGCATCTTGGGTGGGATTTACGCGGATTGTCGTTGATGGTTCGGACTTTTGACCGCGAGTTTGGGCATCAGCATTATGATCGCCTTTCGAGCTAGTTTTCAGTCCCGTTCACCGACGGTTTGGTCCCCGTCAGGGTGCCCTTTTTTTTTTAGTTGAGAGATCGACTTCGACCCGTGGGTCCGTTGGGGTTTTGTTGGCACGTTAAGTGACCAACTGTGGCATGAGATTGTGTCTCTTGAGGATCCCTTTTGAGGGTAGCCCGTGGTTGAGTAGTCCACTCGGGTGATTTTGGATCGGGAAGTAACCGAGTGAAGACCCCAGCTTATTGGATGAATGTGTGGGTACGCTTCGGGTCGCCTTGTTGAGATTGGCACCAGGATGTGGTTTGGTGCGTGTTGCACTGGTGGTTATTTTGTCTCCCCCAGCTTTTGATGGAGCCCCTGTATTGTTTCACGTCTCGGCTCAGGGGTATTTTGCTTTTGGATCCCTCGCCCGTGATTGACTCGCACCATTTGAGCGCTAAGAGTGTTTGGAGTACGAGGGACGCCCGTTGCGAATTCTGGCTCGAGGGATGAGGGAATTGCACAATCGGGCCATGACGTACTGGGTATTGTTGTTTTTGGGAAGTGATCACGGGGAGTGAGTGGTGTTTGGGGAGCTGGAGGCGTTATTGATGGATACCTACCTGTGGTATTTGTGACTCCTGGTGGATTTGAGCTAGTTTCGTGGACGAAACTTTCTTTTAGTGGGGGGGGATGTGAAGACCCGAAATTTCCACTTATGGAGCACTATTGCATCTACAGCTTCTGGAGGCCTATGTGGCGCGTCGGCGGGGTTTTTGCACAATTTGGACACAAGTGGGGGACTTTGGGCTTAAATAGATCACGTGGGTGATCAGATGACCCCGTCGAATGCTTAGAAGTGGTTTTGCGCGCAATGGATATTAAAATTGGGCTCAGTGCGAAGTTTGGACAAAAGAACATCTTTCCGGATGCCTTCGGCAATTTTTAGAGTTGGAATTTGGCAAAATGGACTTCGGATTTGGATTCAGCGCGGCGAAAAATGATAAAAATGGACAATTCACTCGCATTTTTCGGAGCCCGGATGACCCGGCACGGATTTCGAGGCAGCATGTACTGTTCCGGCGGCCGGCGGCCGGCGGGCAACGGCGGAGCACGGCAGGCAGCGGCGGAGCTGTCACGCCCGGGGTCGAAACTGTGACCCGGCTCGCCAACAGATCCGCCACCTATGCCAAACCCGCATAGGCGAAGCGTCCTACCTGCAAGAAAAGTACTACAGCTAAACAGATATCAGAGCTATAAATAAAAAAATCTGCTGTATAACTAAAACAATCACTGTACAACTGGAAATAATACAACAATGTCCGTCTCCCAAAAATGATAATCATACAGTATCCTCATATACAAACTCAGAACTCAACCGGGAGGTATCTCCAATAAATACATCAGTGTACAGGCTCTCAAAACATAACAATCCTCACTACAACAGTCTCTCAAAGGAGGAGAATAAAATAACTAATCTACTGAAGCTCTCCTCTGAAGGGGTACCGCTACAGACCAACGACGGGTAGGGAACTAGCTCGCGACTCCCTCGCCTCGGTCAGAAGGATCATCAACAGGAACAACAGGAACCGGAGTAGAAGTCCCTGTGGGAAAATACACCACGACGGGTGTGAGAACTACGTCCCAAGTAGTTCTCAGTGGGTGCCGCCAACAAGCCCGACGGACTGCCCACTAAGTCTACTAGAGGCATAAAGTAACAATATAAAACTGAAATGAAAGGGCTGGGAAAGTAACTCAACAGCTACTATGCCTCTATCTAGATGCTCAAGAAAAGGAACAGATGAAACATGATGCATCTACTAACACACACAGTAAACTCACCAAATCTAAACTGACTGCCTCAAAGGGTCCAGTCAAACCTGCGCCCACCTACTGCCACATATCCTCAACAGGACGGGTCTACCGTAGGGTGTCCGTGACTGCCGCCAACCGGGCCAGTCAGAGGGACGGCGTCGACAAGTCGCGATAGCAAGTAACAGGCCCAACTCCGGAGTGGCTCTCGAGGGGAGCGACCCCACCGAGGAAAGTATCCGCGTAACACTGTCGAGCTCAAATATGGCTCATGCAGGCTATAGTCCAAACCACGATCAACAAGATCGACCAACAACACCAACTCTCAACCACAAGCTGGAAGTCACACAGCTGGGGCCACCGTCCACCAGACGGCTCCCACAACAGAACACTAAACTTTCCAGAAAGACCGACACCATAAGGGTTCGGAAACCCGATAGACCGGCGCTAAGAACCCTATCAAACAAGAACAGACTCTAGGCTCCGACTATCGAAGTTCCCGATCCCTTATAGTTCGGGAAAGCAAAAATCACAGTACATCTCGCAGAAGACACCAACAGGGCCCGAAAGTCCCGGGAGACCTACCCCTACAACCCTATCAAACAAGAACAGGTTCCAGGCTCGGCCCCCATGGCTTTCGTCCCGACAGAGGAACGACCCCTAGAACCCAGACCGCTCGAATCCTTTCGAGTGGGGAGATTTACGGGAAAAGGTGACATTTGTTATTGAAAACTAATTTGATCTGGAAGAAATCCATATTTAATGATTTTAGTTCTTTTTAGAAAAACAGTTAGAAAACAAGTGTTTTACCCAAACCCCGAAGGGCTGATGCCTTTGTCCAATCAAACAAGAACAGACTCCAGCGGCCCTTCGATGTTTGGAAGAAAACATTGGTAGACTAAAATCATGTATATGTTGAAAAGGGTTCTGGGTTCTAGGTCCGGCTAACACTAGTAAACTACTGCCACTAACACAGTGGCGACGACCCAAACAGGGGAAAACAAGATCTCTCGGGTCCACCGTTTACCCCAAACGGTTCCCGATACATACAAGCGAACCACTACATCTACCAGACTCCACTCTGCTCCCAAGCACGAGTGCAATGCATCCCACACTAAAAGATAACTCCTGACCACTCGGCCCACTACCCGGGCGAGGAAGAACACTATGTCCAGGAAAGTAGAAGTGTGGATGTCTAAAGCAGAAATAAGCCTAGCCCAAGTGAGGGTTTTCTACTAGTCTGGTTACACATGCAACATATGACGGGGTGCTAGGTCAAGTTCCAATAACTATAATTTACAGATGGTAGAAAGCAAGAAGATGACAATACCATCAGATAAAACAAGGAATAGCAATTCCTACATTCTAACATGCTGCACAAGCATTTCACTATCATGCATAGTCCTACTATAGCAGATTTAAAGCACAGTCCGTCAATCATGGAGACAAGGCCACCTACCTGAAAATGCTAACTGTCCGGAGTCGCACAGCTGAGACAGTCCAGAAACAGATATCTCTACACACCCACCAATCCAACAATACAGGAACAGTGATCAATACCTCCTGGGTACAAAAACACAACCCAAAGTTACACTTAATTCCATAAAATCCAAGCATCACAAATCTGCTGGGAACAGTCCTCTTAATGCGAAATTTTCACCTGTAAAACGAACTCCAAAAATTCAAATAAAAATACTGCTGCGATCCTCGCGTCGATACCTTCGAAACGGGTACCTGCACGCCCAATTCGGAGCCCCGTAGGCCAAGTTAGAAATTCCACAGTACAGGTGCGCAAACACTCACAACCATACAACTGTAAACTCAAACACAGACAAGAGAGGAATAGTATACCTCCGGGAAGGTCTCGGAAAAATCCAAGAAAAATATGATGAAAATCCTTGCGACGAGTAGATCCAAAAAGTGTATAGGCTCATCTTGATCCGACACTCGGTTGCAGAGATAAAATTCCGGCAAGGGGCCGCTGTCCAAAAACTCCACCAGAAAACAGCGGCTTAGAAATGCCTCGAAAACCGTGTCATAAACTCTGAATCCAGCAAGATGATCAACACGAAAATCGAAGAGGTACCTCTCGTGATTCCAACGCCGCAGAAATCGTCCAAAAATACTGACGGAGTAGCTCTGTAGACCTCTCAGATCAAACTGCGACGATAACGGGCCTCCGATGAAAGATCGCCACACTGCGCTCCGATGCCGAAGTCGTCGACGCCGCGGCTTCCAAAAAATCCGGGCCTCTGCCAGAAGATGCGCAAGATGAAGATCTCCAACTTTGCTAAAGGGGCCATGGGCAGGGGAGCTCGGGAAAGGGGGCAAAACTCCCTCACAAGACAGCTATAAAAAGGCCCAGCCCGAAAATCCAACTGTTTGGAATTTTGGCCCAAAACTGAGCGCCCGAAACTTCCGGGCTGCTACAGTAACGGGCCCAGCCCGTTACTGTTCACGCCCGGAAATCCCCCAGGCTGCCACGTAGCCTCCCAAACAGCAAACAGCTGTTTGGGCCAACCGCGCTGCGCCACGCGGCCGAAGCGGGTGCCGACACGTGGCGCCCCCGAGCGGGAAGCGCGGGTAAGCGCGCCCACGTCGCGCCCCACGTGCGCCCACGCGCGCCTGTCGGGCACGCATCCCGAGGCACCTGCTACCAGCTGCGTGGACCGCGCGCTCGTGCACCAGCCAATGCCATCACGCCACGTGGCATGACCACGGTCCACCGTGCGCCCCGCCAAGGTCCATGGACCGCGCCTGCTGCGCCGGCCAACTGGGAGCCGCCACGTGGCCAGCCCCCGGGTGCACGCCTCCGCGGTGGACCGCGCGCCTCCGCCGCCGCCAGCCGCCGCGCTCCGCCGCCCGCCGCCGCCGCCGGCGGCCCTCCGGCGGCCGGAACAGTACCAAATCACCTCGAAATCCGTGCCGGGTCATCCGAGCTCCGAAAAATACAAGTAAATAGTCCATCTTGACCGTTTTCGCGCGCTGAATCCAAATCCGAAGTCCGATTTGCCAAATTCCACTTCTAAAATTTACCAAAAATTCCCGAAAAGCAAACTTGATCCGTTTTTCATGCCGGGTCCAATCCTTGGGTCCAATATGCGCGCAAACACCTCTAACACCCAACAGGGGTCTCCAGAAGCCGCAGATCCAACAGTAATCCAAACGTGGGAATTTCCGGTCCTCACATCCTCCCCCACTAAAAGAAAGTTTCGTCCTCGAAACAAACACGGCTCAAAAGGGAGTTCAAAGCCAAGGGTAAGCATCCAACAACACAGTCTCCAACTCCTCAGTCGCTACTCACTCCCCGTGATTACTCCTCAACAAAAAAATAATAATCAGTACGGCATGGCCCGGTTGCGCAATTCTCTCATCACACGAGCCAGAATTCGCAACGGGCGTCCCTCGTACTCCCACACCCACAAATCTCAACTAGAGCGAGTCAATCACGGGCGAGGGGTCCAAAGCAAAACACCTCTGAGCTGAGACGCGGAAAACCTCAGGAACTCCAAAAAGCTGGGGACAAGGAAGATTAACCGAATCTACTCGTCCAAACTACACGAAGAACGTCACCACAACCCAACAAGAAAAGGTAAGGGCCCCACCAGCAGGAAAGTCGTCAACCCTAACTCTCTGTTTAGAAAAACAGCTGAAATTAACGAAAAGTCTGAAAATTCCGAAAGACCAGTGCCTTCGCCCCAATCAAACAAGAACAGGTTCGGGCACCGTCTCCATTTCTGGAGCAGTCTTTCGAAGCTCTCGTCATGTTCGAAAATTTCAGTACAAGGCGAGAAAAGGGAGAGAAGTGTTGAAGCCGTTCCTGCTGTGGCTACAAAACAGAAGCTACGATCTAACCGTGACCCCTAGGAACACAACTCTAGTCCTAAACGTCACCTACGCTCAACAGGTAGCACCCAACCCAAAACCGCTGAAGCCACTTCTGCAGGAAGGATGCCACGGTGACCTGAGAAAATGATCTCCAGTTGTCCAACTCGCGGGAAGGTCACGATTCTCAATCCACAATCAATCGTTGCGCGATACCGCACCAACTGGTCCATCCCGTGTGCTCAATCTGAGTCGTGGAGCTGTAACCCAACCGTCAACTGCCGGCAAAATTCCAAGTCTCAACAGCACAAGACATAATCCAAAAGGCTTCCCCAAGTGCACAATACCAACAGGAACCTGTACCTCTAGTGCACGTGGTAACAACTCTACCTCCAGTCCAGACAGGAAAACCAAAAACACTCTATCTCAGACTGCTGTAAAGAAATCATGCCGGTGACAACCCAATCCGCTGCTGTGGCGCCCTCCAGCCGGGCGGCACCAATTTATCCGCTCGCTGACAGTGGTCGTCGCTCAGTTTGCCTGAAAATCAAGACTATCCAAATAGGGAGCACGACCTCCGCCTCTACTCACACAGGGGTGACAAATGCGGTCCTCCGCAGATAGCCAATCCATGCTACCGCCGCGCCACTCTGACGTAGATGCTGATGCTGCTATCGGGACCCGCCCAAACTCTGGCATCTCGGGGACCCGTTATCCAGGAAAAGAAATCAGAAATGTCTCTGCCGTCCGATCTGTCCTCCATCACTCGGCGCGAAGCACCAAAATCCAGAACTCGCCTCTGGTGGCAGATCCCTATCCAAAGGAACTGCAACGCCACGCTCCACACACCACGCCTACTCTATCGAAGCGTCAATAATCCAAAACGGAGGGACCAACTAAACTGAAAGGTGTCCTGGCGCCAACCATCCCCAGTCAAACATATCCTATGCGCTTCGTCCCTCGAAACCTGGAGCGTGCAGTTCAACAACTGTATAAACTCCCTAGCACAGGGAGGCTCTCAGATAGTCTCTCCATCACCACCGACCCCAATTCTGCCTACAAAGGCTCCAACTCAAACCTATGAATCGGGATGGTTCAGACTGCCGGGACTGGCTCCATCGATCAATGATGTCCCTAAGCTCAGCTACTATCCACTATCCATCCTGCCTCGGTGCCTCGGCACTACTCATCGACACGGAGGGGCTGCTCGCTCAGTCGGTGCCACAAGTACAACTGAAGGTACCACTGCATAGGAAGAAAGTACTGGAGGACACTCAAGCGGTACTGCAACTAGCTGTGCTCTTTGCTCCAACAAGCGCATCAAACGTTCCATGGCTTTTTCCTGGCATCGGACAGCCTCCGACATCTGTGCCATCTGGATCCATAACTCCTGGGTCTCGCTCTGCTCTGATAGCTCTGCCTCCCGCTGCTCGGGTTACTCATCAGATGCGGAATGCGCATTCCTCACTGCACGACGTCTCAAAAGCATCGTAGGTCCACTGCACAATAACAAACATCAGGACACAACAATCATACGACCCAATCCAGCGAAAGTCTAAGACATGTTATCAATTCCACAGCATTATGTTGTCTGCAGCCAACATAATCGCTTAGGAGCATAAACATGCCAATCACTCATCCCGTCTCTTGGGAGAGGTACAAAACTCGATCAGGACTCTCGCTAAAAGTCACGACTCTCACGTAGTCATCCTAATGTCCAACCACAAGCCTAGGGTTTCTAAGTCCTCGATGACCTACAACCTAGGCTCTGATACCACTCTAATCTGTCACGCCCGGGGTCGAAACTGCGACCCGGCTCGCCAACAGATCCGCCACCTATGCCAAACCCGCATAGGCGAAGCGTCCTACCTGCAAGAAAAGTACTACAGCTAAACAGATATCAGAGCTATAAATAAAAAAATCTGCTGTATAACTAAAACAATTACTGTACAACTGGAAATAATACAACAATGTCCGTCTACCAAAAATGATAATCATACAGTATCCTCATATACAAACTCAGAACTCAACCGGGAGGTATCTCCAATAAATACATCAGTGTACAGGCTCTCAAAACATAACAATCCTCACTACGACAGTCTCTCAAAGGAGGAGAATAAAATAACTAATCTACTGAAGCTCTCCTCTGAAGGGGTACCGCTACACACCAACGACGGGTAGGGAACTAGCTCGCGACTCCCTCGCCTCGGTCAGAAGGATCAGCAACAGGAACAACAGGAACCGGAGTAGAAGTCCCTGTGGGAAAATACACCACGACGGGTGTGAGAACTACGTCCCAAGTAGTTCTCAGTGGGTGCCGCCAACAAGCCCGACGGACTGCCCACTAAGTCTACTAGAGGCATAAAGTAACAATATAAAACTGAAATGAAAGGGCTGGGAAAGTAACTCAACAGCTACTATGCCTCTATCTAGATGCTCAAGAAAAGGAACAGATGAAACATGATGCATCTACTAACACACACAGTAAACTCACCAAATCTAAACTGACTGCCTCAAAGGGTCCAGTCAAACCTGCGCCCACCTACTGCCACATATTCTCAACAGGACGGGTCTACCGTAGGGTGTCCGTGACTGCCGCCAACCGGGCCAGTCAGAGGGACGGCGTCGACAAGTCGCGATAGCAAGTAACAGGCCCAACTCCGGAGTGGCTCTCGAGGGGAGCGACCCCACCGAGGAAAGTATCCGCGTAACACTGTCGAGCTCAAATATGGCTCATGCAGGCTATAGTCCAAACCACGATCAACAAGATCGACCAACAACACCAACTCTCAACCACAAGCTGGAAGTCACACAGCTGGGGCCACCGTCCACCAGACGGCTCCCACAACAGAACACTAAACTTTCCAGAAAGACCGACACCATAAGGGTTCGGAAACCCGATAGACCGGCGCTAAGAACCCTATCAAACAAGAACAGACTCTAGGCTCCGACTATCGAAGTTCCCGATCCCTTATAGTTCGGGAAAGCAAAAATCACAGTACATCTCGCAAAAGACACCAACAGGGCCCGAAAGTCCCGGGAGACCTACCCCTACAACCTTATCAAACAAGAACAGGTTCCAGGCTCGGCCCCCATGGCTTTCGTCCCGACAGAGGAACGACCCCTAGAACCCAGACCGCTCGAATCCTTTCGAGTGGGGAGATTTACGGGAAAAGGTGACATTTGTTATTGAAAACTAATTTGATCTGGAAGAAATCCATATTTAATGATTTTAGTTCTTTTTAGAAAAACAGTTAGAAAACAAGTGTTTTACCCAAACCCCGAAGGGCTGATGCCTTTGTCCAATCAAACAAGAACAGACTCCAGCGGCCCTTCGATGTTTGGAAGAAAACATTGGTAGACTAAAATCATGTATATGTTGAAAAGGGTTCTGGGTTCTAGGTCCGGCTAACACTAGTAAACTACTGCCACTAACACAGTGGCGACGACCGAAACAGGGGAAAACAAGATCTCTCGGGTCCACCGTTTACCCCAAACGGTTCCCGATACATACAAGCGAACCACTACATCTACCAGACTCCACTCTGCTCCCAAGCACGAGTGCAATGCATCCCACACTAAAAGATAACTCCTGACCACTCGGCCCACTACCCGGGCGAGGAAGAACACTATGTCCAGGAAAGTAGAAGTGTGGATGTCTAAAGCAGAAATAAGCCTAGCCCAAGTGAGGGTTTTCTACTAGTCTGGTTACACATGCAACATATGACGGGGTGCTAGGTCAAGTTCCAATAACTATAATTTACAGATGGTAGAAAGCAAGAAGATGACAATACCATCAGATAAAACAAGGAATAGCAATTCCTACATTCTAACATGCTGCACAAGCATTTCACTATCATGCATAGTCCTACTATAGCAGATTTAAAGCACAGTCCGTCAATCATGGAGACAAGGCCACCCACCTGAAAATGCTAACTGTCCGGAGTCGCACAGCTGAGACAGTCCAGAAACAGATATCTCTACACACCCACCAATCCAACAATACAGGAACAGTGATCAATACCTCCTGGGTACAAAAACACAACCCAAAGTTACACTTAATTCCATAAAATCCAAGCATCACAAATCTGCTGGGAGCAGTCCCCTTAATGCGAAATTTTCACCTGTAAAACGAACTCCAAAAATTCCAATAAAAATACTGCTGCGATCCTCGCGTCGATACCTTCGAAACGGGTACCTACACGCCCAATTCGGAGCCCCGTAGGCCAAGTTACAAATTCCACAGTACAGGTGCGCAAACACTCACAACCATACAACTGTAAACTCAAACACAGACAAGAGGGGAATAGTATACCTCCGGGAAGGTCTCGGAAAAATCCAAGAAAAATATGATGATAATCCTTGCGACGAGTAGATCCAAAAAGTGTATAGGCTCATCTCGATCCGACACTCGGTTGCAGAGATAAAATTCCGGCAAGGGGCCGCTGTCCAAAAACTCCACCAGAAAACAGCGGCTTAGAAATGCCTCGAAAACCATGTCATAAACTCTGAATCCAGCAAGATGATCAACATGAAAATCGAAGAGGTACCTCTCGTGATTCCAACGCCGCAGAAATCGTCCAAAAATACTGACGGAGTAGCTCTGTAGACCTCCCAGATCAAACTACGACGATAACGGGCCTCCGATGAAAGATCGCCACACTGCGCTCCGATGCCGAAGTCGTCGACGCCGCGGCTTCCAAAAAATCCGGGCCTCTGCCAGAAGATGCGCAAGATGAAGATCTCCAACTTTGCTATAGGGGCCATGGGCAGGGGAGCTCGGGAAAGGGGGCAAAACTCCCTCACAAGACAGCTATAAAAAGGCCCAGCCCGAAAATCCAACTGTTTGGAATTTTGGCCCAAAACTGAGCGCCCGAAACTTCCGGGCTGCTACAGTAACGGGCCCAGCCCGTTACTGTTCACGCCCGGAAATCTCCCAGGCTGCCACGTAGCCTCCCAAACAGCAAACAGCTGTTTGGGCCAACCGCGCTGCGCCACGCGGCCGAAGCGGGTGCCGACACGTGGCGCCCCCGAGCGGGAAGCGCGGGTCAGCGCGCCCACGTCGCGCCCCACGTGCGCCCACGCGCGCCTGTCGGGCACGCATCCCGAGGCACCTGCTACCAGCTGCGTGCACCGCACGCTCGTGCACCAGCCAATGCCATCACGCCACGTGGCATGACCACGGTCCACCGTGCGCCCCGCCAAGGTCCATGGACCGCGCCTGCTGCGCCGGCCAACTGGGAGCCGCCACGTGGCCAGCCCCCGGGTGCACGCCTCCGTGGTGGACCGCGCGCCTCCGCCGCCGCCAGCCGCCGCGCTCCGCCGCCCGCCGCCGCCGCCGGCGGCCCTCCGGCGGCCGGAACAGTACCAAATCACCTCGAAATCCGTGCCGGGTCATCCGGGCTCCGAAAAATACAAGTAAATAGTCCATCTTGACCGTTTTCGCGCGCTGAATCCAAATCCGAAGTCCGATTTGCCAAATTCCACTTCTAAAATTTACCAAAAATTCCCGAAAAGCAAACTTGATCCGTTTTTCATGCCGGGTCCAATCCTTGGGTCCAATATGCGCGCAAACACCTCTAACACCCAACAGGGGTCTCCAGAAGCCGCAGATCCAACAGTAATCCAAACGTGGGAATTTCCGGTCCTCACAGGAGCAGGCGGCGCATTGGCGCGGGCAGCGCGGAGGCGCGCGGGCAGGTGCGCGGTCCATGGGGCCGGCGTGCACCGAGGGCAGGACACGTGGCAGCTTCTGACTCGTTGGTGTTGTGGGCGCGGTCCACGAAAAAATTGAGCGGGTGTGCGGTGGACCGGGGGGAGGACACGTGGCGATCTTTGGTTGGCTGGTCTTCTTGCGCGCGGTCCACGGACCGGGTGCTGGCCGCCTCGGGGCGCGTGCGTGCAGGGGTGGCAGGCGGCGTCGCAGGCGCGCACGTGGGCGACTGTTGACCGAGTGCGGTCCACGCGTCGCCACCGCAGAGCGCCACGTGTCGAGCAGCGGATGGCCGGTGAGGCTGTCCGCTGTTCGGGTGAGACGTTGCAGGCCCTGGGCTTTCCGGGCGTGAACAGTGTTGGGGCGGGCCCAACACTGTAGCCGCCCGGTTCGTGCGGGCGCCCGGAAAATCGGCCCAAAAGCCCAATTTCGGGATTTTTCGGTTTGGGCCTATAAATAGGCCCTTTGCACTGCCTTTTTGGGCTTTTCCCGAGCTCTCTAGCCTGAGGGCCCTTCAACAAATTTGTTGCTCTCCTCGCTATGCATCTCGTGGAGAAGGCTCGGAATTTTTGGAAGGCGCGGCGTCGACGACTTCGGCATCGTAGCACAGAGCGGCATACTTTCATCGCAGGCCCGTTAACGTCGCATTTTTGTCTGAGAGGTCCACAGAGCTACCCCGATAGTATTTTTGGACGATTTTTGCGGCGTTGGATTCACGAGAGGTATATCTACGATTCTTGTATTGTCCGCTTTTCTCAGATTTGAGCTTTGTTTGGGGTTCCGGGTACGTTTTTAAACCCCTTTGCCGCTGATGGAATTTCTGGACAGCGACACCTTGCTGGATTTTTATCTCCGCAACCGGGCATCGGATGGAGACGTGCCTATACACTTTTTTCATCTACTCGACGCGGGGATTATCACAGTATTTTTTCTAGATTTTTCTGAGGCTTGTCAGAAGGTATATGTTTTCCCCCTTATCTGTGCATGGGATTACAGTTATGTTGCTGTGTGGTTTTGCGCACCCCGTGTTGTGGAATTTGTAACTCGGCCTACGGGGCTCGGAATTTGACGTGCAGGTACTCGTTTCGAAGGTATCAACGCGGCGATCGCGATTGTATTTTTCTGGGATTTTTCAGAATCCGTTCTGCAGGTGAAAACTGCACATCTTCGGGGCTGTTTTCTGATGTTGTATATACTTGGATATTTTGGGGAATAAAGTGTAACCTTGGACCTTTTGTTGTCCCCAGGAGGGTTCGCGAGTGTTTCTGAACCGGTTGGAACTGGAGGAAATGAAGATAGTGGATTCTGGGTCTTTTCAGCTGTTTGAAGCCGAGGCTTTCGCGTCATGTACCGAGGGTGCTGTTTTGGCGGATTTTGGACTGTGAGCGTCTTCACACTTCACCGACTTCGGCTTTGCCTGCGGAATGCGCTTCAGGTGGGTGCTTTGTTTCCAGAACCGGTGGACGGTTCTCTAATTCTGTATGTTAGGATGCATGCATGTTTAGGGTACATGGTTTATGTTTGTAAGGTAGGTAAGCTTGATAATGATAATTGTATAAATGATTGCAAGAACAGTATTTATGAGGTATACTAAGGACTTGCATGATTTGGACATCTATGTTGATGATTAGTGTAAGCTTACCTAGGATAATGTTACCCTATGAGATTATGTAACATGCCATGTTAGCACATAGCCTTTCATGTGGTTGGGTTATGCTTTGGGACAGGATTTTGTAGCTATGTGCGGATTTTCACTCATAGAAGTTATTATAATCGAGGATTATGATCAGGTGTAGGCATGTGGTTTACTTTCTATATCATTCTTGAGGACAAATGCATGCTTGTATGGACATATAGTTAGGCCACCCTTTATTGCTACACTACTTATTGGAACTTGACTTAGGAGAAACCATGCTTTTCCTTTCTGCTTCTTGTTAGTCTGGTGGTCAGTGTTGCTCGGGTTCGAGCAGGGGTCTGGGTAGTGTATTCGGGACTTTGTGTCTGGGATAGGTTGGATTAGTTGTGGGGCTTTGCGGCAACCGCGGATATTGGGCGGTTGACCGGATGCTTATCTATGCACCAGATTGGGTATTAGTTTTCTCTAGTGGATGGAGTTTCCCACTTATCGTTTAGTTGCATCCGATTGAGGTCGGGTCTTTCTTTGGTGGTTGAGTTTTCCCACTTTGATCAGATTTGTGATCAAAGTCCTACTATACAGAGATACTTGTTACTGAGATACTTTACTAGTGTGGGTCGCTCCCCTCGAGTGCCACTCCGGATGTAAGCTTTTGGACCCAGCCATGTGTGCCGGTCTGATACTTATTTTGGGATGCGAGCCATGTGGGCCGGTCCCGCGGTTTCGAGCCATGTGTGCAGATTCCGCTGAGCAGGCAATGCCAGTTTTACTGGTGGCACGAGATTGGGTTATTACCGGCATCTACTTTCTTGTTTCACTCGTGTCAGGGGGACCGAGTGGAGTCTAGTAGCTGTGTTTAGACCAGTGCTAGTGTTGTTGGGATCCATTTGGGGACTGTGGTCCCGAGGTCTTTGTGAGTTGTGGACTGTTGTGCGAGAGGCTTGGTGATCTTGAGTTTATCCGTTCTGAGAGGGAGCGTGGATTTTGACTATAGTCTGCATGAGCCACTACTCGATAGCGAGTTAGTCCGTTTGGACACCCTACGTAATTCCTGCCCGTCAGCGGGAGGTGGTTGTAGGTGGGCGCAGGTTTGACTGGACCAGATGTGGCAGTCAGCTCGATTGGGTCGATTGTGCACTTCATGTGCTAGTGGTTGCATACCATTATTTGGTTCTCCCCTTTTGAGCATTTAGATAGAGGCATGGTAGCTGTTGAGAGTCTCCAGCTTTCCTATTTCAATATTTACTGCTTTGTTTATCTTATGCCTCTAGTGGACTTAGTGGGCAGATCGTCGGGCCTGGTGGTGGTACCCACTGAGGACTCCCTTTTTAGGTGTAGTTCTCACACCCGTTGGGGGTCTTCCCCCTCCCCTTCTTTTCTCTCCTTTTTTTTGCAGAGTCTTAGCGGGTGTTGCGGATTCTGCGGTTGTTGTTCGAGGCGAGGGAGTCGCGTGCTAGATCCCTACCCGTTGTTGGAGAGTAGCGGTACCCCTTCAGAGGAGATCTTCAGTAGATTAGTTGTTTCTTTTTCCTCTTTTGATAGACTGATGTAGTGAGGATATTTTATGTATCGAGAGACTGTACACTGGTGTATTTATTGGAGATACCTCCCAGTTGGGTTCAGAGCTTGTATATGAGGATATTGTATTATTATTATTTTTGGGAGACGGACATTGTTGTATTATTTCCGGTTGTACAGTGATTGATTTTAGTCATACAGCAGATTTTTATTTATATCTCTGATATCTATTTAGCTGTAGTACTTTTCTTGCAGGTAGGACGCTTCGCTTATGCAGGTTGGCATAGGTGGCGGATCTGTTGGCGAGCCCGGGTCGCAGTTTCGACCCCGGAGCGTGACAGATTAGGTTGGTATCAGAGCCTAGGTTGTAGGTCATGGTGGACTTAGAAACCCTAGGCTTATGGTTTGACCCTTGGTTGACTTCGTGAGAGTCGTGACTTTTAGCGAGAGTCCTGATTGAGTTTTATACCTCTCCCAAGGGACGGGAGGAGTGATTAGCATGTTTATTCTTCCAAGTGATTATGTTGGCTGCAGACAACATAATGCTGTGGAACGGGTGACATGCTTTAGACTTTCGCTGGATTGGGTCGAGTGGTTTTTGCGTGCTATTTTGTGGTTTCGTCGTGGCGAGCTGTGTCTCCCCGACGCTGGGTTTTGACCCGTGTGCATCCTGTCATAGCAGTTGAGCTTGAGCAGTTGGTTTTGGGCCGGATACCCGGATTGAGGTCAGAGAACTCCGAACCCAGATGACAGGATTGGCAGAGGCTTATCAGCGGCAGAGTGAGCAGCTGGTCTTGGTGACACAGTTGTCGGGGCACTCAGTAACCCCCTCTGTGCCAATATATAGTGTCGAGGCACCGAGGCAGGGTGGATAGTTGACGGCAGAGGAGCTGTGGGACATGATCGAACTATTGAGCCAGATTTGGCTGATGATCCACCCCGAACGAGTGGTTTTCAGTATTTGTATTGTGTATCGGTACTCGATCTGGGTTTTCTTATATTCCGGAACTCAAGTGTTTTATTTCACTTCTCCCATTATAAAACCCTCCCTCTCTCTCTCTAAAAGATCTCTAAGGAGTTTTTCTTTAAGATCAAGAGATTTCTTGCTTTGATTTGTAAGTTCTTTCATAAATCTTGCTTCTTTTGTTTCAAAACCCTAGTTTTTAGGTTTTGATGTCTTATTTAGGGATTTTTGAGTAGATCTTTACTCCTAATGAAATCCTTTGCAAAAAATATTATCACGCATCCAAAAACATGTGGTATTTCTTTCCAACAAGTGGTGGTAGTTTTCACACTCCTTTGTGGATGTAACTCTTTCCACATCTTTTCAACTCTTTTAATTACCCTTGCAAGAATGCAATCTCTTACGTGAAAGAATTAAATCCCAAATTTTAGTCTATTCATTGTCTCATGTTTATCACAATGAATTCACACAACCGAGATAGGTTAAGCACCTTAAGATCACATATGATTACTAAAATTTGATGAATATAACTATCAAAAACTCATATAATGGAATATCTTCAAAGATTATGATTATGGAGTAAAATTGATAATTAATATGAAATTAATTAGGAGTGAATGAAAGTAAACCATTTTTATATTCAATGCACTAAAATAAGTCGCAATCGTTCATTAAAACCCTTCTGTTTGAAAACAAAATATTGAAAACGACAAGCATTGAAATCATGTAATGCAAAGATCAAGATAAATATGAAGAGAAAAACCGATCAAAGTATTACATACAGTCAAAAGCAATTTAAAACTTAAGACAAGGAAAGATATCACCTTTCCTAATCCAAAATCGTCGGATTTTGGGTTGTCTTGCTTTGTTGTGGCCGGGGGTTGTTTGTTTTGACTGTTCATCCACCTTAGGTTCCCGCGTTGCAAATGTCCGATGTTGTGGCTCGAACCTTTGGTGGATTGAGAGAACTCCATTGAATTGATGTTGTTTTTGAATCCGTAGAGTCCGCTCCGTTGATGAAGACGCCGAAGAATTTTTCTTCCCGTTTTTCTGGCACGTCTTCATCATGTTGTTACGACTTTTTGTGTTGGCATATTTCGTGAGTTGAGTCGGAGTCTTGAAGTGATCAAATTGTCAATCAGCATTAGAAGACTCGAAGAAGATTCAACATAAGCTCAAGATGACACTCAGGTATGATTAATTTAATCATGGTGATTTAAGTACATTTATAATCATTGGAATCAGGAAATTATTGAAACCAGGTTTAGACGAGGTTTTAGGAACTTGGTTTTTAATTCACAACTTATTCTAAGTTTGAATTCCGGTACTTGGTCTGTTTTGGATAAAACTTATCTTGAAAAAATCAGTTTTTACATTGAGTATCGGAACCACACTTTGAGTTCCTCAAACCCGACACAGAATTTTCTGTAATTCTCATTGAGTACTGGAACACAATATGCAGTACCGGAACACAATAGGAAAAACTGTGTTTTGAGTCATTGAGTACCGGAACCCATTATTTAGTACCGGTACACAATGCCATGTCGTGATAAGATTGCTAAACCGACTTTAATTAGTTTCCAAAGGTTATAAATAGATACTTGGGGTTTCTCGAGAACTACCGATCAATTCAGAAATACTCGAGAGCAACCCAGAGGCTGGTTTTTATCGTTCTTCTCTTTAGCCTCTTTTGGGTCAATTCGACGGTTCTTCCAAGATATACTTTTTGTCGAATTGATCTAGTCTTTGCTTAGAGATTCCATCTATGGTTCTTCAATGTTAATCTAAGCAAAGGATCACCATCGAAGCCTATATTCTGTATCGGCTGAGTTTGCGTCGTGGATTCGACGTAGCACCGTGGATTCGGTGTGTTGAAGGCGTTTCGTGGATTCGAAACGTGTGCTCGTGGATTCGAGTGGCGTTCGTGGATTCGAACGTGTTCAGTGGACGTGCAATCGGTGGAGCGCAAGATCCGAAGAAGTTGAAGGAGGGGTTTGAGTCCGTGGAGTCGGTAATCACCTTGTTATTCTTCTATTCTTAGTGGATTGTTATTGCGTGTTAGTCCTGTGGTTTTTCTCCTGGATTGGAGTTTCCACGTAAATCTCGGTGTGCTATTTTTATTTTCCGCATTGGTATTTATTTTGCACTGAGATTTGCTTTTTAAGTATTACACCTATTCACCCCCCCCTCTAGTTGTTTGATAGTACCTATTTAGATCCTTGTGGGTCCTTATAAAAACCTACAAGTGGTATCGGAGCGGGTTTTAGGTTTATCTATCATGTCGGGTGAAAGTGGTAATATTTATAGACCTCCTCTTTTTGATGGGACCAATTATGCATATTGGAAAGTGCAGATGAGAGCTTTTCTCATCGCAATTGATGAGCGGGTATGGCAAACCGTGGAATACAGTTGGGTGCATCCTATTGAGGAAGTAGGAAATTCTACTATCCCAAAACCTCGCTCTAGATGGTCCAAAGAGAAAATCGAAAGATCTTCTTACAATGGGAAAGGTATGAACGCTTTATTTAATTCTCTTTCCTCGACCGAGTTCACACGAATTTCTGCGTGTGAAACTGCAAAGGAGATTTGGGATATTCTCAAAATTACACATAAAGGTACTAATCTAGTAAAAATTCAAAAGCTCAAGATGCTTATAAGTCAATTTGACTCTATTCATATGGATGAGCATGAATTGCTTACTGATTATTACACAAGACTTCAAGATATAATCAACACATGTGCTAATTTAGGAGAAAAGATCCCGGAGTCGAAAGTTGTAAGAAAGATACTTCGGACTCTTCCGGAACGGTTTAGGGCAAAGGTTGCCGCCATTGAAACCGTTAGTCATCCGGATGAGATGAGAGTAGAGGAATTAGTAGGTGCTTTACAAACTTATGAGATGACTTTTCCTACTAATCAAATTTCTTCCAAGTTTTCTTCTAAGCTTACAGGCATTGCATTCAAATCAACAAAGGAAGAAGATGGCAATTCGAGTTCCGACGATGAAATCTCTTTTGCCGAGTTTGAAGAACAATTGGCGCGGATCACAAAGAATTTTCGTCGAAAGTTTTGGAAGAATCGAACCGATGGATCTTCATCCACGAAACCATCTAAAGGATCATCGGGTTCTAAATCCTCTAAACTCAAAGTCGTTGCAAAACCTTCTAAAGAAAAAGAAAAAGATGATTTCGAAGGGGAAATCCAATGCTATAGAAGCAAAGTCTACGACCATATTTCAACGGATTGTCCTTCTAAGAAATCATATAAAAAGATGGCTTTGCAAGCGAAAACTTGGGACGATTCTACTTCCAAAGAATCGACCTCAAGTAAAGAGGAAAAAGTTGTTGCCTTTCATGCTTCTCAAATTCCCTATTCTAATATTTGCTTGTCATCATTAATTAATGACTCTACTCCTTTGATTTTGTATGAAACATCAACATCCGACGGAGAGTCATCTAGTGAGGGGGAGTCGGACGAAGAAGAACTCGTTGAGGCATATTAACAACTTCTTACGGAATCAAAGAAGATGGCCAAGCATATTAAGAAGTTGAGGAAGCAACGACTTGAGGTTCAGGACGAGAACCATGTGTTAAAGATCAAACTTCATGATCTTGAGGAGGAACGAGAACTTTTATTGGATAATAATAAAATCCTTCAAGAAAAGGTAAATCAATCGGAAACGATCATCAATTCCCATATTAACAAGATTGATTTTCTTGAAAAGCAGTTTGAGGAAATTCATGTCACCAACCAAGCTTTGACCAAGCAAGTTGATCAACACAAATCCGACATACAAAGGCTTTCAACCAGTTCCAAGAATCTTGACCGTATGTCCGGATTAGGTCAATCAAGCAAAGCTGGTTTGGGATTTAAAAAGAACCAAACTGTGAAGGCTTCAAGTTCCACAACTAAGTTGAAAGGAAGAACTTGTCACCAATGTGGACTTGAAGGACACTTAATGAAGACGTGCCCGAAAAAGAGAAAGAAGAATCCTTCGGCAACTTCATCTACGGAGCGAACTCAACGAAATCAAAAGACACATCAAGTCAATGGAGTTCCCTCAATCCATCAAAGGTCCGAGCCACATCATCAATCATTCAAGTGGATCACTGCGTTGCAAAGACCTAAGGTGGACCAACAGTCAAAGCTATCAACTCCCTGTCACAATGAATCAAGACAACCCAAAATCCGACGATTTTGGATTCGGAAAGGTGATATCTTTTCTTGTCTTAAGTTCTAAATAGCTTATGACTGTATGTAATGCTTTGATTGGTTTTCCCTTTCATATTTTTCTTAATCTTTGCATTACATGATTTCAATGCTCTTCGTTTTTATGTTTTGTTTTTGAACAAAAGGGTTTTAACGATCGAGTGCATTGAATTTGAAAAGGGTTTACTTTCACTCACTCCAATTTAATTTTATATGAATTATCAACTTTACTCCATAATCATAATCTTTAAAGATATTTCATTATAGGAGTTTTTGATAGTTATATACATCAAATTTTAGTAATCATGTGTGATCTTTAGATGCTTAACCTATCTCGATTGTGTGAGTTCATTGTGATAAACATGAGACAACCAATAGACTAAAATTTGGGATTTAATTCTTTCACATAAGAGATTGCATTTTTTCAAGGGTAATAAATGAGTTGCAAAAGATGTGGAAAGAGGTACATCCGAAAGGAGTGTGAAAACTACCACCACATGTTGGAAAGAGCTGCCACCCCGGTCGTCCGGTTTGTGTGTGAAGCTACCACCTATTTTGAATGCTTGAAAAATATATTATAAAATTTTTAGTTGAAGCATTCGGAGATTTATATTCAAAGTTCTTATTTTGATTAATCTCCTGGTTGGTATAAGGTGGGATAGTTAAAAGATGCTCAAAGAGCCACCCTTAGGTATTTTAGTGTTTATCTCAAATTTGAAAAGGTAGAAATCAAATTGATGTCATTTGAAAATCTCTGTAAGTCATCTTTATAAATCCGTTACATCTTGATAGAGTTTGGATCTCTAGATTATTTTTGATGACTTAAGTTTGACGCATATAACATGAAAAACGGTTTATAATGTTTTATCTTTGTTTTTCATGATTTCGGAGTAAATCTTTTTAATTTTTGTAAAATTAATTGGGTTGAATGACATCTATGCGATCTCATTATTTCAAAGCACTTAAATTATTTTCTTGATGGAACAAAAATTGGTATTTGAAAAGATTTCAAAATTTGGATTTGTTTCAAGAAATTTTTGCTTTTTGGCTCTGGTGTACAGGTACTTGTCTTTTAGTACCGAAACCATGATTCCGGATCAGAAAACCCAATCCGGATCCCGAACTGAAAATTTTCAGTTTTTCACTTCAGTACCGGTACTCCATGTTTAGTACCGGAACTAATTTATCGGATCCGGATCAACTGTGTTTCAATTCGGAACCCGAACGAGTGGTTTTCAGTATTTGTATTGTGTACCGGTACTCGACTTTTAGTACCGGTACTCGATCTGGGTTTTCTTATATTCCGGAACTCAAGTGTTTTATTTCACTTTTCCCATTACAAAACCCTCCCTCTCTCTCTCTAAAAGATCTCTAAGGAGTTTTTCTTCAAGATCAAGAGATTTCTTGCTTTGATTTGTAAGTTCTTTCATAAATCTTGCTTCTTTTGTTTCAAAACCCTAGTTTTTAGGTTTTGATGTCTTATTTAGGGATTTTTTAGTAGATCTTTACTCCTAATGAAATCTTTTGCATATATCTCCTTATTTCTTGTTTAGAACATAAATGTTTGCTTGCTATATAATTAGATTCATGTTTCCATACTTATTATGCTAGAATCTAACATTTACACATGTTCTTGACATCAAGAAAATTGAGAATTAGGGCTATCAATGTAAATGGATTTTAAATGTTGAATCATCAAATGTCACATGTTTAGAATGTTTCTTAAACATGTTTAAGCCTTCCTATACGATCAAATCATAGTGCATTGTGTTCTTTGTAGGAAATGGCATTTTCGTGGCTACTTGCACTTGTGATCTTGATGGCCACTGGAAGTGGACGTGGTCGTGGTCATGGAAAGAAAAAGACTACAAAACGATCACGCAATGAGGGATCGACTAGCTCAGAATCTGAACATTCATCAGATTATGTGGAAGAATCTGTTAAAGGAAAGGGAAAAGCACCTATGTCTTCTAGGAAAAAGAAAGGTGCGGATTCTCCTCCGCGTAGAAGTACCGGTGGACCGGTAATACGCGAGCGCTCTCAAAGGCGATCAAATGTTGATGAAGGTGAACAACATGTTAGTACAAAACGCCGTGCTATATTTGCAAACTGATCATGCATTGGAGAGCGACATGTTAACTTTAACGAGATATGTCGAGAAGTTCCATACTTCGCAAGGCTATTGGAACAAAGTCAAATTCAGTCACTTGGTAGAGTTCCACCTAAGATGGGTTTTTGTGTGGAATTACTCAGGGAGTTCTATATGAGATCTACTATACTTCATAAAGACCATGACACAGGGACTTTCGTCATTGAAACGGCAGTTAGAGATGTCAAGTTCGACATTACTCCAGCAGTAATTGGTGCGAACCTTGGATTAGCTGTCGACACATCTGGTCTATATTACACTGACGGAGACTTCCAATATGACACCCATTGGGACATTGTTGAGAACTCAATTTGCAAGTCAGGGACTCATACGAACAGGTTGTATGTTGAGTCAAAGGATTTAAAGCCAGAATACCATATTCTGTCTTTAATCATATGCTACAACCTTTTGCCCACACCGAGGACCAAAAGGATTCGATGGGATCGACTGCTTCTTCTCTTTTTCCTTGGTCACCCAGAGAGTGCAAATGGAATTAATGTCAACATTCCATTTCTCATTTGGCAACAAATAGTACATGTCATTGAAGGATCAAGTCGTCGTGAACTTCTTCCATATCCAATTCTGATAACTCGCATTCTGGAAGATCACGAAGTTGACATTTCTTGTGCCAAATATGACTACGGCTTGGGCGCAATTGATGGAATCACCTTAGCCAAGTCGATTAGCACTCTGAAGACTTTTGGGCATACAAAAGGCTATGCAAGTGAAGCGACACCGAGTGCACCGCCTCGACAAGAATCTCCTGAATCAGATGAGGTAGTAACACTTCAAACATTGCATTGAGATGTTCGCTCATTAAAGAAAAGGATGGAGCAAGGCTTCAAGAAACTTGAGGATGGTTTAAAGAAGATCTTTGATATCCTCGGGTGCAAACATGATGATGTGGTCTCTGGAGCAACTGCACCGAGTACATCACATGGACCTACATCACATGAGGATGATGATGATTCAGATGAGGATGAGTGACTCTTTACTTTCTTGTTTTTGGTTTTCAGTTTCTTTTCACTTGTTGTTGAACAAGAACTCTAATGGTCATGTAACTAAGAACTTATCCTCCTAGTATTATTACTTTTTGTCTATATTCACTGTGTAATGTACCAGATCTATGGTATATAAATAAATATAAATAAAAATGGTATGAAATACCATTTTTATGAAAGTTGGGGAAGTAAAGAATATTTGGAAGCGAGTTGGGCCCAAATCGGGATAAAATAAAGAGATCTAGAATTTTATTGGAGAAAGGGGGGCCCAGATTTTTAGTGGAAAATTCACAGTGTCGGAAAATTCCGAGAAAATTACGGGAGCTCCGTAAATATGTTTTAAGACCACAGTAAAAGTTTCGCGTTGATCGGATGCCCGGATTGTGAGAACGGGGTCCGCCAGCAATTTTTGATACAGCGAGGCTTTTGGTGATCCAGAAATGGCCAAACTCAGTAAAAATACTTGTAACATATTTCAAATGTAATTACAAGTGAGTTGGAAGCATTTCGAATCGACGCAGAGGCCGTTGAGTCGAAAAGTGAGTTGTAAGTTGAGAATTTGAAGTTCTAAATTCTAAAGCTTAAGTTCGCCGATTTCTGGAAAGTGGCGAAACTCAGCAAAAATGCTTGTAACACATTTCAAATGTAATTACAAGTGGGTTGGAAGTATTTCGAATCGACGAAAAGCCGTTGAGTCGAAAAGTGAGTTGTGGTTGAGAAGCGAAGCCTCAAATTTGCAAAATTTGGACTCGTGTTCGCCGAGTTCGCAAAATGGCGAAATTCGGCGAGAAGGCTTGTAACGTGTTTTAAATATGATTACAGTCAAGTTCGGTGCGTTTCGGGCTGACACGAAGGGCATCGGGTCGAAAAGTGACTTGAACCCCGAGGACTTAGCAAATTCTGGAATTTCTGAAATTTGTGATCACGAAGCATTTTCGGAGCCCTGTTTCGGAGACTTAGAGTAGCCCAAAAATTTAAAAGAAATCGTGGGGTGTCTTACAAAAGTTTTCTGATTAAAACGGGTGAAAAACCTAGGTGAGCGATTCAGGAAAAATTGGAGAACGAAGCGAAGAAAAATGCTTCGTGAATTCTGAAACTGCAGTTTTTGACAGTGCAGTTGATCGCGAAGCTTTTTCGGGGCTCTCTTTCGAGGGCTTAGAGTAGCCCAAAAATTTAAAACAAATCGTGGGGTGTCTCACAAAAGTTTTCTGATTAAAAGGGGTGAAAAACCTAGGTGAGCGAGTAAGGAAAAATTGGAGAACGAAGCGAAGAAAAATGCTTCGTAAATTCTGAAACTGCAGTTTTTGACAGTGCAGTTTATCGCGAAGCTTTTTCGGGGCTCTCTTCCAAGGGCTTAGACTAGTCCAAAAATTTAAACAAAATCGTGGGAAGTTTAAGAAAAATTTGTAGAATAAAGGAGAGAAGAAAAATTTTATTTTCGATTTCCCAGCTGACGGCAAAATGCGGAGAAAAGAGGGTACTCAAATTTGCTCACTGCAGGAAAACTGCAGCATTTTTTAAGGGCATTTAAGTAAAATGGGGATTAGTTGAGGGTGTTTTGGTAAATTTACCCTTCCCTCCACCTACCCCCCTGCAGGGAGTAAAGGCTCTTCTCTCTCTCTCCTCTTTTGAAAAGCCTCTCTCTCTCACACTCTCTCCCTCTCTCAGCTGAAAGAAGGAACGAAAGAAAAAGAAGGAGAAGAAGAAGAGAAAGAGGAGAAGAAGAAGAAGAAGAAGGAGAAGGAGAAGGTATTGTACTCTCTCTCTCTCTCTCTCTCTCTCTCTCTCTCTCTCTCTCCCTCTCTCTCTCTCTCTCTTGGCTGGAGGGGGAAGGAAACAAAAAAAAAAAATGGAAAAAAAAAAGAGGAGGGGGTGGGGCTGCAGCTGAGCAGCATGGCTGCTGCGCAAGGCAGCAGCATGGCTGCTTTGCGCAGCTGCTGGAGCTGCAGCAGCTGCTGCTGCTACAAGCAGCAGCAGCAGCTGTGGCCCTGCTGCTAGGGCAGCAGCTTGCAGCTGCTGCCCTGGGCAGCAAGGCTGCTGCGCAAGGCAGCAGCATGGCTGCCTTGCGCAGCTGCTGGAATTGCAGCATGGCAGCTGCCAGGCAGCTGCATTGGCAGCTGCCTTGGCAGCTGCACATGCTGCTGCTTGGGCAGCAGCTATGCATGCTGCTGCCCAGGCAGCAGGGGAACTTTACAAAAAAAAAAAGAAGAAAAGAAGAAAAGAGAAGGGAAAAAGAAAGAAAAGAAAGGAAGAAAAGAAGAAAGAAGGAAAATTTCTTCTTCTTCTCTTTTCTCCAATGTGAAGGAAAAATGCCATTTCTTGATTTTGCCATTGTCCAAGATCGGCAAATTGGGGGAAACGCTCAAATTGAGTTTCTCTCCGATTTTTGAATACGAATTATGGATTTTTGCCAATGTGCAAAATCGGTAAATTGGGGGAAACGCTCAAATTGAGTTTTTTCTCAAATTTTTGAGAGCATTTTGACCCCGGATCGAGTTGAGCAAGTTTCTTTTTGGCAACATGCCATGGGAGGACTATTCTCCTCCCATTTTTATGAACCGATAAAAATTTAGCCTTTTGGTGGGGAAAATGATCAAATAGGATTTTTTTTCCCCTTCTAGTTGTCAAAAAGGGGTTGGTTTTATCGTGTGATGGAGTTAGTGGATCGTGTAAAGACGGTTACTTTATGTTCTTCCTTCCTTACAATGTAGGGAAACCTCGGAGGCAAAAGGAGTTAAAATTGTCTCTTCCAGGAACCAAGAAAGCACATCGAGGTGGGGGATTCTACCGAAAATGGGTGACCTCTCCACTTTTTCCTCTGCTTTTGATCTTGAAGCATGATAGTAGCCTGTTAGAGGCGTTGGGTAATTATGATTGAATTTTGCATGTGTAGATGGATATAGAAGAGAAGTAAACTTTTCTAATTATTAGAATAAGAGATAAACTTGCATGTGTAGAAGGATGCAGATAGAAAAGTGAATTTTTCTGAATTGCTAAATATGGATGATAATTGCCTGCGTAGATGTTAAACTTTATTGATGATTGAGATGGAAATAATTGCATGCGTAAAAAGGGGAATCAATTATTTGTTATCGGCGATCATGTTAGGGTATAGCCCTAGGAATCATGTGAAAGCATAAGGAAAAGGACATGCTGATAGTAAGACTAGGAGAAAACCTAGACTCAGGGTTAATGAGTGGCATCAAACTTAGGGGTATATCCTAGGATTGAATGAGTGGCATTATCTTAGGAGATAACCTAAGGACATTGGATAGAGTGATCAACATAGAGTCAAGGACTCTAGGATGAGCATGATATAAGACTTAGGTAAAGGAAACCTAAGGTAAGTTAGTGGGTTGAGAATAGACTGGTTAACATAGAGTCAAGGAACTCTAGGTTAAACATGATATGAAACTTAGGTAAGAAAACCTAAGGTGAACGAGTGGAGTTTATACTCACAGGAAATGGATTAGGGTCAAGATAACTCTAAATGCAAAGTGCAACAGGTAAATAGAGATAATGTAACTCCAGGTTCGGCAAAGAAAAGAGTATGTGGCCACAAAGTTTAAAGAATTAAACTGATAGCAAAGTGATCAACTTAGAGTCAAACTCTAAGGAAAAGTTTGTGTAATCACAAAGTCAAAGAGCTAAATAATATAACCCTAGAGTGGGTCATAGGGTGTCTGGGCAAATGGATAATAACTTTAACTTCAATTTGAGTTAAAGAAATAAAAGAGAAATGTTTAAGAGTCCAGGAGACTCTCTAATTATCTTGATGGCAAGACCCAGGATAAGAGATAAATTGTTGTAAAAAGGCAAAGTTAAAAGCAAGCTAAAAGTGGCTAAAAAGCATAAAGAAAATGTAAATGGCGCCTTCGAATTTGAGACTCGTCAAGTGGAGCAAGACTCCCTGGGCAGTGACCCGTCGGACGAGGTACTTTCGAAAGGCTTAAAGTGAAAGCAAAGAGCTAGATGCTCAAAGGAAAGAGAAAGAGATTTGCCAGTGGCAAAAGGGAGCTATAAGCTCGAATAAGAAAGAAAAGCAAGTGTTCAAAGGCAAAGAGGCTAAGAATTAAAGTAAAAAGAGAAAGAAAAAGAAAATAAAAGAAAGAAAATATAAAGATAAAACGAGCGTACCTTCGGGGGTAAAAAGTAGCCTTGTCGGAGCCAAGGGCAGTGTCCCTCTCCCGGGCAGTGACCCGTAGGACAAGTTCCCCGTTGGGCGGGGTAGCACTTGCGGGTGCTATCGGCAACCTTAGAAATCTTATCTTATGGTAGCAGGACTACCGGGCTCGGGCCCGTTGGATAAGAATTTCCGAGGGTTAACTTGAACTAAAGCACCAGAATGTAAAGGAAAAGAGAAAGATAGAGTGGCCAAGGTGGCCAGGTTAGTTTGACCTTATATATAGCGGCATAGTGGCCGAGTTGGTGCTTAGTAGCCTAGTATGACTAGACAGAGTAGTGCTGGGTCGATGAGTTTACACAGTTAGTGTAGTGATATATATTTTGTATAGCAGCATTTTGATATTGAGGATTTTAGTTTCCTAGCACTCTATTGTTATTGCTTCCATTGGACCAAGTGGTGTAGGACACTTTTTCTCGGTGGTTGAACCCACTGGGAACTCTGTCAGGAGTTCTCACAACAGGTTCATGTATGGATGCAGCGATCGCGATGGTTCAGAGGCAGACGGCGAGGTATACGACAGGGGCAAGGGCCCAGCAGCATAGAGACCTAGAGGGTCTAGCAGAGGTATCCCATTTTTATATTGCTTGAGTGAACCTTGTATGGTGAGGAATTTGTGTAAAAGAATTGTAATAATTTTATATTGCAAGTTCAGAAATGTAAAGTGTAATAAAGTAATGCATGGTTCACTCTTGTATGCTTTCATTTCCGTATTAACTAATTGTTATTGAATGAAAGTTTTAAATTTGTAGTGATTTTTAGTACTCTGATATTGAGCTTCCGCATACACTTGTTGTGTTATTATGGATGTTACCGTTCCTTTCGGGTAGGAAAAGGTCTTACCCGATTGGCGGGTCTGTTGGCGTGCCCGAACCGTACAAATTGGCGGACTCGGGCGTGACACACTGTTTGACAATTTATGACAAAAAGGGGGAGAACAGAAAATGATGATGGACGAATCAAAAAGGGGGAGAATAGAGATGATGAGAAGAGATGCTCAAGATAGGGGGAGATATAAAAAAATTGAGGACAATAGCCACAAAACAAAAGAGCCGGAAAAACAAAAGAACCAAAAGGACGAATCAAATGTAGGATTTACATTTAATTTCTAACAACTAATGTTTGATTTTGTTTGGAGTTTTGTTTTGCAGGATTTACATCACTTTAAGACTCCAAGTCCTAAGTCATAGAGTATGTTCTAGGATTGTTTGGTTCAGATGTAATTTTTGTTTATTGGATCTTTCACGCAAAGAAAATCAATGTTTTGGTGATAACATTGAGTTTCGATTTTTTGGTTTAAGATGAGTGACTTGAGCGGTTTTATGTATTTTTGGGTTTTGTCACGAAATTGCCAAAGGGGGAGATTGTTACGGCTTTTTGTGTTGGCATATTTCGTGAGTTGAGTCGGAGTCTTGAAGTGATCAAATTGTTACGGAATTTGAGTTGGCGTATTTCGTGAAATTGGTTAAGTCTTGAAGATTGAAGATGAAGAAAGTTGGATCATATACCTCAATCTCAAGAAAGAAGAATTCAAAAGGATCTGGTACGTTTAATTAAATAATTTTGATGATCCGAATACTTCTTATAGTGTAGAAACACTTGGATGAATTTTTTTATATTGCAAGTTCAGAAATGTAAAGTGTAATAAAGTAATGCATGGTTCACTCTTGTATGCTTTCATTTCCGTATTAACTAATTGTTATTGAATGAAAGTTTTAAATTTGTAGTGATTTTTAGTACTCTGATATTGAGCTTCCGCATACACTTGTTGTGTTATTATGGATGTTACCGTTCCTTTCGGGTAGGAAAAGGTCTTACCCGATTGGCGGGTCTGTTGGCCTGCCCGAACCGTACAAATTGGCGGACTCGGGGCGTGACAGATTAGAGTGGTATCAGAGCCTAGGAATAGTCCTAGGTGGTTAGCAAACCTTAGGGAGACCCTAGGGATTAGCACGAGAGAGTGCGTGGATATTTGGGCGAAAGTATTCGATTGGTACGTGTTGATTCCCAAGAAGGATATTGGGATTGATCGAGGGTAATGAGCTTTCATTCTTCGGACTATTACGTTGGCGGCCGACAACGTAATGTTGGAGATGAAAGGGAGTGCCCTCTTATACTTTCGCATGATTGGGTCGACGAGCTTTTCTGTCGGTATATAGATTGCGCGTTGCTCAAATGGCTAAAATTTGGGCAAATCATTTCGTTGTGGTGTGCATATTAGCGATGACACCGCGCAGGGATACGCGCTTGTCTCGACTCGAGCCACGAGAGGGCTCTGGGTCGAACAAGGTACACGAGCTGCGATAGCAGGTGGCCGCACTTATTGGTGGTCCAGCAGCAGATCAAGCTTCTTGCCGTCAGCGAAAATTTTCCGCCGATAGGAAGGCTGATTCCAACGCCTAAGTGTGGTGTCGATGTGACAGTCGGAGCAGATAGATAGGCTCCGGTGGCTGATAGCGCAGCAAGCTGAGGCTGCACAAACAACGTGTGAGTATACGGCGTCGCCGCCTGTAGGGGCGACAGTAAAGGGAATGGCAGCGGCCGCCGAACTTTTGTCGGCGTAGCCAACACCTTCAGCATAGGGTGTTTTACGCTTGTGTCAGCTAGGTTGCTGGCAAAGTATGGTTAGTAGGTCCAGTGAGTGACCGACTCGCCAGGTAAATGGTGATCGCTATGTCGCGAGAGCCAAGTTGCTGTGCCCTAAGGGTTAGGGCAAGGAAGATTTACGGGCCTGGCGGCGTGAGTTCGCCCTGATGACGGTAGTAACCGTGTGGCATGACGATTGTGGCTGAGTTGCCGCATAGTAAAGTTAGTGAGGCCCAGAGTAGGCTTCAAGATACGAGGATCTCTCGATAGAGCGAGAGTTTTATGGTGACGGTCTGATGGATCGGTATAATGGCAAGGATTGCCACCGCAGGGTTTGCGTGTTAATCACCAGAGTGGTGAACGGGTTATAGTGGTGCCTCAACCCAGTTGGGAGAGGTGTATCGGAGTCATACGCGTGTTTAAGCAAGTTGCTTAACGATGGACTTTATGAGTCAGCATGGGGGCGTAGGACGCCCAACTGTTTGGGTGCTCTTGGAGCACGAGTATTGTTTAGCCAGAGAGGGCTGATTAGGTGACACATTAGCCTGTGCCCAGTGTGGCCAGAGTTGATAGAGGGTTCGGGTCGTGAATTGACGACTAGTTAGTTGGTTTTGCTCAGTGAGCGTAGTGGTCGCGTGGCGACGATTAGCGGGTTCGCTTGGGGACGATCCGTGCCTGGACCATGTTTGTGGACTGTGGGCCGGTAGCCCAGTGGGCAGGCGCAGTCGGCTGTGAGAGACAGCGGCCCGAGACCTGAGGGCGGGGCATGATAGAGATTTGGTCGGGGCGGTAGTCCGAGCGATGACCCGGGAACGTGGAATGCCACGTGTGAGCCTTGAGGCTGTTAGTACACTGAGAGTGTGTGATGTGATCAGGCCGTAGGGCTAGTGATGATTGAGGTATTGTAGCTCCTAGTGGGAGTGTTGGGGGAGTAATCCTAAGTGTGGATCTACCCGTTTGACGATTGGGTCTGTGGACTAGTTTTGGGCTATAGGCCCCTATTTGTCCGCGGCCTGTGAACCTATTAGTAGTCTGAGATGTCGGGTTAGCTGATAACCTGTGGATTTAGAGCACTAGTAGCGTGCGTGATAGCTGAGGACTTGTGGATTGGCCTTTGCCCTCCACATTAGGCAGGGGAGCGATTGGAAAGAATATGCGGTAAATGTAATTGCTGCAGATGCAACCTCGTTGTGAAAGAATGACGGCGGAATTAAAGTGGAAATTTCGCAAATAAAGATTGGGTCATAGTGGCAAATTGAGAGAGCAAGTGCTCAACTGTGTCTCTCACCTATTTGGTGAAAGTGGCCAGACACTAGGTCTAAGTTTGTCCCTGGATTGAGATAGGAATTCGGGAACGAGTTGCTCGTGTAGTCTCGGCGAGCAGGCAATATGATGCCAGTAACGACTTACAGTGAGCCCAGCATTGAGGGCAAAATTCCTCCCTCTCGATCAAATAGGAGTCGAGATGTGATTCAAGTTTCGAGGACGAAACTTATTTTAAGGGGGGTAGAATGTAATGTACCAGATCTATGGTATATAAATAAATATAAATAAAAATGGTATGAAATACCATTTTTATGAAAGTTGGGGAAGTAAAGAATATTTGGAAGCGAGTTGGGCCCAAATCGGGATAAAATAAAGAGATCTAGAATTTTATTGGAGAAAGGGGGGCCCAGATTTTTAGTGGAAAATTCACAGTGTCGGTGTGACGCCCCACTTCCCAGGGGGTCACCCATCCTAGAACTACTCTAGCTCTAGCACGCTTAACTCTCATGTTCCTCTTGGATCTTGCTACCATCCAAAATGCTATAGCCGGGTTAGAGATTTAGTCCTATTATATCATTTATATAGAGGACTAATCCAAATTCCGGGGGTGTCACATTCTTCCCCCCTTTAAGCCCTGACGTCCACGTCAGGCTCAAGCACACTCACAAGCACCAGGCGATGTGAGACTCGTCTCGCTAGCCTTAGCCGACCTTGTGAGGAGCTGCACTCCACTCACAACGGTCATTAGCCGGGGAGCATCGCTCTACCCGCTATATAACCCTGGCTCAGCCGAGACTCATCTCACATTTCCGGCTGGTGACCCGGCGTCGAAACTGCGACCCGGGCTCGCCAACAGATCCGCCGCCCATACGGGAAGCCCGTATAGACGAAGCGACTAACCTGCAAAAGAGCATCTATACTATGCAGATATCAGAGCTGAAAGTAAAACTGCTAGAAATAAAAACTATATACAACACAAGTCCTCACCAAAAGTACAAAAGTCTCTCGAGCAGTAGAAAATAAATACAACTCTATACCTCAAAGTTCTCTCAACAGGAACTCTCAAAAGTAATAAGGGTACATCTACTCTCTGGACGACGACTGGTGGGGAACTATCTCGCGACTCCCTTACCTCGATCAGAAGAAGCAGCAACAGGAGCAGCAGGAACCGGAGTAGAAGTCCCTGTGGGAAAATACACCACGACGGGTGTGAGAACTACGTCCCAAGTAGTTCTCAGTGGGTGCCGCCAACAAGCCCGACGGACTGCCCACTAAGTCTACTAGAGGCATAAAGTAACAATATAAAACTGAAATGAAAGGGCTGGAAAAGTAACTCTACAGCTACTATGCCTCTAACTAGATGCTCAAGAAAAGGAAGAGATGAAACATGATGCATCTACTAACACACACAGTAAACTCACCAAATCTAAACTGACTGCCTCAAAGGGTCCAGTCAAACCTGCGCCCACCTACTGCCGCATATCCTCAACAGGACGGGTCTACCGTAGGGTGTCCGTGACTGCCGCTAACTGGGCCAGTCAGAGGGACGGCGTCGACAAGTCGCGATAGCAAGTAACAGGCCCAACTCCGGAGTGGCTCTCGAGGGGAGCGACCCCACCGAGGAAAGTATCCGCGTATCTCTGTCGAGCTCAAATATGGCTCATGCAGGCTATAGTCCAAACCACGATCAACAAGATCGACCAACAACACCAACTCTCAACCACAAGCTGGAAGTCACACAGCTGGGGCCACCGTCCACCAGACGGCTCCCACAACAGAACACTAAACTCTCCAGAAGGACCGACACCATAAAGGTTCGAAAACCCGATAGACCGGTGCTAAGAACCCTATCAAACAAGAACAGACTCTAGGCTCCGACTATCGAAGTTCCCGATCCCTTATAGTTCGGGAAAGCAATAATCACAGTACAACTCGCAGAAGACACCAACAGGGCCCGAAAGTCCTGGGAGACCTACACCTACAACCCTATCAAACAAGAACAGGTTCCAGGCTCGGCCCCCGTGGCTTTCGTCCCGACAGAGGAACGACCCCTAGAACCCAGACCACTCGAATCCTTTCGAGTGGGGAGATTTACGGGAAAAAGGTGATATTTGTTATTGAAAACTAATTTGATCTGGAAGAAATCCATATTTAATGATTTTAGTTCTTTTTAGAAAAACAGTTAGAAAACAAGTGTTTTACCCAAACCCCGAAGGGCTGATGCCTTTGTCCAATCAAACAAGAACAGACTCCAGCGGCCCTTCGATGTTTGGAAGAAAACATTGGTAGACTAAAATCATGTATATGTCGAAAAGGGTTCTGGGTTCTAGGTCCGGCTAACACTAGTAGACTACTGCCACTAACACAGTGGCGACGACCCAAACAGGGGAAAACAAGATCTCTCGGGTCCACCGTTTACCCCAAACGGTTCCCGATACAGACAAGCGAACCACTACATCTACCAGACTCCACTCTGCTCCCAAGCACGAGTGCAATGCATCCCACACTATAGAGAAGTCCCGACCGCTCGGCCCACTACCCGGGCGAGGATAACACTAAGTCCAGGAATGCGACATAAAGTGTGGATGTCTAAACATAAATAACCCTAGCCCAAGTGAGGGTTTTCTACTGGTCTGGTTACACATGCAACATATGACGGGGGTGCTAGGTCAGGTTCCAATATAACAAATATTTAACATGATAGTAGGAAGCAAGAGATCACAAGATCGACAGATAAAACAAGGATCAACAATTCCTACACTCTAACATGCTACCCAAGTCCAATCACTATCATGCATGATTCTATATCAATAGAATTAGAGCACAGTCCATAGATCTTGAAAGCAAGCCACCCACCTGAAGACGCTAACTGTCCGGAGTCGTACAGCTGAGAAAACCAGGAAAATAACCACTCAAGGTCCAACAGGTCCAGCACAGTCCACAATCCCTCCTGGGTACAACATAAGGCTACAGTTACACTTTAAATCCATTAAAATCCAGGTTTTACAAATCTGCTGGGAACAGTCCACTTACTGTGAAATTTTCACCTGTAAAACGAACTCCAAAAATTCTGATAAAAATACCACAGCGATCCTCGCGTCGATAGCTTCGAAACGGGTACCTGCACGTCCAATTCCGAGCACCGTAGGCCAAGTTACAAATTCCACAGTATCGGTGCGCACAATCCCAAAACCATTCAACTGTAAACTCTTGTACAGATAAAAGGAAAAGTGTATACCTTCGGGAAGGTCTCCAAAAATTCCAAGAAAAATCCACGATGATCCTCGCCTCGAGTAGATGAAAAAAGTCTATAAGCACGTCTTGATCCGAGACTCGTGCGCGAAGATCTCCTCAAAAGAAGGTGCTGCCCTCACCAAAATCTCACAGCAAAAAGGGTCCCAATGAGCACGAGAAAACACCTCAAAAAACGTGAAATCTGAAAATGTGCGAGAAACCCAAAATCGTAGCCTCACCTGTTACGAATCCAGCAGCGAAGAAATCGCTCGAAACGATGGTCGGAGTAGGTCGGGGGAGCTCGTACACCGAAGAGCGACGGAAGAAACACCGAAGAAAGAGCGTCGCGCCGCGCCAAGAAAAATCTGAAACCTCGGGATTCGAGCCTCCAAAAATTATTAAACTCCGCAGGAAGATCAAGGATTAAGAGAGGAAAAATTCATCAAGAGGAAGCTCGGGGAGATCTTGCACAGACAGGGAGAAAAAGGGCAGCAAAGAGGGCTCGGGCTGCCTATTTATAGGCCCAAAGGAACAATTCGGATAATACCGAAATTGTCCCAAGATTCGGGCGGCTACAGTGCGGCCCAGCCCGGATTCGGGCGGCTACAGTGCGGCCCAGCCCGGATTCGGGCGCGCACAGTGCGGCCCGGCCCGGCCGGTTTCGGGCGCGCACAGTGCGGCCCAGCCCGGCCCAGCCCGCACACGGGATCCAGCCGGACGCCTGCTTGGTCCGACCCGCACCGGCGCCCGCCACGTGTCCACCGAACACGCCGCAGTCGTGCAAGCCGCCGCGGGGAGCGCCACGTGTCCCTGCCCGCGTCAACGCGGTAGGTGGCGCCCGCGAATCAGCGGGCGCCACGTGGCACGCCCACGTCGCCCGCGCCTGCCCCGCGTACGGCCACCTGCCCGCGGCACCTGCCCCGCGCGCTGCGTGGACCGCGCGCGCATGCGCCCGCCAACCGGGTGCTGCCATGTGGCGCGCCCCCGGTCCACGCCTCCCCGCGCACTCCCGCAGACCGAGCGCACCAGAGCCGCCCAATCAGGCGCTGCCACGTGGACACCTGCCGGTCCACGCGCCTCCCGGTGCACCCCGGTCCTTACCCTTGCGCTCCGTGGACCCGGCCGCGTGCGCCGGCCAATCCGGGCCTGCCACGTGGCACCCCCGCCGGTCCACGGCTCCCCCATGCACCAGAAATCCAGTAAATTTTCCGGGAGTCCGTTTTTGGGCATCCGGACTCAGAATTTGGCAAACAAAAAGCCATTTTTAAGCGTTTTTCCGTGCTGAATCCATTTCCGCCATCTGTTTGGCCTAATTCTTTTTCAAAATTTCGGCAAACCCAGCCGAAAGCCAACACAGCTAATAAAACCTTACAGGGTCCATCTGTGGCATCCCATTGATGCACCATGGGCCAGATACACCAACAACAGGTGTTCTAACAGGGGATCCATCGGAAAAATGCTGCATGGGGTTCGGGGGTCCTACATCCTCCCCCACTAAAATGAAGTTTCGTCCCCGAAACAAAACACGCCACAACAATAAAACCAAAACAATCAAAACAACCAAGAACGCAACACTAAACTAACAAGAAAGATACGGCTCCACCAGCAGGAAAGTCATCAACTCCAACCCTCGATTTAGAAAATAGCTGAAATTAGCGAAAAGTCCGAAAATTTCGAAAAAATCAGTGCCTTCACCCCAATCAAACAAGAACAGGTTCGGGCACTGTCTCCATTTCTGGAGCAATCTTTCGAAGTTTTCGTCCTGTTCGTAAATTTCAGTACAAGGTGAGAAAAGGGGGAGAAGTGTTGGTGTCGTTCCTACTGTGGCCACAAAAGAAAGCTATCACAAACCGAGACTCCTAAGGACATAACCACTAGTCCTAACATCACGTCTGCTCCCGAGGTGGCGTCTGACCACAGTCGCTGAAGCCCATGCTGTTGGGAGGATATGCCAGCGTCCCGAGAAAAATGACCTCCTCCAGTCCAACTCGTGTGCTCAATCCAAGTCCTGGAGCTGTCATAGAATCGCTACATCGGCAGGCGAAGTCCCAAGTCTCAACGGCACTGATCACACACTGCGACCCTCCTCTACTCGTAGGATACTGGGAAGAATCCAATCGCTAAAACATGTAGCAGAAATTCCTAACCCATACCCATGCAAGGACGCCGATGCAGATACTCAACTAATAAAGCAGAAGAATGCAGCGGTAACAAAATGCTCAACTCGGCTAACTGAAATAAAATCATACCTGCCACGGCAAGATCCGCTGCCGGGGTGTCCTCCAACAGGGCTGCATAAACCCGTCCGCTGGGTGCTGCAGGTCGTCGTCCCGTCTGTCCCGACGTCGTGACCCACTCTGTCCGCTGGTGTGCCGGAGGGGTTCCCGCTGCATGGATGGGCAAGGGGGGTGCTGTCGCAATCGGCCGCACTGACAAAATGGCCTGGGGGCAAGCTGCGCGGAAATGTCCCAACTCTCCACAGAGGAAACACCGCCCCTGTCTCTGATCACACTGCGACGGTGGATGAGGCCCGCCACAGATGACACACCGCTCCTGCCGCTGCTGCCGATACCGCTGATGCTGCTGCTGCTGGGGCTCACCAGATCTCCGGCGCCTACGAAACCCACGACCCTCAGGATGAGATCGTGGAGGTCTCGGAGGTCCCTGCCCGCTCGTCTGACCCTCATCACCCGGTGCTGGGCGCTTCGCCCCAGGAGTCACTACGGGGGCTAGAGCCACCTCTGACATCACTGCCTCTCCAGACTCAACATATAACGCCTGCTCCATCGATGCCTCCAAAGTCTGTAATCTGCAGGAGCGAACAAGCTGATAAATATCCCGGCGCAGCCCCCGCTCGAACATGTAGATCCGGTGAGACTCGTCCCTGGCCACGTGAGTCATACTAGCCAACAGCTGATTGAATTCGGCTATGTATGCATTCACGGGCCGATCTCCCTGGCGGAGATTTCTCAGCTGCTCCTCCAATCTCTGACGAACACTCTCAGGAAAGAAGGCCCCTAACAGAAGTCTGCGGAACTCCGCCCAGGGAAGAATCTGCGTCCCAGGCGGACCAGCAGGCCGCACACGCCGCCACCAAGCCTCGGCGTTGCCCTCCAAGTAGTGTGTAGCCAAAAAGACTCGAAATCGATCCTCAACGAACAAACTCTCAAAATGACGCTCCATGGCCGTGATCCAAGACTCTGCCTCCCACGGCTCAGCACTCATACCAGAAAAACGGGGTGGATCAAACCGGCGGAACCTCATCAACAGATCCACCACCGCACTCTGCTCAGCCAAAGTCAAAGGTCCCATCGATCCAGGCGGTGGTATGCTAGAAACCGGCTCAACAGGAATAGCCGGCGCTGACGGGACCACAGGGGGCGCCACAGCTGGCGAAGAAGGCACAGGCGAACACACAGGGGGTGCTACCACAGGCTGCGTCCTCTGCTCAAAAAGAAGCGTCATCCGACCAAAGGCCTCCTCCTGGCGTCGAGAAGCCTCCTCCTGGCGTTGAGAAGCCTCCTCCTGGCGCCGAGAAGCCTCCTCCTGGCGCTGCACCGCCTCAGACAACTGGGCCAACTGAGCCCGAAGCTCCTGCACCTCACTCTGCTGACCCTGTGCTGGCTCCTCCTGCCCAGGCTCATCGGAGGGAAAAGGCTGAGAACGCGTCTGTACCCTGCGTCGGGGAGGCATCGTGCCCACCTACAACACACATGGAAACATCAGGACAGTACCAAACAATACACGACCCAATCTAGCGAAAGTCTAGGACATGTCATCCATTCCCTAGCATTATGTTGTCTGCAGCCAACATAATCGCTTAGGAGAATAAACATGCCAGTCACTCATCCCACCCCTTGGGAGAGGTATCAAACTCAATCAGGACTCTCGCTAACAGTCACGACTCTCACGTAGTCATCCTAATGTCCAACCACAAGCCTAGGGTTTCTAAGTCCACAATGACCTACAACCTAGGCTCTGATACCACCTAATCTGTCACGCCCCGGCGTCGAAACTGCGACCCGGGCTCGCCAACAGATCCGCCGCCCATACGGGAAGCCCGTATAGACGAAGCGACTAACCTGCAAAAGAGCATCTATACTATGCAGATATCAGAGCTGAAAGTAAAACTGCTAGAAATAAAAACTATATACAACACAAGTCCTCACCAAAAGTACAAAAGTCTCTCGAGCAGTAGAAAATAAATACAACTCTATACCTCACTACAAAGTTCTCTCAACAAGAACTCTCAAAAGTAATAAGGGTACATCTACTCTCTGGACGACGACTGGTGGGGAACTATCTCGCGACTCCCTTACCTCGATCAGAAGAAGCAGCAACAGGAGCAGCAGGAACCGGAGTAGAAGTCCCTGTGGGAAAATACACCACGACGGGTGTGAGAACTACGTCCCAAGTAGTTCTCAGTGGGTGCCGCCAACAAGCCCGACGGACTGCCCACTAAGTCTACTAGAGGCATAAAGTAACAATATAAAACTGAAATGAAAGGGCTGGAAAAGTAACTCTACAGCTACTATGCCTCTAACTAGATGCTCAAGAAAAGGAAGAGATGAAACATGATGCATCTACTAACACACACAGTAAACTCACCAAATCTAAACTGACTGCCTCAAAGGGTCCAGTCAAACCTGCGCCCACCTACTGCCGCATATCCTCAACAGGACGGGTCTACCGTAGGGTGTCCGTGACTGCCGCTAACTGGGCCAGTCAGAGGGACGGCGTCGACAAGTCGCGATAGCAAGTAACAGGCCCAACTCCGGAGTGGCTCTCGAGGGGAGCGACCCCACCGAGGAAAGTATCCGCGTATCTCTGTCGAGCTCAAATATGGCTCATGCAGGCTATAGTCCAAACCACGATCAACAAGATCGACCAACAACACCAACTCTCAACCACAAGCTGGAAGTCACACAGCTGGGGCCACCATCCACCAGACGGCTCCCACAATAGAACAGTAAACTCTCTAGAAGGACCGACACCATAAAGGTTCGAAAACCCGATAGACCGGTGCTAAGAACCCTATCAAACAAGAACAGACTCTAGGCTCCGACTATCGAAGTTCCCGATCCCTTATAGTTCGGGAAAGCAATAATCACAGTACAACTCGCAGAAGACACCAACAGGGCCCGAAAGTCCCGGGAGACCTACACCTACAACCCTATCAAACAAGAACAGGTTCCAGGCTCGGCCCCCGTGGCTTTCGTCCCGACAGAGGAACGACCCCTAGAACCCAGACCACTCGAATCCTTTCGAGTGGGGAGATTTACGGGAAAAAGGTGATATTTGTTATTGAAAACTAATTTGATCTGGAAGAAATCCATATTTAATGATTTTAGTTCTTTTTAGAAAAACAGTTAGAAAACAAGTGTTTTACCCAAACCCCGAAGGGCTGATGCCTTTGTCCAATCAAACAAGAACAAACTCCAGCGGCCCTTCGATGTTTGGAAGAAAACATTGGTAGACTAAAATCATGTATATGTCGAAAAGGGTTCTGGGTTCTAGGTCCGGCTAACACTAGTAGACTACTGCCACTAACACAGTGGCGACGACCTAAACAGGGGAAAACAAGATCTCTCGGGTCCACCGTTTACCCCAAACGGTTCCCGATACAGACGAGCGAACCACTACATCTACCAGACTCCACTCTGCTCCCAAGCACGAGTGCAATGCATCCCACACTATAGAGAAGTCCCGACCGCTCGGCCCACTACCCGGGCGAGGATAACACTAAGTCCAGGAATGCGACATAAAGTGTGGATGTCTAAACATAAATAACCCTAGCCCAAGTGAGGGTTTTCTACTGGTCTGGTTACACATGCAACATATGACGGGGGTGCTAGGTAAGGTTCCAATATAACAAATATTTAACATGATAGTAGGAAGCAAGAGATCACAAGATCGACAGATAAAACAAGGATCAACAATTCCTACACTCTAACATGCTACCCAAGTCCAATCACTATCATGCATGATTCTATATCAATAGAATTAGAGCACAGTCCATAGATCTTGAAAGCAAGCCACCAACCTGAAGACGCTAACTGTCCGGAGTCGTACAGCTGAGAAAACCAGGAAAATAACCACTCAAGGTCCAACAGGTCCAGCACAGTCCACAATCCCTCCTGGGTACAACATAAGGCTACAGTTACACTTTAAATCCATTAAAATCCAGGTTTTACAAATCTGCTGGGAACAGTCCACTTACTGTGAAATTTTCACCTGTAAAACGAACTCCAAAAATTCTGATAAAAATACCACAGCGATCCTCGCGTCGATAGCTTCGAAACGGGTACCTGCACGTCCAATTCCGAGCACCGTAGGCCAAGTTACAAATTCCACAGTATCGGTGCGCACAATCCCAAAACCATTCAACTGTAACTCTTGTACAGATAAAAGGAAAAGTGTATACCTTCGGGAAGGTCTCCAAAAATTCCAAGAAAAATCTACAATGATCCTCGCCTCGAGTAGATGAAAAAAGTCTATAAGCACGTCTTGATCCGAGTCTCGTGCGCGAAGATCTCCTCAAAAGAAGGTGCTGCCCTCACCAAAATCTCACAGCAAAAAGGGTCCCAATGAGCACGAGAAAACACCTCGAAAAACATGAAATCTCAAAATGTGCAAGAAACCCAAAATAGTAGCCTCACCTGTTACGAATCCAGCAGCGAAGAAATCGCTCGAAACGATGGTCGGAGTAGGTCGGGGGAGCTCGTACACCTAAGAGCGACGGAAGAAACACCGAAGAAAGAGCGTCGCGCCGTGCCAAGAAAAATTCTGAAAACCTCGGGATTCGAGCTTCCAAAAATTATTAAACTCCCCAGGAAGATCAAGGATTAAGAGAGGAAAAATTCATCAATAGGACAGCTCGGGAGATCTTGCACAGACAGGGAGAAAAAAAAGGGCAGCCAAAGCAAAGAGGGCTAGGGCGCCTATTTCATAGCCCAAATGGAACAGATCTCGGAGAATACCCGAATTGTCCCAAGATCATCGGCGCTGGATACAAGTGCGGCCCAGACCGGATTCGGGCGGGCTACAGTGCGGCCC
>CM055062.1:25109397-25183793 GCA_029204045.2 Tillandsia leiboldiana | reverse complement strand
TGGTGTGCTCGGGCGAAGCCAGAAAGGGAAAGAAGGAGAAAAATGGGGCAATTCGGGCCTAAATAGGCCAAACCCGAACTTTCCGGCGCACCCTTTCGGGCGCCCGAAAGTTTTCGGGCGGCTACAGTAATTGCCCCAGCCGCGGTCCACGGTCCACGCCTTGCCAGCTAGGCGCCACGTCAGCACTGCTCGACCAACCAGAGGGCGACACTTGTCCCTGGACCCGCGCACCGCGACCACCGAACAGCGGCGGCCAATCGTTGGCCGCCACGTGGACCGCACCCACGCTCCCGCTGACACCGGCCGCAGCGTCCCGTCGCGTCAGCACGTCGCGTCGCGCTGACCGACCAATGGGAGGCCGACACGTGGCCTCCCCGCTGACACCGTGCCAGGGTGTCACGCCCCGGGTGTAAACCAGAACCCGGGCCCGTCTACAGATCCGCCGTGCACACGGAATTTTCCGTGTACACGAAGCGCTGATAACCTGCTCAGATATAAAACAATAATAAAAGAGCATAAAACAGAGCTAACTAAAACTAATACAACTCAGACAAATACTGGAAATGAAAGTACAGTAAGCTCTCAAAAAAAATATACAAGTGTCTCTCCCAGCTCACGAAATATATACAACCAGCTGGCCGCAGCCAGACCCAAAATAAAAGGAAAATACAACCGTCTGAGTGTACTGGGGATACATCAAAACTATCAAAACTCGAACTCGGGGTAGCAGCTATCTAGTCGGCGATCCTCTTACCTCGATCCTGGTAGGAAGGCCCCGCAACTCCGGCAGATGACTCTGCAAAACAAAGGGGACAAGAAAAGGGAAAAACAGTGGGGGTCAGTACTACTATAAAGATAGTAGCCTCCCCTAGTGGGTAAACCTCAACACGAACTCCTACCTGCCCACTAGGTCTACCAGAGGCTAAAAGAATAAATGCGGTAACTAAGAGTATGACTCCCGATAAAAGCTACCACTAATATGCCTCTACCCGCCCAGCTAAAGATAGCCAAAAGTATGCCTCAGAGAATCGAAGCCAGCCACATCGGGTATGCCAGCCTACGCATAACACCGGTGTGGAATAGGAGTCTCAATGTCTGCCAAATCGGGTATGCCAGCCTACGCATAACACCGGTATGGGACAGGAGTCTCAAGGTCTGCTAAATCGGGTATGCCAGCCTACGCATAGCACCGATAAGGGGTAGGGTTCTCAATGTCTGCCAAATCGGGTATGCCAGCCTACACATAACACCGATATGGGACAGGAGTCCCAGGGTCTCAAGTCTGCAAATCGCGCACTCCGCTCTAAAAGGAAAAGTACCGTCTCCCAAAGGAAGCCCAAAACCCTCTCCCCGAAACCCAAGTATCTGACTACACTAACCCAGCCCCTGCTCCAACCCGAGCATAATATCCCCTCTGTCTAAAAGACTGAAGAAAGAATACAACATGGTTTCTCCTAAGTCAATTCCAGCATGATAGTGTAGCAGAAAAAGGTGGCCTATCTAGGTGACCATTCAAGCATGCAAAAGTCATTAACTTGATAAACCTCTTTTTAATTATTCTAACATATGCAACATTACACGTTTGGACCCTCCGATGTACACGTGGCATGATATACGATACATGATACAATTTAGATGTACAATTAACTAGCAAGTACCCCCTTTACAACATGCATTCTAACCACATGCCCAACCTTTCCTTAACACACAATATGATATGGCTATAGCATTCATTCCAACCAATTAATTGCATATCTAAACATGGAAACACCACTCATGAACTTGTAGCTCGCTAACAATGCAAGTATTAGCAAAAGAACCTTAATATCATGCAAGCATGCTAGATACATTCATATGTAATAACATATAATCGTGGCATTCTAATAGGCCTAGTGGCATTCACAAACAGGAGGTTCTCAACATCACCCACCTCGAGCGCTATTCCAAAATTCCCAAAGGCGAAGTCCAAAATCAGTCCAACACACCACCAATCTGTACAAAATACCCCAAAGGAAAAATACATAAGCTTAACATCCACAATTCCAAAATCTGTCCCCCAAACCAGCAGTCCACAATTCACTAATTTTTACCTGCGAATAATGCCCAGAAAAATCCAAGAAAATACTATCGCGATCCTTGCGACGAGCCCGTCGAAACGAGTACCTGCACGCCCAATTTGGAGTTTCCTATGCTGAGATAAAAATCCGACAAGGGGTACACCCCAAACCCAAACTGCACTAAATTCCTGTAACAAGGAACCACAGAGGAAGAAGACTCTCACCCTCGAGTAAAATTCAGAAAATTCTGAGAAAAATCCAGGAGACTCCTTGCGAAGCGTAGATGAAAATTGCCTCTTGAATCACCTCGTTCCGACGTCCGAGTGAAAAGATATGGCAAGAACACTGCGGTGCTGTCCCAAAAGTCCGCGAAGAAAAAGGGTCAAATGGGGGCTAAGAAAACTCCAGGATCAGCACGGAAATCGAGGAACCATAAAACACAGGAGTTGAAGCCCTACCTGTCGTGAGTCCAACGGCGCAAGAATCGGCGAATTCCGAGGTCGGGGTGGGTCGGAGGAGTCCAAACACTGAAAAGGGGCGAAGAGGATCGCCGGAGAACAAGCGTCGCGCCGCGCCGTAAAATGGTGAACCTCGGGAAGCGTGCCTCCAAAAATCTTCAAACTTCTCCAAAGGATCGAGCTCTGAGAGGGGAAGAACTTCTGTGAAGGCGGCCCAGTGAAAAGAGGTCCAAAAAACCCAAAGAAAGAAAGGGGGAGGCTATTTATAGGCCCAGCCCAAAATGGCCTAAGGCCCGGTTTTCGGGCGCAGTTTCCGGGCGCACTGCGCCCGGAAACCGGGTTGTATGGAACCCGTCCGACGCGCCCGAAAAATTCCTGGACTGCCACGTCGCCCCCGAACAGGGGACAGCGGATCCCCGCGCCCGCGAAGCGCCACGCGTCTCCCTCGCAGTCAAAGGGGTAGGTACGGCCGGCCAATCTCGAGGCGACACGTGTCGCACTCGAGTGCGGCCGACCGCCCCGCCTGCGCCACTGTGCGCGCACGTGCGCGCACAGTACCGAGGCGCCCTCCCCCGCGCACCCGTGGACCGCGCCCACGTGGACCGACGAATCCGGAGCCGCCACGTGCCATGCGCCCGGTCCACCGCACCCCCGCAAATCCAATGAGCCGTGCCGCGTGCGCCCGCCTACCAGAGCACGCCACGCGTCCACCCGCCGCGGTCCATGCACCGCCGCGCCACTCCGTGGACCCAGCTGCGTGAGCCGGCCAATAAGAGGCCGCCACGTGGCTCGGGCCGGTCCACGTGTCACTCCCATGCACCGAAAATCCCCCCAAAACTTCCGGAAGCCCGCATTTGGTCATCCGGACTCCAAATTCGACAAATAAATAGTCGTTTTCAAGCGTTTTTCCGCGCTGAATCCAAATCCAACCTCAGATTGGCCCAAAACCTTTTCTAAAATTCGGCAATCACAGCCGAAGGCCAAATCATCTATCCAAGTCTCACGAGGTCCATCTGTGGCATCCCTTCGATGCACCATGGGCCAGACACCAACACTAGGTGTTCAACACAGTGGATTCACCGGAAAATTGCATGGGAAAACCAGTACACTACATCCTCCCCTACAAGAAAAAGTTTCGTCCTCGAAACAAAAGTCATACCTCAGGTAGCGGCCTCAAACAAGCGGGGGTGAGCATCCATCATCGCTGACTCCAACTCCCAGGTAGCCTCGCGCTCATCATGACTGCTCCAGAGAACCTTCACATAGGGGATGGCCCGACTGCGCAACTCCCTAACCTCACGCTCCAAGATCCTCAACGGCCGCTCAACATAACTCAGGTCCTCAGCAACCTCCAATGGGGTGAAATCGATAATATGAGACGGGTCATGAACATACCTCCTCAGCGTCGAAACATGAAAAACATTGTGAACACCCGAAAGCCTGGGAGGAAGCGCAAGCCTGTAGGCAACTGGCCCTAAGCGCTCCAACACCTCAAAAGGTCCACTATAACGAGGGCTCAGTTTCCCACGAATACCAAATCTCCGAATCCCCTTCGAAGGCGAGACTTTCAGAAAAACATGGTCACCCACCTGGAACTCTAATAAAGGGGTGACCGACACTTGCGTCCATACAACGCTTCAAACGGAGCCATCTGGATGCTCGCTTGATAGCTGTTGTTGTACGCAAACTCGACTAATCCCAAGTGTCGGTACCATCCTCCTCCAAAGTCCAGAATGCATGCTCTCAACATATCCTCGAGGGTCTGAATAGTGCGCTCTGACTGCCCATCGGTCTGGGGGTGGAATGCTGTACTGAATCGGAGCTGCGTCCCCAAGGCTGTCTGTAAACTCCTCCAGAAATGCGAGACAAACCTCGGGTCTCTATCTGATACGATGGAAACAGGTACTCCGTGTAATCTAACCACCTCAGCCAAGTACACCTGTGCGAGTCGCTCCATCGGCCAAGTCATCTGAACCGGCAGAAAGTGAGCGGATTTGGTAAGCCTGTCCACGACTACCCAGATAGCATCCGCTCCCGTCTGTGCTCTCGGCAAACTAGTGACAAAATCCATCGTAACATGTTCCCATTTCCATTCAGGGATTGGGAGACTCTGCAACTTGCCCGCCGGTACACGGTGCTCCGCCTTTACTTGCTGACAAGTTAGGCAGTGTGCTACAAATCTCCCAATGTCTCTTTTCATCCCATTCCACCAAAACTGTGCCTTAAGATCCCTATACATCTTAGTCCCACCAGGATGGATGGTATAAGGTGTATAGTGGGCCTCCCTCAAGATCTGCTCTCGAATCTCTGCATCCATAGGCACACACACGCGGTCCCTGTACCGTAGTACTCCCGCAGCATCGACTGAGAAGTCCCCTATCAAACCAGTCTGCATCTGCTCTCGAATCCTCATCAGGTGGGGGTCCTCACTCTGTCTCTCCCGAATCCTGTCCAACAGAGTGGGCTGCACGACTAGAGACATAAGTCTAGCAGAGACCCCAGGGGACACAACCTCGAGCTCTAACCGCCTCATCTGCTCAAGTAATGGCGCCTGATCGGTGATCATCAAAGATAAACTCTGTACTGCTCTCCTGCTTAGGGCATCAGCAACCACGTTGGCCTTGCCAGGGTGGTAAAGAATGTCTACATCATAATCTTTCAACAATTCCAACCATCTACGCTGCCTCAAGTTGAGCTCCTTCTGTGTGAACAGGTATTTCAAGCTCTTGTGGTCGGTGTAAATCTCGCAGTGTTCCCCATACAGGTAGTGGCGCCACAACTTTAGTGCAAAAATCACCGCAGCTAGCTCCAAATCATGGGTAGGGTAATTCTTTTCATAATCCTTCAGTTGCCGAGAGGCGTAAGCGATTACCCTACCCTCCTGCATCAGCACACAACCAAGTCCACTGTGCGATGCATCACTATAAATCACGTATCCTTTCCCCATAACAGGGAGGGAAAGGATAGGAGCCGACATCAACCTGATCTTTAATTCCTCAAAGCTCCTCTGGCAGTCCTCACTCCAAATAAACTTAATCCCTTTTCGCGTCAAACGAGTGAGGGGTGTGGAAAGTTTCGCAAAACCTTCCACAAACCGACGGTAATAACCTGCTAAGCCCATGAAACTACGGACCTCTGATACCGTCGTCGGTCGGGGCCAATCCCGGACTGCCTCGATCTTCGCCGGGTCTACCGCCACTCCAGCGGCTGAAATCACGTGGCCCAAAAAGGCAACCTCCCGAAGCCAGAAATCACACTTAGATAGCTTGGCATACAACTTCCTCTCTCTCAGAAGTTGTAGCACAATCCTCAGATGCTCCTCGTGCTCCACATCGCTTCGGGAATAAACCAGGATGTCATCAATAAAAACAACGACGAACCGATCCAGGTATGGTCGAAAAATCCTGTTCATCAAATCCATAAAAGCTGCAGGGGCATTTGTCAGTCCAAAAGGCATGACGGTGAACTCGTAATGCCCGTACCGCGACCTGAATGCCGTCTTTGGGATGTCCTCGGCCTTCACCTTCAATTGGTGGTAACCAGACTGTAAATCAATCTTGGAAAAGACACAAGACCCTTGCAGCTGGTCGAATAAGTCATCAATGCGCGGCAAAGGGTACTTGTTCTTGATGGTCACTTTATTCAGCTCCCGATAATCAACGCACAGTCGAAGCGAACCATCCTTCTTCTTCACAAATAGCACCGGCGCTCCCCAAGGCGATACACTCGGTCGCACAAAACCCTTATCCATTAAATCCTGGAGTTGCGCCTTTAATTCCCGCAGCTCAGCCGGTGCCATTCGGTAAGGAGCCTTAGAGATTGGCGCAGTTCCGGGAACTACGTCAATCAAAAACTCAACCTCCCTATCCGGCGGCATATGAACTAGCTCCGGAGGAAAAACATCCGGGTACTCATGGACAACAGGAATATCCGTGAGTCCCGGTGCCGCCGTAGGCTCCTTAACCACCGATGCCAAAAAGGCCACGCATCCACTGCGCATCATCTGCCTCGCACGAGAGGTCGAAACCACAGAGGCAAAGAAAGCACTCTGGCACCCCCTGTAAATGAACACCTCCTGGCCTGGCTCGCTAAAGGTAACAGTCCTCGCGGCGCAATCAATCGTCGCGAAATAGCGAGCCAGCCAATCCATCCCCAGTACGATGTCGTAATCTTGCAGCTCACTAAGGACCATAAGGTCCGCTGGCAAGATCCAGGACTCAATCTGAACAGGGCAAGACCAACAACACTCCTCTACATGCAATGTATGATCAGGAATCTGTACCTCTACAGCATGTGGCAACCGACCTAACACTAGTCCATGAGATGATGCAAATACTCTACTGATAAAAGAATGTGATGCACCGGTATCAAATAAAGTGCGAGCTCTAGTACCAAGAAGTAAAGTGATACCTGCTACCACGTGGTCGGCTGCCGTGGAGTCCCCTACCTGGGCGGCGTAGACTCGCCCGCTCTGAGCTGGTGGTCGGTGATCTGCAGGGTGGGAGGAATGAGCCCCGCTCGCTGGGGCATAAGGCCGCTGCTGGGGCACTGAAGGAGCTGATGCTGAAGAAGGAGCCTGCGGTGTAGAGAGAGGGCAAGTAGCTCGAATATGGCCGGACTGTCCACACCGATAACAGCGGCCATACCTCTGGTCACAAGTATCCGCCGCGTGCTGTCCCCTACAAAAGACGCACCTGACCGCAGACTGGGACTGCCTCGACTGCTGCTGCTGCTGTCCTTGCCGCTGTGACCCCTGCTGTCGCGACTGCGACCTCTGCTGCTGCGAGTGCTGCTGCTGTCGCTGGGGCTGCCGCTGCTGCTGCTGCTGCTGCTGCTGTGGGGGTCTCTGGGATCCACCAGACCCTCGCCGCTCCGAACGCCCACGGCCCGTAAACTGCGGCGGTGGTGGTCGGGGCGGCCTCCATGAACTGGCCTGTCCCCCCTCGTCTGGCATTGGCCGCTTCCTCTCAGAACTCTGAGCGGCCAAGCCCCCACGTCTAGCGACGACGTGATCTCCCCTCTCGACCCACTGAGCATGATCCACTGCCTCTGATAAAGTCTGAAGCCTCTGGGCGTGTACCAAGGTATAGATCTCGGGACGCAAACCTGTCTCAAACAGCTCCACCTGGTGCAGCCCATCCCTGGCAACATAGGGTACGCAGTTGAGCAACTGCGTAAACTCCTGATAATAATCCCATACCGTCCTGTCCCCCTGCTGGAGATTCTTCAAATCATCCTCAAGCTTTTTCTTCACGCTCGTGGAGAAATAAGTATCAAGGATCAACCGTCTAAACTCCGACCAGGGTAGCTGTCGGGTGATCTGAAACTCCAAGGGCTCGACCCGACGCCACCAAGCATCTGCATCCCCCTCTAGGCAATGTACAGCCATATGCACTCTGAACCTGTGGTCAATGAAGAAGTCTCTGAACAACTTCTCCATTGCTGCCAGCCATGATCCTATCTCCGATGGGTGCGTGCTCCTCCCTGAGAACCTAGGTGGTCCTCGCTTACAGAACTTGGCGAGTTTGTCAGCAAACTCCTCCTCCTCCGCTGGGGTCAACGGCCTGAACTCTCCCTGAGCCCCACTGCTCGACGACGGTGCCGTAGGGACTAATGGAATAGCCGGCGGTACAACTGGTGGTACAGGGGCCTCTACAGTAGTAGGGGGTGGTGCCGCAACCTGAGCCAGCAACTGCTCAAATCTCTGCTCCTGTCGGCGGTGACTCTCCGCCAACTGGGCCACCATGGCCCTCAGCTCACTGATCTCCGAAGGCCCGGACTGCTCCGGCTCCTCCGGGGGCGTAGGAGTACCCCGAGTAGGAATCTGCCGCCTAGGAGGCATCCTGTCACACAAAATCCACGGGTCAGTAAACCAAACCACTCTCGACCCAATCACGCGAAAGTCATGGGCATTCCCCTATTTCTGTAACCTTATGTTGTCTGCAGCCAACATAATAGTCCCCCAGAAATAGGCTATGCCAATCCCTCTCCACTCACAGGAAGAGTTAACAACCAATTACCGACTTTCGCACAATATCACGTCACTCACGCTCTGCCTTCCTAGGGTCTGCCAAAAGCCTAGGGTTTCCTAAGTCCCAACTGACCTATCCCTAAGCTCTGATACCAACTTAATCTGTCACGCCCCGGGTGTAAACCAGAACCCGGGCCCGTCTACAGATCCGCCGTGCACACGGAATTTTCCGTGTACACGAAGCGCTGATAACCTGCTCAGATATAAAACAATAATAAAAGAGCATAAAACAGAGCTAACTAAAACTAATACAACTCAGACAAATACTGGAAATGAAAGTACAGTAAGCTCTCAAAAAAAATATACAAGTGTCTCTCCCAGCTCACGAAATATATACAACCAGCTGGCCGCAGCCAGACCCAAAATAAAAGGAAAATACAACCGTCTGAGTGTACTGGGGATACATCAAAACTATCAAAACTCGAACTCGGGGTAGCAGCTATCTAGTCGGCGATCCTCTTACCTCGATCCTGGTAGGAAGGCCCCGCAACTCCGGCAGATGACTCTGCAAAACAAAGGGGACAAGAAAAGGGAAAAACAGTGGGGGTCAGTACTACTATAAAGATAGTAGCCTCCCCTAGTGGGTAAACCTCAACACGAACTCCTACCTGCCCACTAGGTCTACCAGAGGCTAAAAGAATAAATGCGGTAACTAAGAGTATGACTCCCGATAAAAGCTACCACTAATATGCCTCTACCCGCCCAGCTAAAGATAGCCAAAAGTATGCCTCAGAGAATCGAAGCCAGCCACATCGGGTATGCCAGCCTACGCATAACACCGGTGTGGAATAGGAGTCTCAATGTCTGCCAAATCGGGTATGCCAGCCTACGCATAACACCGGTATGGGACAGGAGTCTCAAGGTCTGCTAAATCGGGTATGCCAGCCTACGCATAGCACCGATAAGGGGTAGGGTTCTCAATGTCTGCCAAATCGGGTATGCCAGCCTACACATAACACCGATATGGGACAGGAGTCCCAGGGTCTCAAGTCTGCAAATCGCGCACTCCGCTCTAAAAGGAAAAGTACCGTCTCCCAAAGGAAGCCCAAAACCCTCTCCCCGAAACCCAAGTATCTGACTACACTAACCCAGCCCCTGCTCCAACCCGAGCATAATATCCCCTCTGTCTAAAAGACTGAAGAAAGAATACAACATGGTTTCTCCTAAGTCAATTCCAGCATGATAGTGTAGCAGAAAAAGGTGGCCTATCTAGGTGACCATTCAAGCATGCAAAAGTCATTAACTTGATAAACCTCTTTTTAATTATTCTAACATATGCAACATTACACGTTTGGACCCTCCGATGTACACGTGGCATGATATACGATACATGATACAATTTAGATGTACAATTAACTAGCAAGTACCCCCTTTACAACATGCATTCTAACCACATGCCCAACCTTTCCTTAACACACAATATGATATGGCTATAGCATTCATTCCAACCAATTAATTGCATATCTAAACATGGAAACACCACTCATGAACTTGTAGCTCGCTAACAATGCAAGTATTAGCAAAAGAACCTTAATATCATGCAAGCATGCTAGATACATTCATATGTAATAACATATAATCGTGGCATTCTAATAGGCCTAGTGGCATTCACAAACAGGAGGTTCTCAACATCACCCACCTCGAGCGCTATTCCAAAATTCCCAAAGGCGAAGTCCAAAATCAGTCCAACACACCACCAATCTGTACAAAATACCCCAAAGGAAAAATACATAAGCTTAACATCCACAATTCCAAAATCTGTCCCCCAAACCAGCAGTCCACAATTCACTAATTTTTACCTGCGAATAATGCCCAGAAAAATCCAAGAAAATACTATCGCGATCCTTGCGACGAGCCCGTCGAAACGAGTACCTGCACGCCCAATTTGGAGTTTCCTATGCTGAGATAAAAATCCGACAAGGGGTACACCCCAAACCCAAACTGCACTAAATTCCTGTAACAAGGAACCACAGAGGAAGAAGACTCTCACCCTCGAGTAAAATTCAGAAAATTCTGAGAAAAATCCAGGAGACTCCTTGCGAAGCGTAGATGAAAATTGCCTCTTGAATCACCTCGTTCCGACGTCCGAGTGAAAAGATATGGCAAGAACACTGCGGTGCTGTCCCAAAAGTCCGCGAAGAAAAAGGGTCAAATGGGGGCTAAGAAAACTCCAGGATCAGCACGGAAATCGAGGAACCATAAAACACAGGAGTTGAAGCCCTACCTGTCGTGAGTCCAACGGCGCAAGAATCGGCGAATTCCGAGGTCGGGGTGGGTCGGAGGAGTCCAAACACTGAAAAGGGGCGAAGAGGATCGCCGGAGAACAAGCGTCGCGCCGCGCCGTAAAATGGTGAACCTCGGGAAGCGTGCCTCCAAAAATCTTCAAACTTCTCCAAAGGATCGAGCTCTGAGAGGGGAAGAACTTCTGTGAAGGCGGCCCAGTGAAAAGAGGTCCAAAAAACCCAAAGAAAGAAAGGGGGAGGCTATTTATAGGCCCAGCCCAAAATGGCCTAAGGCCCGGTTTTCGGGCGCAGTTTCCGGGCGCACTGCGCCCGGAAACCGGGTTGTATGGAACCCGTCCGACGCGCCCGAAAAATTCCTGGACTGCCACGTCGCCCCCGAACAGGGGACAGCGGATCCCCGCGCCCGCGAAGCGCCACGCGTCTCCCTCGCAGTCAAAGGGGTAGGTACGGCCGGCCAATCTCGAGGCGACACGTGTCGCACTCGAGTGCGGCCGACCGCCCCGCCTGCGCCACTGTGCGCGCACGTGCGCGCACAGTACCGAGGCGCCCTCCCCCGCGCACCCGTGGACCGCGCCCACGTGGACCGACGAATCCGGAGCCGCCACGTGCCATGCGCCCGGTCCACCGCACCCCCGCAAATCCAATGAGCCGTGCCGCGTGCGCCCGCCTACCAGAGCACGCCACGCGTCCACCCGCCGCGGTCCATGCACCGCCGCGCCACTCCGTGGACCCAGCTGCGTGAGCCGGCCAATAAGAGGCCGCCACGTGGCTCGGGCCGGTCCACGTGTCACTCCCATGCACCGAAAATCCCCCCAAAACTTCCGGAAGCCCGCATTTGGTCATCCGGACTCCAAATTCGACAAATAAATAGTCGTTTTCAAGCGTTTTTCCGCGCTGAATCCAAATCCAACCTCAGATTGGCCCAAAACCTTTTCTAAAATTCGGCAATCACAGCCGAAGGCCAAATCATCTATCCAAGTCTCACGAGGTCCATCTGTGGCATCCCTTCGATGCACCATGGGCCAGACACCAACACTAGGTGTTCAACACAGTGGATTCACCGGAAAATTGCATGGGAAAACCAGTACACTACATCGTGGATTCGAGAAGCGTTGCGGAGCGAGCGGAGAAGATCAACTAGGAGCATATGGAAAAAGGTTGAGTCGTCTGTGAGTACGGTATATCACCTTTGTACGTGTTATAATTCTAGTGGATTTCACCGTGTTATCGGTCCCGTGGTTTTTTACTCCGGTTTGGAGTTTTCCACGTAAAAATCTCTGCGTGTTATTTATTTTTCCGCATTGGGTTTTATATCGCAAAGATTTTTGAGTGTTTATTATTTACACCTATTCACCCCCCTCTAGGTGTTTTTTCCCCTATTTAGATCCAATTATACATAACCCAACAAGTGGTATCAGAGAGGGAATAGGGTTGTAAACAATGGTTGAAGGTGGAAACATCAACAGACCTCCGTTCTTCGATGGAACAAATTATGCGTACTGGAAAGTACGGATGAAAGCCTTTTTAATTTCCATCGACGAACGGGTGTGGCAATCAATTGAATTAGGATGGTCTAATCCAACTGAAATTATTGCTGATGTTCGCACCATCAAACCTAGGTCGAAATGGACCAAGGAAGAGATAGATTTTTCTTCTTACAATGGCAAAGGGATTAATGCTCTATTTAATGCTTTGTCTCAAACTGAGTTCTCTCGCGTCTCGGCATGTGAGATTGCGAAAGAAATCTGGGATGTTCTTCAAGTTGCACATGAGGGAACTAACCTTGTGAAGATTCAGAAACTGCAAATGCTTACGAGCAAGTTTGACTCTATTTTCATGGCAGAAAATGAATCGTTCACAGACTATTACACACGATTGCAAGACATCGTAAACTCATGTGCTAACTTGGGAGAGAAGATTCCAGAATTTAAAGTTGTAAGAAAAATATTAAGAACTCTTCCTCAAAGATTTCGATCCAAGGTTATGGCCATTGAAACTATTAAACACCCGGACGAAATCCGTGTAGAAGAATTAGTTGGCTCATTACAAACTTATGAAATGACATTTCCTACTAACTATTCTTCTGGAAAAGCATCCTCTTCTAAGTCTTTAGGTTTAGCATTGAAAACAACAAAAGAAGAAGACGCGGACTCATCCTCCTCAGACGATGATGTAAACCTATCTATGGAGGACTTTGAGAAGCAGCTTGCTCTCTTGACAAGAAGATTTCGCCGAAACTTTCGAAGGGGTAACTCAAGCAAAACTCCATCCTTCGTAAAGTCGAAGAAAGGCAAAGGTTCTTCAAGTTTCAAACCAAGAAAGCAAGAGGGTTTTTCTAAGGATAAGAAAAGCTCAGAAGGACAAGTCCAATGCTTGAAGTGCCGAGGGTACGGCCATATCTCAACGGAGTGTCCTAATAAGAATCCGTCAAAGAAGAAAGCGATGCAAGCCGTCACTTGGGATGACACCTCATCGTCAAATGAGTCATCGTCAAGTGATGAAGAAGATAACGCAACGGCGTTCCACGCGTCCACATCTTCACCCTTCATGTGCTTAATGGCTAGTACATCCGAGTCATTGTCCAACTCCACTGTTGGAAAAATTACAACGGACGATGAATCGGATAATTCAGAAGGTGAAGACTTTGCTCTTGCCTACCATAAGCTTTTGAGGGATTCAAAGAAACTGGCAAAGCAAAATAAGAGTTTGAGAGGGAGATTGCAGGATCTCGAAGAAGAAGCAAAAATGGCAACTTCTCTCTCAAACGCTCTTGAAGTGGAAAGGGATAATCTGATTAAAATAAATATTTCCCTTCAAGAGTCCAATGAGCAATTCGAGAAGAATTATGTAGATATGGTGAACAAAGCGAATTACTTCTTGAAGCTCAACGGCGAGGCCCGACAGGAAAAATTGGAAATGACAGAGACCATTCTCCAACTCAAGGATGACTTACAGCGATTTTCATCAGGAAGGAGTAAGTTGGATAAGCTTCTTGGTCTTGGTCAATCAAACAAATTCGGCCTCGGATACAATCGAACTAGAGACAATTTCAGTTCGGTTGGGACAGTCTTTGTGCCCCAGTCGGTATCTCCTCCTCCGACACTGGAATTGACGACAAACAACGACAACAAACCTACTTCCCCCTCTTCGGAATCGTCAAGCATCAAGGTATGTTTTCGTTGTGGTATTGCAGGGCACATAAGGAGAAATTGCAAGATGGGAGCCAAACGCTCAACTCAAGCACTTCTTGCAACGACTACCAAAAGGGTGATTCCTCGGAAATCAAATGCAAATTATTCGAAGGAAAAGAGCCTCGGTAGTTCATCAAACAAGACGACGACGTCAAGGAAAAGCGATGGATCAAACAAGACGCTTTCACCAAAGGTATCAACTTCACAATCATTTCCGACGTACACCAAAACTCGAAAGGTTTGGGTACGCAAAGGTGAAATCTTCCCTTGTCTTGTTACAAATATTTCCTTGCATGCATATGATAATTCGTCTTGGTATCTGGATAGTGGTTGTTCCCGTCACATGACCGGTGACAAAAACTGCTTTCAAAATTTTGAGAAAATCTCCGGAGGACTTGTAGTTTTCGGAGACGGTCAGTCTTCCAAAATTGTTGGAAAAGGAACAGTAGCTATTCCAGATGGCCCGATTCTGAATAATGTGTTATTTGTTGATGGCCTTAAGACTAACCTCATAAGTATCAGTCAACTTTGTGACAATGGTTTTTCAGTTAATTTTTCATCTGTTGAATGCATTATAACTGATAAGGACCATGTTTTCTTTTTAAAGGGGGTTAGATCTGAAAACAATTGTTATGTTGTTCCCAATAAAATTTCTAAAAATGGTAACTTAGCCTCTTTGAATAATGAAACACTTTGGCATGAAAGGCTAGGTCACATAAACTTTAAGGAACTTGCTAGAATTTCAAACAAAGACGTGGTTAAGGGGGTTCCAAAACTTTCACTTAAACAAAACATTGTGTGTGGTGGTTGTCAAAAGGGAAAACAATCCAGGACTGCACACAAGAACTTGAACCACGTTGGTACTAATCGGCCCTTAGAATTATTGCATATGGATCTTATGGGGCCGACACGTCAACCATCCTTGGGAGGTAAATGGTATATTTTCTTATTGGTTGATGATTTCTCTAGATACTCATGGGTAGCATTTTTAAAAGAGAAAGCTGATACTTTTAATTCTTTTCACGAGATTTGCCTTCGTATTATGATTGAAAAGAATGAAAAGATCATTCGTGTTAGAAGTGATAGAGGTGGAGAATTCATAAATTCTAAATTCATTGATTTTTGCACTTCCAATGGCATTAAACATGAATTCTCAGCACCCTATACACCTCAACAGAATGGTGTAGTCGAGCGCAAAAACAGGGTTGTACAAGAGATGGCACGTGTTATGCTTCATAGCCGGAATTTACCGTTATATTTTTGGGCTGAAGCTGTGAACACTGCAATCTATGTTATTAATCGAGTTTATTTGCGCCCGGGAACGTTAAATACACCATATGAACTATGGTTTTGTAGAAAGCCAAACATCAAATATTTTCGTATCTTTGGGAGTCGGTGTTACATTCTACGTGACCGCGAAAATCTTGGAAAATTTGACTCTCGAAGTGACGAAGGGATTGTCATGGGTTATTCTACAAATAGTAGAGCATATCGGGTATTTAACTTGGAATCTAAAACGATCGTAGAATCCATAAATGTTAAAGTAGATGAAGCTTTCCACTTTGCATCTGATAAATCTACCCCTGATATATCTCTTGATGATGATACTCCTGTAAATGCATCTTCTCATGATAATACTTCCAATATTAATGATGCATCTAATGGTCCTTCAAGTTTATCTGATGTGCAGGAATCATCTCATGTACCTCCGAGTACTCCATTACCTCAAACGTTACGCATCTCCAAGGATCATCCTGAATCAAACATGATTGGAGACCCACAAGAAGGAGTCAGAACTTGGAGACAGTTGGTTTGTGGATTCGCTTGTTACGTTTCCATAATCGAACCAAAGAACGTCGATGAAGCTCTTCAGGATGACTACTGGATTGAAGCAATGCAGGAAGAGATCCATTAGTTTGAAAGAAACAAAGTCTGGGAATTAACGACGCCTCCGAAGCAACACAATGTGATCGGTACTAAATGGATTTTCAAGAACAAGAAAAATGAGGATGGTACCATCATCAGGAACAAAGCACGCTTAGTTGCTCAAGGCTACTCTCAAATAGAAGGTATAGACTTTGATGAAACGTTCGCCCCTGTAGCTAGACTCGAGTCCATTCGTATCTTATTCGCTATTGCTTGTCACTTTAAAATAAAACTCTTTCAAATGGACGTTAAGAGCGCGTTTTTAAATGGATTTTTAAATGAGGAAATTTATGTGGCTCAACCGAAAGGTTTTGTAGACTGTAAACTGCCTAACCATGTTTTTCATTTGAAAAAGGCTCTTTATGGTTTAAAACAAGCACCGCGAGCGTGGTACGAAAGGTTGACAAAGCACCTTTTGGAGAAGGGCTATACTCGATGGGGAGCAGATCGGACTCTCTTTGTGAAGCATTATCAGGATAACTTCATTGTTGCACAAATCTATGTCGATGACATTGTATTTGGAGCAACAAAGGATAATGATGCTTCTAAATTCGCAGAAACCATGGAAAGCGAATTTGAGATGTCTATGATGGGCGAACTGACATACTTTCTTGGATTGCAAGTGAAACAAAATGGTGAAGGCATCCATCTGTGTCAATCCAAGTATGCAAAGGAGTTGGTAAAGAAATTCGGATTAGAGGATTCTAAAGATTTTCCTACTCCTATGGGAACTAGCAATAAGGGGTTAGGAAGTGAATCTCTTAGTGATAGTGTAGACGAGAAACTCTATCGAAGTATGATTGGAAGTCTACTCTACCTCACAGCTAGTCGCCCGGACATATCCTTTAGTGTTGGGATCTGCGCGAGATATCAGTCAGCACCAAAGGAGGATCACCTGAAGGCGGTGAAACGGATCATCCGGTACGTCAAAGGAACTGTAAACTTCGGAATTTGGTATCCTATGGGAACAAGTCTTGACATTATAGGATATTCAGATGCCGATTGGGCAGGATCAGTGGATGATCGGAAAAGTACGAGTGGTGCATGTTTTTATCTTGGCCATTGCCTTGTTGCATGGCATAGTAAAAAGCAAAACTGCATTGCACTCTCGACTGCCGAAGCGGAATATATCTCAGCGGGTAGTTGTTCAACTCAACTCATTTGGATGAAAAGCGTGTTGAGCGACTTCCGGATTTCAGCAACTTCGGTAACTGTTTTATGTGACAACACTAGTGCTATAAACATTTCAAAAAACCCTGTGTTGCACTCAAGAACAAAACACATTGAACTTAGATATCATTTTCTTAGAGAGCTAGTTGAATCAAATATTCTTCAAATTTCTTACATTTCAACTGAAGATCAATTAGCTGACTTTTTAACAAAACCTTTGGATCAAAAACGTTTTATTCATTTGCGTAAAGCAATTGGAATGCTTTCCTTGAAATAACCTCTTTTTGAAACTCTTGTTTAGGTTAGGTTTTGTTTTTGTGTTTTTGTTCATTATCTATGCTTAGACATAGAACATTAATTGAGCATTAGTTTTATTGACTTTAACTGCATCCTTTTATATGTTTAGAAATTTATTATGCTTTGGATATCATAATAATTCATTTGATGCAATGATCATTTATGTGAATTAAATCATCTTTGTTTTGATCAAAGTCAATTTCTCTCTCGATGATCTCTTGGTATAGTTTTTATCTTATTTGACTGTTTAGTCGAGTATGAAATCGAGATCAATATTTGGTTGAATACTGTATATCTTAAATAATTGATAGCCAATTGAGGGGGAGTCAAAGAAAAAGTGTTATGCTCAAAAGATGTGGAAAGAGTTACATCCCAATGAGGAGTGTGAAAACTACCACCACATGGAGGAAAGAGCTACCACCTCGGTCGTCCGAGTACTGTGTGCAGCTACCACATGTATACCAAGCAAGGTTTTTCAAGTTTGATTAAATAAAATGCATGTTGAAATACATGACTCTGTCAAAATTTCAAGGTTGGTATAAGGTGAGAATTTTAATGAAAGATGCTCAAAGAGCCACTCTCTTCAATAAATTGACTAAATATATTATCTAACTTATCTGGGATTTCAGACATCTATTGATCTTGGTATTTCATTTTCTTTACCGAATTGATGATTTGATAAAGGCATTACTCATAAGATCAAGTTAGATGTAATTGAAGTTGTTCAACTTTAAGGGATTCAATTTTTATAAATCTTCATTTCATTATTTGGCTATTATTGATAGATTTAGTATAATCTATTTCTTTTGATATGAAATGATGATTTTTCATTTAAAGTTGATACACAAAAGTTCTTACAATCTTTTTCTGGATTTTCTAGAATTTTTCTGAATTTTTCTGAAGAAAAAGTTGGAGCCGATCCGGATTGGACAAGCCGATCCGGATCCCGAACGCAGGTATTCTCTGCGGGTAGCCGATCCGGATCGGATTCACGAACTGATACGGATCGCGGCTAGGGTTTTATATAGAACAAAAGGAGTTTGATTTCTTTTTACTTCAATCTTTTGTTCCAAAGTCTCCAGAGCTTCTCTCTCTAGATTTCATCTGTCTTGGAAGCCTTCAAACTCAAGTTCTTCGATTCTGAGTAAGTTTTATTGATCAAAATCTCGGTTTTTCACAGTTTTTCATGTTCTTCCTCAAAACGTGATGAAATTTCTGTATCTTTTTCGTTTTTGGATGGTTTTTGATCAAATTTCTTTTGAAATAAGAACTCTGGGTAGATTAGTTTTGATTATATGCTAGATATTCTCATGATAAACATATTTTTGGCCTTCGATTTCAAAAATTTCGGTTTTAGGGCATATAATGGGAATTTTCGAAAATCATGCGATTCTTTTTGCAAAACTAATTTGATTCTTAGTCTCTCTACACGATAATGATTGTTTGGGTACAATTTTTCAAATTTTTGAAAATTAACAATTTTTCGTGTTCTTGAGTTGTTGCTCACAGGATTTCTTTTCACAAGTAATAGCAACAATGACGTTTTCATGGATCATCTTTCTGCTAGTTGCAATGGTACACACTCGAGCAACAAACAAACTGAAAAGAGCTAAGAAAACTCAACGGAAAGGTGAGTTTCTTCTTGTCAGCGATTCAGAGGCTGAAGCAGATAATCAAGAAGTAGATTGGGACAAATTGTCGGATGATGAATCAATGCCTGTTCAACCTAAGCAAAAGACTTTCGACACGTCAAAAGGTAAAGCGCCAATGACATCCTCTATCTCAATGAAAAGAAAAAGACTGGCTCGACGGTTTGGACGAGCACGAGGTTTCGAGATTAACGAACCAATAGTTCCGGATTCTCCACCTCGTGAGGAACAAGTGTTCGTTAATGCGGATCGCCTAAGGGCATTTGAGAATCGTGAATGCATTGGCGAGAGGCATGTTAATATTGAGGCTCTACGAGACCACTCCCCTGAGTTTGGTGTTCTGATTGAACAAGCAAACCTTATTCATGTATGCCGATTCCCAGAAATGCTTGGATACTGTCTGCATCATGTGAGGACCTTCTATACAAATGCACGGCACCTTCGAGAAAATGAAAACGGTCCGATGGAGTTTTACACGAATATCCAAGGCACAAGGTTTAAAATTACTCCACAATTGATTGGCGAGGTTTTGGGAATGCAAGCCAGCAAGACAGCAGTTAATTACTTGAAGGGAAAGAGTTTGACAAACACGATGTGGCAAATGGTTATAAAGGGAATATGTTTGGAGGGAACTCAATCAACGGAGAAATCTGTCAAATCCAAAGAACTTCGTCTTGAGTACCGGTTCCTAAACTTCATCACATATCCTTCCAAATATGCAGACGAAAGTCTTGAGATGGGATCGAATGCTGTTTTTGTATCTCTTAGGACATTCGTCAGAGGCAATGGGATTAAATATCAACATTCCATACATTATTTGGAATAGAATGACGAGATATGTTGAGCATCCTCATTCCACTGAAAGAATCCCATTTTCATTGATTATAATGAGGATCTTAAAGAAATTTCAGGTTGATATTAGTTCAACAACTTATCATCACTGCTTGGGCATGATCGATGAGTCCACCATTGTCAAGTCCCTTCACAAATTGCCCCATGTCACTCCAGTTCCTCCATGCGGAACGAAACCCAGTACCGGCACTTCCGCATCACCATCACAACCAGCACCCGCACCAGCGGATGAAGCATCAGTCTCATCCATCTACAAAGAACAACAACGATTATCCTTTGAGCAGGAACAGATTTCGAAGGAACAGAAGAGAATTTCCAATGAGCTTGAGCTCATCACGGCAGCTCATATTACCATAACTAAGAAGGTCAATTCAATGAACAAGCTGGTGAAAAAGATGTTCTCTAAGATGGGCTGCACGAGCTCTGAAGACTCTGAATCTGATGATTGATTTCTTCTAATTTTTTTCTTTTCTTGTGCAGGTTGTTAGTTTTAGTTCTTAAATTTCCTTTAGTTTTTGAATTTGTTAACTCTCCTTATTTTGCAATTTTGGCTTACTTTGTGACAAAAAGGGGGAGAGAATATTAGAACAATTTGAACAATGAAACAAACTATGATCAACAGTTTGAACAATGAAACAAACTATGATCGATTGTCCAGTTGTGAACCATGAAGGTAAGTATAACTTCAACTTTTGTTTTTCTTTTGTGATTGCATGCATGCCTCGACTAACTATTCGATTAACTATTTGAGCATGTAATATAACTAACAAGTTGATGTTCACTAACAATTTTGTGACATTTGGATTTTGATTGCATAGAAGATATGTTGGTTTTTAACTATGATCCAATTACATATCTGAATGTATAAATGTCATGGTAAGTATAAATGAGTATAAACTTCATCTCTGTGTGTAGTTTTTGAATGACATAAAATTCTTGAGGTATCTAACGATTTCTTTTGTCAAGAATGATTTCTTTTGCACAGAGTACAGATGTCTAAGTCTAGAGTCTGTTTTAGGAGTTTAACTCATGTATCTATCTTTATTTGGATCTCATTGTAAATTTTTGTTGTATGGTGATATCAACAAAAATATCTTTTTGAATTTTCTTGAGTGGATTTGTGTTTTGTCACGAAACTGCCAAAGGGGGAGATTGTTACGGAATTTGAGTTGGCGTATTTCGTGAATTCGGTTAAGTCTTGAAGATTGAAGATAAAGAAGGTTGGATCATATAACTCAATCTCAAGAAAGAAGAATTCAAAAGGATCAGGTATGTTTAACTAATTATCTTTGGTAATCCGAATACTTCTTATAGTGTAGAAACACTTGGATGAGTTTTTAATTGCATAAAAATTAAAAACTGGACATGGGACATGTTCAGGATCCGGATCAGACATTCCAATCCGGATCCCGAAGGGTGTTAGTTCATACGCAAATTCAATCCGGATCGTAGCCTCCTTTGATCCGGATCCCGAACACTGATTTTTACCGTAATATATGAACGATCCGGATCAGGCATTTCAATCCGGATCCCGAACATTGATGTTTGGTGAATTGTATGAACGATCCGGATCAGGCACTTCGATCCGGATCCCGAACCTTTGTTTTTCTGGAAACTGTCTGTCTCGTTACTGCAATCCGGATCGCCTTACTCCGATCCGGATCACCGTCCTGAAAAATTCCATAAAAGGTTAGTTTTTGATTCTTATCCTCTTCCAACGGTTTCTAACCTATAAATAGACCCTTTAATTCATCTTTTAGGGTAACGACGAAAAAGGGAAAAAATACGACCGAAATAGAAAGATCCACATATAGAGAAGAAAGGAAATACTAGATTTAATTCTATGTTTCTTCATCTATTTTATTAATTTGATTCTAGGTTTTCCAAACTCAGATTTTGAGTAGAATCAAATTAATGAATACTTAGATGGTATTTCCGATCTATTTCTAATCTAAGTATTCGGCGGATCATCACCACCCAAAAAACAACGATTTCCCCAAAATCGGCGCGTGGACTCGCGTGGCCTTGTGGATTCAAGGTGCTACCGCTCTCGTGGATTCGGAGCGAGGTACGTTCGTGGATTCGAGACGTGCTACTGGGTGAAGACCGTGGATTCGGTCGGACGTCGTGGACTCGACGTTGGATGCCGTGGATTCGGCGTTGGACGCAGATCGTGGATTCGAGAAGCGTTGCGGAGCGAGCGGAGAAGATCAACTAGGAGCGTATGGAAAAAGGTTGAGTCGTCTGTGAGTACGGTATATCACCTTTGTACGTGTTATAATTCTAGTGGATTTCACCGTGTTATCGGTCCCGTGGTTTTTTACTCCGGTTTGGAGTTTTCCACGTAAAAATCTCTGCGTGTTATTTATTTTTCCGCATTGGGTTTTATATCGCAAAGATTTTTGAGTGTTTATTGTTTACACCTATTCACCCCCCTCTAGGTATTTTTTCCCCTATTTAGATCCAATTATACATAACCCAACAGTTTTTGATTATTTCTGTTAGTTAGCTTTGTGTGTGTGGTATTTATTTGTGGATGGTGTGGATATTGGAAATTTCGTGATGAACGGTTTTTTTTCCTTTACTATTATTTTGAGTACGACCAATTTCAAATAAAAGAAAAGGATTGCGAAAATGGTTTTGAAAAGAATAGGTGTCGTGTGGGCACTGTTTTATAAACCCGTGGATTTATCTTTTCAAAATGTAGGTGGCCGTCTTGGTTGTTGCGCATTATTATATTTCTTTCACTCAACTTAACTTCTTGGCTGGTGTGGTTAAAGTGTGATTTGTGCTTGCGACGCCGTGCATATACAAAGGAGACTCTGTCCGGTTGCGGGGTGAATTTGTATGTGTGGCGGGTCTGGGCACGTACCGGTAGGTGGGAATGTTTCAAAAAAAAAAGAAAAAAACTTACACGTTTTTCGCCTATTTAAACCCCCGGGGCGTGACAGATTAAGATGGTATCAGAGCCAAATCACTTTAACCATGGTAGTCAGTGTCCATCATCCACGGAGTACCATACCACTGGCAACCAACCATTGAGATAATCAAGGAATAGGTGCGTAGAGCGCGAGTGTTTGGGGGAGGGTAGAGAAATAGAGTTCCTGGTTGATCGTAGGTCTTGGTGCTAGATCAGTTAGGTCTAGGGTTGATTTGGTTTCTTTGTGTACAGCGGATTATGGCCCGGACTAGGTCGTCAACTGATAATGCAGAGGCAGATGGCACGGTACCGACGGCTGCGGAGAATCAACTCCTCCGACAACAACTACGAGAGATGGCCGGGCAGTTAGCGACTCTCACGGAACATGTACGTCGGTTGACGCAACAACCAGCTACGTCGGTGGTGGTCGCCCCAGTTCCTCCATCTGGACCAACCGCACCTACGACAGGACCGCCGGTAGCAGACGGCGAGACTATGGCCGCCCATCCTCAGACCACGACGACCGGAGTACCGTCGGTTCAACCGACAGCACCTTCAGTAGCCCCAACACCAGCGGCTTCGGGACCTACGCTGGGAGCCACTACTGGAGACCCTTTGGGAGAGACTGTGAGGACACCTACTCCCGTCGTAGCCGCTGTCGCCGCGGTGGAAGCTTCTATCCAGCAGACCGAACGGGATAGGGTGAGAGCGAATCTGGCGGATTTCAAAAAGTACGACCCACCGGTGTTTGAGGGAGAGACGACCGATCCGTGGGTCGTGGAAAAATAGGTAGACACCGTGGAGAAACTTTTCGAAGATTTGTTGATGGAGGAGTATGAACGGGTCCCCTTGGCAGTCCATTTCCTGGAGGGAAACGCCCGCATGTGGTGGAAGACGGTGCGCCCGGACCCCTTGAAAGGCACCGCCCTTCCATCATGGTCTACGTTTCGGGAGGAGCTTTTTGGGGCGTTTTTCTCCAACAGCGTCAAACGGCAAATGGAGGATGATCTGAAGCACATCAAGCAAGGAAGCCGGACGGTTATGGAGTACCAGAGGGAATTCGTGAGATTGGTCAACTGCGTTCCTTTTGTCATAAGGGACGAGTCCCACAAGGCCTAACTATTTGTGGACGGGTTGCGGAGTGACATCTTTCAAGTTGTACAAGCGGCGGATTTGCACACTTTCTAGAAGGTGGTCGACAGAGCCACCATAGTGGAGCGCGGATTCGCGGTTACACGTGCCCGATGGGAGGGCTCGGATCGTCACGGGCACAAGAAGCGGCCTCATCCTTACTCTGGAGGAAACTATCCCAGTGGGAGCCGACCCCCTAAACTTTCGAGATCGCAACAAGGAACCAGGAGCGCGCCGATGGGAGGACAAAGGCCGGGGGACAGGCTTGCGTCATTTGTGGTGGAGCACATCGGGCGACTGAATGTTCCCAGAGACACAACCACTGTTTCCGTTGCGGCAAGCCGGAGCATTTTCGTTTCAACTGCCCCTTGAACATGGGAACATCATCCTCAGCGGCCTCTACTCCTTTGCCACAACAATCGGGACGGGGAAAAGCTTCTGCAGGATCGGCCATTCGTCCTCCAGCACCTCGGCGGGAGGGGGAAGTGCGGCCGCATTATGGCGGGAGAGTCTACTCGATGACCCATCAGGGGACAGACCCACCGGAGGACGTGGTAGCAGGTATCACTTTAATTTCAGATTATCGTTCTAGAACTCTTTTTGACACCGGGGCATCCCACTCTTTCTTGTCTCGTGATTTCGCACTTACACATAGTTTTAAGGAGAGACCCCTTTGTAGTATAATGTCTATTCGGATCCCGGGAGGGTCCCTGGAAGCAACTAATTTTGTGCCTTCCTGCCCAATAAATTTGGGAAGGCTATCTTGCCCTTGGGATTTGGTGGTGATTCCGTTGAAGGAATTCGACGTGGTGCTTGGAATGGATTGGCTTACTAAATATCAGGCGGTGATCGACTGCGAGAAACGCCAGGTGCGACTACAGGAACCGGGATTCCGGGAACATGTGTACTTAGCATGTAAAAGCACCTCTACAACCGTTATCTCTGCATCACAGGCTAGAAGACTGATAGAAGGCGGATGTGTAGCTTACTTGGCTGCAGTGGACTTAGCAACTCGACCCTCAACACCGATCGCCGATATTCCGGTTGTAAGGGATTTTTCAGATGTTTTTCCAACCGAACTGTCGGGAATGCCCCCCGAGCGAGAGATCGATTTCCCTATCGAGCTTCTTCCAGGCACGCAACCTATCACAAAGGCACCGTACAGAATGGCGTTCGCGGAATTGAAGGAACTCAAGGCACAATTAGAAGATCTTCTGGACAAGGGGTTCATCAGACCGAGTGTGTCGCCTTGGGACGCACCCGTACTTTTCGTGCGGAAGAAGGACGGGAGTTTACGTCTTTGCATCGGCTATCGGGAGATAAACAAGGTTACGGTGAAAAACAAGTATCGCTTGCCTCGGATTGATGACCTTTTCGACCAACTACAAGGAGCAATGGTATTCTCAAAAATCGATCTATAATCTGGCTATCACCAGCTTAGAGTTCGGGGTGAGGATATACCTAAAACAGCTTTTCGGACTCGACACGGCCACTACGAGTTTACCGTTATGCCGTTTGGGATTACGAACGCTCCAGCGGTATTCATGGATATGATGAACAGGATATTCAAACCTTTCTTGGACCAATTTGTAGTGGTCTTTATTGATGACATCCTGATCTACTCCCGTACAGATGAGGAACATGAGGAGCATTTGCGGGTAATTCTTCAGGCTCTCAGGGATCAGAAATTGTTTGCTAAGCTCAAGAAGTGTGAGTTCTGGCTTCATGAGGTGAGCTTTTTGGGACACATAGTTTCAGCAACGGGAATTACGGTGGATCCTAAGAAGGTGGAGTCAGTAACTAACTGGCCCCGACCGACTACAGTAACGGAAATCTGAAGCTTCTTAGGTTTGGCGGGATATTATAGACGTTTCGTGGAAGGATTCTCAAAAATTGCCACCCCTCTAAATCGTTTAACCCAAAAAGGGGAGAGATTTGTGTGGACGGTTCAATGCCAGGAGAGCTTCGAGGAACTCAAAGACAGGCTAACACGGGCACCCGTGCTCGCATTACCTAAACCCGGTGAGGATTTTGAGGTTTATTGTGATGCATCACGGAATGGTCTTGGAAGCGTATTGATGCAACAGGGGAAAGTTGTAGCCTACGCATCAAGACAACTCAAGGATTATGAACGAAATTACCCTACTCACGACCTGGAACTCGCAGCGGTCGTTTTCGCTTTAAAACTTTGGAGGTATTACCTTTACGGAGCTCATTGCAACGTGCTTTCTGATCACCAGAGCTTTAAATACATATTCACGCAAAAGGAATTGAACTTACGGCAGAGACGTTGGTTGGAATTGTTGAAGGACTATGATTTGACCATTCAATACTACCCTGGAAAGGCAAACGTAGTAGCCGATGCCCTGAGCAGGAAGGGTCAGACGGAAGAGTTACCGGGGCACGCTATTACTCAGTAGGACCGTTTGATCGCGGATTTCTCGCGAATGAGATTGGAGGTTGTACCGACAGGTACGGTTACGCGACTCTTGACTTTGGTGGTCAAGCCTACCTTGTTTGCGAAGATCCTTGAAGGTCAAAAGACAGACGCTCAACTACAACTCGTGCGGGACAAGCTTTCTTCGGACCAAGAGGGCGACTTTTCGGTAGGTGCGGATGATGCAATGCGGTTCCGAGGACGTATTTGTGTGCCCGACCTACCTGATCTGAAGGAAGAGATATTGTCAGAGGCGCACTGTGCTCCTTACGCGGCGCATCCCGGTGGCACGAAGATGTACAGGGATCTTAAGCAGACATTTTGGTGGCCTAAACTGAAGGGGGACGTAACGTGGTTCGTGGCGCACTGTTTGATTTGTCAACAGGTAAAAGCCGAACATCAGCGCCCGGCGGGGAAACTGCAATCTCGACCCGTACCAGAGTGGAAATGGGAGTAGATCACCATGGATTTCGTCACCGGTTTTCCACGATCACAGCAAGGATACGACGCGGTATGGGTCATAGTGGATCGATTGACAAAGTTGGCCCATTTCCTACCCATTCATACGACGTGGACCCGAGACCGTTTAGCGCAAGTCTACATCAACGAGGTTATGAGGTTGCACGGGGTACCGGCATCGATTACTTCGGATAGAGACACACGGTTCGTGTCAAACTTTTGGCAGAGTTTGCAGCGGGCTTTGGGAACCAAACTACAATTCAGCACGGCTTTTCACCCCAAAATCGACGGACAATCAGAACGGGTGATCCAGATCCTCGAGGATATGCTTCGAGCTTGCGTGCTTGATTTGGGAGAAGGATGGTCACACTATCTGCCCCTTGTGGAATTCGCCTACAACAACAGTTACCAGGCTAGCATTCAGATGGCGTCGTATGAAGCTTTGTATGGGCGTCGATGTCGATCGCCTATCTGTTGGGATGATTTGGGGGAGCGGAAGTTTTTGGGTCCGGACTTAGTGGAGGAGACCGAGACAAAGGTGCGCCTTATCAGACATCGGTTGTTGAGCGCCCAGAGTCGGCAGAAAAGCTATGCAGATCGAAAACGACGTGACTTGGAGTTTCAAGTAGGGGAACACGTGTTGCTCCGGGTTTTGCCATCCAAGGGGATTAAACGGTTCGGTATAAGAGGCAAGTTGAGCCCGCGGTTCGTCGGACCTTTTGAGATCTTGGAGCGCGTTGGCCCAGTAGCTTATCATTTAGCCTTGCCACCAAATCTCAACCGCGTGCACAACGTATTTCATGTTTCGATGCTTCGAAAATACCTCCTTGATCCGTCGCATGTTCTTGACGTTTCTACTATTGAGCTTCGAGAGGACTTGAGCTTTGATGAAACACCGGTCCGAATCTTGGCACGTGAAGACAAAAAGTTACGCAGCCGGATTATTCCCTATGTGAAGGTGCTGTGGAGTAATCATGAAGAGCGCGAGGCGACTTGGGAATTGGAGTGGAAGATGAGAGAGTGTTTTCCAGACCTGTTTAACGTGGGGTGTGTGATGTAATACCACGAACTGTCTTGTATTTCTTTTAATCCTTTTGAATAAACTAATTGTTTAGGGGTTTATTTAGCGGGGTTTCTTGGGTACAGCGTCGGTGCGTGTGGGTATTTTTTGGTGTTAGAGCTCGAAAAATGGGGAACGACAAAGCGATCGGATCTGGAATCCGATTTGCGGATCTCTCGGAATGGGATTTTGAAGGTTTCGGTACTCTAGGGTGCACCGGAATCCGTGCCGCGTGATCGGCACGCTTTTCGAGGAGATGGGAATCTTTTTGTTATATATACCGAATAAGGGTTTTCCTTTTGTACGTACGAGAGAAATAAAATATTTAATTATTACTTTTCAAGAAAACGGAAACCCTTGTTCGGAGAGAAAAGAGAGCGATTCTTCTTCTCCTTGGATCACCGTGCCGGAGGCGGGGAGCGGAACCGGATTTCTTTTCTTCAACCACGAGGATCGAGATGGGGTCATCTTCCCCGTTAGTGTAAGGTTAGCGGTTCCTTCTCCCTCGCGTTTTCCTTTTGGTCTTCTTCGTTCCGTGTTTTCGGGGTTTTGGGGTTTTGCATTTTTGGGCTTGTCGCCGCCGCCACGCCGCCGCCGCCGCTGCGCCGCACGGTCTGGGCGCGCGCTTCGCGCGTGCCACGGAGGGACCGCGGCTTGCGTGCGCCCGCGCGGGGCCGCACCGCAAGCGGCGCGCTCGCGTTGTGCGGCGCACCCGCACGGGGCCGCACCACTTGCTGTGCGCCGCGCGGGGCCGCCGCCCGCGCGGGGCCGTACCGCAAGCGTCGCGCCCGCGCTGGGCTGCCGCCCGAGCGGGGACGCACCGCATGCGGCGCGCCCGCGCAGGGGTTGTCACCCGCACGGGGCCGCACCGCATGCGGCGCGCCGTGCGGGACGAGCGCCGCCGCCGCCGCTCGGTCCGCCTTTACTTGGTGCGTTCGGGATCTTTGTTTTTGCAGGCAAGTCGAGCCTTACCCGTTGTTTCTGTTGAGGATTTTTTTTTAGGTCCGGGAGTCGTTCGTGGGCGCGGGTCAATTTCAAGTGTTTCGTTCGACGCTATTTGAGGTGGGTACCTTTTTTTGGCATTTTGGAGTATGGTCTCATATGTAATATGTAAGAGTAAAGTAGATGTGCTAATGAATCTTGATTAACCCCTTTTTGTATGAGTACCCCTATTATTACACATGGACTTCGGTCATTATGCTCATGGCTGTTTGCACGCAAACCAGCGGTTTGGCCACCGCATCGGTGTACTTTTCCGGAAAGGTGGTACGTTGACCCGTGTACCCACAAGGTGACGTAGTGGGGACCCCTCGCGGTTACTTAAGGTGCTGCACAAGTGCCGTGGAGGGGTTAAAAGCAACAAGGTGAGAGCATGGTGTTTTCTTTTGCATGCACTGTTCGATTTACAGGGGGTTACCATTGATCCATGCGGGAGAGTGTGGATGCTCTGGTCTTCGGTTTGCTTCATTTCAGTTAGTTAGCTTTGTGTGTGTGGTATTTATTTGTGGATGGTGTGGATATTGGAAATTCGTGATGAACGGTTTTTTTTCCTTTACGATTATTTTGAGTACGACCAATTTCAAATAAAAGAAAAGGATTGCGAAAATGGTTTTGAAAAGAATAGGTGTCGTGTGGGCACTGTTTTATAAACCCGTGGATTTATCCTTTCAAAATGTAGGTGGCCGTCTTGGTTGTTGCGCATGATTATATTTCTTTCCCTCAACTTAACTTCTTGGCTGGTGTGGTTAAAGTGTGATTTGTGCTTGCGACACCGTGCATATACAAAGGAGACTCTGTCCGGTTGCGGGGTGAATTTGTATGTGTGGCGGGTCTGGGCACGTACCGGTGGGTGGGAATGTTTCAAAAAAAAAAAAAAAAAAAACTTACACGTTTTCCGCCTATTTAAACCCCCGGGGCGTGGCACCATGTGGTTGAGTTCTTTAGAGAAGTTGTTCCTCATCTTGTGCTGCATCTCTCGAGGGAGTTTCGGAATTTTTGGAGGCCGCGGTATCGACGTCTTCGGCGTGTTAGCGCAGTGCAGCGTTCTTTCTTCGGTGGCCCATTTCCGTCGTGTTTTGGTCCACGAGGTCCACAGAGCTACTCCGACAAAATTATTAGACGATTTTCACGCTATCAGATTCATGAGAGGTAAATCTACGATTTTCGTATTTTCCACTTTTCCTAGATTTGGGTTTTTATTGGGGTTTCTGGTACTTTTTCAAGACCCTATTTTGCTGGTGGTTTTCCTAGACAGCATAGCCTTGTTGGATTTTTATCTCTGCACTCGAGTATCGGATTTCGACATGTGTGGACTCGATCGACATCAACGTTTCGCGAGGATCACCGTCGTATTTTTATTGGAATTTTTGGAGATTATCTCGTAGGTGGTAATTAAGCTTCTTTGAGACAGATTTTTTAGTAGTGTGTATGTTATGGGAATTTTTGCTTATTGCAATGTTTGAACCATATCTTTGTACCCAGGAGGAGTTTTCTTAAGTTTTTGGACTCGTTGGAATCGTGGGAATTTGAAGATTATCCCCGTTCAGTTTCAGCTTATTTGGATCTTAGATTGACGCGCGCTTCAGGTGGGTTTCTTCGCCTCCAAAACCGGAGGACGGTTCTCTAACTCTATATTTGTTAGTGTGCATGCATTATGTGAGCAGTATTAGAAAGCATGTTGTATCAGATAGGATTTTCCAGTGTGGTGATTCTGATCAGGTTGATTATTACTTCCTATCTGTGTTGATTAAATGTTAGTATTGGACTTGACCTAGCACCCTGTCATATGTTGCATGTTTTAGCCAGACTAGTAGAAAACTTCAACTTGGGCTAGGTTTATTTATGCTTTAGACATCCACATTCTACTCCATTCCTGGACATAGGGTTTTCCTCGCCCAGGTAGTGGGCTGAGTGGTCGGGATTTCCTTAGTGTGGGATGCATGTTACACTCGTGCTTGGGGGCAGAGTGGAGTTTGATAGATGTAGCTGGTCTTATATCTGTGGTGGGAGCCGTTTAGGTAAACGGTGGTCCCGGGATGTCGTGTTTCTCTGTTTTATGTGTCGCCACTGTGTTAGTGGCAGTAGTATACCAGTGATAGCAGGACCTTGAACCCAAAACCTTTTTGGACACACATGATTTTAGTCAACCAATGTTTTCTTCCAAACATCGAAGGGTCGTCGGAGTCTGTTCTTGTCTGATTGGACGAAGGCATTAGCCCTTCAGGGTTTGGGAATAAAACTTGTTTTCTAACTGATTTTCCTAAAAGAACCAAAAATCATTAAAAATGGGTTTTCCTCAAATCAAGATGGTTTTTCAAAAAGGAACTACTTTTAGTCCTCACCCCACGTGGGTTTGAGTGAAAAATGATTTTCAATAATAAATGTCACATTTTTCCTGTAAACTTCCCCACTCGAGAGGATTCGAGTAGTCTGGGTTCTAAGGGCTGCCTTTTTCTTTGGGTCGAGAACAACGAGAGGCTATGCCTAGAGGCTGTTCTTGTTTGATTTGGGTTGTAGGTTCTAGTCTTTCGGGGTTCCCGGACCCTTCATTATTGTCGGCTGTGGAGTATACCCAGCTAGTGAGTTTGCATGTGAAGTTGATGTCCTATTTTAGGAGCTGTTGGGTTGACAACGGTCCTGACTGTTCGAGTATCTTCCCGTTAGTGAGTTAGAGAGGTGATTTGGGTATTGTCGATCTTGTTGATCGTGGATTGGACTATAGCCTGCATGAGCCATATTGAGCTCGACAGAGATGCACGAATACTTTCCTCGGTGGGGTCGTGCCCCTCGAGTGCCACTCCGGAGCTGGGCCTGTTACTTTGCTATCGCGACTTGTCGACGCAGTCCCTCTGGCTGGGCCAGTTTTGCCAGTCACGGACGCCCTATGTAAGTCCAGTCCTCCGTGGATATAATGGCAGTAGGTGGGTGCAGGTTTGATTGAACCCCATGTGGCAGTCACTATGATTGGGTTGATTGAGTATTTGGGTTAGAGTCGATGCATCATTTTCATCTGTGTCACCCTTTGAGCATTGTAGATAGAGGCATTGTGAGGACCCGAATCCCCACTTAAAGGTTTATTGATGGATTAGTGGCTTCTGGGAGTGTTTGTGCGCGTGTCGGGCCCAAGAAATGGATTTCCGGTGTAATTTGGGAGTAAGTTTGCTTCACCGGAGGCCTTTAGAAAATTTTAGAAGCAGAATTGGGCCAAACCGACATCGAATTTGGAATCAGAGCGCGAAAACGATCGAAACAGGCTATTTACTTGGATTTTTCGGAGCCCGGATGACTCGGCACGGATTTCGAGGCTGTGGGTACTGTTCCGGCGCTGGCGGCGGCGGGTAGTGGCGGAGCGCGGCGGCGCGGGCTCGAGCTGGCGGCGGAGCGGCCGCGGGCAGGCGCGCGGTCCACGGGGCCGGCGTACACCGTGGGGCAGGGGCACGTGGCACCTCGTGAGTAGCGGGCGCAGCAGGCGCGGTCCACGGGAGTGTCGCGGGTGCACGGTGGACCGGAGCGGGACACGTGGCGTGATGCCATTGGCTGGTGCACAAACGCGCGGTCTACGCGGCTGGCGGGCGGGTGCCTCGAGATGCGTGCCCGACACGGGGAAGCAGGCGGTGCGGTCGCGCACGTGTGCGCGGCGTGGGCGCGGCCGGGCGACGTGTGGGCGCCACGTGGCGCCCCGCGGTTGGTCGGGTGCAGCCGCGCACGCCAGGCTGTCGGGCCACGCGTCGCCCCGCGATTCGCGGGGCGCGCATGCCCCGGTTGCAGGGGAAGCCTCTGGGACATGTGTCGGCTCCGGAGCAATCCGGGCGCGCACAGTGTTGGGCTGGGCCCAACACTATAGCAGCCCGGAATGCCCCGGGCGCCCAAATTTGGGCCCAAAAGTCCAAACTTGGATTTTTTCGGGCTGGGCCTATTTAAAGCCCTCTTTCACCCCCGAGTTTGAGGTTTTGCCAAACTCCTCTGCCCTTGGACCCTTCAGCAAAGTTGGAGATCTTCCTATCGCGCATCTTTTGGCAGAGGCCCAGAATTTTTGGAAGCCGCGGCGTCGACGACTTCGGCATCGTAGCACAGAGCGACGATCTTTCATCGGAGGCCCGTTATCGTCGCTGTTCGGTCTGAGAGGTCCACAAAGCTCCTCCGACAGTATTTTTGGGCGATTTTTGCGGCGTTGGATTCACGAGAGGTACGTATTCGATTTCCGTGTTGACCACCTTGCTTGATTCTGAGTTCAGGGCACGGTTTTCGAGACATTTCTAAGCCACTATTTGCTGGTGGAGTTTTTGGATAGCAGCCCCTTGCAGGAATTTTATCTCCGCACTCGAGCATCGGATCGAGATGAACCTTTACACTTTTTGCATCTACTTGTCGCGAGGATTACCGTCGTATTTTTCCGGGATTTTTCTGAGGCTTGCCCGAAGGTATACCGTTTCCCTTTTACTGTGCAGATTATTACAGTTGTGTGTTTGTGAAGTTTTGTGCACCCTGTGTTGTGGAATTTGTAACTCGGCCTACGGGGCTCAAAATTGGACGTGCAGGTACTTGTTTCGAAGGTCTCGACGCGACGATCGCCGTAGTATTTTTATTGGAATTTTTCGATCATTGTTTGCAGATGAAAAAGTGACATCTTTGTGGCTGAATTCAGATTGTAACTTATTTGGGTAAATTGTGGAATTAAGTGTAACTGTTAGCTTTGTGTTGTACCCAGGAGGGTTTGCGGGTATTGCTGGACCCGTTGGATTTGGACATATCAATTTCCTGGTATTTTCAGCTGTGGAACCTTGGACATGTTGGGTCAACTCTAATATGGATCTAAATAGGAGAAAAAATACCTAGAGGGGGGTGAATAGGTGTAAACAATAAACACTCAAAAATCTTTGCGTAATAAAACCCAATGCGGAAATGAAAAATAACGCGCAAGATTTTTACGTGGAAAACTCCATCACAGGAGTAAAAAACCACGGGACCGATAACACGGTGAAATCAACTAAGATTAAACACGTACAAAGGTGATATAACGCACTCACAGACGACTCATCCTTTTTCCATACGCTCCGAGTTGATCTTCTCCGCTCGCTCCGCAACGCGCCTCGTATCCACGATTTGCGTCCAACGCCGAATCCACGGCGTCCAACGTCGAGTCCACGACGTCTGACCGAATCCACGGTCTCCACCAGGTAGTACGTCTCGATCACACGAACGTACCTCGCTCCGAATCCACGAGAGCGGTTGCACCTTGAATCCACAAGGCCACGCGAATCCACGCGCCGATTTTGGGGAAAATCGTTGTTTTGTTGGTGGTGATGATCCGCCGAATACTTAGATCTAAGATAGATAGGAAATGCCATCTAAGTATTTATTAATTTGATTCTACTCAAAATCTGAGTATGAAAATCTAGAATCAAATTAATTAATATAGATGAAGAAACATAGAATTAAATCTAGTTATTTCCTTTCTTCTCTATATGTGGATCTATAAGTTTTTCTCCGTTAATATTTTTCCGTCATTTCCCGGAGTATAAAACTTATTGTGGATTACCCTAAAAGATAGAATTAGGGTTTATTTATAGGTTAGAAACCATTGGAAGAGGATAAGAATAAAAAACTAACCTTATCTGGAAATTTTCGGGTCGACGGTCCGGACTGGAATAAGTCGTTCCGGACTGTCATTAATAAACAGAACTTTTCCAGAAAACAACGTTCGGGGTCCGGAACGAAGTACCACGGTCCGGACTGTTCATACATTTTCAGCAAACTCCACGTTCGGGGTCCGGAACAGAATCAGGTGTGTTCCGGACTGGATTTGCGCATGAACTACCCTATGTTCGGGGTTCGGACTGTATTACCCTGTTCCGGATCCTGAACATACAACTTGTCCAGTTTTTGATTTTTATGCGCTTAAAAATCTATCCAAGTGTTTCTACACTATAAGAAGTATTCAGATCACCAAACTTATTTAGTTAAACGTACCTGATCCTTTTGAATTCTTCTTTCTTGAGATTGAGGTATATGATCCAAGCTTCTTCATCTTCAATCTTCAAGACTTAAACACTTTCACGAAATACGCCAAAACTAAAATCCTTAACAATCTCCCCCTTTGGCGGTTTCGTGACAAAACAAAGATCCACTTAAGAAAATTCAAAAAGATATTTTTGTTGCTATCACCATACAACAAAAATTTACATTTGAGATCCAAATAAACTAAATACATGAGATAAACTTCTAAAACAAACTCTAGACTTAAACGTTTGTACTCTCTGCAAAAAGAAGTAATTCTTGACAAAAAGATCGTTAGATACCTCAAGAAATTTTTGCATTAAAAAACCAAACAGAGAGATAGAGTTTATACTCACCATGACATTTATAAAATTAGATATGTAATAAAATATCAATCAGAGATAGACATATCTTCTAAGCATTTAAAACCAAATGTCATAAGTTTGTTAGTAATCAAACAACTTGTTAGTAATAATACATGCCCAAATAGTTAGTCAAATAGTTAGTCGAGGCATGCATTCATTCACAATACAAAACCAAAAGTTGTTTTGATACTTACCTTCAAAGTTCTAAGTTATCACAAACCATTGTAACCATTGTCAATCATCTCAATCATCTCATTGTTCTCTCTCCCCCTTTTTGTCACTAAATTAAGCCAATAATTACAAAACGAAAGGAGAGTTAAAAGATCAAAAAGAAAATGTAAGAACTAAGACTAAAAACCTGCAAAACAAAAGATTAGCTAGAATAACAAAGAAACCCAAGATTAGATCATTAGAGTAAATGATCATTCCAGATCAGACCTGTCTGAACTGCTACAATCCAATTTGTTCAAAATTCCTTTAAGCATTCTTGATATTTTGTAATATTTTCTTTTCATCTTGTGAATGTTAGTGGACATTCTTTCTTGTTCTTCAGACATTTTCCTCTGTTCTCGTTGGAGAGAGGATAATATATCAGCTTCGGTGGTGTTTCTCCTGGAGGTCGAAGGAGGTTGTGTGGATGCTGACGGTGCATTTTGACCTTCATTCCATTGAGATTCTCTAGGCAGAGAGCGTGATCTGGCGAGGGGTTCATTAATCTGAATTCCACTACCCCTCGAATTCTTTCGCCTAGTGTACTGCTTGGTTGTTGAAGAAGACTTCATTAGCTTTTTGTTCTTTAAATAAAACCGATCTTCGTCATCAACAGCCTGTTGTACTTCTTTACAAAATGTGTCCCAATCCTCTTCATCTTCCGATTCTGACTCAATTTGAGGAACATTCTTTGTCTCTTCTTGATTTGTTTCATCTTGTTCCTTTTTAACAGATGCTAGAGTTCCCACTAATGCTACAATGAGCGCAATAATCCAAGCAAAAGCCATGTTTGCTGCTAGTGCGTTAGTGATTAAGGAAACCTGCGAGCAAGAACTCAAGAACACGAAAAAATTGTTTATTTTAAAAAATTTGAAAAATTGTACCTAAACAATCATTATCGTGTGGAGAGACTAGGAATCAAATTAGTTTTGCAAAAAGAATTTTAAAAATAGATCAATCCCGTGATTTTCAAAAATTCTCATTATATGCCCTAAAACCGAATTTTCAGAAATCGAAACCCAAAAATCCGTTAATCAAGAGAATACCTAGCATATAATCAAAACTAATCTACTCAGAGTTCTTATTTAAAAAGAAATTTGACCAAAAACCAATCTCAAACGAAAAAGTTACAAGATTTCATTCACGTTTTTGAGAAAAAATAGAAAGTCTGTGAAAAACCGAAGTTTTGATCATAAAAACTTACTTTGATCCGAAGAACTCGAGTTGGAAAGGCTCCAAAGAGGTTGATTTCTAGAGAGAGAATATCTGGAGACTTGGAAACAAAAGATTGTTGTAAAAAGAAATCAAATCCCTTTTGTTTCTTATAAAACCCTAGCCGCGGTCCGGAACAGATCAAGAATCCAGTCCGGATCGGCTACCCGCAGAAATTCTTGCGTTCGGGATCCGGAACGGATATTCCAGTCCGGATCGGCTCCAACTTTTTCATCAGAAAAATTTAGAAAAATTCCAGAAAATCCAGAAAAAGTATGTAAGCACTTTTGCATGTCAACTTTAAACAAAAGTCATCATTTCACATCAAAAGAAATAGATTATGCTAAATCAATCAATAATCTCCAAGTAATGAAATGAAAATTTATAAAAATTAAAACCTTTAAAGTTGAACACGTTCAATGACATCTATCATGATCTTATGAGTAATACGTTTATCAAATCATCAATATGGTAAAGAAAATGAAGTACCAAGATCGATAGATGTTTGAAATCCCAAATATGTTAGATAATATATCTAATCAATTTATTGTAAGGAGTGGCTCTTTGAGCATCTTTCAATAAAATTCCCACCTTATACCAACCTTTGAATTTGACAGAGTCAAGTATTCCAAAAGGCATTTTATCTTATCAACTTGAAAAACCATGCTTGGTATACATGTGGTAGCTGCACACAGTACTCGGACGACCGAGGTGGTAGCTCTTTCCTCCATGTGGTGGTAGTTTTCACACTCCTCATTAGGATGTAACTCTTTCCACATCTTTTGAGCATAAACATTTGATAGACTCCCCCTCAATTGGCTATCAATTATCTAAGATATAAGGTATTCAACCAAAAATTGATCTCGAGTTTCATACTTAACTCAATTTTCAAATATGATAAAAACTATACCAAGAGATCATATGGGAGAGAAATTGATTTTGATAAATTAAAGATGACTTAATTGACATAAATGATCATTGCATCAAATGAATTATTATGATATCCAAAGCATAATAAATTTCTAAATATATGAAAGGATGCAAGTAAAGTCAATTACATATGCTCAATTAATGTTCTATGTACAACCATAGATAAGGAACAAAAACACAAAACAAAACCTAACCTAAGCAATGATTTCAAAAAGTGTTATTTCAAGGAAAGCATTCCAATTGCTTTACGTAAATGAATAAACCGTTTTTGATCCAAAGGTTTTGTTAAAATGTCAGCTAATTGATCTTCAGTTGAAATATAGGAAATTTGAAGAATATTTGATTCAACTAGCTCTCTTAGAAAATGATATCTAAGTTCAATGTGTTTTGTTCTCGAGTGCAACACAGGATTTTTAGAAATATTTATAGCACTTGTGTTGTCACAAAGAATAGTTACCGAAGTTGCTGAAATTTGGAAGTCGCTCAACATGGTTTTCATCCAAATGAGTTGAGTTGAACAACTACCCGCTGAGATATATTCCGCTTCGGCAGTCGAGAGTGCTAAGCAGTTTTGCTTTTTACTATGCCATGCAACAAGGCAGTGGCCAAGATAAAAACATGCACCACTTGTACTTTTCCGATCATCCACAGATCCTGCCCAATCGGCATCTGAATATCCTATAATGTCAAGCGCTGTTCCCATAGGATACCAAATTCCGAAATTCAGTGTTCCTATGACGTACCGGATGATCCTTTTCACCGCTTTCAGGTGAACCTCCTTTGGTGCTGATTGATATCTCGCGCAGATCCCAACACTAAAGGATATATCCGGGCGACTAGCCGTGAGGTAGAGTAGACTTCCAATCATGCTACGAAAAAGCTTCTCGTCTACACTTTCACTAAGAGATTCACTTCCTAATCCCTTATTGCAGGTTCCCATTGGAGTCGGAAAATCTTTAGAGTTTTCTAAATCGAATTTCTTCACCAACTCCCTTGCATACTTGGATTGGCACAAATGGATGCCTTCTTCATTTTGTTTCACTTGCAATCTAAGAAAGTATGTCAGTTCGCCCATCATAGGCATCTCAAATTCGCTTTCCATGGTTTCTGCGAATTTAGAAGCATCATTGTCCCTTGTTGCACCAAATACAATGTCATCGACATAGATTTGTGCCACGATGAAGTTATCCTGATAATGCTTCACAAAGAGAGTCCGGTCTGCTCCCCCTCGAGTATAGCCCTTTTCCAATAGGTGCTTTGTTAACCTTTCGTACCACGCTCGCGGTGCTTGTTTTAGACCGTAAAGAGTCTTTTTCAAACAAAAAACATGGTTAGGTTGTTTATAGTCTACAAAACCTTTCGGTTGAGCCACATAAACTTCCTCGTTCAAAAACCATTTTAAAAACGCGCTCTTAACGTCCATTTGAAAGAGTTTGATTTTAAAATGACAAGCAATCGCGAACAAAATACGAATCGACTCGAGTCGAGCAACTGGGGCGAACGTCTCATCAAAGTCTATACCTTCAATTTGTGAGTAGCCCTGAGCAACTAGGCGTGCTTTGTTCCTGATAATGGTACCATCCTCGTTTTTCTTGTTCTTGAAAATCCATTTAGTACCAATCACGTTGTGTTGCTTCGGTGGCTTCGTTAGTTCCCAGACTTTGTTTCTTTCGAACTGATGGAGCTCTTTCTGCATTGCTTCAATCCAGTAGTCATCCTGAAGAGCTTCATCGATGTTCTTTGGTTCTACCATGGAGATGTAACATGCGACTCCACAAACCAACTGTCTCCGAGTCCTGACTCCTTCTTGTGGGTCTCCAATAATGTTCGATTCCGGATGATCCTTGGAGATCCGTAGCGTTTGAGGTAACGGAGTACTCGGAGGTACGTGTGATGATTCCTGCATATCAGATAAACTAGAAGAACCATTAGATGCATCAACTTTATCAAAAGAGTTATTATGAGAAGATGCAAATACAGGAGTATCATCATCTAGAGACATATCAGGGGTAGATTTATCAGATGCAAAATGAAAAGCTTCATCTACTTTAACATTAATAGATTCTACCATCGGTTTAGATTCCAAGTTAAATACCCGATATGCTCTACTGTTTGTAGAATAACCCATGAAAATCCCTTCGTCACTTCGAGAGTCGAATTTACCAAGATTTTCGCGATCACGCAAAATATAACAACGACTCCCAAAGATACGAAAATATTTGATATTTGGTTTTCTACAAAACCATAGCTCATATGGTATATTTAAAGTTCTCGGGCGCAAATACACTCGATTAATTACATAGACGGCGGTGTTCACAGCTTCAGCCCAAAAATGTAACGGGACTTTCCGGCTATGAAGCATCACACGCGCCATCTCTTGAACAACCCTGTTTTTGCGCTCGACTACACCATTCTGCTGAGGTGTATAGGGTGCTGAGAATTCATGTTTTATGCCGTTGGAAGTGCAAAAATCAATGAATTTAGAATTAATGAATTCTCCACCTCTATCACTTCGAACACGAACGATCTTTTCATTTCTTTCAATCATAATACGATGACAAACCTCATGAAAAGAGTCGAAAGTATCCGCTTTCTCTTTTAAAAATGTTACCCATGAATATCTAGAGAAATCATCAACCAAAAGAAAAATATACCATTTACCTCCCAAGGATGGTTGACGAGTCGGCCCTATTAAGTCCATGCGCAGTAATTCTAAGGGCCGATTGTGTCACGCCCCGGAGTCGAAACTGCGACCCGGGCTCGCCAACAGATCCGCCATCTGTACGGAAACTGCCGCACAGACGAAGCATCTACCTGCAAGTCAGATCTATAGCTAAAACATGTATCAGAGCTGAAATAGAACTAACAACCAAGAGCTATAGAAATCCACTGAACATCTGATGTAAATAAAATCATCCTCGATACAACATCTCTCAACTGTCAAAATACACAAAAGCCTCACCAAACACTCAGACTGTCCAGTACAAATGTAGAAACATAAAATACAGGGTACATCTACCTCTGACTCTCAATACGGTAAGGAACTACTCAGCCTCATCCTCACCTCGAATCAGCTGTCTCCGCGCGAACCCAGCCGGAACAGCTACCTCAGGAACCTGCCACCGCAGCGGGTGTGAGATCTACTGCAGAAGGTAGATCTCAGTGGGTACCGTCACCAATATCCACGGTATGCCCACTAAGTCTACAGGAGGCACAAAAGATAGGTATGCAGATAGATATATAAATAAAAGTACGAAAAGTGTGACGCCCCACTTCCCAGGGGGTCACCCATCCTAGAACTACTCTAGCTCTAGCACGCTTAACTCTCATAACCTCTTGGATCTTGCTACCATCCAAAATGCTATAGCCGGGTTAAGAGATTTAGTCCTATTATATCATTTATATATAGGACTAATCCAAATTCTGGGGTGTCACATTCTTCCCCCCTTTAAGCCCTGACGTCCACGTCAGGCTCAAGCACGCGATGTGAGACTCGTCTCGCTAGCCTTAGCCGACCTTATGGTGAGCTGCACTCCACCCACAACGGTCATTAGTCGAGGATCCTCGCTCTACCCGCTATATAAACCTGGCTCAGCCGGGACTCATCTCACATTTCCGGCTGGTGAATGTCTCTGATACCAACTGTGACGCCCCACTTCCCAGGGGGTCACCCATCCTAGAACTACTCTAGCTCTAGCACGCTTAACTCTCATAACCTCTTGGATCTTGCTACCATCCAAAATGCTATAGCCGGGTTAAGAGATTTAGTCCTATTATATCATTTATATATAGGACTAATCCAAATTTTGGCGTGTCACAAAAAGAGCTACAACTAAATGCCACAACCATATGCTCAAGGAAACCTCTACCATGATCCTGCTATGCATACACTCTCACCACTAGATGCCTCAAGTATCATGCTCAAAGGAATACTCATCTAAGAGCAGCTATACACTACTCGCACACAAGGTGCTCTCAAAACCCAAATCTCAATGGCTGTCCAAAACTGGTACAGTCAAGCCCACGCCTGTCGTCTAGGAACGCACCTGCCCACTCTACGTGGGGCGTCTTATCGACCACTATGGACGCACCTGCCCAATCCCCGTGGGGCGTACTACGCACCTACCCACTGCGCGTGGGGCGTACTACGCACCTGCCCACTCTCTGTGGGGCGTACTACGCACTTGCCCACTCTCTGTGGGGCGTACTACGCACCTACCCACTTCGCGTGGGGCGTACTACTGACCACTATGGATGCACCTGCCCACTCCACGTGGGGCGTCCCGCCGACTACTACGAACGCACCTGCCCACTGCGTGTGGGGCGTCCTAGTCGGTCCATCTCAATCATCATCACGCATCCGGAGCGTACTCGAGGGGAGCGACCCCACCGAGCTCTAGTATCTAGTCAGTCTCAACTATCTCATGAATGGCATATGCAGGCTGTGATCCACGATCAAACAGATCGGATACTCAAAACCAGATATCACATCACAGTCGGGAACCCTCCACGACTGGATCAGGGAATGCCAAACCCTCTCATAGCTATGTCGGAGAACCCTCAACGACCCTATCTGATAATGCACATCCATGGCTAAGTCGGGAACCCTCCACAACCCAATCTGCCAGAGCCCAATCTCTCGAAATCAAGTCGGAGAACTATCTCCACTACTAAAATCAGATATACCAATCCATGATCTAGAATAATCCCACCAGGGATCTCAACTCACCTGACACTAGAAGCTCGTCACACCGAGCTCTAAAAAATCCACTCGGCCCCCTGGCATGAGGATACATGCATCCTGAACCTACTCAAACCCTCTGGAAGCTCACAAAAATCCCAAACTATTTTTAGAGTCTCAAATTCATTAAAATCGGTCCGCCGATTTTTAATACGGTTCAGATGTGTGATGACCTGGATCTCCACAGAGCTGTTGCGGTGCGTTGGGGTGGCTACCGGAGGCCTACGTGGTGTGTTGGAGGTGTTTGGGGCATAGTTGGACACAAGTGTTGAACTTCGAGCTTAAATGGATCACATGGGTGATCGGTCGACCCCCATCGGATGTTTAGAGGTGTTTTCGCGTAAAATGGATATTAAAATTGGACTCGGCGTGGAATTTGGGCTAAGAATACCTTTCCGGGAGCCTCCGGCGTTTTATCGGATGGGAATTTGGCGAAATGGACGTCAAATTCGGATTCAGCGCGCGAAAACGGTCAAACGGACTACCCACTTGTATTTTTGGTGCTCGGGTACTGTTCATCGCCGGAACAGTAATTCCGGCGATCGCTGGCGGCGGCGGGCAGCGCCGGCAGGCAGCGGCGCGGCCTCGGGCAGGCGGTACAACGGCGGAGGGCAGGCGGCGCGGGCGCGGGCAGGGCGCGGGCAGCCGCGCGGCGCGCGGGCAGGTGCGCGGTCCACGCGGCAGGCGTGCACCAGGAAGAGGGACACGTGGCAGGGTTCTATTGGATCAGTGTTGTGGTCTGGGAGCACGGAGCAGACTGGAGGTGTACGGTGGACCGAGGTGGACACGTGGCGTTCTTCTATTGGACGGTCCACTGCTCGCGGTCTACGGCGTAGCGCAGGTGTATGGTGCACTGGCTTGACACGTGGCCTTCTTTTATTGGATCGGTTCACATATTTTCGTGCACCGGGTGCACTAGGCAGGTGGCGGTGACACGTGGCACCTCCTTATTGGTCGGTCAACTTGTTACGGAATTTGAGTTGGCGTAGTTTCGTGAAAGTCTCAAGTCTTGAAGATTGAAGGTGAAGAAAGTTGGATCATTTAACTCAATCTCAAGAAAGAAGAATTCAAAAGGATCAGGTATGTTTAACTAAAGATTTTGTGTGATCCGAATACTTCTTGTAGTGTAGAAACACTTGGAAGAATCTTTCATTGCATAAAAATCAAAAACTGGACTTGGGACATGTTCAGGATCCGGATCAGGTTGTTCGATCCGGATCCCGAAGGTGGTTCGTTCATACACCAGTTCAATCCGGATCGTAGCCTCTCTTGATCCGGATCCCGAACACTGAGTTTACCATCTTCCTTGAACGATCCGGATCAGGCTTCGCAATCCGGATCCCGAACGTTGATGTTTGGTGAACTGTATGAACGATCCGGATCAAGCACTTCGATCCGGATCCCGAACCTTCGTTTTTCTGGAATTGCCTGACTCGTTACGACGATCCGGATCACAGCTAATCCGATCCGGATCGCCGTCCGTAAAATTTCCAGAAATGTTAGGTTTTTGATTCTTATCTCCTTCCTAGGGTTTCTAACCTATAAATAGACCCTATGACTCTTTTTCAGAGGTGATCAAAAATCCAGATAGCCGTCATTTTCATATATCATCTTATACGGCTCTAGATCCACATATAGAGAAGAAAGGAAATCATTAGAGAATACTCTATGTTTCTTCATCTATATTGATTAGTTTGATTCTAGGTTTTCATACTCACATCTTGAGTTGAATCAAACTAATGAATACTTAGATGGTATTTCCGATCTATCTTTGATCTAAGTATTCGGCGGATCATCACCACCAAAACAACGATTTACCCCAAAAATCGGCGCGTGGATTCGCGTGTCCTTGTGGATTCAAGGTTCAACCGCTCTCGTGGATTCGGAGCGAGGCACGTTCGTGGATTCGAACGGTGCTATTGGGTGAAGACCGTGGATTCGGTCGGACGTCGTGGATTCGACGTTGGACGCCGTGGATTCGGCGTTGGGCGCAGATCGTGGATTCGAGAAGCGTCGCGGAGCGAGCGGAGAAGATCCTCTAGGAGCGTATGGAAAAGGTTGAGTCGTAAGTGTGTACGGTAAATCACCTTGTACGTGTTTTAATTCTAGTGGATTTCTGCCGTGTTATCGGTCCCGTGGTTTTTTACTCCGGTGATGGAGTTTTCCACGTAAAAATCTTGCTTATTATTTTTATTTCCGCATTGGGTTTTTATCGCAACGATTTTTGAGTGTTTATACGTTTACACCTATTCACCCCCCTCTAGGTGTTTTTTCCCCTATTTAGATCCGTATTACATATAACCCAACAAGTGGTATCAGAGAGGGAATAGGGTTGTAAACAATGGTTGAAGGTGGAAACATCAACCGACCCCCGTTCTTCGATGGAACAAATTATGCGTACTGGAAAGTGCGGATGAAAGCCTTTTTAATTTCCATCGACGAACGGGTGTGGCAATCAATTGAATTAGGATGGTCTAATCTAACTGAATTTATTGGTGATGTTCACACCTTAAAACCTAGGTCGAAATGGACCAAGGAAGAGTTAGATTCATCTTCTTACAATGGCAAGGGAATTAATGCTATTTTTAATGCCTTATCTCAAACTGAATTCTCTCGCGTCTCGGCATGTGAGACTGCGAAAGAAATCTGGGATGTTCTTCAGGTTACACATGAGGGAACTAACCTCGTGAAGATTCAGAAACTGCAAATGCTTATGAGCAAGTTTGACTCTATCTTGATGGCAGAAAATGAATCTTTCACGGACTACTATACACGATTGCAAGATATCGTAAACTCATGTGCTAACCTGGGAGAGAAGATTCCAGAATTTAAGATTGTAAGAAAGATCTTAAGAACTCTTCCTGAACGATTTCGCCCAAAGGTTACTGCCATTGAAACTATTAAACACCCGGACGAAATACGTGTAGAAGAATTAGTTGGTTCATTACAAACTTATGAAATGACATTTACTACTAACAATTCTTCTGGAAAGGCATCCACTTCTAAGTCTTCAGGTTATGCGTTGAAAACAACTAAGGAAGAAGACGCGGATACATCCTCCTCAGACGATGACGAGAACCTTTCTATGGAGGAATTTGAGAAGCAGCTCGCTCTCTTGACAAGGAAGTTTCGCCGCAACTTTCGAAGGGGCAATTCAAGCAAATCTCCATCCTTCGGAAAGTCGAACAAAGGCAAGGGTACTTCAAGTTACAAGTCAAGAAAGCAAGAGAACTTCTCAAAGGATAAGAAAAGTTCAGAAGGACAACTTCAATGCTTCAAATGTCGAGGCTACGGCCACATTGCAACGGAGTGTCCTAACAAGTATCCGGCAAAGAAGAAGGCGATGCAAGTCGTCACTTGGGATGACAACTCAACGTCAAATGAGTCGTCTTCGAGTGATGAAGAAAAGAGCTCCACCGCATTCCACGCGTCCGTATCTTCACCCTTCATGTGCTTTATGGCAAGTACATCCGAGTCGTTGCCCAACTCCACTGTTGAAAAGAATGCAACGGACAATGAATCGGATGATTCAGAAGGTGAAGATTTTGCTCTAGCCTATCACAGATCTTTACGGGATTTAAAGAAACCGGCTAAGCAAAACAAGGGCTTGAGAGGGAGATTGCAGGATCTCGAAGAAGAAGTAAAAAGGGTAACTTCTCTCTCGACCGATCTTGAAGTGGAAAGGGATAATCTGATAAAGGCAAGTGTTTCCCTTCAAGAGTCCAATGAGCAACTCGAGAAGAACTATATAGATATGGTGAACAAAGCGAACTATTTCTTGAAGCTCTACGGCGAGGCCCGACGGGAAAAATTGGAAATGACAGAGACCATTTGCCAACTCAAGGATGACTTACAGCAATTTTCTCTTGGAAGGAGTAAGTTGGATAAACTTCTTGGTCTTGGTCAAACAAACAAGTTCGGCCTCGGATACAATCGAACTGAAGACAATTTTAGTTCGGTTGGGACAGTTTTCGTGCCTCAGTCGGTATCTCCTCCTCCGACACCGGAAATCATGACAACCAACGACAACAAGCCTACTTCATCCTCTTCAGAATCGTCAAGCACACAGGTATGTTTTCGTTGTAATTTTGCAGGGCACATTGAAAGAAATTGCAAGATTGGAGCTCAAAGATCAAATCAACCACATCTTGCAACTACTACCAATAAGTTCACTCCCCGGAATTCAAAGAAGGATTTTCCTAAAGAAAAGGACATTGGTAGTACTTCAAATAAGACGATGACAAAAGAAAAAGACCAATCATGCAAGACGTCTTCATCAAGGAAAACTTCTCAACCATTGCCAACATACTCCAAAACTCAAAAGGTTTGGGTATGCAAAGGTGAAACCCCTCCTTGTCTTTAATCGTTCTACGATTAAATCTTGTGTAGTTTATGTAGACTATTTTCTTTTCTTCTTTTTCTTTTGGCCGACCCATCAACCATCTTTGGGAGGTAAATGGTATATTTTTTTATTAGTTGATGATTTCTCTCGGTATTCTTGGGTAGCACTTTTTAAAAGAGAAAGCTGATACTTTTGATTCTTTTCACGAGATTTGCCTTCGTATTATGATTGAAAAGAATGAAAAGATCATTCGTGTTAGAAGTGATAGAGGTGGAGAATTCATTAATTCAAAATTCATTGACTTTTGTACTTCAAACGGTATTAAGCATGAATTCTCTGCACCCTATACACCTCAACAGAATGGTGTTGTCGAGCGCAAGAACAGGGTTGTTCAAGAGATGGCGCGTGTGATGCTTCATAGTCGGAATTTACCGCTACATTTTTGGGCTGAAGCTGTGAACACCGCTGTCTATGTCATTAATCGAGTGTTCTTGCGCCCGGGAACGTTAAATACACCATATGAACTATGGTGTGGTAGAAAACCCAACATCAAATATTTTCGCATCTTCGGGAGTCGGTGTTACATTTTACGTGACCATGAAAACCTTGGAAAGTTTGACTCACGAAGTGACGAAGGGATTTTCTTGGGGTATTCTACTAATAGTAGAGCATATCGAGTTTTTACCTTGGAATCTAAGACGATCGTAGAATCTATAAATGTTAAAGTAGATGAAGCTTTTCACTTTGGATCTGGAAAATCTACCATCGATATCTCTCTAGATGATGATTCTCCTGCTAGTGCATCTTCTCATGATAATACTTCCAATATTAATGATGCATCTAATGGCTCTTCTAGTTTATCTGATGTGCAGGAATCATCTCATGTATCTCCGAGTACTCCGTTTCAACAAACGTTACGAATCTCCAAGGATCATCCGGAATCGAATATTATTGGAGATCCACAAGAAGGAGTCAGAACTCGGAGGCAGTTGGTTTGTGGATTTGCTTGCTACGTATCTTTAATCGAACCAAAGAACATAGATGAAGCGCTTCAGGATGACTACTGGATTAAAGCAATGCAGGAAGAGCTCCATCAATTTGAGCGAAACAAAGTCTGGGAATTAACGAAGCCTCCACAGCAACACAATGTGATAGGTACCAAATGGATCTTCAAGAACAAGAAAAATGAGGATGGTACTATCATCAGGAACAAGGCACGATTAGTTGCTCAAGGCTACTCTCAAGTAGAAGGTATAGACTTTGACGAAACATTCGCCCCTGTAGCTAGACTCGAGTCCATTCGTATACTGTTTGCTATTGCTTGTCATTTTAAAATCAAATTATTTCAAATGGACGTTAAGAGCGCTTTTCTAAATGGGTTTTTAAATGAGGAAGTTTATGTGGCTCAACCGAAAGGTTTTGTAGATCATAAACAACCTAACCATGTTTTTCGTTTGAAAAAGGCTCTTTACGGTCTGAAACAAGCACCGCGAGCATGGTACGAAAGGTTAACAAAGCACCTTTTGGAGAAGGGCTATACTCGAGGGGGAGCTGACAGGACTCTCTTTGTGAAGCATTATCAAAACAATTTCATTGTAGCACAAATATATGTCGATGACATAGTATTTGGCGCAACAAGAGATAATGATGCTTCTAAATTCGCGGAGACCATGGAAAGCAAATTTGAGATGTCCATGATGGGCGAATTGACTTATTTCCTTGGATTGCAAATTAAACAAAATGATGAAGGTAAAAACTTGAGTCAATCCAAGTATGCAATGGAGTTGGTTAAAAAGTTCGATCTAGAAAATTGTAAAGATTTTCCAACTCCAATGGGAACTAGCCACAAGGGACTTGGAAGTGAATCACATAGTGAGAATGTAGACGAGAAACTGTATAGAAGTATGATTGGAAGTCTACTTTACCTCACGGCTAGTCGCCCGGATATATCTTCTGGTGTTGGGATCTGCGCGAGATATCAATCGCACCAAAGGAGGTTCACCTGAAAGCGGTGAAAAGGATCATCCGGTATATCAAAGGATCAATTATTTTCGGAATTTGGTATCCTATGGGAACAAGTCTGGATATTGTTGGATACTCAGATGCCGATTGGGCAGGATCAGTGGATGATCGGAAAAGCACGAGTGGTGCATGCTTCTATCTTGGCCATTGCCTTGTTGCATGGCACAGTAAAAAGCAGAATTGCATAGCACTCTCGACTGCCGAAGCGGAATACATTTCAGCTGGAAGTTGCTCAACTCAACTCATTTGGATGAAAAACGTATTGAGCGACTTCCGGATTTCAGCATCTTCGGTAACAATTCTTTGTGACAACACAAGTGCAATTAACATATCAAAAAACCCTGTGTTGCACTCTAGAACAAAACATATTGAACTTAGATATCATTTTCTTAGAGAGCTAGTTGAATCAAATACTCTTCAACTTTCATATATTTCAACTGAGGATCAATTAGCTGACATTCTAACAAAACCTTTGGATCAAAAACGTTTTATTCATTTACGAAAAGCAATTGGAATGCTTTCCTTGAAATAAACTTCTTTTTGAAACCTTTGCTTAGGATAGGTTTTGTATTTGTTTTTGTTTTGTTCATTATCTATGTTTGTACATAGGACATTAATTGAGCATAGATCATAATTGACTTTAATTGCATCTTTTCGCACATTTAGAAATTTATTATGCTTTTGCCATCATAATATTTCACTGTTGCAATGATCATTTATGTTAATTAAATCATCTTCTAAGTGATCAAAGTCAATTTCTCTCTCTCAATGATCTCTTGGTATAGTCATTATCTTATTTGACTGCTTAGTCGAGTATGAAATCGAGATCAATATTTGGTTGAATACTTTATATCTTAAATAATTGATAGCCAATTGAGGGGGAGTCATAGAAAAAGTAAAATGCTCAAAAGATGTGGAAAGAGTTACATCCCAATGAGGAGTGTGAAAACTACCACCACATGGATGAAAGAGCTACCACCTCGGTCGTCCGAGTATTGTGTGCAGCTACCACATGTATACCAAGCATGGTTGTTCAATTTTTGATTAAGTAAAATGCATGTTGAAATACTTGACTCCGTCAAATTTCAAGGTTGGTATAAGGTGGGTTTTTAAAGAAAGATGCTCAAAGAGCCACTCTCTTCAACAGATTGTCTAGATACATTATCTACTATATTTGGGATTTCAAACATCTATTGATCTTTGTATTTCATTTTCTTTACTGAATTGATGATTTGATAAAGGCATTACTCATAAGATCAAGTTAGATGTAATTGAAGGTGTTCAACTTTAAGGGATTTAATTCTTGTAAATTCTCGTTTCATTTTTGGATATTATTGATAGATTTGGCATAATCTAATTCTTGTTGTATGAAACGATGATTTTTGTTTAAAGTTGATACACATTTGTGCTTACAATCTTTTTCTGGTTTTTCTTGAATTTCTCTGAAATTTTCTAAAGAAAAAGTTGGAGCCGATCCGGATCGGGCAAGATGATCCGGATCCCGAACACAGGTATTCTTCTGCGGGCTGACGATCCGGATTGGACCTGCCGATCCGGATCCCGAACGCAGTTTCTCACTGCGGGTAGCCGATCCGGATCGCAAGCATGGGATGATCCGGATCGCGGCTAGGGTTTTATAAAGAACAAAAGGGTTTTGATTTCTTTTACTCCAATCTTTTGTTCTAAAGTTTCCAGAGCGTCTCTCTCTAGATTTCATCCTTCTTGGAAGCTTTCAAACTCAAGTTCTTCAGTTCCAAGTAAGTTTTATTGATCAAAATCTCGGTTTTTCACCGTTTTTCTCTTTTCCTCCTCAAACGTGATGAATTTCTTGGATCAACTTTGTTTGTGGATGGTTTTTGATCAAATTTCTTTTGAAATAAGAACTCTGGGTAGATTAGTTTTGATTATATGCTAGGTATTCTCCTGATTAACGGATTTTTAGGCTTCGATTTCTAAAATTTCGGTTTTAGGGCATATAATAAGGATTTTCGAAAATCATGCAATTGATCTATTTTTAAAAGTCCTTTTGCAAAACTAATTTGATTCTTAGTCTCTCTACATGATTATGATTGTTTGGGTACAATTTTTCAAATCTTTGAAAATTAACAATTTTCTCATGTGTTCTTGAGTTGTTCCACACAGGATTTCTTTTCTCAAGAAACCATTAGCAATGGTGATCACTTGGATTGTTTTCCTACTTACTGCTGTGGTACATACGAGAGACACTGCCAAGAGAGCTAAAAAGGATGAAGTTAACTGGGATGAGTTATCAGATGATGAAACACATCCTGGAGAATCGCCACAGAAAACTTTTGTTGCATCGAAAGGGAAAGCCCATGCAGAAACATCAACGGAAAAGGCTCCGCTCACTGCTGCGGAAAAAGGAAAAGCACCAATGACTTCTTCATCCATTTTCCTAAAAAGAAAAAGGCTTGCTTGACGACCTGGACGAGCTCGAGGTATTGAAATAAATGAACCATGTCAAGAGAACCCAAGGAATATTTCTCAAATTGACACTGAATCAGAAGATGAAGAAGATTGGGACACATTTCTTGACGAAGTACAACAAGGCATTGATGAAGTAAATAAAGTTTACTTAAAGAAAAAGAAGCTACTGAAGTCTTCCTCAATACTTAAGGAGCAAGCCATGAAAAAGAATGTGCCAAGCAATGAACCTCCTTACAACTCACATTCTTTGCCAAGAAGATCTCCTCGGAATGAAGGAAAGACTGCTCCGTCAATCGTCACACAACGGTCTTCAAATTCCAGAAAAATTGACCAAAAGGGGAACTTGGAGTCTTCCTTCAACCAAGAACAAGATAAAATGGCTCTAGAACTCGGAAAGATGTCCAAGGACATACAGCAGATGAAACAAGAATGCTCTACGATTTCGGGAATGCTTAAACAAATTTTGAAAAAGATAGGCTGCATAAGCTCTGAAGACTCCGCTTCGGATGACTCAGAGTCAGATACTTGACTCGATTGTCTAATATTTCTCGTGTGCAGGAACTTCGGACTTTAACTTTTGTGTGAAGATTTGTGCAGGCTTTTATCTCTTTAGATTTTAGTTCAGTTTTTAGGACTTACTCTTAGTTCTTGTTCTTATTTTTCGAAACAATTTTTGAAACTTTTAACTCTCCTTAATTTTTGCGATTTTGGCTTTGTTTGTGACAAAAAGGGGGGGAGAGTTTAGAGAGAGAACTTGAACAATGATGTGATGTGAACATCAAGGTAAGTGAACATCAAGGGAACTTGAACAATAAACTTGAACAATGATGTGATATGATGAACATCAAGGGAACTTGAACAATGTGAATGTGTGAACATCGAGGTAAGTATAACCTCAACTTGGAAAGTAAGTAGAACTTCAACTTTTGGTTTTCATTTGTTTTGAATGCATGCCTCGACTAACTATTCGACTAACTATTTGGGCATGCAATATGACTAACAAGTTGATGTTCACTAACATGACATTTGGTTTTTGATTGCATAGAAGATATGTTGGCTTTTGACTATGATTCTCTTACATATCTGAATTCTCAAATGTCATGATGATCAGATAAACTCTATCTCTGTACTAGGTTTTGGATGCTAAATATTCTTGAGGTATCTGTTGGGTCGTATATAATACGGATCTAAATAGGGGAAGAAACACCTAGAGGGGGGTGAATAGGTGTAAACGTATAAACACTCCAAAAATCGTTGCGATAAAACCCAATGCGGAAAATAAAATAACACGCAAGATTTTTACGTGGAAAACTCCATCACCGGAGTAAAAAACCACGGGACCGATAACACGGCAGAAATCCACTAGAATTAAAACACGTACAAGGTGATTTACCGTACACACTTACGACTCAACCTTTTCCATACGCTCCTAGAGGATCTTCTCCGCTCGCTCCAGACGCTTCTCGAATCCACGATCTGCGCCCAACGCCGAATCCACGGCGTCCAACGTCGAATCCACGACGTCCGACCGAATCCACGGTCTTCACCCAATAGCACCGTTCGAATCCACGAACGTGCCTCGCTCCGAATCCACGAGAGCGATTGAACCTTGAATCCACAAGGACACGCGAATCCACGCGCCGATTTTTGGGGTAAATCGTTGTTTTTGGGTGGTGATGATCCGCCGAATACTTAGATCAAAGATAGATCGGAAATACCATCTAAGTATTCATTAGTTTGATTCAACTCAAGATGTGAGTATGAAAACCTAGAATCAAACTAATCAATATAGATGAAGAAACATAGAGTATTCTCTAATGATTTCCTTTCTTCTCTATATGTGGATCTATAGCCGTATAAGATGATACAAGAAAATGACGGCTATGGATTCACCCTAGAAAAAGAGTCATAGGGTGTATTTATAGGTTAGAAACCCTAGGAAGGAGATAAGAATCAAAAACCAACCATTTCTGGAATTTTACGGACGGCGATCCGGATCGTGATAACTAGGATCCGGATCGTCACAACGAAACAGCCAATTCCAGAAAAACGAAGGTTCGGGATCCGGATCATGTGACTACGATCCGGATCGTTCATACAGTTCACCAAACATCAACGTTCGGGATCCGGATTGCAAAGCAAGATCCGGATCGTTCAAGGTAGATGGTAAACTCAACGTTCGGGATCCGGATCAAGAGACTACGATCCGGATTGCGACGATGTATGAACGAACCACCTTCGGGATCCGGATCGAACAACCTGATCCGGATCCTGAACATGTCCCAAGTCCAGTTTTTGATTTTTATGCAATGAAAGATTCTTCCAAGTGTTTCTACACTACAAGAAGTATTCGGATCACACAAATTCTTTAGTTAAACATACCTGATCCTTCTGAATTCTTCTTTCTTGAGATTGAGTTAAATGATTCAACTTTTCTTCACCTTCAATCTTCAGGACTTGAAACTTTCACGAAACTACGCCAACACAAATTCCGTAACAATCTCCCCCTTTGGCGGTTTCGTGACAAAACATAGATCCACTAAAGAAAATTCAAAAAGATATTTTTGTTGCTATCACCATACAACAAAAATTTACAATGGAGATCCAAAATACAATACATGAGTTAAACTCCTAAAACAGACTCTAGACTTAGACATCTGTACTCTCTGCAAAAAGAAACCATTCTTGACAAAAGAAATCGTTAGATACCTCAAGAATTTTGTACTATTCAAAAACCACAAACAGAGATGAAGTTTAAACTCATTTATACTTACCATGACATTTATATTCAGATATGTAAACTGATCATAGTTAAATAAACACCAACATATCTTCTTTGCACGTAAAAACCAAATGTCATGAACATGTTTGTGACAAACTAATATATATATATAGATATGTAATTGATCAGAGTTAAGAACCAACATATCTTCTATGCAATCAAAGACCAAGTGTCACAAACTTGTTAGTGAACATCAACTTGTTAGTTATATTACATGCCCAAATAGTTAGCAAATAGTTAGTCGAGGCATGCATTCATACAGCTGAAAAACCTCAAGTTGAAGTTGAGATCATACTTACCTTGATGTACATCATTCATTGTTCAAAGTTCTCAACAACTCTCTCCCCCTTTTTGTCACAAAACAAAGCCAAAATCACAAAAATTAAGGAGAGTTAAATAGAACAAAATAAAGAAATTCCTGAGAACTAAACAAAAACTTAAAAACCTGCAAAAGAAGGATTAGAGAAAAGAAGAAAAACTTTATGCAGAGTCGTCGGAGCTGATACACCCAAGCTTCTGAAACATTTTCTTGATCTGTTTGTTTATAGAAGCTTGTTCCTTCTTAACTTCTTTGATAACCTCTTTCATTTCAGCGACATCAGTAGCCATGCGCTCTTGCTCGTTTGAGAGTCGCTGTTGTTCCTTATAGATTGAACTCACTGACGCATCATCATCAGAAGTAGATGGAGGTGCTTGCTGTGATGGTGGAACAGGAGGAGTTTCTGCCGGTGCAGAGGTTGTCGCTCGTTGTTGTTGTGCTCGTTGCCGGTGAGGAGGTATTATGGGTTCATCTGGCTTCGTCGAGAGAGACTTCACAATTGTCGTCTCATTAATGGTGCCCAAACTGTATAGGTATGAGCTCGCGCTTGTATCAACTTTAAACTTTCTAAGGATGCGCATGATAATCATTGGATAGGGTAGTCTCTCTGAGGGGTGAGAGTGTTCCACATATCGCGCCATCCTTGACCAAATGAGATAAGGAATATTCAAGTTTGCTCCCATCAATGCGGCCGGGTTTCCAAGAAGATAAAGGTATAACATTCTGTCCCATCGAAGAACTTTCGTATTCATGTTGGGAAGAATGTTGTAGCAGACAATGAAGTTTATATACCGATACTCTGGTCGTAGCTCTTTAGAGAAAACAGAATTTCCGGTCGACCGAGTATTTGGAAGACAAATTCCATTAACTACAACTCTCCAGGAGTTGTCGTTGAAGCTTTGAGTTTTTAGGTAATGGAGTCCATCAGCTCTGGCTGCCATACCTAGCACAACTCCAATCAGCTGGGGTGTGACTTTGATTTTGATATTTTTAACCAAAGTGTAAAATTCTCGACGTCCATCCTCGTGATCAATCAGACTTGCAGCGTTCTGATAAAAAATTCGAACTGAGTGTGGACAGTACCCCGTAGTCTCAGGGAAGTTGCAAATTTGAGCAAGACCAACTTGGTCAAACAAAGTCCCAAAAGCTGCAGATCGTTCCTTCATTGGTTTGACATTGACATGTCTCTCGCCAATGCATTCCCTCTTCTCAAAATCCTTGATTCTGTCGGAGCTGATGAAGTCTTGTGGAGGAGGCTGCCTAGCAACTGGTTCCTCAATGGTAATGCCCTGAGCACTGCCTCTTTTTCTTGCACCAGTTTTTCTTTTTGTTCCAACTGGACTTGGTTCCATTGGTGCTTTCCCTTTTTCAGCTGCAGTAGGTTTTGAAGCTTCAGCAGTTGCTTTCCCTTTGGAGACAATGGGAGCAGCTTGCTCAATTTCGATGTTATCCCAGTCGATCGACTCTGTCTCTGATTCAGTGTCGGAATCAACCTTAGTCTTCTTTGCTTTCTTAGCCTTCTTAGGCTTGGCAGTATCCTTGACATGTACCATGGCAGCAAGTAGGAAAATAATCCAAGTGATCACCATTTTGAGTGCTAGTGAAAAATGTATCCTGTGAAGACGAACTCAAGAACACATGAAAAATTGTTAATTTTCAAAAATTTGAAAAATTGTACCCAAACAATCATAATCATGTAGAGAAGCCAAGAATCAAATTAGTTTTGCAAAAGGACTTTTAAAAATAGATCAATTGCATAATTTTCGAAAATCCTTATTATATGCCCTAAAACCGAAATTTTAGAAATCGAAGCCTAAAAATCCGTTAATCAGGAGAAAACCTAGCATATAATCAAAACTAATCTACCCAGAGTTCTTATTTCAAAAGAAATTTGATCAAAAACCATCCACAAACAAAGTTGATCCAAGAAATTCGTGCGTTTGAGGAGGAAAAGAGAAAAACGGTGAAAAACCGAGATTTTGATCAATAAAACTTACTTGGAATTGAAGAACTTTGAGTTTGAAAGCTTCCAAGGAGGATGAAATCTAGAGAGAAGCGCTCTGGAAACTTTTGAACAAAAGATTGGAGTAAAAGAAATCAAAACCCTTTTGTTCTTTATAAAAACCTAGCCGCGATCCGGATCAGTTCATAACTGCGATCCGGATCGGCTACCCGTAGTGAGAAAACTGCGTTCGGGATCCGGATCGGCAGATGCAATCCGGATCGTCAGCCCGCAGAAGAATTTCTGCGTTCGGGATCCGGATCATCTACCCCGATCCGGATCGGCCCCAACTTTTTCTTTAGAAAATCTCAGAGAAATTCAGGAAAAACCAGAAAAAGATTGTAAGCACAAATGTATATCAACTTTAAACAAAAATCATCGTTTCATACAACAAGAATTAGATTATGCCAAATCTATCAATAATATCCAAAAATGAAACGAAAATTTACAAAAATTAAATCCCTTAAAGTTGAACACCTTCAATCACATCTAACTTGATCTTATGAGTAATGCCTTTATCAAATCATCAATTCAGTAAAGAAAATGAAATACAAAGATCAATAGATGTTTGAAATCCCAAATATGGTAGATAATATTTCTAGACAATCTGTTGAAGAGAGTGGCTCTTTGAGCATCTTTCTTTAAAATCCCACCTTATACCAACCTTGAAATTTGACAGAGTCAAGTATTTCAATATGCATTTTACTTAATCAAAAATTTGAACAACCATGCTTGGTATACATGTGGTAGCTGCACACAATACTCGGACGACCGAGGTGGTAGCTCTTTCCTCCATGTGGTGGTAGTTTTCACACTCCTCATTGGGATGTAACTCTTTCCACATCTTTTGAGCATTTTACATTATCTATGACTCCCCCTCAATTGGCTATCAATTATTTAAGATATAAAGTATTCAACCAAAAATTGATCTCGATTTCATACTCGACTAAACAGTCAAATAAGATAATGACTATACCAAGAGATCATTGAGAGAGAAATTGACTTTGATCACTTTAGAAGATGATTTAATTAACATAAACGATCATTGCAACAATGAAATATTATGATGGCAAAAGCATAATAAATTTCTAAATGTGTGAACAGATGCAATTAAAGTCAATTATGATCTATGCTCAATTAATGTCCTATGTACAAACATAGATAATGAACAAAACAAAAACAAATACAAAACCTATCCTAAGCAAAGATTTCAAAAAGAAGATTATTTCAAGGAAAGCATCCCAATTGCTTTTCGTAAATGAATAAAACGTTTTTGATCCAAAGGTTTTGTTAGAAAGTCAGCTAATTGATCTTCAGTTGAAACATATGAAAGTTGAAGAGTATTTGATTCAACTAGCTCTCTAAGAAAATGATATCTAAGTTCAATATGTTTTGTTCTAGAGTGCAACACAGGGTTTTTAGAAATGTTAATTGCACTTGTGTTGTCACAAAGAATTGTTACCGAAGATGCTGAAATGCGGAAGTCACTCAATACGCTTTTCATCCAAATGAGTTGAGTTGAGCAACTTCCAGCTGAAATGTATTCCGCTTCGGCAGTCGAGAGTGCTATGCAATTCTGTTTTTTACTGTGCCATGCAACAAGGCAATGGCCAAGATAGAAGCATACACCACTCGTGCTTTTCCGATCATCCACTGATCCTGCCCAATCGGCATCTGAGTATCCAACAATGTCCAGACTTGTTCCCATAGGATACCAAATTCCGAAATTAATTGATCCTTTGATATACCGGATGATCCGTTTCACCGCTTTCAGGTGAACCTCCTTTGGTGCTGATTGATATCTCGCGCAAATCCCAACACTAAAGGATATATCCGGGCGACTAGCCGTGAGGTAAAGTAGACTTCCAATCATACTTCTATACAGTTTTTCGTCTACATTCTCACTATGTGATTCACTTCCAAGTCCCTTGTGGCTAGTTCCCATTGGAGTTGGAAAATCTTTACAATTTTCTAGATCAAACTTTTTGACCAACTCCAGTGCATACTTGGATTGACTCAAGTGAATACCTTCATCATTTTGTTTAATTTGCAATCCAAGAAAATAAGACAGTTCGCCCATCATGGACATCTCAAATTCGCTTTCCATGGTCTCCGCGAATTTAGAAGCATCATTATCTTTTGTTGCACCAAATACAATGTCATCGACATAGATTTGTGCTACAATGAAATTATTTTGATAATGCTTCACAGAGAGAGTCCTGTCAGCTCCCCCTCGAGTATAGCCCTTCTCCAAAAGGTGCTTTGTTAACCTTTCGTACCATGCTCGCGGTGCTTGTTTCAGACCGTAAAGAGCCTTTTTCAAACGAAAAACATGGTTAGGTTGTTTATGATCCACAAAACCTTTCGGTTGAGCTACATAAACTTCCTCATTTAAAAACCCATTTAGAAATGCGCTCTTGACGTCCATTTGAAATAATTTGATTTTAAAATGACAAGCAATAGCAAACAATATACGAATGGACTCGAGTCTAGCTACAGGGGCGAAAGTTTCGTCAAAGTCTATACCTTCTACTTGAGAGTAGCCTTGAGCAACTAGTCGTGCCTTGTTCCTGATGATAGTACCATCTTCATCTTTCTTGTTCTTGAAGATCCATTTGGTACCTATCACATTATGTTGCTTTGGAGGCTTCGTTAATTCCCAGACTTTGTTTCGCTCAAATTGATGGAGCTCTTCCTGCATTGCTTTAATCCAGTAGTCATCCCGAAGAGCTTCATCTATTGTCCTTGGTTCGATTAAAGATACGTAGCAAGCAAGTCCGCAAACCAACTGCCTTCGAGTTCTAACTCCTTCTTGTGGATCTCCAATGATGTTCGATTCCGGATGATCCTTGGAGATTCGTAGCGTTTGTTGAAACGGAGTACTCGGAGGTACACGAGATGATTCCTGCACATTAGATAAACTAGAAGAACCATTAGATGCATCATTAATATTGGAAGTATTATTATGAGAAGATGCACTAGCAGGAGAATCATCATCTAGAGAGATATCGAGGGTAGATTTTTCAGATTCAAAATGAGAAGCTTCATCTACTTTAACATTTATAGATTCTACGATCGTCTTAGATTCAATGTTAAATACTCGATATGCTCTGCTATTCGTAGAATAACCCAAAAAGATCCCTTCATCACTTCGAGAGTCGAACTTTCAAAGATTTTCACGGTCACGTAAGATGTAACATCGACTCCCGAAGATACGAAAGTACTTGATATCCGGTTTTCTACTAAACCACAGCTCATATGGTGTATTCAAGGTTCCTGGGCGCAAATACACTCTGTTAATGACATAGACAGCGGTGTTCACAGCTTCAGCCCAAAAATGTAGCGGTAATTTCCGGCTATGAAGCATCACACGCGCCATCTCTTGAACAACCCTGTTTTTGCGCTCAACAACACCATTCTGCTGAGGTGTATAGGGTGCCGAGAATTCATGTTTTATGCCATTTGAAGTACAAAAGTCAATGAATTTAGAATTTATGAATTCTCCACCCCTATCACTTCTAACACGAATGATCTTTTCATTCTTTTCAATCATAATACGATGGCAAATCTCATGAAAAGAGTCAAACGTATCAGCTTTCTCTCTCAAAAATGCTACCCAAGAAAACCGAGAGAAATCATCAACCAATAAGAAAATGTACCATTTACCTCCCAAAGATGGTTGACGGGTCGGCCAAAAGAAAAAGAAGAAAAGAAAATAGTCTACACAAACTATACAAGATTTAATCGTAGAACGATTAAGGACAAGGAGGGGTTTCACCTTTGCATACCCAAACCTTTTGAGTTTTGGAGTATGTTGGTAAAGGTTGAGAGATTCTCCTTGAAGACGACGTCTTGTATGATTGATCTTTTTCTTTTGTCATCGTCTTGTTTGAGGTGCTACCAATGTTCTTTCCTTTTGAAGAATCCTTCCTTGAATTCCGGGAAGTGAGCTTATTGGTAGCAATTGCAAGATGTGGTTGATTTGTTCTTTGAGCTCCAATCTCGCAATTTCTTTCGATGTGCCCTGCAAAATTACAACGAAAACATACCTTTGAGCTTGACGATTCCGAAGAGGATGAGGTAGGTTTGTTGTCGTTGTTTGTCTTGAATTCCGATGTCGGAGGAGGAGATACCGACTGAGGCACAAAGACTGTCCCACTCGAACTTGGACTGTTTCCAGTTTGAGTGTACCCGAGGCCGAACCGATTTGTTTGACCAAGACCAAGGAGTTTATCCAACTTACTCCTTCCCAAGGAGAATTGCTGTAAGTCATCCTTGAGTTGGAGAATGGTCTCTGTCATTTCCCGTCTTTCCTGTCGGCCCTCGCCATAGAGCTTCAAGAAGTAGTTTGCTTTGTTCACCATATCTATATAGTTCTTCTTGAGCTCCTCATTGGACTCTTGAAGGGAAACATTTGCTTTTATCAAACTATCCCTTTCCACTTCAAGATCGGTCGAGAGAGAAGTTACCCTTTTTACTTCTTCTTCGAGATCCTGCAATCTCCCTCTCAACCCCTTGTTTTGCTTAGCCGGTTTCTTTAAATCCTGTAAAGATCTGTGATAGGCTAGAGCAAACTCTTCACCTTCCGAATCATCCGATTCATTGTCCATTGCATTCTTTTCAACAGTGGAGTTGGACAATGATTCAGACGTAGTTGCCATAAAGCACATGAATGGTGAAGATGTGGACGCGTGGAATGCCGTGGAGCTCTTTTCTTCATCACTTGAAGACGACTCATTTGACGTTGAGTTGTCATCCCAAGTGACGACTTGCATCGCCTTCTTCTTTGCCGGATACTTGTTAGGACACTCCGTTGCAATGTGGCCGTAGCCTCGACATTTGAAGCATTGCAGTTGTCCTTCTGAACTTTTCTTATCCTTTGAGAAGTTCTCTTGCTTTCTTGACTTGTAACTTGGAGTACCCTTGCCTTTGTTCGACTTTCCGAAGGATGGAGATTTGCTTGAATTACCCCTTCGGAAGTTGCGGCGAAACTTCCTTGTCAAGAGAGCGAGCTGCTTCTCAAATTCCTCCATAGAAAGGTTCTCGTCATCGTCTGAGGAGGATGTATCCGCGTCTTCTTCCTTAGTTGTTTTCAACGCATAACCTGAAGACTTAGAAGTGGATGCTTTTCCAGAAGAATTGTTAGTATTAAAAGTCATTTCATAAGTTTGTAATGAACCAACTAATTCTTCTACACGTATTTCGTCCGGGTGTTTAATAGTTTCAATGGCAGTAACCTTTGGGCGAAATCGTTCAGGAAGAGTTCTTAAGATTTTTCTTACAATCTTAAATTCTGGAATCTTCTCTCCCAGATTAGCACATGAGTTTACGATGTCTTGCAATCGTGTATAGTAGTCCGTGAAAGATTCATTTTCTGCCATCAAAATAGAGTCAAACTTGCTCGTAAGCATCTGCAGTTTCTGAATCTTCACGAGGTTAGTTCCCTCATGTGTAACCTGGAGAACATCCCAGATTTCTTTCGCAGTCTCACATGCCGAGACGCGAGAGAATTCAGTTTGAGATAAGGCATTAAAAATAGCATTAATTCCCTTGCCATTGTAAGAAGATAACTCAAACTCTTCCTTGGTCCATTTCGACCTAGGTTTTAAGGTGTGAACATCAGAGATAAGTTCAGTTGGATTAGACCATCCTGATTCAATTGAATGCCACACCCTTTCGTCGATGGAAGATAAAAAGGCTTTCATCCGTACTTTCCAGTACGCATAATTTGTTCCATCAAAGAAAGGGGGTCGATTGATGTTTCCACCTTCAACCATTGTTCACAACCCTATTCCGGCTCTGATACCACTTGTTGGGTCGTATATAATACGGATCTAAATAGGGGAAGAAACACCTAGAGGGGGGTGAATAGGTGTAAACGTATAAACACTCCAAAAATCGTTGCGATAAAACCCAATGCGGAAAATAAAATAACACGCAAGATTTTTACGTGGAAAACTCCATCACCGGAGTAAAAAACCACGGGACCGATAACACGGCAGAAATCCACTAGAATTAAAACACGTACAAGGTGATTTACCGTACACACTTATGACTCAACCTTTTCCATACGCTCCTAGAGGATCTTCTCCGCTCGCTCCAGACGCTTCTCGAATCCACGATCTGCGCCCAACGCCGAATCCACGGCGTCCAACGTCGAATCCACGACGTCCGACCGAATCCACGGTCTTCACCCAATAGCACCGTTCGAATCCACGAACGTGCCTCGCTCCGAATCCACGAGAGCGATTGAACCTTGAATCCACAAGGACACGCGAATCCACGCGCCGATTTTTGGGGTAAATCGTTGTTTTTGGGTGGTGATGATCCGCCGAATACTTAGATCAAAGATAGATCGGAAATACCATCTAAGTATTCATTAGTTTGATTCAACTCAAGATGTGAGTATGAAAACCTAGAATCAAACTAATCAATATAGATGAAGAAACATAGAGTATTCTCTAATGATTTCCTTTCTTCTCTATATGTGGATCTATAGCCGTATAAGATGATACAAGAAAATGACGGCTATGGATTCACCCTAGAAAAAGAGTCATAGGGTGTATTTATAGGTTAGAAACCCTAGGAAGGAGATAAGAATCAAAAACCAACCATTTCTGGAATTTTACGGACGGCGATCCGGATCGTGATAACTAGGATCCGGATCGTCACAACGAAACAGCCAATTCCAGAAAAACGAAGGTTCGGGATCCGGATCATGTGACTACGATCCGGATCGTTCATACAGTTCACCAAACATCAACGTTCGGGATCCGGATTGCGAAGCAAGATCCGGATCGTTCAAGGTAGATGGTAAACTCAACGTTCGGGATCCGGATCAAGAGACTACGATCCGGATTGCGACGATGTATGAACGAACCACCTTCGGGATCCGGATCGAACAACCTGATCCGGATCCTGAACATGTCCCAAGTCCAGTTTTTGATTTTTATGCAATGAAAGATTCTTCCAAGTGTTTCTACACTACAAGAAGTATTCGGATCACACAAATTCTTTAGTTAAACATACCTGATCCTTCTGAATTCTTCTTTCTTGAGATTGAGTTAAATGATTCAACTTTTCTTCACCTTCAATCTTCAGGACTTGAAACTTTCACGAAACTACGCCAACACAAATTCCGTAACAGTATCTAACGATCTCTTTTTGTCAAGAATGATTTCTTTGTGCAGAGAGTACAGATGTCTAAGTCTAGAGTCTGTTTTAGGAGTTTATCTCATGTTTTTAAATTTTCGGATCTCCATTGTAAATTTTTGTTGTATGGTGATAGCAACAAAAATATCTTTTTGAATTTTCTTTAGTGGATCTGTGTTTTGTCACGAAACCGCCAAAGGGGGAGATTGTTACGGAATTTGAGTTGGCGTAGTTTCGTGAAAGTCTCAAGTCTTGAAGATTGAAGGTGAAGAAAGTTGGATCATTTAACTCAATCTCAAGAAAGAAGAATTCAAAAGGATCAGGTATGTTTAACTAAAGATTTTGTGTGATCCGAATACTTCTTGTAGTGTAGAAACACTTGGAAGAATCTTTCATTGCATAAAAATCAAAAACTGGACTTGGGACATGTTCAGGATCCGGATCAGGTTGTTCGATCCGGATCCCGAAGGTGGTTCGTTCATACACCAGTTCAATCCGGATCGTAGCCTCTCTTGATCCAGATCCCGAACACTGAGTTTACCATCTTCCTTGAACGATCCGGATCAGGCTTCGCAATCCGGATCCCGAACGTTGATGTTTGGTGAACTGTATGAACGATCCGGATCAAGCACTTCGATCCGGATCCCGAACCTTCGTTTTTCTGGAATTGCCTGACTCGTTACGACGATCCGGATCACAGCTAATCCGATCCGGATCGCCGTCCGTAAAATTTCCAGAAATGTTAGGTTTTGATTCTTATCTCCTTCCTAGGGTTTCTAACCTATAAATAGACCCTATGACTCTTTTTCAGAGGTGATCAAAAATCCAGATAGCCGTCATTTTCATATATCATCTTATACGGCTCTAGATCCACATATAGAGAAGAAAGGAAATCATTAGAGAATACTCTATGTTTCTTCATCTATATTGATTAGTTTGATTCTAGGTTTTCATACTCACATCTTGAGTTGAATCAAACTAATGAATACTTAGATGGTATTTTCGATCTATCTTTGATCTAAGTATTCGGCGGATCATCACCACCAAAACAACGATTTACCCCAAAAATCGGCGCGTGGATTCGCGTGTCCTTGTGGATTCAAGGTTCAACCGCTCTCGTGGATTCGGAGCGAGGCACGTTCGTGGATTCGAAGGGTGCTATTGGGTGAAGACCGTGGATTCGGTCGGACGTCGTGGATTCGACGTTGGACGCCGTGGATTCGGCGTTGGGCGCAGATCGTGGATTCGAGAAGCGTCGCGGAGCGAGCGGAGAAGATCCTCTAGGAGCGTATGGAAAAGGTTGAGTCGTAAGTGTGTACGGTAAATCACCTTGTACGTGTTTTAATTCTAGTGGATTTCTGCCGTGTTATCGGTCCCGTGGTTTTTTACTCCGGTGATGGAGTTTTCCACGTAAAAATCTTGCGTATTATTTTTATTTCCGCATTAGGTTTTTATCGCAACGATTTTTGAGTGTTTATACGTTTACACCTATTCACCCCCCTCTAGGTGTTTTTTCCCCTATTTAGATCCGTATTACATATAACCCAACACAATTGTGCGGGCAGGGGGCAGCTGGCGCATCTGGGCGCGCGGTCAGGCCGGTCGGTGCCACGTGGAGCGTTTTCATTGGGTGCAATCGGTGTTTTCTGTTCGGCGGGACACAGAGGGAATTATTGGAATTGTTTTTCTGGTTTCTCCTATTAATTCCATCCGAGAAGACTTGGGAGGCCATTTTCACCATTTTCGAGGCCTCATCTTCCTGAGGGATGAGAAGATGAAATCTTCTCCAAGAAGAGAAGAATGCTCCTGTGAAGTTTCGCATTTTTTTCGGCGGCACGGATTACGAGATCTCCATTTCTCCGGCATGGCGCGACGTTCCTTCATCGGTGTACCCCTTTCGTCGCATTTCGATGCAAGAGCTCTCACGGCCTACCCCGATCACTTTTTCCGGCGATTCTTGCTCTATTGGAACGGCGACTGACAGAGCTTTAATCTTGGTATTTTCTACTTCCCCTGGTTTCACGCTTTTCGAGGAGTTTTTCTGAGTTTACTATGACACCATTTGCTGTGATTGAGTTTTGGACAGCGGTTCGATCTTTCGGCGATATCTTCGCGGACAGGCATCGGATTGGGGTGATTCAAAAGGCGATTTGCATCTACACATCTCGAGGAATCTCCCCAAATTTTCTTGGAATTTCCTAAATTTTCCCCGAAGGTGAAAAGTCCCTGTTTACAGAACTTTATGATTCAGTTTTTGTGATTGGTTGATTCCGGGGTGGTTCCCTTGCAGAATTTATATCTCAGCGTAGGAAACTCGGATTTGAACGTGCAGGTACTCGTTTCGACCGGTTCGTCGCGAGGATCGTGACAGTATTTTTCCTGGAATTTTTCGAGCAGATCTCGAAGGTGGAAAAGGCAAAACTGTGGACTGATGTGTTTGGGGACAGATTTTGTGTAACTGTATGTTTAATTGTATCTTTTGGGGTATTTGTGCACAGTGATCGCGGCGGTTTATCTGTTTGGGCTTTTGGCGTGAAAAGGTACTGGACAGCGAGAAGGTGTTACAGCTGAGGATTTCGCGTGTTCAGGTGGGTGGTTGTTGCTTGCCTCTACTTCTGACTTACTCACTAAGTTTATTAGAAAACCCCTCTTTTGGACATATTGATTGATTGCCATGCATGTTTGATTAATATAAATGTGAGCCTATCATTTGAGAATAATTTGTGGACATAGCATGTTGGGAATCTGATTGGGATAATATTATTGTGGAAACGTGATTGCGAGGACATGCTTCATTGTGATAGTTAACATGCCATGTTAGCACATAGATCTCATAAAAGTTGGTTAAATGGACGAATTAGTGGGACATGATGACACATCTATGTGCGGGTATCACTTTGGGATTTATTATGGATCAGGGGTTATATACATGTGTAGTTGACTGATGACTTTAGCATGATGGTTATGTTTATGTGGATTTGTTATTCATTACACATGTGGAACTGTTATTTGATATTCTCTCTTTTATTCTTGCATGAGGACCTTTGCATGCTTGTATGGACATCTAGATAGGCCACTATTTTATTGCTACACTATCATATTGGGATCTGACTTAGGAGAAACCATGATTGCTTTCTTTCTCCTTCTTATTTTGACTTTCGAGTCATGTTGCTCGGGTTCGAGCGGGGGTTTGGGATAGTGTAGCCGGGACCTTGGGGTCGGAGACAGAGTGTACTTGATGTCGGACTTGTGGGTTATTGCAGCAACTGTGGACAGTAGGCGGTTGACCGGATATTGATTGTTCTACCCGATTGTGGATCTTGGGTTTTGGGACAGGCAGGCTTGATGGCAGGGTATTGCGGCAACCGCGGACCTTGGGCGGTTGACCGGATGTTGCTTATGTATCAGATTGGGTATCAGGTCTCTAGTGGATGGAGTTTTCCACTATTTGTTTATCTTGCATTAGGTTGGGATCGGGTCTCCCTTTAGTGGATGGGTTTTTCCCACTTTGATCAGAGTCATGATTCAGTCCTGCTGATCTATGATACTCGTTACTGAGGCACTATACTCGTGTGGGTCGCTCCCCTCGAGTGCCACTCCGGAGTGTGTATATTTGTGACCGTGCCGGTCAGGAGCCGGTCTGTTGCCCTGGGATAGGACCGTGCCGGTCAGGAGCCGGTCTGTTGCCCTTGGGATGGGACCGTGTCGGTCAGGAGCCGGTCTGCATCCCGTAGCTGAGTTGTTGGTTAGTAGGCATAGTGGGCAGTACGGGTGTTCACCGGTGTCTAGTTTGGGTCTAGGCAGGCAGGCATTTACATCCTGATGCATATATTGTTGGGTCGTAAATAATACGGATCTAAATAGGGGAAGAAACACCTAGAGGGGGGTGAATAGGTGTAAACGTATAAACACTCAAAAATCGTTGCGATAAAAAAAACCCAATGCGGAAATGAAAATAACTCGCAAGATTTTTACGTGGAAAACTCCATCACCGGAGTAAAAAACCACGGGACCGATAACACGGCAGAAATCCACTAGAATTAAAACACGTACAAGGTGATTTACCGTACACACTTACGACTCAACCTTTTCCATACGCTCCTAGAGGATCTTCTCCGCTCGCTCCAGACGCTTCTCGAATCCACGATCTGCGCCCAACGCCGAATCCACGGCGTCCAACGTCGAATCCACGACGTCCGACCGAATCCACGGTCTTCACCCAATAGCACCCTTCGAATCCACGAACGTGCCTCGCTCCGAATCCACGAGAGCGATTGAACCTTGAATCCACAAGGACACGCGAATCCACGCGCCGATTTTGGGGTAATCGTTGTTTTTGGGTGGTGATGATCCGCCGAATACTTAGATCAAAGATAGATCGGAAATACCATCTAAGTATTCATTAGTTTGATTCAACTCAAGATGTGAGTATGAAAACCTAGAATCAAACTAATCAATATAGATGAAGAAACATAGAGTATTCTCTAATGATTTCCTTTCTTCTTTATATGTGGATCTATAGCCGTATAAGATGATATATGAAAATGACGGCTATGTGGATTAACCCTAGAAAGAAAGACATAGGGTCTATTTATAGGTTAGAAATCCTAGGAAGGAGATAAGAATCAAAAACCTGCCATTTCTGGAATTTTACGGACGGCGATCCGGATCGTGATAACTGAGATCCGGATCGTCATAACGAAACAACCAATTCCAGAAAAACGAAGGTTCGGGATCCGGATCATGTGACTACGATCCGGATCGTTCATACAGTTCACCAAACATCAACGTTCGGGATCCGGATTGCGAAGCAAGATCCGGATCGTTCAAGGTAGATGGTAAACTCAACGTTCGGGATCCGGATCAAGAGACTGTGATCCGGATTGCGACGATGTATGAACGAACCACCTTCGGGATCCGGATCGAACAGCCTGATCCGGATCCTGAACATGTCCCAAGTCCAGTTTTTGATTTTTATGCAATGAAAGATTCTTCCAAGTGTTTCTACACTACAAGAAGTATTCGGATCACACAAATTCTTTAGTTAAACATACCTGATCCTTTTGAATTCTTCTTTCTTGAGATTGAGTTAAATGATCCAACTTTCTTCACCTTCAATCTTCAGGACTTGAAACTTTCACGAAACTACGCCAACTCAAATTCCGTAACAATCTCCCCCTTTGGCGGTTTCGTGACAAAACACAGATCCACTAAAGAAAATTCAAAAAGATATTTTTGTTGCTATCACCATACAACAAAAATTTACAATGGAGATCCAAAATACAATACATGAGTTAAACTCCTAAAACAGACTCTAGACTTAGACATCTGTACTCTCTGCAAAAAGAAATCATTCTTGACAAAAGAAATCGTTAGATACCTCAAGAATTTTGTATCATTCAAAAACCACAAACAGAGATGAAGTTTAAACTCATTTATACTTACCATGACATTTATATTCAGATATGTAAACTGATCATAGTTAAAAAAACACCAACATATCTTCTTTGCACGTAAAAACCAAATGTCATGAACATGTTTGTGACAAACTTATATATATATAGATATGTAATTGATCAGAGTTAAGAACCAACATATCTTCTATGCAATCAAAAACCAAGTGTCACAAACTTGTTAGTGAACATCAACTTGTTAGTTATATTACATGCCCAAATAGTTAGCAAATAGTTAGTCGAGGCATGCATTCATACAGCTGAAAAACCTCAAGTTGAGAATGGAAGTTGGAGTAATACTTACCTTGATATTCATCCAGTTTTCATATCAAACATTGTTCACTTACCTTGATGTTTCATGCAGTCAACATTGTTCAAAGTTCTCTCTAACTCTCTCCCCCTTTTTGTCACAAAACAAAGCCAAAATGTAGTTAAGACTACGAAATGTGAGGAGAGTAAAAAGTTCCAATAAAATGTAAAACCTGAGAACTAAGCTAACGTAAGTATAAAACTAAATCCTAAAATCGTAATCCTGCACAAAAGGAAAGGAAAGTGCAATTCAGTCGGAGGAGTCTGAGCTGGTACAACTCAGCTTGCTCAAAATCCCTTTAAGCATTGTCGAAATAGTTGAACACTTCTTCTTGATCTTCTTGTGATCAGAGGAAATCTGTTGAAGTTCTTTCGATGTCCTCTCTTGTGCAGCCGAGAGTCTTTGTTGTTCCTGGCGAAGCGATTCCAATACAACAGCGTCTGTACCCTGTCTTTTCGAGTGTGATGGATGCTGTCTAGAAGCAGATGGTGCATCCAATCCCTTAACCCATGGAGATTCAGTTTGTAGAACCCCAGAGAGTGAGCGAGCTCTAGTAAGAGGCCCACTATGATAACTTTCACTTCTTAAGACATTCTTTCGTCTTCTATATTGCTTAGTTGTTGATGCAGATTTCATAAGCCTTTTGCCTTTGACAAATTTCCTGTTTTGCTCATCAATCTTCTGTTGAACATCTTTGAAGAATTCATCCCATTCTTCAGTATCGTACTCTGAGCTGTCCTCCCTGCCTTCGGTTGACTTATCTCCTGTTGAAATATCTGGTTCCTCTTTTTCAGATGTACTCTTGTGCACCATTGTGACTAGTAACAGGATTAACCAAGAGAGTGACAATGATCAAAGTGCTTGAGTTAAGAAGGTGTCCTGTGAAAACCAACTCAAGAACACAAAAATTCTTAGTTTTCAAAAATTGAAAAAAAATTGTACCCAAACAATCATAATCATGTAGAGAGACTAAGAATCAAATTAGTTTTGAAAAAGGACTTTTAAAGATAGATCAATTGCATGATTTTCGAAAATCCTTATTATATGCCCTAAAACCGAAATTTTAGAAATCGAAGTCTAAAAATCCGTTAATCAGGAGAAAACCTAGCATATAATCAAAACTAAACAACCCAGAGTTCTTATTTCAAAAGAAATTTGATCAAAAACCATCCACAAACAAAATCGATCCAAGAATTTCGTACGTTTGAGGAGGAAAAGAGAAAAACGGTGAAAAACCGAGATTTTGATCAATAAAACTTACTTGGAACTGAAGAACTTGAGTTAGAAAGCTTCCAAGGAGGATGAAATCTAGAGAGAAGCGCTCTGGAAACTTTTGAACAAAAGATTGGAGTAAAAGAAATCAAAACCCTTTTGTTCTTTATAAAAACCTAGCCGCGATCCGGATCCTCCCGAGCTTGCGATCCGGATCGGCTACCCGCAGTGGAAAAAACTGCGTTCGGGATCCGGATCGGCAGGTCCAATCCGGATCGTCAGCCCGCAGGAGAAAACCTGCGTTCGGGATCCGGATCACCTTGCCCGATCCGGATCGGCCCCAACTTTTTCTTTAGAAAAATTTCAGAGAAATTCAAGAAAAACCAGAAAAAGATTGTAAGCACAAAGGTGTATCAACTTTAAACAAAAAGCATCGTTTCACACAACAAGAATTAGATTATGCCAAATCTATCAGTAATATCCAAAAATGAAACGAAAATTTACAAGAATTAAATCCCTTAAAGTTGAACACCTTCAATTACATCTAACTTGATCTTATGAGTAATGCCTTTATCAAATAATCAATTCGGTAAAGAAAATGAAATACAAAGATCAATAGATGTTTGAAATCCCAAATATGGTAGATAATATTTCTAGACAATCTGTTGAAGAGAGTGGCTCTTTGAGCATCTTTCTTTAAAATCCCACCTTATACCAACCTTGAAATTTGACAGAGTCAAGTATTTCAACATGCATTTTACTTAATCAAAAATTTGAACAACCATGCTTGGTATACATGTGGTAGCTGCACACAATACTCGGACGACCGAGGTGGTAGCTCTTTCCTCCATGTGGTGGTAGTTTTCACACTCCTCATTGGGATGTAACTCTTTCCACATCTTTTGAGCATTTTACATTATCTTTGACTCCCCCTCAATTGGCTATCAATTATTTAAGATATAAAGTATTCAACCAAAAATTGATCTCAATTTCATACTCGACTAAACAGTCAAATAAGATAATGACTATACCAAGAGATCATTGAGAGAGAAATTGACTTTGATCACTTTAGAAGATGATTTAATTAACATAAACGATCATTGCAACAAAGAAATATTATGATGGCAAAAGCATAATAAATTTCTAAATGTGTGAACAGATGCAATTAAAGTCAATTAAGATCTATGCTCAATTACTATCCTATGTATAAACATAGATATTGAATAGAACAAAACAAATACAAAACCTATTTTAAGCAAAGGTTTCAAAAAGAAGTTTATTTCAAAGAAAGCATACCAATTGCTTTTCGCAAATGAATAAAACGTTTTTGATCCAAAGGTTTTGTTAAAAAGTCAGCTAATTGATCTTCAGTTGAAATATATGAAAGTTGAAGAGTATTTGATTCAACTAGCTCTCTAAGAAAATGATATCTAAGTTCAATATGTTTTGTTCTAGAGTGCAACACAGGGTTTTTAGAAATGTTAATTGCACTTGTGTTGTCACAAAGAATTGTTACCGAAGATGCTGAAATGCGGAAGTCACTCAATACGCTTTTCATCCAAATGAGTTGAGTTGAGCAACTTCCAGCTGAAATGTATTCCGCTTCGGCAGTCGAGAGTGCTATGCAATTCTGCTTTTTACTGTGCCATGCAACAAGGCAATGGCCAAGATAGAAGCATGCACCACTCGTGCTTTTCCGATCATCCACTGATCCTGCCCAATCGGCATCTGAGTATCCAACAATGTCCAGACTTGTTCCCATAGGATACCAAATTCCGAAATTAATTGATCCTTTGATGTACCGGATGATCCGTTTCACCGCTTTCAGGTGAACCTCCTTTGGTGCTGATTGATATCTCGCGCAAATCCCAACACTAAAGGATATATCCGGGCGACTAGCCGTGAGGTAAAGTAGACTTCCAATCATACTTCTATACAGTTTCTCGTCTACATTCTCACTATGTGAATCACTTCCAAGTCCCTTGTGGCTAGTTCCCATTGGAGTTGGAAAATCTTTACAATTTTCTAGATCAAACTTTTTGACCAACTCCAGTGCATACTTGGATTGACTCAAGTGAATACCTTCATCATTTTGTTTAATTTGCAATCCAAGAAAATAAGACAGTTCGCCCATCATGGACATCTCAAATTCGCTTTCCATGGTCTCCGCGAATTTAGAAGCATCATTATCTTTTGTTGCACCAAATACAATGTCATCGACATAGATTTGTGCTACAATGAAATTATTTTGATAATGCTTCACAAAGAGAGTCCTGTCACCTCCCCCTCGAGTATAGCCCTTCTCCAAAAGGTGCTTTGTTAACCTTTCGTACCATGCTCGCGGTGCTTGTTTCAGACCGTAAAGAGCCTTTTTCAAACGAAAAACATGGTTAGGTTGTTTATGATCTACAAAACCTTTCGGTTGAGCTACATAAACTTCCTCATTTAAAAACCCATTTAGAAATGCGCTCTTGACGTCCATTTGAAATAATTTGATTTTAAAATGACAAGCAATAGCAAACAATATACGAATGGACTCGAGTCTAGCTACAGGGGCGAAAGTTTCGTCAAAGTCTATACCTTCTACTTGAGAGTAGCCTTGAGCAACTAGTCGTGCCTTGTTCCTGTTACGGAATTTGAGTTGGCGTAGTTTCGTGAAAGTTTCAAGTCCTGAAGATTGAAGGTGAAGAAAAGTTGAATCATTTAACTCAATCTCAAGAAAGAAGAATTCAGAAGGATCAGGTATGTTTAACTAAAGAATTTGTGTGATCCGAATACTTCTTGTAGTGTAGAAACACTTGGAAGAATCTTTCATTGCATAAAAATCAAAAACTGGACTTGGGACATGTTCAGGATCCGGATCAGGTTGTTCGATCCGGATCCCGAAGGTGGTTCGTTCATACATCGTCGCAATCCGGATCGTAGTCTCTTGATCCGGATCCCGAACGTTGAGTTTACCATCTACCTTGAACGATCCGGATCTTGCTTCGCAATCCGGATCCCGAACGTTGATGTTTGGTGAACTGTATGAACGATCCGGATCGTAGTCACATGATCCGGATCCCGAACCTTCGTTTTTTCTGGAATTGGCTGTTTCGTTGTGACGATCCGGATTCCAGTTATCACGATCCGGATCGCCGTCCGTAAAATTCCAGAAATGGTTGGTTTTTGATTCTTATCTCCTTCCTAGGGTTTCTAACCTATAAATACACCCTATGACTCTTTTTCTAGGGTGAATCCACATAGCCGTCATTTTCTTGTATCATCATATACGGCTATAGATCCACATATAGAGAAGAAAGACAATCATTAGAGAATACTCTATGTTTCTTCATCTATATTGATTAGTTTGATTCTAGGTTTTCATACTCACATCTTGAGTTGAATCAAACTAATGAATACTTAGATGGTATTTCCGATCTATCTTTGATCTAAGTATTCGGCGGATCATCACCACCCAAAAACAACGATTTACCCCAAAAATCGGCGCGTGGATTCGCGTTGTCCTTGTGGATTCAAGGTTCAATCGCTCTCGTGGATTCGGAGCGAGGCACGTTCGTGGATTCGAACGGTGCTATTGGGTGAAGACCGTGGATTCGGTCGGACGTCGTGGATTCGACGTTGGACGCCGTGGATTCGGCGTGGGCGCAGATCGTGGTATCGAGAAGCGTCTGGAGCGAGCGGAGGAAGATCCTCTAGGAGCGTATGGAAAAGGGTGAGTCGGTAAGTGTGTACGGTAAATCACCTTGTACGTGTTTTAATTCTAGTGGATTTCTGCCGTGTTATTCGGTCCCGTGGTTTTTTACTCCGGTGATGGAGTTTTCCACGTAAAAATCTTGCGTGTTATTTATTTTCCGCATTGGGTTTATCCGCAACGATTTTGGAGTGTTTATACGTTTACACCTATTCACCCCCCTCTAGGTGTTTCTGCCCTATTTAGATCCGTATTATAGACGAACCCAACAAGTTGTATCAGAGCCGGAATAGGGTTGTGAACAATGGTTGAAGGTGGAAACATT
>CM055062.1:24928444-25109297 GCA_029204045.2 Tillandsia leiboldiana | reverse complement strand
TTGTAGTGTAGGGTTTTCCCTTGCGATTTTCCGATGAATCCACTGTGTAGAACACCTAGTGTTGGTGTCTGGCCCATGGTGCATCGAGGGATGCCACAGATGGACCTCGTGAGACTTGGATAGATGATTTGGCCTTCGGCTGTGATTGCCGAATTTTAGAAAAGGTTTTGGGCCAATCTGAGGTTGGATTTGGATTCAGCGCGGAAAAAACGCTTGAAAACGGCTATTTATTTGTTGAATTTGGAGTCCGGATGACCAAATGCGGGCTTCCGGAAGATTTGGGGGATTTTCGGTGCATGGAGTGACACGTGGACCGGCCCCAGCCACGTGGCGCCCTCTTATTGGCCGGCTCACGCAGCTGGGTCCACGCAGTGGCGCGGCGGTGCATGGACCGCGGCGGGTGGACGCGTGGCGTGCCCTGGTAGGCGGGCGCACGCGGCACGGCTCACGGGATTTGCGGGTTGCGGTGGACCGGCGCATGACACGTGGCGGCTCCGGATTCGTCGGTCCACGTGGCGCGGTCCACGGGTGCGCGGGGGGAGGGCGCCTCGGTACTGTGCGCGCACGTGCGCGCACAGTGGCGCAGGCGGGGCGGTCGGCCGCACTCGAGTGCGACACGTGTCGCCTCGAGATTGGCCGGCCGTACCTACCCCTTTGACTGCGGGGGGCCACGTGGCGTAGCGGGCGCGGGGGGATCCGCTGTCCCCTGTTCGGGGGCGACGTGGCGCTCCAGGAATTTTTCGGGCGCGTCGGACGGGTTCCGACAACCCGGTTTCCGGGCGCAGTGCGCCCGAAACTTGCGCCCGAAAACCGGGCCTTAAGCTTTTGGGCTGGGCCTTAAATAGCTCCCCCTTTCTTTCTTTAGGCTTTTTGGACCTCTTTTCACTGGGCTTCCTTCACAGAAGTTTTCCCCTCTCAGAGCTCGACCTTTGGAGAAGTTTGAAGATTTTTGGAGGCACGCTTCCCGGTTCACCATTTTACGGCGCGGCGCGACGCTTGTTCTCCGGCGATCCTCTTCGCCCTTTTCAGTGTTTGGACTCCTCCGACCCACCCCGACCTCGGAATTCGCCGATTCTTGCGCCGTTGGACTCACGACAGGTAGGGCTTCAACTCCTGTGTTTTATGGTTCCTCGATTTCCGTGCTGATCTTGGAGTTTCCTTAGCACCCATTTGACCCTTTTTCTTCGCGGACTTTTGGGACAGCACCGCAGTGTTCTTGCCATATCTTTTCGCTCGGACGTCGGAACGAGGCGATTCAAAGGCAATTTTCATCTACGCTTCGCAAGGAGTCTCCTGGATTTTTCTCAGAATTTCTGAATTTTACTCGAGGGTGAGAATCTTCTTCCTCTGTGGTTCCTTGTTACAGGAATTTAGTGCAGTTTGGGTTTGGGGTGTACCCCTTGTCGGATTTTTATCTCAGCGTAGGAAACTCCAAATTGGGCGTGCAGGTACTCGTTTCGACGGGCTCGTCGCAAGGATCGCGATAGTATTTTCTTGGATTTTTCTGGGCATTATTCGCAGGTAAAAATTATGAATTGTGGACTGCTGGTTTGGGGACAGATTCTGGAATTGTGGATGTTAAGCTTATGTATTTTTCCTTTGGGGTATTTTGTACAGATTGGTGGTGTGTTGGACTGATCTTGGACTTCGCCTTTGGGAATTTTGGAATAGCGCTCGAGTGGGGTGATGTTGAGAACCTCCTTTTGTGAATGTCACTAGGCCTATTAGAATGCCACGATTATATGTTATTAAATATGAATGTATCTAGCATGCTTGCATGATATTAAGGTTCTTTTGCTAATACTTGCATTGTTAGCGAGCTACAAGTTTCTGATGGTGTTTCCATGTTTAGATATGCAATTAATTAGTTGGAATGAATGCTATAGCCATATCATATTGTGTGTTAAGGAAGGTTTGGGCATGTGGTTAGAATGCATGTTGTAAAGGGGGTACTTGCTAGTTAATTGTACATCTAAATGTATCATGTATCGTATATCATGCCACGTGTACATCGGAGGGTCCAAACGTGTAATGTTGCATATGTTAGAATAATTAAAAAGAGGTTTATCAAGTTAATGACTTTTGCATGCTTGAATGGTCACCTAGATAGGCCACCTTTTTCTGCTACACCTATCTGCTGGAATTGACTTAGGAGAAACCATGTGTATCTTTCTCTTCAGTCACTTAGACATAGGGGATATTATGCTCGGGTTGGAGCAGGGGCTGGGTTAGTGTAGTCAGATACTTGGGTTTCGGGGAGAGGGTTTTGGGCTTCCTTTGGGAGACGGTACTTTTCCTTATAGAGCGGAGTGCGCGATTTGCAGACTTGAGACCCTGGGACTCCTGTCCCATATCGGTGTTATGTGTAGGCTGGCATACCCGATTTGGCAGACATTGAGAACCCTACCCCTTATCGGTGCTATGCGTAGGCTGGCATACCCGATTTAGCAGACCTTGAGACTCCTGTCCCATACCGGTGTTATGCGTAGGCTTGGCATACCCGATTTGGCAGACATTGAGACTCCTATTCCACACCGGTGTTATGCGTAGGCTGGCATACCCGATGTGGCTGGCTTCGATTCTCTGAGGCATACTTTTGGCTATCTTTAGCTGGGCGGGTAGAGGCATATTAGTGGTAGCTTTTATCGGGAGTCATACTCTTAGTTACCGGCATTATTCTTTTAGCCTCTGGTAGACCTAGTGGGCAGGTAGGAGTTCGTGTTGAGGTTTACCCACTAGGGGAGGCTACTATCTTTATAGTAGTACTGACCCCCACTGTTTTTCCCTTTTCTTGTCCCCTTTGTTTTGCAGAGTCATCTGCCGGAGTTGCGGGGCCTTCCTACCAGGATCGAGGTAAGAGGATCGCCGACTAGATAGCTGCTACCCCGAGTTCGAGTTTTGATAGTTTTGATGTATCCCCAGTACACTCAGACGGTTGTATTTTCCTTTTATTTTGGGTCTGGCTTGCGGCCAGCTGGTTGTATATATTTCGTGAGCTGGGAGAGACACTTGTATATTTTTTTTGAGAGCTTACTGTACTTCATTTCCAGTATTTGTCTGAGTTGTATTAGTTTTAGTTAGCTCTGTTTTATGCTCTTTTATTATTGTTTTATATCTGAGCAGGTTATCAGCGCTTCGTGTACACGGAAAATTCCGTGTGCACGGCGGATCTGTAGACGGGCCGGGTTCTGGTTTACACCCGGGGCGTGACAGATTAAGTTGGTATCAGAGCTTAGGGGATAGGTCAGTTGGGACTTAGGAAACCCTAGGCTTTTGGCAGACCCTAGGAAGGCAGAGCGTGAGTGACGTGATATTGTGCGAAAGTCGGTAATTGGTTGTTAACTCTTCCTGTGAGTGGAGAGGGATTGGCATAGCCTATTTCTGGGGGACTATTATGTTGGCTGTCAGACAACATAAGGTTACAGAAATAGGGGAATGCCCATGACTTTCGCCGGTGATTGGGTCGAGAGTGGTTTGGTTTACTGACCCGTGGATTTTGTGTGACAGGATGCCTCCTAGGCGGCAGATTCCTACTCGGGGTACTCCTACGCCCCCGGAGGAGCGGAGCAGTCCGGGCCTTCGGAGATCAGTGAGCTGAGGGCCATGGTGGCCCAGTTGGCGGAGAGTCACCGCCGACAGGAGCAGAGATTTGAGCAGTTGCTGGCTCAGGTTGCGGCACCACCCCCTACTACTGTAGAGGCCCCTGTACCACCAGTTGTACCGCCGGCTAGTCCATTAGTCCCTACGGCACCGTCGTCGAGCAGTGGGGCTCAGGGAGAGTTCAGGCCGTTGACCCCAGCGGAGGAGGAGGAGTTTGCTGACAAACCTCGCCAAGTTCTGTAAGCGAGGACCACCTAGGTTCTCAGGGAGGAGCACGCACCCATCGGAGATAGGATCATGGCTGGCAGCAATGGAGAAGTTGTCAGAGACTTCTTCATTGACCACAGGTTCAGAGTGCATATGGCTGTACATTGCCTAGAGGGGGATGCAGATGCTTGGTGGCGTCGGGTCGAGCCCTTGGAGTTTCAGATCACCCGACAGCTACCCTGGTCGGAGTTTAGACGGTTGATCCTTGATACTTATTTCTCCACGAGCGTGAAGAAAAAGCTTGAGGATGATTGAAGAATCTCCAGCAGGGGGACAGGACGGTATGGGATTATTATCAGGAGTTTACCGCAGTTGCTCAACTGCGTACCCTATGTTGCCAGGGATGGGCTGCACCAGGTGGAGCTGTTTGAGACAGGTTTGCGTCCCGAGATCTATACCTTGGTACACGCCCAGAGGCTTCAGACTTTATCAGAGGCAGTGGATCATGCTCAGTGGGTCGAGAGGGGGAGATCACGTCGTCGCTAGACGTGGGGGCTTGGCCGCTCAGAGTTCTGGAGAGGAAGCGGCCAATGCCAGACGAGGGGGGACAAGGCCAGTTCATGGAGGCCGCCCCGACCACCACCGCCGCAGTTTACGGGCCGTGGGCGTTCGGAGCGGCGAGGGTCTGGTGGATCCCAGAGACCCCCCACAGCAGCAGCAGCAGCATCAGCAGCGGCAGCCCCAGCGACAGCAGCAGCACTCGCAGCAGCAGAGGTCGCAGTCGCGACAGCAGGGGTCACAGCGGCAAGGACAAGCAGCAGCAGCAGTCGAGGCAGTCCCAGTCTGCGGTCAGGTGCGTCTTTTGTAGGGGACAGCACGCGGCGGATACTTGTGACCAGAGGTATGGCCGCTGTTATCGGTGTGGACAGTCCGGCCATATTCGAGCTACTTGCCCTCTCTCTACAAACCGCAAGGCTCCTTCTTCAGCATCAGCTCCTTCAGTGCCCCAGCAGCGGCCTTATGCCCCAGCGAGCGGGGCTCATTCCTCCCACCCTGCAGATCACCGACCACCAGCTCAGAGCGGGGCGAGTCTACGCCGCCCAGGTAGGGGACTCCACGGCAGCCGACCACGTGGTAGCAGGTATCACTTTACTTCTTGGTACTAGAGCTCGCACTTTATTTGATACCGGTGCATCACATTCTTTTATCAGTAGAGTATTTGCATCATCTCATGGACTAGTGTTAGGTCGGTTGCCACATGCTGTAGAGGTACAGATTCCTGATCATACATTGCATGTAGAGGAGTGTTGTTGGTCTTGCCCTGTTCAGATTGAGTCCTGGATCTTGCCAGCGGACCTTATGGTCCTTAGTGAGCTGCAAGATTACGACATCGTACTGGGGATGGATTGGCTGGCTCGCTATTTCGCGACGATTGATTGCGCCGCGAGGACTGTTACCTTTAGCGAGCCAGGCCAGGAGGTGTTCATTTACAGGGGGTGCCAGAGTGCTTTCTTTGCCTCTGTGGTTTCGACCTCTCGTGCGAGGCAGATGATGCGCAGTGGATGCGTGGCCTTTTTGGCATCGGTGGTTAAGGAGCCTACGGCGGCACCGGGGACTCACGGATATTCCTGTTGTCCATGAGTACCCGGATGTTTTTCCTCCGGAGCTAGTTCATATGCCGCCGGATAGGGAGGTTGAGTTTTTGATTGACGTAGTTCCCGGAACTGCGCCAATCTCTAAGGCTCCTTACCGAATGGCACCGGCTGAGCTGCGGGAATTAAAGGCGCAACTCCAGATTTAATGGATAAGGGTTTTGTGCGACCGAGTGTATCGCCTTGGGGAGCGCCGGTGCTATTTGTGAAGAAGAAGGATGGTTTCGCTTCGACTGTGCGTTGATTATCGGGAGCTGAATAAAGTGACCATCAAGAACAAGTACCCTTTGCCGCGCATTGATGACTTATTCGACCAGCTGCAAGGGTCTTGTGTCTTTTCCAAGATTGATTTACAGTCTGGTTACCACCAATTGAAGGTGAAGGCCGAGGACATCCCAAAGACGGCATTCAGGTCGCGGTACGGGCATTACGAGTTCACCGTCATGCCTTTTGGACTGACAAATGCCCTGCAGCTTTTATGGATTTGATGAACAGGATTTTTCGACCATACCTGGATCGGTTCGTCGTTGTTTTTATTGATGACATCCTGGTTTATTCCCGAAGCGATGTGGAGCACGAGGAGCATCTGAGGATTGTGCTACAACTTCTGAGAGAGAGGAAGTTGTATGCCAAGCTATCTAAGTGTGATTTCTGGCTTCGGGAGGTTGCCTTTTTGGGCCACGTGATTTCAGCCGCTGGAGTGGCGGTAGACCCGGCGAAGATCGAGGCAGTCCGGGATTGGCCCCGACCGACGACGGTATCAGAGGTCCGTAGTTTCATGGGCTTAGCAGGTTATTACCGTCGGTTTGTGGAAGGTTTTGCGAAACTTTCCACACCCCTCACTCGTTTGACGCGAAAAGGGATTAAGTTTATTTGGAGTGAGGACTGCCAGAGGAGCTTTGAGGAATTAAAGATCAGGTGATGTCGGCTCCTATCCTTTCCCTCCCTGTTATGGGGAAAGGATACGTGATTTATAGTGATGCATCGCACAGTGGACTTGGTTGTGTGCTGATGCAGGAGGGTAGGGTAATCGCTTACGCCTCTCGGCAACTGAAGGATTATGAAAAGAATTACCCTACCCATGATTTGGAGCTAGCTGCGGTGATTTTTGCACTAAAGTTGTGGCGCCACTACCTGTATGGGGAACACTGCGAGATTTACACCGACCACAAGAGCTTGAAATACCTGTTCACACAGAAGGAGCTCAACTTGAGGCAGCGTAGATGGTTGGAATTGTTGAAAGATTATGATGTAGACATTCTTTACCACCCTGGCAAGGCCAACGTGGTTGCTGATGCCCTAAGCAGGAGAGCAGTACAGAGTTTATCTTTGATGATCACCGATCAGGCGCCATTACTTGAGCAGATGAGGCGGTTAGAGCTCGAGGTTGTGTCCCCTGGGGTCTCTGCTAGACTTATGTCTCTAGTCGTGCAGCCCACTCTGTTGGACAGGATTCGGGAGAGACAGAGTGAGGACCCCCACCTGATGAGGATTCGAGAGCAGATGCAGACTGGTTTGATAGGGGACTTCTCAGTCGATGCTGCGGGAGTACTACGGTACAGGGACCGCGTGTGTGTGCCTATGGATGCAGAGATTCGAGAGCAGATCTTGAGGGAGGCCCACTATACACCTTATACCATCCATCCTGGTGGGACTAAGATGTATAGGGATCTTAAGGCACAGTTTTGGTGGAATGGGATGAAAAGAGACATTGGGAGATTTGTAGCACACTGCCTAACTTGTCAGCAAGTAAAGGCGGAGCACCGTGTACCGGCGGGCAAGTTGCAGAGTCTCCCAATCCCTGAATGGAAATGGGAACATGTTACGATGGATTTTGTCACTAGTTTGCCGAGAGCACAGACGGGAGCGGATGCTATCTGGGTAGTCGTGGACAGGCTTACCAAATCCGCTCACTTTCTGCCGGTTCAGATGACTTGGCCGATGGAGCGACTCGCACAGGTGTACTTGGCTGAGGTGGTTAGATTACACGGAGTACCTGTTTCCATCGTATCAGATAGAGACCCGAGGTTTGTCTCGCATTTCTGGAGGAGTTTACAGACAGCCTTGGGGACGCAGCTCCGATTCAGTACAGCATTCCACCCCCAGACCGATGGGCAGTCAGAGCGCACTATTCAGACCCTCGAGGATATGTTGAGAGCATGCATTCTGGACTTTGGAGGAGGATGGTACCGACACTTGGGATTAGTCGAGTTTGCGTACAACAACAGCTATCAAGCGAGCATCCAGATGGCTCCGTTTGAAGCGTTGTATGGACGCAAGTGTCGGTCACCCCTTTATTAGAGTTCCAGGTGGGTGACCATGTTTTTCTGAAAGTCTCGCCTTCGAAGGGGATTCGGAGATTTGGTATTCGTGGGAAACTGAGCCCTCGTTATATTGGACCTTTTGAGGTGTTGGAGCGCTTAGGGCCAGTTGCCTACAGGCTTGCGCTTCCTCCCAGGCTTTCGGGTGTTCACAATGTTTTTCATGTTTCGACGCTGAGGAGGTATGTTCATGACCCGTCTCATATTATCGATTTCACCCCATTGGAGGTTGCTGAGGACCTGAGTTATGTTGAGCGGCCGTTGAGGATCTTGGAGCGTGAGGTTAGGGAGTTGCGCAGTCGGGCCATCCCCTATGTGAAGGTTCTCTGGAGCAGTCATGATGAGCGCGAGGCTACCTGGGAGTTGGAGTCAGCGATGATGGATGCTCACCCCCGCTTGTTTGAGGCCGCTACCTGAGGTATGACTTTTGTTTCGAGGACGAAACTTTTTCTTGTAGGGGAGGATGTAGTGTACTGGTTTTCCCATGCAATTTTCCGGTGAATCCACTGTGTTGAACACCTAGTGTTGGTGTCTGGCCCATGGTGCATCGAAGGGATGCCACAGATGGACCTCGTGAGACTTGGATAGATGATTTGGCCTTCGGCTGTGATTGCCGAATTTTAGAAAAGGTTTTGGGCCAATCTGAGGTTGGATTTGGATTCAGCGCGGAAAAACGCTTGAAAACGACTATTTATTTGTCGAATTTGGAGTCCGGATGACCAAATGCGGGCTTCCGGAAGTTTTGGGGGGATTTTCGGTGCATGGGAGTGACACGTGGACCGGCCCGAGCCACGTGGCGGCCTCTTATTGGCCGGCTCACGCAGCTGGGTCCACGGAGTGGCGCGGCGGTGCATGGACCGCGGCGGGTGGACGCGTGGCGTGCTCTGGTAGGCGGGCGCACGCGGCACGGCTCATTGGATTTGCGGGGGTGCGGTGGACCGGGCGCATGGCACGTGGCGGCTCCGGATTCGTCGGTCCACGTGGGCGCGGTCCACGGGTGCGCGGGGGAGGGCGCCTCGGTACTGTGCGCGCACGTGCGCGCACAGTGGCGCAGGCGGGGCGGTCGGCCGCACTCGAGTGCGACACGTGTCGCCTCGAGATTGGCCGGCCGTACCTACCCCTTTGACTGCGAGGGAGACGCGTGGCGCTTCGCGGGCGCGGGGATCCGCTGTCCCCTGTTCGGGGGCGACGTGGCAGTCCAGGAATTTTTCGGGCGCGTCGGACGGGTTCCATACAACCCGGTTTCCGGGCGCAGTGCGCCCGGAAACTGCGCCCGAAAACCGGGCCTTAGGCCATTTTGGGCTGGGCCTATAAATAGCCTCCCCCTTTCTTTCTTTGGGTTTTTTGGACCTCTTTTCACTGGGCCGCCTTCACAGAAGTTCTTCCCCTCTCAGAGCTCGATCCTTTGGAGAAGTTTGAAGATTTTTGGAGGCACGCTTCCCGAGGTTCACCATTTTACGGCGCGGCGCGACGCTTGTTCTCCGGCGATCCTCTTCGCCCCTTTTCAGTGTTTGGACTCCTCCGACCCACCCCGACCTCGGAATTCGCCGATTCTTGCGCCGTTGGACTCACGACAGGTAGGGCTTCAACTCCTGTGTTTTATGGTTCCTCGATTTCCGTGCTGATCCTGGAGTTTTCTTAGCCCCCATTTGACCCTTTTTCTTCGCGGACTTTTGGGACAGCACCGCAGTGTTCTTGCCATATCTTTTCACTCGGACGTCGGAACGAGGTGATTCAAGAGGCAATTTTCATCTACGCTTCGCAAGGAGTCTCCTGGATTTTTCTCAGAATTTTCTGAATTTTACTCGAGGGTGAGAGTCTTCTTCCTCTGTGGTTCCTTGTTACAGGAATTTAGTGCAGTTTGGGTTTGGGGTGTACCCCTTGTCGGATTTTTATCTCAGCATAGGAAACTCCAAATTGGGCGTGCAGGTACTCGTTTCGACGGGCTCGTCGCAAGGATCGCGATAGTATTTTCTTGGATTTTTCTGGGCATTATTCGCAGGTAAAAATTAGTGAATTGTGGACTGCTGGTTTGGGGGACAGATTTTGGAATTGTGGATGTTAAGCTTATGTATTTTTCCTTTGGGGTATTTTGTACAGATTGGTGGTGTGTTGGACTGATTTTGGACTTCGCCTTTGGGAATTTTGGAATAGCGCTCGAGGTGGGTGATGTTGAGAACCTCCTGTTTGTGAATGCCACTAGGCCTATTAGAATGCCACGATTATATGTTATTACATATGAATGTATCTAGCATGCTTGCATGATATTAAGGTTCTTTTGCTAATACTTGCATTGTTAGCGAGCTACAAGTTCATGAGTGGTGTTTCCATGTTTAGATATGCAATTAATTGGTTGGAATGAATGCTATAGCCATATCATATTGTGTGTTAAGGAAAGGTTGGGCATGTGGTTAGAATGCATGTTGTAAAGGGGGTACTTGCTAGTTAATTGTACATCTAAATTGTATCATGTATCGTATATCATGCCACGTGTACATCGGAGGGTCCAAACGTGTAATGTTGCATATGTTAGAATAATTAAAAAGAGGTTTATCAAGTTAATGACTTTTGCATGCTTGAATGGTCACCTAGATAGGCCACCTTTTTCTGCTACACTATCATGCTGGAATTGACTTAGGAGAAACCATGTTGTATTCTTTCTTCAGTCTTTTAGACAGAGGGGATATTATGCTCGGGTTGGAGCAGGGGCTGGGTTAGTGTAGTCAGATACTTGGGTTTCGGGGAGAGGGTTTTGGGCTTCCTTTGGGAGACGGTACTTTTCCTTTTAGAGCGGAGTGCGCGATTTGCAGACTTGAGACCCTGGGACTCCTGTCCCATATCGGTGTTATGTGTAGGCTGGCATACCCGATTTGGCAGACATTGAGAACCCTACCCCTTATCGGTGCTATGCGTAGGCTGGCATACCCGATTTAGCAGACCTTGAGACTCCTGTCCCATACCGGTGTTATGCGTAGGCTGGCATACCCGATTTGGCAGACATTGAGACTCCTATTCCACACCGGTGTTATGCGTAGGCTGGCATACCCGATGTGGCTGGCTTCGATTCTCTGAGGCATACTTTTGGCTATCTTTAGCTGGGCGGGTAGAGGCATATTAGTGGTAGCTTTTATCGGGAGTCATACTCTTAGTTACCGCATTTATTCTTTTAGCCTCTGGTAGACCTAGTGGGCAGGTAGGAGTTCGTGTTGAGGTTTACCCACTAGGGGAGGCTACTATCTTTATAGTAGTACTGACCCCCACTGTTTTTCCCTTTTCTTGTCCCCTTTGTTTTGCAGAGTCATCTGCCGGAGTTGCGGGGCCTTCCTACCAGGATCGAGGTAAGAGGATCGCCGACTAGATAGCTGCTACCCCGAGTTCGAGTTTTGATAGTTTTGATGTATCCCCAGTACACTCAGACGGTTGTATTTTCCTTTTATTTTGGGTCTGGCTGCGGCCAGCTGGTTGTATATATTTCGTGAGCTGGGAGAGACACTTGTATATTTTTTTTGAGAGCTTACTGTACTTTCATTTCCAGTATTTGTCTGAGTTGTATTAGTTTTAGTTAGCTCTGTTTTATGCTCTTTTATTATTGTTTTATATCTGAGCAGGTTATCAGCGCTTCGTGTACACGGAAAATTCCGTGTGCACGGCGGATCTGTAGACGGGCCCGGGTTCTGGTTTACACCCGGGGCGTGACACACGATCTGCGTCCAACGCCGAATCCACGGCGTCCAACGTCGAGTCCACGACGTCCGACCGAATCCACGGTCTTCACCCAGTAACACGTCTCGAATCCATGAACGTACCTCGCTCCGAATCCATGAGAGCGGTAGCACCTTGAATCCACAAGGCCACGCGAGTCCACGCGCCGATTTTGGAGAAATCGTTGTTTTTTGGGTGGTGATGATCCGCCGAATACTTAGATTAGAAATAGATCGGAAATACCATCTAAGTATTCATTAATTTGATTCTACTCAAAATCTGAGTTTGGAAAACCTAGAATCAAATTAATAAAATAGATGAAGAAATATAGAATTAAATCTAGTATTTTCTTTCTTCTCTATATGTGGATCTTTCTATTTCGGTCGTATTTTTCCCTTTTTCGTCGTTACCCTAAAAGATGAATTAAAGGGTCTATTTATAGGTTAGAAACCGTTGGAAGAGGATAAGAATCAAAAACTAACCTTTTCTGGAATTTTTCAGGACGGCGATCCGGATCGGAGTAAGACGATCCGGATTGCAGTAACGAGACAGACAGTTTCCAGAAAAACAAAGGTTCGGGATCCGGATCGAAGTGCCTGATCCGGATCGTTCATACAATTCACTAAACACCAATGTTCGGGATCCGGATTGAAATGCCTGATCCGGATCGTTCATATATTACGGTAAAAATCAGTGTTCGGGATCCGGATCAAAGGAGGCTACGATCCGGATTGAATTTGCGTATGAACTAACACCCTTCGGGATCCGGATTGGAATGTCTGATCCGGATCCTGAACATGTCCCATGTCCAGTTTTTGATTTTTATGCAATTAAAAATTCATCCAAGTGTTTCTACACTATAAGAAGTATTCGGATCACCAAAGATAATTAGTTAAACATACCTTATCCTTTTGAATTCTTCTTTCTTGAGATTGAGTTATATGATCCAACCTTCTTTATCTTCAATCTTCAAGACTTAACCGAATTCATGAAATACGCCAACTCAAATTCCGTAACAAAAACGAACTAACGGAGAGGTCACCAGCCCCAAACGAGGCTAACTTCCTCTAGTCGCAGCCTCATTGTCGTCCCGGGTCCCACCTCTGACCGAACCTGTCACCGTGTGGGAAGTCAGCGACACAAAGAGTAAGAGGTAAAAGTAAGATGTGCAAAATGCCATAAATATTGGAAATGAATCAAACCGAAGACCAGAGCATCCACACTCTCCCGCATGGATCAACGGTAACCCCCTAAAAATCGAACAGTGCATGCAAAAGAAAACACCTTGCCCTCACCTTGTTGCTTTTGACCCCTCCACGGCACTTGTGCAGCACCTTAAGTAACCGCGAGGGGTCCCCACTACGTCACCTTGTGGGATAGACGGGTCAACGTACCACCTTTCCGAAAAAGTACACCGATGCGGTGGCCAAACCGCTGGTGTGCGTGCAAGCAGCCATGAGCATAATGACCGAAGTCCATGTGTAATAATAAGGGTACTCATACAAAAAGGGGTTAGTCAAGATTCATTAGCACATCTACTTTACTCTTACGTATTACATATGAGACCATACTCCAAAATGCCAGAAAAAGGTACCCACCTCAAATCGCATCGAACGAAACACTTGAAATTGACCCGCGCCAACGAACGACTCCCGGACCTAAAAAAAAGTCCCCAACAGAAACAACGGGTAAGGCTCGACTTGCCTGCAAAAACAAAGATCCCGAACGAGCACAAGTAAAGGCGGACCGAGCGGCGGCTGCGGCGGCGGCGCTCGTCCCGCACGGCGCGCCGCATGCGGTGCGACCCCGCTCGGGCGGCGGCCCTACTTGGCTCGCCGCAAGCAGTGCGGCCCCGCGCGGGTGCATGCAAGCCGCGGTCCCTCCGTGGCACGCGCGGAGCGCGCGCCCAGACCGTGCGGCGCAGCGGCGGCGGCAGCAAACCCAAAAACGCAAAACCCCAAAACCCCGAATACACGGAACGAAGAAGACCAAAAGGAAAACGCGAGGGAGAAGAAACCGCTAACCTTACACTAACGGGGAAGACGACCCGATCTCGATCCTCACAGTTGAAGAAAAGAAATCCGGTTCCGCTCCCCGCCTCCGGCACGGTGATCTAAGGAGAAGAAGAATCGCTCTCTTTTCTCTCCGAACTAGGGTTTCCGTTTTCTTGAAAAGTAATAATTAAATATTTTATTTCTCTCGTACGTACAAAAGAAAACCCTTATTCGGTATATATAACAAAAAGATTCCCATCTCCTCGAAAAGCGTGCCGATCACGCAGCACGAATTCCGGTGCACCCCAGAGTACCGAAACCTTCAAAATCCTATTTCGGGAGATCCGCAAATCGGATTCCAGATTCGATCGCTTTGCCGTTCCTCGTTTTTCGAGCTCTAACACCGAAAAATACCCGCACGCACCGACGCTGTACCCAAGAAACCCCGCTAAATAAACCCCTAAACAATTAGTTTATTCAAAAGGATTAAAAGAAATACAAGACAGTTCGTGGTATTACACAGGGGGCCTCAGGAAAAGGGCCAAAAGGCCGAGTAAAGGGGGCTATTTATAGGCCCTCACCAAAATAAATCCAAAAGCCCACATTATTGGGCTTTCGGGCCGAAAATTCGGGTGCCCTGGGGGATTCGGGCTGCTAGAGTGCCCGAATCCCGCACCCGGCCCGGCCCACGCTCAGCGCCCGGATCTTCCTGGCCCCGACGCGTGTCCTGAACAGCGGACAGCGCGTGCGGAGCCAGTAGGATGGCGCCACGTGGCCCGACCCGGGGTCGTGGGGTGGGTGGCACCCGCCAATCGTCGTACGGCGGTCACCCGCCCCCGCCTACCCCCACCTGCCCGGCCTGCTCCCCTAATGCGTGGACCGTGCGCGCGTGAGCCGGCCACTCACGGGCCGCCACGTGGCCCACCCTGATGCATGCACCAGCGCAAACCCTCTGTGGACCGCGCCGCGTGCGCCGGCCAATCAGAGGCCGCCACGTGGCATCCGGCCGGTCCACGGCTTCCCCCATGCATCAAAATGCGCAGAAAATTTTTGGGTGTCCGTTTTTGGGCATCCGGACTCCGAAAATACAAGTAAATAGCCGATTTTCGACGTTTTTCCGCACTGAAACCAAATCCGACCTCGGATTAGCCTGAAGCCCTTTCTAAAATCCGACGAAAATAGTCGTAAGACAGGCTCAATCCAGAAGCCTCACAGAGTTCGTCCAACGTGTCCATTTGACGCGTTGCGGGTCCGACACACTAATAATAGGTGTTCCACAATGTGGGTCATGGGGAAAGCTGCACGGGGATCGAGGCTACTATAGGCGACACGTGGCCTGGCGCGGTCCACCGTGCGCCGCGCCCGACGCGAATCACACGCTGGCCCGCATGCGTTGACCGACCTATCCCCGCGCGCCACGTGGCCATCTTGCCGCGTCCGCTAGTCGCCAAGTGGGCCATGGACCGACCCACTCGAAAAATCGGCCCGTTGGGCCCGTTTTACTCGAAAATAACTGATTTTCAACGTTTTCGCGCGCTGAGTCTGTTTTTGGCATCCGTTTGACGCATAACGGGCTCGATACACCAATAATAGGTGTTTTCTCACTGCCGACCTCCCAGTCAAGTAGCACGGGAAAACCAGGACACCATACTAGGGCTCTCACTGGTGTAGCCCCAAAGCTGCTAGTTTACGCAAAAAACCAACCTAGACTTCATTAGAGCTCAACAAGTGGGAACTACCAATCCACTCAATCATTTCCCAATTTAAGGTGAGCAAGAAGCTTCTGGGACTGAGGAGAGTTGAGGGCTCACTGCTGGACAATTTCTTGATGGCCAGAACCCAGGATGAAGCAAGCTCGGCCATGGGCACTTGCACCACCATGGCCAAGAACACAGAACCAGTGTTCCGGAGCATATCTTGAGCAAGCATGGCCTCTACCCACTTGCGGGCACTGCCAGGAACCGTACTAGGAAGGGCGTGGGCGCACGGAGGCAGCGGATGGCCGGGGAAAGGCCATGCGGCCAAGCTTGAAGTCCATTAATGGTGGATTTCCTTGCATAGGGTTCTAGGTCCAAGTAAGGGTCCAGGATGCTTGACCTTGATACTGTGAAGCTTCCCAGAGTGGAGGCCGGTGGCGGCGGGCGGCGGATGGCCGGCGGCCATCATTGCGGCCAACTGAGCACCAACAATGCTGGCGCTGCATGCAGGAGTCATGGGTTGCATGCAAGTGCATGTATAGAATTGTTTCGACCTTGTGAAGGCAACTGAGGGTATGACCAGCGATAGAAGGCGGCGCCGGCGCCAGAGAAGAAAGCTTGGCTTAGCCCTCACAAACCCGAAACTAGGTCACGCGACTGCAACCACTACAGTGCACCAGACCTCCTCTTATTTGGTGGAGAGAAAGACAGGGCCAGCGGAACGTAGTCATCATCTTGTTTCCCGGTCAAAAGCGCCGAGAGCGGCGGTTGCCCGAGGTGGAGCCAATCTAGGTTTCCGGCGGTGCAACTTCACCGCCGGCAAACCGAGCCTTTCCCGGCCACAAGGTCGGGCTGGGGCAACACCCTAAGGTCTACAAATCCTACTGTGATGACCTGGATCTCCGCAGATCTGTTGCAGTGCGTTGGATGGCTTCTGGAGGCCTACGGGGTGTGTTGGAGGTGATTGTGCACAATTTGGACACAAGTGTTGGACTTCGGGCCAAAAATGGATCACGTGAGTGATCAGAGGACCCCGTTGAGTGTTTAGAAGTGTTCTCGCGCGGAACAGATATCAAATTGGACTCCGCGTGAAATTTGGGGTAAAAACACTTGTCTAGATGCATTCGGCAAATTTTAGAAGCGGAATTTGGCAAAACGGACATCAAATTTGGATTCAGCGCGCGAAAACGATGAAATTGGGCTACTTACTTGATTTTTGCGCCATTGGTTACTGTTCACGCGGGAACAGTAACTCCGGCGGCCGGCGGGCAGCGGCGGAGCATGGCGGGCAGCGGCGGAGCACGGCGGAGCAAGGCGGCGCAACGTCGCGGGCAGCAGCGTGGGCAGCGCGCAGGCGCAGGCAGCGCGGAGGCGCACGGGCAGGCGCGCGGTCCACGGGCCGGTGTGCACCAGAGGGCAGGACACGTGGCGTGTTTGGATTGGTCGGTGTTGTGGGCGCGGTTCACGGAGTGGTGCGGGGCGGTGCATGGACCGGGAGGGACACGTGTTGGCTTCCGGTTGGCTGGCTCAGGTAGGCGGGGTCCACCGTGGCGCACCGGGAAGCCTCGGGCTGCGTGCCTGGCAGGGGGCGCAGGCGGCGCGCGCAGGCGCACGTGGGCGCGCGTCAGGCGCGTTGACGCGCGGTTCCCGCGCGTGGGCCGCCACGTGTCGACCTCCGAAGCGGGCCACGCGGCGCGAGGATAGTGGCGGACTCGGCTGTTTCCTGTTTTGTGATGACGTGGCTTCACCAGGGTGTTTCGGGCGCTTCCTGTTCGGCTCCCCGCAGCGGATTCGGGCGCCCGAATCCGGTGTGGGCGCCCGAATCCAGGGACATGGTGGTCATTAGTTGAATTGTTTCTTCCAGCATATAAATAGGCCGAGAACAACCTTTTGCAGCTCTTTCCCTGTTCCTCTTCTCACAGGGGGGCCTTCACAAGAATTCCTCCTCTCCCAGATCTGGTTCTATCTGCAAATTCCTAGATTTTTCTGCGGCACGTATCCCAAGGTTTCCATTTTTACGGCGCGGCGCGATGCTCGTTCATTTGTGGTCTCCTTCGTCGCGGTTTGGGTGCGAGGACTCCCCCGGCTTACTCCGACCACCGATTTGGTCGATTTTTGCGCCCTTGGCTTCATGACAGGTAGGGCTACGATCTTCGTGATTTGAGTTTCCCCTTGTTTCATTTTTATCATGGAGTTTCCCGAGCTTCCCTTTGACCCTTTTTCTTTCGTGGAGTTTTGGACAGCACTGTGGTATTTCGGCGATATCTTTGCGCACAGGCGTCGGATCGAGGTGTGCCAGGAGACGTTTTTCATCTACACAGCGCAAGGAACACCCTCGAATTTTCAGCGATTTTTCTGAATATTTCCCGAAGGTGAAAAATCCCTGTTTACTGAACCTTGTGCTACAGATTTTGAGACTGGGTTATTTTGGGGTGGTTCCCTTGTCGAATTTGTATCTCAGTGTAGGAAACTCGGATTTGAACGTGCAGGTACTCATTTCGATTGTCTCGACGCGAGGATCGCAATGGAAATTTTTCGGGAATTTTTGGTCTCCATCTCGCAGGTAAAAAAGGGCATCTTCGGGACTGAATTCTGGACAGCATGTATTTGGATATTTGTGTGCTTATTTGTGTGTATATTGGGGATATTTTGTACAATGATCGCGGCGGTTTATCTGTTTGGGCGAGAGCACTATTTGGACTTGAATTTAGCGATCGAGGTGGGTCGTTGCTATACTCCTCATTTTCTGACATACCCCTAGGAATATTAGAGAGATCCTCTCATTGGTTACATTGAATGATCAACTATGGACATGCATGCTTAAATTAAAATAATTGTGAGCCTATCATATGGAAATTACTATTGTGGAAATCTGATAGTGGTTGGGATTTATACATGTTTGTATGGATATAGTATTGGCACTTAACCTTGCATGTGGAATTTACTTTCATGTTGGGATAAAATGAAATGTCTTGTGGGAGGGTACCACTTGAGGATCTTTTGGGACATGCATAGGTGGATGATTTAGGTGAGAAAAAATTGTGGATTTTAGACATGTGTGGTTGGATAATGATTTAGCAGGATGGTTATATCTATGCGGAGCTATTAATTGATACACATGTGGAACCACTATTTGTCACACTTTCTTTATCTTTCATGAGGACATATGCATGCTTGTATGGACATCTAGATAGGCCATCTTTTATCGCTACACTTTCATGTTGGAACTTGACTTAGGAGAAACCTTGTTTGCTTTTTTTCTCCTTTTCGTTAGTCAGGTGGTTCATGTTGCTCGGGTTTGAGCAGGAGTTTGGGTTAGTGTAGCCGGGGCCTGGATTGTGGATTATGGGTTTTGACGGCGACCGCGGATATTGGGCGGTTAACCGGATGTCGGTTATAGGACATCGGTGATAGGGCATGATTATGGACTAGAGGGTTTTGTGGCAACCACGGATTTTGGGCGGTTGACCGGAGGTCAGGTGTTGGACTTGATGTAGTCGGTAGAGTTGCAGTTACCACGGATAGTAGGCGGTTGACCAGATGCATATTATTTTACCCGATCTTGGATTGGGGGGATTAAAGCGGCTACCGCGGACAGTAGACGGTTAACCGGATGTCGGATGCGGGACATGATTGTGATTGTGGGTTATTCCGGCGACCGCGGATATTGGGCAGTTGACCGGAGGTCGGTTGTGAGACCTGATTGTGGATTGTGAGGTATTGCGGTGATTGCGGATTTTGGGCGATTGACCGGATGTTCATTTGTGCATCAGATTGGGGATCAGTATTTCTTTTAGTGGAGGGGTGTGTTCCACTGGGGCTTTATAGTTGTGATCCAATCCTGTTTTTGATACTTATCACACCGGCGCGATTATTGCCTGGTGATGCTTTCCTCGTGTGGGTCGCTCCCCTCGAGTTCCCCTCCGGAGGCCGGGGCCAGACAGTTATCGACAGTTTTGCTATCACATCGGCGCGGCTTATTTGCCCGATGATTAGGGCGGCAGCAGGAGTTTTGCTATCACATCGACGCGGCTTACTTGCCCGATGATGACGGGGCGGTACAGATTGGGTTCATCTGGGACGGTTGGTTACTGTTGCATACGGTTATTCCACTCTAGGACTGTATTTTAGAGGCATAGTAGTGGTAGTTTCCTTTCTTCAGCAGTCATTATTGCTTACCACACTTCTTTTCTTTTTGCCTCTGGTAGACCTAGTGGGTGTGTCAGAGTTTGAGGTTTTACCCACTAGGGGAGGCTACTGGTTTACTAGTAGTTCTCACCCCCATTCTTATTTCCTCTTTTCTTTTCCCTTGTTTTGCTGTGTCTTCTGCGGGTGCTGCTGGGCTTTCAGTGGCGGGTCGAGGAGAGGGGACGGCTGAGTAGATAGATCTCGAGGCAGGATGAGCGAGTTAGCTGGACTGTTGGTGTACCCATGTTTCCTCATACGGTTGTACTTTTACTTTTGGGACTGGCTTTTGCCAGCATATTGTATTTATTTTTGGTGAACTGGGAGAGACTGATGTATCATTTATACAGATGTATTGTATTTTATTTCCAGCTTCAGTCTGAGATGTATTAGTTTTAGTTCAGCTATGTTTTTATTGCTCTTTTATTATTATCTCTTATATCTGAGCAGGTTTGGCGCTTCGTGTACGCGGGAAATACCGTGTGCACGGCGGATCTGTAGACGGGCCCGGGTTCTGGTTTACACCCGGGGCATGACAGATTAGTTGGTATCAGAGCTTAGGGATAGGTCGGTTGGGACTTAGGAAACCCTAGGCTTTTGTGCGGACCCTAGGATGTTAGTGCGTGAGAGATGCGACATTTTGCGAAAGTCGGTGATTTATTTATTTGACTCTTCCTGTGAGTGAAGAGGGATCGACATATCCTATTTTTGTGGGACAGTTATGTTGGCTGCAGACAACATAAAGTTACAAAAATAGGGGGATGTCTTTGACTTTCACTAGATTGGGTCGTGTGTTTGTGGTGTGCTGATTTGCGGTTTTGTCGTGGTGAGCGGTGTCTCCCCGACGTTGGGCCCTGACCCGGGTGCACCTTGGTGCGGTAGTTGGGTCTGAGGTGGTTGTTTCGGGCCGGATACCCAGACTGGAATCTGAGAGCTCCGGACCCGAAGGGTAGTAGTGTTGGGGGGCAGATCAGCGAGCCGTGACACAGTTGTCGGATCAGCGCAGTGGCACAGTTGTCGGAGTAGCGAGTAGCCCCCTCCGTCCCGACGTTTAGTGCTGGGGCGCCGAGGCAGGGTGGATAGTTGACAGCGGGTAAGCTGTGGGATTGCTTTGATCAAGTGAGCCAGTTTTGGCGGATGAGTCATTCCGATTCGTGGGATTGAGTAGGGGAACCTTTAGAGGCAGGGTCGTGTTCGGTGGGGGATAGAGAGTACTTGGAAGCCTTTTGTGTCAAGAGTTAGTGCAGTTGCTGAACTGCACGCTCCATGTGTAGAGGGACGGGGCGCATAGAATATGAGTGTCTGAGAGTGGACTGCGCCAGGATACCTTTTAACTCGTTGGGTCCCTCCATTATGGATTTCGGACGCCTCATTGGAGTAGGCGCCGGGTATGGAGCGTGGCATGGTAGTTCCTTTGGATTGGGATCTGCCGTCTGAGGCGAGTTCTGATTGAGGCGCTTGGCGCCGGGTGATGGAGGACAGATCAGTCGGAGGAGGCATTCCTGATTTCTTTTCCAGGATAGTGGATTTCTGAGATTGTCAGAGCACATAGGTTACAGCGGTCGGTGTGGTAGTAAGTTTGAGTTGCTCCGGGTTTTTGGGTTCGTATCTTTTTGATACGGGAGTACTCCCTTCTTGGAGAGTAGTGCTTTTGCATCATTGCTTGGGTTAGGGGTAGGATGGTCACCACGTGCATGGGAGGCTTATTTTCCCGATCGCGCTTGGCACGTGGAGGAGAGTTGTTGGTCCTGCCCGGTGCAGCTTGAGTCCTGGATTTTGCCGGTAGACCTGATGGTCTTGGCTCAGCTGCGGGATGTTGTTGTGGTACTTGTTGGGCTGGCTGGTTCGGTTTTCTTTCGCGGCGGTTGATTATGCCGTGATGACAGTTTTTTGGGGGAGCCAGGCCCGGAGGTATTGGTGTACCTGGGTTGCTTGAGTGTAATCTTCGCCTCTATAGTTTTGACTTCATGAGCGAGGCGGATGTTTCGCAGTGGATGAGTAGCCTTTTTGGCTGGTGTGGTTGAGGGACGTACGGCGGCGCCGGGACTCGGGGATACCCCCTTTGGTTGAGAGTTCCCGGTTGTTCTCCTATCGGAGTTGTCTAGCATGTCACTAGTTTGGGAGTTGAGGACACAACTCCGGGATTCGATGGATAGGGAATTTTGTTAGACCAAGTGTGTCGCCTTTGGGGGCGTCGGTGCTATTCGAGTTGTGGATGGTTGGTTCACTTCGGCTTTGCGTGGATCCCCGGGAATTAAATGAAGTAACCATCTGGAGCTAGCACCCTTGTCGAGCATGGAGGATTTGATTTACCAGCTGTAAGGGTCCCGGGTCTTCCTGGAGGTGGATTTGTAATCTGGTTTTCTCGATTGCATATGGCTGTGTGTTGATGCCGGAGAGTTGGGGAATTGCTTCTACATCCCGACGGTTTAAAGATTAGAGATCAGAGTCTACGTGATCAGTTGGGGGACTTATATTGGATACCTCGGGGGTACGGAGGTACTCGGATCGAGCTTTTGTGCCGATGGACTTGTGGTTGGATTATCGGGGGCCCTGGGAGGAGCGGATGCTTTTGCCGATGCAGGCTACTTGGTCACTCGAGCGGTTAGCCTAGCTGTTCTTGGATGAGGTGGTGCGGTTTTCTGGAGTGCCCGCCTCTATTTTGTTCTAGTTAGAGAGCCGAGGAGTGCATCGCGTCTCTGGAGGAGGTATTAGACAGCTTTGGGAGCTTGAGTGGTGGATGATTGGATATTTACCCCCTCTACTTGGTTGAGGTTCCGGGTTGAGGAATGACTTTAGTTTCGAGGATGAAACTTTCTTTTAGTGGGGGAGGATGTGATGATCTAGATCTCCGCAGAGCTGTTGCAGTGTGTTGGATGGCTTCTAGAGGCCTACGGGGTGTGTTGTAGGTGATTGTGCATAATTTGGACACAAGTGTTGGACTTCGGGCTTAAAATGGATAACGTGAGTGATCGAAGGACCCCGTTGAGTGTTTAGAAGTGTTCTCGTGCGGAACAGATATCAAATTGGACTCAGCGTGAAATTTGGGGTAAAAACACTTGTCTAGATGCATTCGGCAAATTTTAGAAGCAGAATTTGGCAAAACGGACATCAAATTTGGATTCAGCTCGCGAAAACGATGAAATTGGGCTACTTACTTGATTTTTGCGCCACTGGTTATTGTTCACGCCGGAACAGTAACTCCAGCGGCCGGCGGGCAGCGGCAGCAGCGGCGGAGCACGGCGGGCAGCGGCGGAGCAAGGCGGCGCAGCGTCGCGGGCAGCAGCGCGGGCAGCGCGCAGGCGCGGGCAGCGCGGAGGTGCGCGGGCAGGCGCGCGGTCCACGGGCCGGTGTGCACCAGAGGGCAGGACACGTGGCGTGTTTGGATTGGTCGGTGTTGTGGGCGCGGTTCACGGAGTGGTACGGGGCGGTGCATGGACCGGGAGGGACACGTGTTGGCTTCCGGTTGGCTGGCTCAGGTAGGCGGGGTCCACCGTGGCGCACCGGGGCGCCACGGGCTGCGTGCCTGGCAGGGGGCGCAGGCGGCGCGCGCAGGCGCACGTGGGCGCGCGTCAGGCGCGTTGACGCGCGGTTCCCGCGCGTGGGCCGCCACGTGTCGACCTCCGAAGCGGGCCACGCGGCGCGAGGATAGTGGCGGACTCGGCTGTTTCCTGTTTTGTGATGACGTGGCTTCACCAGGGTGTTTCGGGCGCTTCCTGTTCGGCTCCCCGCAGCGGATTCGGGCGCCCGAATCCGGTGTGGGCGCCCGAATCCAGGGACATGGTGGTCATTAGTTGAATTGTTTCTTCCAGCATATAAATAGGCCGAGAACAAACTTTTGCAGCTCTTTCCCTGTTCCTCTTCTCACAGGGGGACCTTCACAAGAATTCCTCCTCTCCCAGATTTGGTTCCAACTGCAGATTACAGGATTTTTCTGCGGCACGCATCCCGAGGTTTCCATTTTTATGGCGCGGCGCGACGCTCGTTCATTTGTGGTCTCCTTCATCGCGGTTTGGGTGCGAGGACTCCCCGGGCTTACTCCGACCACCGATTTCGTCAATTTTTTTGCCCTTGGCTTCATGACAGGTAGGGCTACGATCTTCGTGATTTGAGTTTCCCCTCGTTTCGTGTTTATCATGGAGTTTCCCGAGCTTCCCTTTGACTCTTTTTCTTTCGCGGAGTTTTGGACAGCACTGTGGTATTTCTGCGATATCTTTGCGCACAGGCGTCGGATTGAGGAGTGCCAAGAGGCGTTTTTTATCTACACAGCGCAAGAAAGACCCTCGAATTTTCTGGGATTTTTTTGAATATTCTCGAAGGTGAAAAATCCCTGTTTACTGAACCTTGTGCTACAGATTTTGAGACTGAGTTATTTTGGGGTGGTTCCCTTGTCGAATTTGTATCTCAGTGTGGGAAACTCGGATTTGAACGTGCAGGTACTCATTTCGATCGTCTCGACGCGAGGATCGCAGTGGAAATTTTTCGGGAATTTTTGGTCTCCATCTCGCAGGTAAAAACAGGGCATCTTCGGGACTGAATACTGGACATCATGTATTTGGATATTTGTGTGCTTATTTGTGTGTATATTTGGGATATTTTGTACAGTGATCGCGGCGGTTTATCTGTTTGGGCGAGAGCACTATTTGGACTTGGATTTAGCGATCGAGGTGGGTGGTTGCTATACTCCTCATTTTCTGACATACCCCTAGGAATATTAGAGAGATCCTCTCATTGGTTACATTGAATGATCAACTATAGACATGCATTCTTAAATTAAAATAATTGTGAGCCTATCATATGGAAATTACTATTGTGGAAATCTGATAGTGGTTGGGATTTATACATGTTTGTATGGATATAGTATTGGCACTTAACCTTGCATGTGGAATTTACTTTCATGTTGGGATAAAATGAAATGTCTTGTGGGAGGGTACCACTTGAGGATCTTTTGGGACATGCATAGGTGGATGATTTAGGTGAGGGAAAATTGTGGATTTTAGACATGTGTGGTTGGATAATGATTTAGCAGGATGGTTATATCTATGTGGAGCTATTAATTGATACACATGTTGAACCACTATTTGTCACACTTTCTTTATCTTTCATGAGGACATATGCATGCTTGTATGGACATCTAGATAGGCCATCTTTTATCGCTACACTTTCATGTTGGAACTTGACTTAGGAGAAACCTTGTTTGCTTTTTTTCTCCTTTTCGTTAGTCAGGTGGTTCATGTTGCTCGGGTTTGAGCAGTAGTTTGGGTTAGTGTAGCCCGGGCCTGGATTGTGGATTATGGGTTTTGACGGCGACCGCGGATATTGGGCGGTTGACCGGATGTCGGTTATAGGACATCGGTGATAGGGCATGATTATGGACTAGAGGGTTTTGTGGCAACCGCGGATTTTGGGCGGTTGACCGGAGGTCAGGTGTTGGACTTAATGTAGTCGGTAGAGTTGCGGTTACCGCGGATAGTAGGCGGTTGACCAGATGCATATTATTTTACCCGATCTTGGATTGAGGGGATTAAAGCGGCTACCGCGGACAGTAGGCGGTTGACCGGATGTCGGATGTGGGACATGATTGTGATTGTGGGTTATTCCGGCGACCGCGGATATTGGGCGGTTGACCGGAGGTCGGTTGTGAGACCTGATTGTGGATTGTGAGGTATTGCGGCGATCGCGGATTTTGGGTGATTGACCGGATGTTCATTTGTGCATCAGATTGGGGATCAGTATTTCTTTTAGTGGAGGGGTGTGTTCCACTGGGGCTTTATAGTTGTGATCCAGTCCTGCTTTTGATACTTATCACACCGGCGCGATTATTGCCCGGTGATGCTTTCCTCGTGTGGGTCTCTCCCCTCGAGTTCCCCTCCGGAGGCCGGGGCCAGACAGTTATCGACAGTTTTGCTATCACATCGGCGCGGCTTATTTGCCCGTTGATGAGGGCGGCAGCAGGAGTTTTCCTATCACATCGGCGCGGCTTACTTGCCCGATGATGACGGGGCGGTACAGATTGGGTTCATCTGGGACGGTTGGTTACTGTTGCATACGGTTATTCCAGTCTAGGACTGTATTTTAGAGGCATAGTAGTGGTAGTTTCCTTTCTTCAGCAGTCATTATTGCTTACTACACTTCTTTCCTTTTTGCCTCTGGTAGACCTAGTGGGTGTGTCAGAGTTTGAGGTTTTACCCACTAGGGGAGGCTACTGGTTTACTAGTAGTTCTCACCCCCATTCTTCTTTCCTCTTTTCTTCTCCCTTGTTTTGCAGTGTCTTCTGCGGGTGCTGCTGGGCTTTCAGCGGCGGGTCGAGGAGAGAGGACGGCTGAGTAGATAGATCTCGAGGCAGGATGAGCGAGTTAGCTGGACTGTTGGTGTACCCATGTTTCCTCAGACGGTTGTACTTTTACTTTTGGGACTGGCTTTTGCCAGCAGGTTGTATTTATTTTTGGTGAGCTGGGATAGACTGATGTATCATTTATACAGATGTATTGTATTTTATTTCCAGCTTCAGTCTGAGATGTATTAGTTTTAGTTCAGCTCTGTTTTTATTGCTCTTTTATTATTATCTCTTATATCTGAGCAGGTTTGGCGCTTCGTGTACGCGAAAAATACCGTGTGCACGGCGGATCTGTAGACGGGCCCGGGTTCTGGTTTACACCCGGGGCGTGACACCTACTGCTAGGGGTCTCGGGTCCAACAACCAAGAGGAGAAGAAGCCTCACCTTCGCTGGTGTGACGCCCCAACTTCCCAAGGGGTCACCCATCCTAGAACTACTCTAGCTCTAGCACGTTTAACTCTCTTAACCTCTTGGGTCTTGCTACCACCCAAAATACTATAGCCGGATTAAGAGATTTAATCCTATTATATCATTTATATATAGGACTAATCCAAATTTCAGGGGTGTCACATTCTTCCCCCCTTTAAGCCCTGACGTCCTCGTCAGGCTCAAAGACACTCACAAATACCAGGCGATGTGAAACTCGTCTCGCTAGCCTTAGTCGACATTTGGGGAGCTATACTCCACCCACAACGGTCATTAGCCGGGGAGTCTCGCTCTGCCCGCTAAATAACCCTGGCTCAGCCGAGACTCATCTCACATTTCCGGCTGGTGAATGGCTCTGATACCAACTGTGACGCCCCAACTTCTCAGGGGGTCACCCATCCTAGAACTACTCTAGCTCTAGCACACTTAACTCTCTTAACCTCTTGGGTCTTGCTACCACCCAAAATGCTATAGCCGGGTTATGAGATTTAATCCTATTTTATCATTTATATATAGGACTAATCCAAATTGCGGGGATGTCACAGCCGGAGTTGGAGAAGATAGGTAGAAGTCGGTCGCGCGGCCACGGCAGTGAACGCGATCACCTGGGCTTGGCTTCTGGAGGTAGCAGAGGTCCTTTGGATGCTCTAGAAGCAATCCCCAAGAGCTTCGATGCAACCTCCCACTACCACACCCGAGATCAAGCAATCCTTGAGATTTTTTGCTTTTCTGGCGATGCCCGGTGGCAGCAGTTGGAGGCAACCTCGGAGAAGGTGGGGAGGAGGTTAAAGGAACCTTTATTGAAGGTTGGGTGCAAGGAGGTTTTTGGTGTGTTGTGTTTCTTCTCCAAGTTCACAAGAACAATGGCCTTCTATCCTCACTCCGGGCTACACCAAATGAAGAGACGGTTCTGGGAGACATGGTTTCGTGGCAGAGGGGAGTGGAGGTCGTGGGGAAGGCTACGGTTATAGGGAGTAGTTATCTATTAGTTATTTTAACCAATTTGCTACAATATGCTAAGAAGTCCTCCAATACTTTACCACTTGCACTAAGACCATTACTGTAGCACAATCTTGTAATTAGGTCCCTCTCCACTAAGTTTTCCTACACCTGGTGCATAAAATATTGGGTTTTCTCTAAAAATGAAGTAAATTTTACCATATTTCACGCATTTCAAGGCGGTACAAATGTCAAATCAAAAAATCGACGGCACCACGATGTCCGGCTCGACGAAACCTATTGACTGGTGATCTTGGATCGACAAGTTTGATCCTCTACAAATTCGAAATCCATTAAATACAGTGGATTTTATACTTATGGCATGCATTTTGATGCTTTAGGGTCGTCAATCACAGATTTCGTCAGCGCCATTGCACTCAAAATGACGAAACGATTTATATCGACTATCTGGACCGTCAGATTTGGATACCAGACAGTGAATTGGCCGACGTTGGCCAGCGGGGGATTAAAACCAGGGGTTACTATTCATAATTACTATTCACTTAAGTCACGGGCCCCACTAGCTTCTTCGCTGATTTCTAGACGATCCGACCGTCGGATCGAAAATTGGTCTATACCATTTTCAATCGATTCGACGAGACGGTCGCACTGGTGATTTCAGATTTTCGAGATCAGACTCGAATCTGAAAGTCAGAAAATAGCGTCTCGAAAATTGTGCAATTTGCACAACAGTATACAACCACTTAGGTTTAATTTTGCATTTCCTCACACACATTCACATTTGAATTCCTCAAATTCAAATTTGAATTTCTTGGGTACTACAAATCAACTCGACGAGATGGTTCTACTAGCAATTTTAGTTTTTTTATTATTATTATTGTTATTATTATTATTATTATTATTAATTTCAAAACTTAAATTTCTCGAGTATTACAAGATTTCAAATTCCAAATTTAAAATTAAAATATATGGTTTAGTACAATATCGCCTATCGCCAGTTTTAGTAAGTTGCAATGTTTGGTATAATATTATTCAAGTTCGTATACTTTAACGAGACTCAGCGTTATGATCTTATATCAGATATATAATTGTTTTTCCCCTTTTTTTTAAATATTGGTTGCTAATGCAGCAAATAATAATATTAGTAGCCAATATTAATTAAATTTAAAATTAAATTGGGGGAGAATAGAATAATTTGTACATTAACGGATGGTCGAGATGATGCAGCATGAGAGATATTAGATAGCATGGATTGGTAGAATCTAGGAGCACACGGATTGCTAGCGTGGGATGGGGATCCTTGAATTTAGGAATTTCAAATTTTATGGTAAATTTTAAATGTGTATGCTTGAATTTATGAATCTCAATTTAGGAATTTAAAAAATTTGTATGTGTTTGAATTTATGAATCACAATTTGTTTTTATAATTGATACAACCAAATTATAATTTAAAATTTTTTATTATAAAAAAAAAGGGAAACAAAATTGATAATTTTAAGTTTAATGTGTACGCTAGAATTTATAAATTATTTTTTAAAAAAATGTATACCGAAAAATAGAAATATATTTTAAATTTACATTTCAAAATCCAAATTTTAAATATTTAACTGTAGATTAAAATTTTAAATTTCCAATTATAAACAAAGATAATTAAAAATGTATACAAATTAATTTGAAATTATAAATGGCAATTTTAAATTAAACAAATTTTTAATTTGAAAACTAGAATTTCTAATGTTAAATTTGAACTTTTAAAAAATTAAATTTAATCTTAAATATTAAATTTTGAAATAATTAAATATGACCTTAAATTTGAAATGAGATTTGTGATTTAATATTTAAATTTTAAATTCCCAATTCTGTCAAACAAATCAAAAAATAATAATATAAACTTAGATTACAAATTTAATTTTTAGTTATAAAATAAAATTACTTGAAATTTAAAATTTATAATCTTAAATGAGTATGCTTTAATTTGTGAATTACAATTTTTTTAATAATTTATACTAAAAAATTAAAAATTTAAATTTTGATTTATAAGAAAAAATAATTTGGAAAGGAAATTTATTATGTTAAATGTTTATGCTTGAAGTTATGAGCCACTTTTTAAAAAAATTTATACTAAAGAATAGAAATATATTTTAAATTTATATTTCATATTTCAAATTTTGAATTAAAAATTTGAATTTGAATCATAATTTTAAATTTTGAATTGTAAAAAAAATAATAATTTAAAAATTATATAATTTAATTTGGAAAAAAATTAAGTATGAATAACAATTTTAAATTATACAAATTTAAAATTTAAAAAAAATGAGACTCAGCGCTATGATCTTATATTAGATATATATTTTTTTTTTCTTTTAAATATTAGATGCTAATGCAGCAAATAATAATATTAGTAGCCAATATTAATTAAATTTAAAATTAAACTGGGGATGTCACGCCCTGAGTTTAAAAAGCGGTCTAAATTTATTCATTTTTTTCATAAATCAGAGTTTGAATTTGAAAACCAGAGTATGAACAGACCGCCACATGCATAGAAAATTCTCTGTCCACACGGATAGAGTCTCCCCTATACATGCTCAGCTAGGCAAGTACAACAGTGCAATCAGAGAGCAACAATCACTTAACTAAACATAAACATAACTCTACAACTAAATATATTAATAAATCCACATCACAAGTCGATAGAATAACAAGATCAAATCTGTAAATCATAAGCACTAGGCATCTACAGCCGGTAACAGGGATAACTCTATCGTGACCGCTTACTAGATCGTCCCGACATCCCAACACCTGACTGACCTAAAAAATGGTCACCCAAGGTTGTGAGATACAACATAAATGTATCCCAATGGGCACGATGAGCCGAGAAATAGCAAATCGTACCTACTGGCATACTATAATCAGCGGATAGTAATAGATTAATAGGTAAAAGCTTATATATGAAGTAAATACTGGCAGGAAGCATAATCATGATATTGAGCATAAATGGGTACTGAAATACAAGAACAGAGCATGCTGAAATACGATAGAATGAACTATGCCTCGATAAATAGAACCAAATACCCAATCAGTAAAATAAAGCAATGGTACTGAGCATAACAAGGATTATGAACTGCTAAAGTAATGGCATGCTGATATAGATGCTGAATCAAGAAACTGAGCAATCGCAAGAGTATAATTACTAAGCATGCTGAGCAGGTAAATAATGCATCAATGAAAGAATAACCAAACACCCAATCGAGCCCCATATTGGTCATTGAGACCTCAGGGAAAACCCTGAACCTGGCGCCAACCTGGCTAACATACCCCGGCACCCTCGAGCACTAACCTAGGGGACTTAACCCTGACACCCTTGGGCACTAACCTGGGGGTCACGAGTCATCATAAGACCACTTTACCAGCAAAGAACGCAAGTGGGGGATCAGGCCTGTCACGCCCCGGATGTAAACCAGAACCCGGACCCATCTACAGATCCGCCGTGCACACGGTATTTCCCGCGTACACGAAGCGCCAAAACCTGCTCAGATATAAGAGATAATAATAAAAGAGCAATAAAAACAGAGCTGAACTAAAACTAATACATCTCAGACTAAAGCTGGAAATAAAATACAATACATCTGTATAAATGATACATCTGTCTCTCCCAGCTCACCAAAAATAAATACAACCTGCTGGCAAAAGCCAGTCCCAAAAATAAAAGTACAACCGTCTGAGGAACATGGGTACACCAACAGTCCAGCTAACACGCTCATCCTGCCTCGAGATCTATCTACTCAGCCGCCTCTCTCCTCGACCCGCCGCTGAAAGCCCAGCAGCACCCACAGAAGACACTGCAAAACAAGGGAGAAGAAAAAAGAGGAAAGAAGAATGGGGGTGAGAACTACTAGTAAACCAGTAGCCTCCCCTAGTGGGTAAAACCTCAAACTCTGACACACCCACTAGGTCTACCAGAGGCAAAAAGGAAAGAAGTGTGGTAAGCAATAATGACTGCTGAAGAAAGGAAACTACCACTACTATGCCTCTAAAATGCAGTCCTAGACTGGAATAACCCTATGCAACAGTAACCAACCGTCCCAGATGAACCCAATCTGTACCGCCCTCATCATCGGGCAAGTAAGCCGCGCCGATGTGATAGCAAAACTCCTGCTGCCGCCCTCATCATCGGGCAAATAGTCGCGCCGATGTGATAGCAAAACTGTCCATAACTGTCTGATCCCGGCCTCCGGAGGGGAACTCGAGGGGAGCGACCCACACGAGGAAAGCATCACCGGGCAATAACCGCGCCGGTGTGATAAGTATCAAAAGCAGGACTGGATCACAACTATAAAGCCCCAGTGGAACACACCCCTCCACTAAAAGAAAACTGATTCCCAATCTGATGCATAAGTAACCATCCGGTCAATCGCCCAATATCCGCGATTGCCGCAATACCCCAAAATCCACGACCAGGTCTCACAACCGACCTCCGGTCAACCGCCCAATATCCGCGGTCGCCGAAATAACCCACAATCACAATCATGTCCCACATCCGACATCCGGTAACCGCCTACTATCCGCGGTAGCCACTATAACTCCCAATCCAAAATCGGGTAAAATAATACGTATCCGGTCAACCGCCTACTATCCGCGGTAGCCGCAACTCTACCGACTACATCAGGTCCAACCCCTGACTTCCAGTCAACCGCCCAAAATCCGCGGTTGCCACAAAACCCTCTAGTCCATAATCATGCCCTATCACCGATATCCTATAACCGACATCCGGTCAACCGCCCAATATCCGCGGTCGCCGCCAAAACCCATAATCCACAATCCAGGCCCCGGCTACACTATCCCAAACCCCTGCTCAAACCCGAGCAACATGAACCACCTGACTAACAAAAGGAGAAAAGAAGAAAATATGGTTTCTCCTAAGTCAAGTTCCAATATAAAAGTGTAGCGATAAAAGATGGCCTATCTAGATGTCCATACAAGCATGCAAGCGTTCTCAAGGAAACATAATTTAAGTCATTGATCATTATCAGTATCCACCTATGCATGTCACTTATCCTCAAGTAATACCACTAACAGGATAAATCATATAGTCCCAATTAAATATTCAATTCCACATGCAAGGTTAAGTGCTAACATAGCAATCCATATGTCCAAACAAGCATGCATAAGTTTCATCCCCACTTGTTAATCAATAATCCTAACATAGGGAGATCACTCTAATAATCCTAGTGAGCATGTCAAAATAGAGGTAAACAACAACCACCCACCTCGATCGCTAATTCCAAGTCCAAAAGTGAAGTCCTCGCCCAAGTCAGTCGACCGTCAGAAACACTGTACAACATGGCCCAAAACATACACAATTAAACATACAAAGCTCCAACAAAATCTGTCCAAACACAACAGTCCAGTGTTGCCCTGTTTTTACCTACGGAAAAGGCTCGGAAAATTCCAAGAAAAATACTGTCACGATCCTCGCGACAAACCAGTCGAAATGAGTTCCTGCACGTTCAAATCCGAGTTTCCTACACTGAGAAACAAATTCGAGAAGGGAACCACGCCGAAATAAACCGATCTAAAAAACTGTAGCACTACTTTCTGTAAACAAAGATTTTTCACCTTCGAAAAATATTCATAAAATTCTCAGAAAATTTGAGGGTGTTCCTTGCGCTGTGTAGATGAAAAACGCCTCTTGGCATGCCTCAATCCGACGCCTGTGCGCGAAGATATCGCCAAAATACCACAGTGCTGTCCAAAACTCCGCCCAAGAAAAAGGGTCAAATGAAAGCTCGGGGAACTCCAAGATAAACTCGAAACGAGGGGGAACTCAAATCACGAAGATCGTAGCCCTACCTGTCGAGAAGCCAACGGCGCAAGAATCGCCTAAATCAGAGTTGGGGTAAGCCGGGGGAGTCCTCGCACCAAAACGCGACGAAGAAGATCACAAACGAACGAGCGTCGCGCCGCGCCATAAAAATAAAAACCTCAGGATGCGTGCAGCGGAAAAATATGGAAATCTGGAGATGGAACCAGCTCTGGGAGAGGAGGAAGTCTCGTGAAGGCTGCACTGTGAGAAGAGGAACAGGGAAAGAGCTTTCTGAAGTTGTTCTCGGCCTATATATAGGCTGAGAAAAACAATTCACAAAATGACCCCCATGTCCCTGGATTCGGGCGCCCAAAGCGGATCCGGGCGCCCGAATCCGCTGCGCGGCACCAAACGGCAAACGCCCGAAATCCCATGGGATCGCCACGTCGGCCCGAACAGGAAACAGCCGAGTGCACCACTCGCGAACCGCCGCGTGGCCTCTCCCGGTCAACACGCGCGGGTGGCGCCCGCGAATCAGCGGGCGCCACGTGGCCCGCACTACCGCCTCGACCAGCCCTGGCGCGCCGCCTGGCGCCCCTGCCAGGCACGGTTCCCAAGGCGACCCCCTGCGCCACGGTGGACCCCGCCTACCTGAGCCAGCCAACCGGAAGCCAACACGTGTCCGCCCGGTCCATGCACCGCCCCGCACCACTCCGTGAACCGCGCCCACTGAACCGACCCTACCGCACGCCGCCACGTGTCCAACGCGCTCCCGTGCACCGCACGCCTGCCCGCGCGCCCGCGCGCCTGCCCGCGCACTGCCCGCGGCCGCTCCGCCGCCTGCCCGAGCCCGTCCGCCGCACTTCGCCGCTGCAGCTGCCCGCCGGCCGCCGGAACAGTGCCAAGCACCTCGAAATCCGTGCGCGGCATCCGGGCTCCGAAAAATACAAGTAGGTAGTCCATTTTCACCATTTTCGCGCGCTGAATCCAAATCCGCGGTCTGTTTTGCCAAATTCCAACTCTAAAAATTGTCGAAGGCATCCGGAAAGGTGTTCTTTTGTCCAAACTTCGCGCTGAGCCCAATGTTAATATCCGTTTCGCGCGAAACCACTTCTAAAGATCCGACGGAGTCAACCGATCACCCATGTTATCCAATTAAGCCCGAAGTCCGCCACTTATGTCCAATTTGTGCACAAACACCTCCAACACACAGTACAGGCCCTCCAGAAGTCACCAATGACTCTACCACAGCTCTGCGGAGATCCAGGTCATCACAAGGCCCACAGCGTACATGAAGTACAGCGGCGCGGGGCGATCAAAATGCTGATGCTCAAGCTCACGGTCCACAGACCGGGTAATCGGCAACAAGCCGAAAATCCCTACAGGGATGCAGTAACTGAAAGCCAATCTGATCTCATCTCATACAATACTGAATGCAAGGAACAATAGCTGTCTGTACAAAAGTAATGTCCAATCACACATGTCATATGTCCAGATATGTATGTACAAAAGTAATGTCCAATAACACATGGCATATGTCCAGATATAATCGAGATACACTGATAAGTATGGCAAATGTCTGAAAGCTAGCTGATGACCAATCAGGCATGACAAATGTCCAAGATATACTGAGAAACATAGTAAATATCTGATAGCTAGCTAATGACCAATCAGGCAGGGTAAGTGTCTAGATATAATCAAATATACTGATATCTAACGAAAGACAAATCAAGCATGATATAAATATCTAGATATAAGTTGATAATAACCAATCAAGAGAAAGAAAGCTCAAATATAGAATCTGGGCTTCTACAAGAACAGGGGTTCGACCAAATAAGGTGCTCCAGAGGGCCGAGATGATAAAGCCCGGACCGAAGATAAACCCACCTTAATGTAGGCTGTCCTAGAATCCGCTGCTGGGCTCACGTACAGGCTCCTAACTGCTCGGGCCTAAATCAGAAACACCTATCAGTGACTGACTCACTCACAACCACCCCACTGACTCACAGTGAACCAAAAGACTAAACAGTGAACTTCACTGAAGTCAACTGACAATCGCTAGCGAATAAGTGGTCCAAACCACTTCACCAAAATCCCAGTTTCACGAACCGTCGCAACCGATCGGTCACTTGATCGAAAAAGGAGCTAAAATGTGAGGACCCGGATCCCCACGACGAGATTACTGGTTGACCAGCAGCTTCTGGAGGCCTTTGTGGTGCGTCGGTGGTGATTGTGCGCAATCTGGACACAAGTGTTGGACATTGGGCTTAAAAGGAGATCCCGTGGGAAATTGGAGGACCCGTCGAGTGTTTAGAAGTGGTTTCGCGCGACGCAGATGTCAAATTTGGACTCCGGGCGAAGTTTGGATAAAAGATTACCTCTCCGGTTGCCTTCGGGAATTTTTAGAGTTGGAAATTGGCAAATCGGATTTTTGGAATGGACCCGGCGCGAAAATCGGATCAAGTGGGCTTCCCGGGGGCTTTCGGCAAATTTTCGGATGAGAATTTGGAGAAGCGGACACCGTATTTGGATTCAGCGCGCGAAATCGTTGTGAGTGGACTATTTACTTGCTTTTTTTGGCGCCCGGTTGACGCGCGCGTTTTTCGAGGCGTGCGCGGATCTCGAGGCGTCTCGGCACGGATCCCGAGGTGTGCGCTGTGGCGCTGTGGCGTTGGCACGCGGCTCGAGGGCGCAGCAGGCGCGGGGAACAGCGCCTGCCTGCGCGGGTGACGCGGGGGGGGCCGCCACGTGGCGGGCCCCCATTCGCGCCCGCGCGGACGCGGGGGGCGCGGGTCCGTGCGGCGGGCTCGGTGTCCCTCGCCTGGGTGAGGCGCGGTGTCACGCGCCCGTGTGGCGCGTGGGCAGCGTCGCCCGTGTGGCGCGCGGGGCGCGCGCCACGTGGCCAGGGGGCGCGCGCCTGCGCCTGGCGCGCGCGCCCCCGGTGCGGTGGACCGCCTGGCAGTGGGCCGGTGCACCGTGGACTCGGTCCACGGGAGCCCCCCTCCTCCCTTTCTTCTCTTCTTCTTCCTTTTCCTCCCCGCGCGCCATTTCTCCTCCATTTTCCTTTCTTTCTTCTCCAACCGAGCAAGAGAGGGAGTGAGGAGTGGATTTTTGTGGGGTGCGGCGGTGCATTGTGGACCTCGCAGAGCACGCGAAGTGTTCCGCTGGAGCGGTTGGGCGGCGCGGCGCAGTCGAGGTGGGTTCCGCACTTCATTTTTACGATATTTTTGGCATAGTTTTGGGGCGTTCTTTTGGACTTTGGTTTGACCCCTTGCTCTTATCTGTGTTAGGGACCGTGTTTTACTGCACCGTTTTGCGTGCGGAGCCCGACGGCGTGCTCCGTTTTGCGTGCGGATTCCGGCACCGTGCTCCGTTTTTCGTGTGAACTCCGTTTTGCCTGCGGATTCTGGCACCGTGCTCCGTTTTGCGTATGGACTCCGGCGGCGTGCACCGTTTCGCGTGCAACTTGGTGTACGAGACTCGGATTGGGGCGTGCCTTTATAGTTTTTGCATCTGCGCGTCGCGAGGATTATCATCGTTCTCTTGTGGGATTTTTCTGGAAATTGCCGAAGGTATACGTTTTCCCCCTTATCTGTGCATGGGATTACAGCAATGTTGCCGTGTGGTTTTGCGCACCCTGTGTTGTGGAATTTGTAACTCGGCCTACGGGGCTCGGAATTTGACGTGCAGGTACTCGTTTCGAAGGTATCGACGCGAGGAGCGCGACATTATTTTTGTCGGATTTTTCAGAATCCGTTCTGCAGGTGAAAATTGCACATCTTCGGGGCTATTTTCTGATGTTGTATATACTTGGATATTTTGGGGATTAAACTGTAACCTTGGACCTTTTGTTGTCCCCAGGAGGGTTCGCGAGTGTTTCTGAACCTGTTGGAATTGGAGATAGTGGATTCCGGGTATTTTCAGCTGATTGGAGCCGAGGCTTGCGCGACATGTACCGAGGGTGCGGCTTTAGCAGATTTTGGACTGTGAGCGTCTACACTCTTCACCGACTTCAGGTTTGCCTTGGTTTAAGCGCTTCAGGTCGGTAAACATAGTAATTGCAACTGTTAGAGGGAATGGCAGAGTTTATATGCATGTTATGCCTTATGGGAGGCGTAATAGTGGATGTTCATGTATGGTTAAGATAAGCTTACCTGTGGGAATGTCACCCTCTATGATTGATAGCATGCCTAATTTAATGTGCAACCGATATGAGCGAGAGGTAAGCATGGAAACGGCCTAGATCATGTGGATTGATGTTTACCTGATAATTGTACATGCTTGTTGAACTAGAGACTAAGCATGCGATAGACAGATTATATTTATCCCACACTAGATGATATAGAGATCATACATGTTTATTCAGTGGCCTATTTATGCGAGATTGGTATATCATAGTGGGAATATTGTAGTATGCTTTGCTACCATATGTTTTACTCTCTTTTATTGTTTCCAAGGACAAAAGCATGCTTGAATGGACTTGTAGTTAGGCCATCTTTTACTGCTGCACTACTTATTGAAACTTGACTTAGGAGAAACCATGCTTTTCCTTTCTCCTTCTTGTTAGTCAGGTGGTCAGTGTTGCTCGGGTTCGAGCACGGGTCTGGGTAGTGTAGTCGGGACTTCGTGTCTGGGACAGGTTGGATTAGTTGTGGGGCATTGCGGCAACCGCGGATATTGGGCGGTTGATCGGATGCTTATCTATGCACCAGATTTGGGTATCAGTTTTCTCTAGTGGATGGAGTTTCCCACTTATCGTTTAGTTGCATCCGATTGAGGTCGGGTCTTTCTTTGGTGGTTGAGTTTTCCCACTTTGATCAGATTTGTGATCAAAGTCCTGCTATACAGAGATACTTGTTACTGAGATACTTTACTCGTGTGGGTCGCTCCCCTCGAGTGCCACTCCGGAGGTAGGCTTTTCGGACCCAGCCTTGTGTGCCGGTCTGATACCTTTTTGGGATGCGAGCCGTGCGGGCCGGTCCCGCGGTTTCGAGCCATGTGTGCAGATTCCGCTGAGTAGGCAATGCCAGTTTTACTGGTGGCACCAGATTGGGTTATTACTGGCATTTACTTTCTTGTTTCACTCGTGTCAGGGGGACCGAGTGGAGTCTAGTAGCTGTGTTTAGACCAGTGCTAGTGTTGTTGGGATCCATTTGGGGACTGTGGTCCCGAGGTCTTTGTGAGTTGTTGACCGTTGTGCGAGAGGCTTGGTGATCTTGAGTTTATCCGTTCTGAGAGAGAGCGTGGATTTTGACTATAGCCTGCATGAGCCACTACTCGATAGCGAGTTAGTCCGTTTGGACGCCCTACGTAATTCCTGCCCGTCAGCGGGAGGTGGTTGTAGGTGGGCGCAAGTTTGACTGGACCAGATGTGGCAGTCAGCTCGATTGGGTCGATTGTACACTTCATGTGCTAGTGGTTGCATACCATTATTTGGTTCTCCCATTTTGAGCATTTAGATAGAGGCATGGTAGCTGTTGGGAGTCTCCAGCTTTCGTATTTCAGTCCTTACGGCTTTGGTTATTTTACGTCTCTTGAGGACTTAGTGGGCAGACCGTCAGGTCTGGCGGTGGTACCCACTGAGAACTCCCTTTTTGGTGTAGTTCTCACACCCTTTGGGGTTCTTCCCTCTCCTTTTTCCTTCCTCTCCTTTGTTTTGCAGAGTCTTAGCGGGTGTTGCGGATTCTGCGGTGGTTGTTCGAGGCGAGGGAGTCGCGTGCTAGATCCCTACCCGTCGTTGGAGAGTAGCGGTACCCCTTCAGAGGAGATCTTCAGTAGATTAGTTGTTTTATTTTTCCTCTTTTGAGAGACTGATGTAGTGAGGATATATTATGTATTGAGAGACTGTACACTGATGTATTTATTGGAGTTACCTCCCGGTTAGGTTCAGAGCTTGTATTTGAGGATATTGTATTATTACTTTTTAGGAGACGGACATTGTTGTATTATTTCCAGTTGTACAGTGATTGATTTTAGTTATACAGCAGATTTTTATTTATAGCTCTGATATCTGCTTAGCTGTAGTACTTTTCTTGCAGGTAGGACGCTTCGCTTATGCAGGTTGGCATAGGTGGCGGATCTGTTGGCGAGCCCGGGTCGCAGTTTCGACCCCGGGGCGTGACAGATTAGTTTGGTATCAGAGCCTAGGTTGTAGGTCATGGTGGACTTAGAAACCCTAGGCTTATGGTTTGACCCTTGGTTGACTTCGTGAGAGTCGTGATCTATAGCGAGAGTCCTGATTGAGTTTTATACCTCTCCCAAGGGACGGGAAGAGTGATTGACATGTTTATTCTCCTAAGTGATTATGTTGGCTGCAGACAACATAATGCGGTGGAACGGGTGACATGCTTTAGACTTTCGCTGGATTGGGTCGAGTGGCTTTTGTGTGTTGTTTTGTGGTTTCGTCGTGGCGAGCTGTGTCTCCCCGACGCTGGGTTTTGACCCGTGTGCATCCTGTCATGGCAGTTGAGCTTGAGCGGTTGGTTTTGGGCCGGATACCCGGATTGAGGTCAGAGAACTCCGGACTCAGATGACAGGATTGTCAGAGGCTTATCAGCGGCGGAGTGAGCAGCTGGTCTTGGTGACACAGTTGTCGGAGCATTGGGTAACCCCCTCTGTGCCAATGTTTAGTGCCGAGGCACCGAGGCAGGGTGGATAGCTGACAGCAGAGGAGCTGTGGGACATGATCGATCTATTGAGCCAGATTTGGCAGATGAACCACCCCGACTCGTAAGATTGAGTTTGGAGCCTTTGGAGGCAGAGTCGTGGTTGGTGGTGATGGAGTGATCAATTGAGAGCCTCCCTGTGCCAGAGAGTTTATGCAGTTGTTGAACTGCGCGCTTCGGGTTTCGAGGGACGAGGCGCATAGGATATGTGAGACTGGGAGTGGATTGCGCCAGGACACCTTTCAGTTTATTCAGTCCCTCCGTTATAGGTTTTGACGTCTCGTTGGAGTAGGCTTTGTGTTTGGAGCGTGGCGCTGCAGTTCCTTTGGATAGGGATCTGCCGCCAGAGGCGAGTTCTGGATTTTGGCGCTTGGCGCCGGGTGATGGAGGACAGATCGGCCGGCAGAGGCATTTCTGATTTCTTTTTCCAGGATAACGAGTTCCCGAGATGCCGGAGATCGGGTGGACCCCGATGGCAGCATCAGTATCTATATCGGAGTGGCGCAGCGGTAGCGTGGATTTGTTATCTGCGGAGGACCTTATTCGTCACCTCAATGTGATCAGAGACAGAAGTCGTGCTTCCTTGTGGATAGTCCTGATTTTCAGGCAGATTGAGCGACAACCACTTGCTTTGAGCGGATGAATCTGTGCCGCCCGGTTGGAGGGCGCCACGGTAGTGGATCGAGTGTCGCAGGTGGGATTTCACCACAGCAGTCGGAGTTAGAGCATGTTTCATTCTTGCCTGGACTAGAGGCGGATTTGTTACCACGTGCACTAGAGGTACAGGTTCCTGTTGTTGTTGTGTATGTGGAGGAGGCTTTTGGATCATGTCCAGTGCGGCCGAGACCGCGAGTTACCGGCAGAATTATTGAAAATTGTAGCAATTCGGTGTTTCGACCCTGTGCTTGAGATTGATTGGCACAATGCCACAGAATGTTTGACTGCGGCGAGAGAGGACTTTGATCTTCGGCAAGGCGGACAAGAGGAGGCTTGCTTGTTGAGATTGTTAGAGCACACAGGTTTTAGCGACAGTGTGAGAGGTGCTTACGGCGGCACCGGGACTCAGGGATATCCTTGTTGCTCATGAGATCCCGGGTGTGATTTCACCTGAGCTGTTGATAATGCCGCCGGTTAGGGAGATAGAGATTGCGTTGGACGTGGTTCGGGGAACCGCGCCACCCTCGACAGCACCTCATTGGATATCGCCTGTAGAGCTGAGAGAGCTGATGGCGCAGTTGCAGGATCTGATGGATCGAGGGGTCTGTTTGACCTAGTGCCACGCCGTTGGTATACGGTGGTGATGCCACGCCGTTGGTATACGGCGGTGATGCCACGCCGTTGGTATACGGTGGTGATGCCACGTCGTTGATACACGACTGTGAGGGTCCTTTTATGGTTCGGGTGTAGACAGGTCCGGGTGGTATTTAGGACCTTTTGATGGAGCTATACTCCGGCGATTATTGTATAATGCTAGTACCTACTTGGAATTAGGCAGCCGAGGGCTTTGCCTAGAGGGCATTCAGGATCCGGTAAAGGGCATTATGAGAGCATAGTGAGGCCAAATGGAATGACTAATGCCCTGTGACTTCAAGATCTGAGGAATTGTATGTCCCAGTTGTACTTGGACGGACTGGGAGTGGTGTTTCCCGAGGATATTTTGATTCACTCCCGGAGCGACTTGGAACACAAGGAGCACTTGTGGATGTGCTACCATGCCTATGTGGATGAAGCTGTATGCCAAGTTATTGAGGTACAAGTTGTAGCTTCTGAAGCATACCTTCTTGGGTCACCTTATTCTAGCCGTTGGAGTGGCGGTGGAATCCGACCAAATGGATGTTATTCAAGTTTGACTGAAACCAACATTTATCCTTGAGGTGAGGAGCTTCTTAGACTTGGCAGTGTCGGGAGAGCATGGCCAATGGATAATGAGACTGATACCAGCGCCAATGCTAGCATTTCCAGTGTTGGGAGATGGTTGGTGTGTTTTAGTGATGCCTCCCATTGTGGCTATAGAATTACCATGGGATGATCTTCAGTCCACACTTCATTAGTCCGACCCTATGAGTATTGTGGCAGGACGAACCACTGTTTTGTAGGCAGCTTGGATCCCACAGGTGAGCCTTTCAGTACGCCTATTATTTCCGCCTTTGATTGATATACCTGGGCGTAGGCCATGCCTGCTTGGCTATCAGTCCTGATTACTCAGCATTTCTGTTCTGTACTATATGGTAGATAAGATTTCAGCTTCAGTTTACAGTTTCTACCATGCGGCATCAGTGGAGCCTACAGCTTTCAGCATCTTGAATGGGATTTACGCGGATTGTCGTTGCTGGTTCGGATTTTTGATTGCGAGTTTGGGCATCAGCATTATGATCGCCTTTTGAGCCAGTTTTCAGTCCCGTTCACTGATGGTTTGGTCCCCGTCAGGGTGTCCTTATTAGTTGAGAGATCGACTTCGACCCGTGGGTCCGTTGGGGTTATGTTGGCATGTTGAGTGACCAACTGTGGTATGAGATTGTGTCTCTTGAGGATCCCTTTTGAGGGTAGCCCGCGGTTGAGTAGCCCACTCGGGTGATTTTGGATCGGGAAGTGGCCGAGTGAAGACCCCAGCTTATTGGATTCTTTTCCTTATTGGACGAAAGTTTGAGTATGCTTCGGGTGACCTTGGTTAAGTTGGCACAGGATGTGGTTTGGTGCGTGTTGCACTAGAGGTTATTCCAGTTTCCCCCAGCTTTTTATTGGAGCCCCTCTGGTATCTCACGTCTCAGCTAAGGAGTGATGTGTTTTTGGATCCCTCGCCTGTGATTGACTCGCCCCTTTGAGATCTATAAGTGTTTGGAGTACGAGGGACGCCCGTTGCGAATTCTGGCTCGTGAGATGGGGGAATTGCGCAATCGGGCTATGCCGTACTGGATGTTGATGTTATTGTTGTTGAGGAGTAATCACGGGGAGTGAGTGATGACTTAGGAGCTGGAGATGATGATGTTGAGTACTTACCCTTGGTGTTTGTGACTCCTGGTGGAATTGAGCTAGTTTCGAGGACGAAACTTTCTTTAGTGGGGGAGGATGTGAGGACCCGGATCCCCTCGACGAGATTACTGGTTGACCAGCAGCTTCTGGAGGCCTTTGTGGTGCGTCGGTGGTGATTGTGCGCAATCTGGACACAAGTGTTGGACATTGGGCTTAAAAGGAGATCCCGTGGGAAATTGGAGGACCCGTCGAGTGTTTAGAAGTGGTTTCGCGCGACGCAGATGTCAAATTTGGACTCCGGGCGAAGTTTGGATAAAAGATTACCTCTCCGGTTGCCTTCGGGAATTTTTAGAGTTGGAAATTGGCAAATCGGATTTTTGGAATGGACCCGGCGCGAAAATCGGATCAAGTGGGCTTCCCGGGGGCTTTCGGCAAATTTTCGGATGAGAATTTGGAGAAGCGGACACCGTATTTGGATTCAGCGCGCGAAATCGTTGTGAGTGGACTATTTACTTGCTTTTTTTGGCGCCCGATTGACGCGCGCGTTTTTCGAGGCGTGCGCGGATCTCGAGGCGTCTCGGCACGGATCCCGAGGTGTGCGCTGTGGCGCTGTGGCGTTGGCACGCGGCTCGAGGGCGCAGCAGGCGCGGGGAACAGCGCCTGCCTGCGCGGGTGACGCGGGGGGGGGCCGCCACGTGGCGGGCCCCCATTCGCGCCCGCGCGGACGCGGGGGGCGCGGGTCCGTGCGGCGGGCTCGGTGTCCCTCGCCTGGGTGAGGCGCGGTGTCACGCGCCCGTGTGGCGCGTGGGCAGCGTCGCCCGTGTGGCGCGCGGGGCGCGCGCCACGTGGCCAGGGGGCGCGCGCCTGCGCCTGGCGCGCGCGCCCCCGGTGCGGTGGACCGCCTGGCAGTGGGCCGGTGCACCGTGGACTCGGTCCACGGGAGCCCCCCTCCTCCCTTTCTTCTCTTCTTCTTCCTTTTCCTCCCCGCGCGCCATTTCTCCTCCATTTTCCTTTCTTTCTTCTCCAACCGAGCAAGAGAGGGAGTGAGGAGGGGATTTTTGTGGGGTGCGGCGGTGCGTTGTGGACCTCGCGGAGCGCGCGAAGTGTTCCGCTGGAGCGGTTGGGCGGCGCGGCGCAGTCGAGGTGAGTTCCGCACTTCATTTTTACGGTATTTTTGGCACAGTTTTGGGGCGTTCTTTTGGACTTTGGTTTGACCCCTTGCTCTTATCTGTGTTAGGGACCGTGTTTTACTGCACCGTTTTGCGTGCAGACCCCGACGGCGTGCTCCGTTTTGCGTGCGGACTCCGTTTTGCGTGGGGATTCCGGCATCGTGCTCCGTTTTGCCTGCGGACTCCGTTTTGCGTGCGGATTCTGGCACCGTGCTCCGTTTTGCGTACGGACTCCGGCGGCGTGCACCGTTTCGCGTGCAACTTGGTGTACGAGACTCGGATTGGGGCGTGCCTTTATAGTTTTTGCATCTGCGCGTCGCGAGGATTATCATCGTTCTCTTCTGGGATTTTTCTGGAAATTGCCGAAGGTATACGTTTTCCCCCTTATCTGTGCATGGGATTACAGCAATGTTGCCGTGTGGTTTTGCGCACCCTGTGTTGTGGAATTTGTAACTCGGCCTACGGGGCTCGGAATTTGACTTGCAGGTACTCGTTTCGAAGGTATCGACACGAGGAATGCGACAGTATTTTTGTCGGATTTTTCAGAATCCGTTCTACAGGTGAAAATTGCACATCTTCGGGGCTATTTTCTGATGTTGTATATACTTGGATATTTCGGGGATTAAACTATAACCTTGGACCTTTTATTGTCCCCAGGAGGGTTCGCGAGTGTTTCTGAACCTGTTGGAATTGGAGATAGTGGATTCCGAGTATTTTCAACTGATTGGAGCCGAGGCTTGCGCGACATGTACCGAGGGTGCGGCTTTAGCAGATTTTGGACTGTGAGCGTCTACACTCTTCACCGACTTCAGGTTTGCCTTGGTTTAAGCGCTTCAGGTGGGTAAACTTAGTAATTGCAACTGTTAGAGGGAATGGCAGAGTTTATATGCATGTTATGCCTTATGGGAGGAGTAATAGTGGATGTTCATGTATGGTTAAGATAAGCTTACCTGTGGGAATGTCACCCTCTATGATTGATAGCATGCCTAATTTAATGTGCAACCGATATGAGCGAGAGGTAAGCATGGAAACAGCCTAGATCATGTGGATTGATGTTTACCTGATAATTGTACATGCTTGTTGAACTAGAGACTTAGCATGCGATAGACAGATTATATTTATCCCACACTAGATGATATAGAGATCATACATGTTTATTCAGTGGCCTATTTATGCGCGATTGGTATATCATAGTGGGAATATTGTAGTATGCTTTGCTACCATATGTTTTACTCTCTTTTATTGTTTCCAAGGACAAAAGCATGCTTGAATGGACTTGTAGTTAGGCCATCTTTTACTGCTGCACTACTTATTGGAACTTGACTTAGGAGAAACCATGCTTTTCCTTTCTCCTTCTTGTTAGTCAGGTGGTCAGTGTTGCTCGGGTTCGAGCAGGGGTCTGGGTAGTGTAGTCGGGACTTCGTGTCTGGGACAGGTTGGATTAGTTGTGGGGCTTTGCGGCAACCGCGGATATTGGGCGGTTGACCGGATGCTTATCTATGCACCAGATTTGGGTATCAGTTTTCTCTAGTGGATGGAGTTTCCCACTTATCGTTTAGTTGCATCCGATTGAGGTCGGGTCTTTCTTTGGTGGTTGAGTTTTCCCACTTTGATCAGATTTGTGATCAAAGTCCTGCTATACAGTGATACTTGTTACTGAGATACTTTACTCGTGTGGGTCGCTCCCCTCGAGTGCCACTCCGGAGGTAGGCTTTTCGGACCCAGCCTTGTGTGCCGGTCTGATACCTTTTTGGGATGCGAGCCGTGCGGGCCGGTCCCGCGGTTTCGAGCCATGTGTGCAGATTCCACTGAGCAGGCAATGCCAGTTTTACTGGTGGCACCAGATTGGGTTATTACTGGCATTTACTTTCTTGTTTCACTCGTGTCAGGGGGACCGAGTGGAGTCTAGTAGCTGTGTTTAGACCAGTGCTAGTGTTGTTGGGATCCATTTGGGGACTGTGGTCCCGAGGTCTTTGTGAGTTGTTGACCGTTGTGCGAGAGGCTTGGTGATCTTGAGTTTATCCGTTCTGAGAGAGAGCGTGGATTTTGACTATAGCCTGCATGAGCCACTACTCGATAGCGAGTTAGTCCGTTTGGACGCCCTACGTAATTCCTGCCCGTCAGCGGGAGGTGGTTGTAGGTGGGCGCAGGTTTGACTGGACCAGATGTGGCAGTCATCTCGATTGGGTCGATTGTACACTTCATGTGCTAGTGGTTGCATACCATTATTTGGTTCTCCCCTTTTGAGCATTTAGATAGAGGCATGGTAGCTGTTGGGAGTCTCCAGCTTTCGTATTTCAGTCCTTACGGCTTTGGTTATTTTACGTCTCTTGAGGACTTAGTGGGCAGACTGTCAGGTCTGGCGGTGGTACCCACTAAGAACTCTCTTTTTGGTGTAGTTCTCACACCCTTTGGGGTTCTTCCCCCTCCTTTTTCCTTCCTCTCCTTTGTTTTGCAGAGTCTTAGCGGGTGTTGCGGATTCTGCGGTGGTTGTTCGAGGCGAGGGAGTCGCGTGCTAGATCCCTACCTGTCGTTGGAGAGTAGCGGTACCCCTTCAGAGGAGATCTTCAGTAGATTAGTTGTTTTATTTTTTCTCTTTTGAGAGACTGATGTAGTGAGGATATATTATGTATTGAGAGACTGTACACTGATGTATTTATTGGAGTTACCTCCCGGTTAGGTTCAGAGCTTGTATTTGAGGATATTGTATTATTACTTTTTAGGAGACGGACATTGTTGTATTATTTCCAGTTGTACAGTGATTGATTTTAGTTATATAGCAGATTTTTATTTATAGCTCTGATATCTGCTTTGCTGTAGTACATTTCTTGCAGGTAGGACGCTTCGCTTATGCAGGTTGGCATAGGTGGCGGATCTGATGGCGAGCCCGGGTCACAGTTTCGACCCCGGGGCGTGACATAAAATGACATCACCATCGTTCAAATGAGGACAAACAGTCCAAGAGTCCAAACCACGACATTCGCACTATCCAGAAAATATCTACGCATGCAATTTGCACCACAAAGTCCTACCATTGTAGTTATTTGCATTAAATAACGACTTACATGAAAAACGGATCATACCTTTGATCCAGCAATTCAAAATCAATCTAATGTCGATTTAAAGCAGTACACGATGTCTCGTAAGTCGTGCCGTTGTTCGGGGTCCGTTTGGTGACAAAAAGCCTGTATTCGGGTCGATCGGAGCCACAAACAATAAATATCAATGATAAACACTAATGCTGCGATTTTATACAATTTAAGTAAAATAAACGCAAATGAGGCGTTCCTGGTGTACCGTGTTCGTCTGTCGAAGAAACGATGGCCGCATGAATTTTCGGAACGCAAAATGATGCTTTGATGTCCAAGACGTCAGAACCAGACAGAAAACGTGCCATCGGAATGATCCGCCGTTGGATCGGGGTTCGCGTCGATCCCGGACGAGCACGACGGCGACACGATGCTCAGCGGGACGACGGACGGCGACGAGGGTCGACGGCGCCGTTGCGATGACTGTGGCGCAAATCCATCAAGCTCGGGCAGCGCGCATACGGCGCGGGCACGGGTTGCACGCGGTGGCATGCGGCGCAAACAGCGCGCGGGCGGCGTGCATGCAGCATGCAGTTGTGCATAGCTAAGCAACGCGGGCTGCGCTTGGCGCGGTGCCGGCTGCACACTAGCGCGACGTGGGCTGCGCATGGCGCGGTGCGGGCTGCGCACTAGCGCGACGTGGGCTGCGCGTGGCGTGGTGTGGGCTGGCACTAGCGCGACGTGGGATGCGCGTGGCGTGGTGTGGGTTGCGCACTAGCGCGACATGGGCTGAGCGCAAGCAGCGCACAAGCGGCGCGACGCAATGAGGCGCAAGCAGTGCGGCACAAGAAGGCGCGACACAAGGCGGCGTGGTGCAGGACGGCGCGACGCTAGCTGCGCAGGGCTGCGCGCCGCAGCTTGGCGCGCAGGCAATGAGCTGCCTGGGCAGGGGTGCGGCTGGCAGGGGCGGCCTAGGCAATGGCGCAGGCAGGGGTGTCCAGGCGCGGGCGCGGGCAGGGGCAGCCTGGGCAGGGCGTGTGCAGGGGCGGCCAGGCATGGGCGCAGGAAGGAGGCGCGCGCAGGCAGCAGGTGGGCTGCACGCGGGGCAAAAGGCGGGCTGCAAGCGGGCAGAAGGCGAGCGGCATGCGCGGCAGCAGGCGAGCGGCGTGCGCGCAGGGCGCGGGCGGCGCGCTGGCAGTGAGGGCTTGGGCCACGGCGGTTGGGCGCACGCGGGCGCGGTCCGCAGTAGCACAGCGTACATGATGAGCGCGGCTGGGCGCGCGCGAGCGAGCGGCGGCAGGGCGCGTGCAGGGGAGGCCCGGCATGGGCGCAGGCAGGAAGCGCGCGCAGGCAGCTTGTGGGTGGCACGCGCGGCAACAGGCGGGCAGCGTGCGCGCAGCAGTATGCGGGCGGCGTGCCGCGGCATGCCGCAGCACGCATGATGAGCACGACTAGGCGCGCGCGGGCGAGCAGTGGCAGGGCGAACGCGGGCGCGGGCCGCAGCAGCGCAGGCGCGCATACAGGGGTGGCGCTGCGCGATGGGCAGCGCGCAAGCTGATCACGCAGGCGCGGCTTGGCTAGGGCAGCGGCGGGCTCGTGCGGCGGCAGCCACGCGCAGCTGTGTGCGGCAGGCAGAGGCGGCGGCAGGGTCTGGCAGCCAGATCCGAGGGGAAGATAGCCCGATCTTGTCTTCCTCGGCTTCGGCAGCGACGGCGACGGCGACGATCTCGAGCAGCATATGGACAAGGGGAGATGGTGGGTGATGGAAGGGGAAAAGGTGGAGTGGCGGCTAAGGGGAGAAAATGGTTGATTAGGGATTAATTAGGAAACCTAACCCTATTCCCTCTTAATCACACGATTGAGCAAATTGACCAAAATGCCCCCGAACTTGTATTGTCTCTCTTTTGTGCATTCGGACTCCAAATTTCAAATTTCAAATTCCCATTTCTTTCTCAAAAAGCGTGCAAACAAGTCTGATCAACCCAAATCTATCGATCTCACGAATCTCAGTGCGTAGATGTCCCGACTTACACCAAAAGCTAATTTTCGGTCCAATTTTATGCAAAACTTAAATTTTTGGGAGATCCGGGTATCGAATTATAGATCCGATCACACCACCGCTCTCAGTTCGACGACGATGTCAGACTGACGATATTTTTTTGCTGAGATCTGATTTCAATAGATATTTTATCTGTAAAAATTGTACTTTTCGCCTATTTTTTTGTAATTTCAACTTTAAAAATTTTCGGGTATTATAGGGGAGAAGAGGAGAATTTGTACGTTAACGGATGGTTGAGATAATGCAGCATGAGAGAAATTGGAGAGCATGGATTGGTGGAATCTAGGAACACACGGATTGGCGTGGGATGGGGATCCTTGAATTTATGAATCTCAAATTTTGTGGTAAATCTTAAATGTGTATGCTTGAATTTATGAATCTCAATTTTTTTTTAATAATTTATACTACAAAATTTAAAAAATTTGTGTATGCTTGAATTTATGAATCATAATTTATTTTTATAATTGATACTACCAAATTATAATTTAAAATTTCTATTATAAAAAAAAAAAGGAAACAAAATTCATAATCTTAAGTTTAATGTGTACGCTAGAATTTATGAATTATTTTTAAAAAAATGTATACTGGAAAATAGAAATATATTTTAAATTTACATTTCAAAATCCAAATTTTAAATACTTAAATGTAGATTAAAATTTTAAATTTTAAATTATAAACAAAAATAATAAAAAAATGTATACAAATTAATTTGAAATTATAAATCACAATTTTAAATTAAACAAATTATTAATTTGGAAATTGGAATTTCTAATGTTAAATTTGAACTTTTAAAAAATTAAATTTGATATTAAATATTAAATTTTGAAATAATTAAATTTGACCTTAAATTTGAAATGAGATTTGTGATTTAATATTTAAACTTTAAATTCCCAATTCTGTCAAACAAATCAAAAAATAATAATATAAATTTAGATTAAAAATTTAATTTTTAGTTATAAAATAAAATTACTTGAAATTTAAAATTTATAATCTTAAATGAGTATGCTTTAATTTGTGAATTACATTTCTTTTAATAATTTATACTAAGAAATTTAAAATTTAAATTTTGATTTATAAGAAAAAATAATTTGAAAAGAAAATTTATTATCTTAATGTTTATGCTTGAAGTTATGAGCCCCTTTTTTAAAAAATTTATATTAAAGAATAGAAATATATTTTAAATTTATATTTCATATTTCAAATTTTGAATTAAAAATTTGAATTTAGATCATAATTTTAAATTCTGAATTGTAAAAGAAAAAATAATTTAAAAATTATATAATTTAATTTGGAAAAAAAATAAGTATGAATAATAATTTTAAATTATACAAATATAAAATTTTAAAATTAAAATTTTTAATCTTAAATTTGAAATTCTAAAATTTTAAATTCTTCAATTAGATATTAAATTTTAAAATAATTAAATTTGGCCTTAAATTTGAAATGAAATTTAAGATTTAATATTTAAACTTATACATATTATTATCAAAAGTAATTAACTAAATGTAATAAAAAAAAAAAATTGTATATTTTGGTTTCCTCCACTTCCCCTCGTTTCGGTTTTCTTTCTGCACATGGGTTTTCCCCTCTCCCCTTCTCTCTCCCCTCTTCTACAGAGGGTTTTTCCCCTTCTCTCTCCTCTCTTCTAGAGAGGGTCGGATCATAGGAGATAGTGCTTGCGTTTGGATGTACGGGTCGTTGCTCGGAGGGGCCGCAGCCTGCGAGCTTTGCGCGGAGGTGTCACGTTTCTCTCTGAGGTGAGCCCCAACCGTCGGTGCGCCAGGGATGTACCTGTCGTGCGCCAGGGATGTACCCATCCATGGTCCCTGTGTGAGCATTTCCTACCTCCCACCTCCTACCACCTCTAATCCTAATGATAGTTTGATACCTTCGGCTCTCTTCTTTGCCCCCTCTTTCCTTCCCTACATTCTTTTAATCTTCTCTGTGAAGGCTTGTCTATAAATAGTGCCTAAAGTGCATATGGGACTCCCAATTCTGTGTGCTCCTGTAGTTATTTCTGTTCTCATAGTGTTTGAGTAGTTATTTATGTTCTCAGAACTTGTAGTATTTTCTGCACGTGGGTTGGTTCTCTTAGAACTCTTTGCGTGCCTTTGTTCAATTTCTACACTTGCGAGAGAAAAAAGGTGAGTGAAATGAGGACTTTCTACATGAATGTTGGATTCTCATGGTGTTTGTGTAGTTATTTACGTTCTCAGAACTTGCAGTATTTTTTGCCCGTGGGTTCGTTCTCTCATAATTCTGTGCGTGCCTTTGTTCAATTTCTATACTTGCGAGAGAAAAAAGGTGAGTGAAATGAGGACATTGTACATGAATGCTAGATAATCCTGAATGGTCCTAATTTGTTCAAACTTTTCATTTTTCGTCGCCTACTCTTTAGTTGGTAAGATCATATCCCTAAACATATTATGTTTAATCCATAGGAAAATGTGATTAACCTTTGGGGTTTTTCTTCCATTTCCTACCAAATTTGTTGCCCTTTACTTATGGTTTATTTTGGTACAGAATTTATTTTGTTTGTCTAGAAAAATGTGATTACATTTTAGAGATTTCCTTTAATTTTCATGCAAATTTATATCAAATTAATATTAGATTATGGATAAAAAAAATTTGTCGTGCAGTTTATAAGCTGTAGTTTTTTATTTAAACAAAATAGGAAATTTTGTAGATTTAAAAAATTCCGCGGTTTCAAATTTTAAACTATTTGAATACATATTGTCAAATTCCACAAAATTTCTTCTGATTTAAAATTAAAAAAAATAAGAAGTAAAAATATGGATTTTATATTTTACCATTTTTAAATTAAACATTTTATAAATTGAAATTAAAAGTTAAAAAAATAACATTTCAAATTTAAAATTTACAATTAGAATTTCAAACTGGAAATTTTGAAATTTGGGAACTGGCTTTGTAATAATTAGTACAGATATAAAGCAAATACTATAAAGATGACCAACTTTCTTAAGCAATGAATGTTGCGTATAAAAACAAAACTTAATTTAGGTACTATACAAAACTTCCTTTTAAGCAAAACCAGTTAAAAACCACATTAAAAGCTTGGCATTTCGTTCCGACATTAATAAGGATATTTAATTTCATAAGCCTTAAAGAAGATATAAAAAAACAAATAACCTCTCTGTTTAAATAAAGAACCCCAGCATAAGTTCTTGTTTCTAATTAAAGGAGTTAAGAAATCCCTATCAAACCGTGTTGTCCTTTTTTGCTCTAGCTGATACATTCTGACTAAAGTTATCTCCTCAAGTTCTCTAAGCTAATAAATAACATATATGAAGTTATTACCCTCCCCTAGATGGAATAACAAAATGGTCTTCTAGAGACCGGATTAAATCTAAATTTATTAAATAATTTTTCGTCACTAGAATTACCACATTGATGCAAACCATTGCCATAGGATGCCTTTCTTGATGCTATCTCTTAATACATTGTATATATTGGGGTCGTCTTCCTTTTACTTCCTATGTGGTAGTGTGTGGATTTTGGTAGGTTGCCTTTCTTGATATTATCACTTAATATATTGTATATCTTGGGGTTCTTTGTTCTTTATTCTCTATGTGGTATTGTCTGGATTTCGTAGACTCGATTTAGCTATGTAAGAACCTTATGAGAGAAGATTAAGAATTAAATTAGCTGAACCTTCCTAAAGCATTACACAAGGTTAATAATTAAATGATTTGGAACCTAGACTTGCAAGAGGATGAGATAAGTGAAAAAAAAGGGAAATATTCTAAACAAAATAGTGCGTGGATTTGGTAGGATTGAGATTGAGTCTAAAAATTTCTTGAAAGTTAGTATACACTACCTTTGTTGATACTGAGAGTTAATATATTGTTTATTGTCCTCATGTGCAGATTTAATAGGGCTTGGTTAGGTATTTGAGAACACCATTACAGAAGGTTAAAAATTAAATGAGTCGTTATATCTAAAGATACCTTGCTTGGACAATCGTCGTGCCTCAAAAAAAATAGCAATAATAGGAAAATCTATACATGTTTTACACAGTTCTCATCCATACATGCAAAAAAAGAATGTTTGGCGTACTAATGTGTAGGAATCATTATTTCTTTCTCTTTTTTTTCAGTTATTCCTAAAATGTAAATCTAATCATCCATTTTCCATTACTTATTTTCTTCACCAGTTTTTGTCCTCAACTACCATTGTTCCCATGACCATTGTTCAACTTTTTTATATTAAATTACATGAGAAAATAGCTGAGAAACTAAGCATCGAAAATCCTCAATGTGAGGTGACTTTGGTTGGTTGGCGAGGGGTGGTTTCTAGCGTACATAGAGCTAGAAATTGCACATGTCGGTCTCGTTGTCGAGATTGTGCGTTGCTAGGGTGGGCCATCTCCTGATATCGAGAAAGCAAAGGAAGACGCCGACTATTTTGCCATTGAAAGAATGAAGTCTGAATTCGATTTGCAAATTAAAGATGTAAATTATGAGGACTATATATTGTACAAAAATATGCACAATGATGTTACCGTCCGGTATGCCGATCTCTTGACTCGGTTCAATAACCTAGGGCAAGAATACAATGTGCTAAAAAATTGTTATGCCTCTACTCTTGAGGAGAACACCAAATTCATAACTGAGCAAGTAAAAATGCGGCATACAATCGATGAGTGCCGTGCGACCATCAACCATCTCTGTCGGGGTTGTTCTGTTCCTACAGCGGATCCATATGAAGAAGACTGCTTCTGAAAGTTAAACTCACTTTCTCTCTTAGTGACATTTCTTTCCTTCTTTCTTTTTACTTATAAATATGGACCCCATTCTTTTTGTATTAAGGGATTGGGAATGGGCATATTTTGGATTTTAAATTTTACTGAAAATTGTAATAGAGCTACTAAACTTTGGTGTTCTAAGTAGGCCTACATGGGCCGATCCTTCTTTCGTGTGTATTATCTTTAGAAAGAGGGGATGAATATTTCAGATTATACTTAAGCTCAATTCTTAACTCTAAACAAAAGTTCCTTTTCGTTGTCTTAAAAAATTATTGTTTTCCGGTGTCTTTTTTTATTTGTTCAATTATTTTTTGATGTACAAACAATACTGTTATATTTCGTATTTATCTCAGAAATAATTTATTATAAAGGTTACAAACAAATATTAATATTTCCCCACATTATTGAAGATAATTACAAAAAGTATCCGCAGCGAAGCGCGGGTACTTTACTAGTACAATTTAAAATTTGTGTTTAAATCAAGATCATATTTTAAGAAAGCTCGGTACATTCATTTAAATTTAAAATTTAAAAATTTAAATTATGAATATAAATTTAAATTTAATTTAAATTTTGAGTTTAAAATTAGAATCAAATTTTAAGAAGAAGGTTTAGTTGCTTCTTATTTTTGATTTTTAAGATTTTAAAAAAAAATATTAAATGATTTATTGATAAAAAAAATTACTTTTGGCTACAAAATTACTTTCTAGAATCAAAGTTGGTGCTTGGTATATACCCAAGTCATCTCGTCATCAAGTTGGCCTAAGCAAAATGGTCCGACCTGCTCAAATTAACCCACTGGCTCAATTTTTTTGATGCTTGGTTGAGCTTGGCTTGTTACATCGAATCGAGCTGACTTGGTTCTACGTCAACTAAATATAAATGTACAAAATATAAATCTACAGAAATAAAGAATTTGCTTGATCAGCAGCAATGTGTCATCAGCATTTAGATTTAGGTCGTTGAATCCGTTGCTTTCTTAGCATGACATGCGTCACCCGGTCTTAAACTTGTCAACCTACATACCAACCCAACCCAAGCTCCCCCTTCCGGCCGTCGCCTTTTTTTTTTTTTTTTTTGTCTTGTTTCTTTACGCATCTACCCATCCTCCCACTCCTTACTCTCACTCACTCTGCCGCACTCTCACTCCCCAATCCTACCCCCATTCACAGCGCAGCAGCAACACCAGCAGCACAAGGATACCATCTGATCTCTCTCCCTCTCCATTTTCTCCAAAATCTTATTCCTCTGCAACCGCAGCGATCGATCGATCGGATCTGTAAAAAAATAGGGTTCATTTAGCTAGCCCATGGCGAGCAACGACCAGCCGCAGCGGCGGGCCCGGCCGGGGCCGGGGCCGGGGCCGTGGACACCTGCGCCAGCTCCATTGGGACCGCCTCCGCCGCTGTCGTGGGCCAAGCGGACCGGATTCAAGGGTAGGGTCTCTGCGGAGTCCAATGCGAGCAATTCCGGCCAGATTGCTCTCCCCCCGCCCTCGGAGCCTCACCCCCCCGCGGATCTGGAGTCCTGCCGTCCCACCACCGCCGACGCCGTCGCAACCTCTGCCCTCCCTCCTCCTCCCACCCTCACTGCTGCCTCCATTGGCGCCGGCGCCGCTAATGGGGAACCGGAGAACCGCGCCGTCCCGGCTTCGGCGGATCAGGCGGCCAGGAGGAGGAGAGATGCAGCCGACGGAGGTGGCAGTGGCGTGGGCCCACGGCCCAACGGCCAGGCTCGGTCTGATCTGCCACTTCCGCCCTCATTGCCGCAGGTGACGGCGGACGACGAGGTCTTCACTGAACGACAGGCTCATATCAAGTACGAGCTCAGAGACACGCCCGGCCTCGGTGAGACTGCTCTTCTTGCATCCGCTCTCTATATTTTCATTTCCCCTCAACTACTCATTTTTGCTCTGTATCATTTCAGTTCCCATCATGATCTACGGAATACAACACTACCTCTCTATGCTGGGTTCCTTGATTCTGATCCCTCTGGTCATAGTTCCTGCGATGGGTGGAACTGGCGTGAGTGTTCCTCCTCTATTCTTTTCTTTATATATGCTATTTAGGTTAGTTCTTTGCAACGAAGGTGGTTTTGATGAAGAAAAAAAAACATAATCTTGCAGGAGGACACAGCAGCAGTGGTGTCGACGGTGCTATTTGTGTCAGGTGTAACCACATTGTTGCATACCTCCTTCGGGACAAGGCTGCCGCTTGTGCAAGGTCCATCTTTTGTGTATCTGGCTCCCGCGCTGGCACTAATCAACTCCCCAGAATTCCAGGGTGTTAACGGGAATGTATGTTAACTTGTCTGCTGCAGTCCTTTGCTGTTCTTCGAAACCATACTGAAAGAGTCAATACACGCCTTGAATATCACACATATAAATATGTGCTATGAGTATGCAGAACCTATATATCACCTCATTGCCTTCTCTGTAATGGACATTGTGTCAACAGAGAATGTAAATGGCATATACATCTCTTATTGTGTAGCATTGAACACATCTCTGTAGATGATGCTCTTGCCTGTAACGCAAGAGATACACACTTATGCACACCCTCTAATTGGGCAAATGTGGATAAATGCTTCATTAAGTGTCTTGCTCACTTAAATACACCCTCTAGTTTAATGGAAGCATAATGTTTCATTGAAGTGCTGGTGGGGAAAAATAACTGTCTTAGGCTTGGTATTATGTTTTAACCACCATTATTATGTCTTTGTTTATTGCTTGGTTTCTACATATCATCCCTTTGAGCTCAAAAATCACAAATTTACTGCAGAACTTCAAGCATATAATGAAGGAGATACAAGGAGCTTTAATTATATCCTCTGCCTTTCAAGCGATAGTTGGATATACTGGGCTTATGTCCTTGCTACTGAGGTGTGCTTCTCTTGGCATTGCTTGAATTCATCTTTCATTCCATGTTCTTCTATGCTTGAGCTATTAGCGAACTTAAATACCTTGCTAAACCTTCCAAGTTTTCTGTTGTATGTTTCATCACTTTACCAGTTTTTCGATGGTTAGTTTTAATAACAAGGAACATTTAAAATATTGTAACATTTTGCTTCTGAAGTGCTTGTGGCAGCTGTGTACTGTTTAAGCTTCCTGCTAGATAACCTATGAGAGGGGTGAATATGCCAATTTAGAGAGTCAGTACTGTTCAGCTGGTGCCTTGGAGCCGGGGAATAAAGTGCTGCCCCGTGCTGCTCGGCACGGGGCGGCACATACCGTGCCCCCAATATGGGGGCACGGTACAACGGGGGTGCCGCGAAAAAATCACCCCCGTGCCGCGATACCCTCGCGGGTATTGCGCGAGACAACGCGATACCCTCGCGGGTATCGCGCGAGACAGCGCAATACCCGCGAGTGTATCGCGGCACAGTGCCGTTCCGTCCCCCTTTTTTTTTGTTTTTTTTTTTGTGCAAATCCTTCACTCTCTCTCACACACACACACAGTTAGTTTTGATTTTTTTTGTTACGGTTGTTTTTTTCTCTCTCATAGTTAGTTTTGATTTTTTTTGTTGTGATTATTTTTTTTTTTTTGGGTGGGCTTTTGTATCTCTCATTTGTTGTTGTTTTTTTTTTAATGATTTTTTTTTGGTAGGTTCTTATGTCTCCCATCCAATTTTTTTTTTTTTTGGATTGACCTTTATATTTCCTACGTGATTTTTTTTCTTTTAAATGTTTTTAATTTGTAAAGTTTTTTTTTTTAAGAAATATAAAATTAGGTAATTTTTTTATTTGTATTTTATAAAAAAGTTGAAAATAAATATAATTGATTTAATTATTATATAGTCAAAATTTTAATTATTTTAGATAGATCTAGTATTTTATATGAGATTTGCAATAAAAATATTTTTAACTTTGAAAATTCTATTTTTGAATTTAAAAGATTGAAAATACTGATAAAATTAAACGATAAATTAAATCAATTAATACTTAAATTTGTTTAATTTATTTGTCATATAATTTATTTCTAAGTTTTTATGAATAGATCTAATATTTTTTTAAAAATATTTTAATAAAAAATATTTTCCTTCAAATATTTAATAAATATTTTTAAAAAATTTAAATGAAAAAAATTATCAAAGCAATTACGGTCCTATTATGGTTAATCTAAATATCTAGCGGTCTCTCGTTAAATCAATATGCATCAATCTTGCAAATATACATTAAAATTTTGAGAAAAAATATTTCTCTAATTTTGTATATTATATTTTTTTTAAATTTCAAGAAAAAAAAGATAAAATCAAACTAATTTTAAAAGTTAATCAATTCTCACAATTTTTCTAAAAATTTTGAAAAAAATATTTTTCTTCAATTTTTAAAAAGTAAAAATAAAAAGAAATTATCGGCATAATTGTGATTCTATTTTGGTTGCTCTAGTCATCATATGATCCCTCGTCGAATCAATATATGAATTTTAAAAAATTTTGAGAAAAAAATATAACTTTCTATGAATTAATATTTTATAATTTTTTAACTTCTAAAAAAAAAATTATAAAATGAAAAGAATTTTTCAAGTTGATAAATATGATTTTCTCATCATGTTGTTCTTTTTCTAACTTTCTTGAATGAATTTTACTTGTGAATTTTATTATTATATTTTAATTTCTATTCTCTATTTGATATAATTTTTTTACATTTAAAAAAGCTTACTACTATAATAATTGATGAGTATAGTAAGCTAAATATAGTCAATATTTATAATTATTTAACTAAACCTTTCAAAATAACATTATAAAAACTTATTGGGAACAATTTTTTTTTTAAAAAAAACGTGCTAGAGCATGTCACTGGAAGGTCATGCGTATTAAAAAAAAACGTGCCCATGTCGTACCGTGCCAGGCGGACAACGGCACGCCCCCGTGCCACGACACTGTATGTCACGCCCTGAGTTTTAAAATTCAGTCTAAATTTTTTATTTATTTTTTATTTTTTTTTTTGAAATCAGAGTTACAAATACTGGGCGTAACAGATCGCCACATGCATAGAAAATCCTCTATCCAAACGGACAGAGGCCCCCCTATACATGCACGGCTAGGCAAGTACAATATCATACAATCATATATCAAGTACATATTTTAACTAAACCAACAACATAAATAACTGACTTAAACAAACCAAAACTAAAACATGATAATAGTAACTCCTTAACATCAGTTTTAAACATCATAATAAAACCAAAAACTAAAGTACTAAGATGTCATAATCAACTGCTAATAATCACAATCTCGAAATCTCAGATAGATCATCAGGGGGGACAGCTCTATCGTGACAACCTCACTCGTACGTCCCGACATCCCTCCACCTGACGGACCTGAAAAATGGTCACCCAGGGGGTGTGAGATACAACGACAGTGTATCCCAGTGGGCACGACGAGCCGAGAAATAGCTAATTGTACCTACTGGGTACTAAAATCTGCGGATAGTAACTGGTCAGTGGATAAAAGCTGAATTACCAAATAACAGGTCTACTGATAGTCAAGTACACTGAACAGAAGCTGAATAATCAGACAATAGGTCTACTGATAATCAAGTATACTGATCACAAGATGAAATAAGTAGAAATGTCTACTGCAGATAATCAAGCATGATGACAGGAGTATAACTGCAGATATCAAATAAATGCTGATAATCATGATATGACTGTAAACAATCAAGCAAGAAGCTGAGCAGATAGGGTACAGAATAAATAACTACATGTGACAGAACATGATAATAAAAGTTATGCGTCAAGAATAGAAACTCAAGTACCCAATCACAATGCCACTATTGGTCTCACAGAACCTCAGGCTAGTGCCACCGATCCGCACCATATCTGGCTGACATAACCCTGCACTCACAGATGCCAAGCATTCCCGATGCAAAGGGCTCACGGGTCCTTCCTCTATACCACTTTACCGGTAAAGAACACTATGACGGTGGCCAAACCGTCAGTGTACGTGAAGTACAGCAGTGCGTGGCGATCATAATGCTATGCTCAAGCTCGCGGTCCAACGACCGGGTAGTCGGCAACGAGCCGAGATCCCAACAGGGAAACAAATGTCTGTATATATCAATCATAGGTCTATCATGCATATCTGGAATGTAAAAGCAAGTATCTCTGGATATAAATGCAGTATAACAAGGTAACAGATATGATAATCAAAATGTGATAAACAATCAACAGGCATGATCAGACCATGAAATCAACTGTACCGAGATATATGAACTGCTGAACAGATATACAGGAAATGTCCAAGTAAATGTCTATCATCTAGAGATATAAGACATGTAGGCATTATCAGGGCTAGATCAAGAACAAGTGTCCGACTGGACTAAAGCAACCAGAGGGCCGAAAAGATAAAGCTCGGACCGAAGATAAACCCACCTCAATGTAGGCCGATCCTGACTCCCGTAGACTACTGGGAGGCTGGTGCTGAACTGCTGGGCCCTGAACAAACACTGTAATCAGAAACAGACTCACTCATACCCATCCCGACAACACTATAATAATATGTCGCTATTATAACCGTTGTTTCGACTCGTTCTTCCAAACCAAGAAGCCGTTGACTATGCCGTAAATTACGGCGCGTTCGATTCGACGCGACAAAACTCGTGCTCATGAGTTTGGGCTGGCACGGGGCTCGAGGGCAAAGTTGGCCCATAAACAATTGAGTCCAAATGACCACAATGCCACAACTTCAAGACTACTTGATCAAACTGAAATTAAATTTGAGCACCATGCTCTGGATGGACAGAGAAATGAGATGCTCACCTTGGGCTTGTCGGAGACTGGCCGGAAAGTTGGCCGGAGCAAGGTGGAGCAACCACTAACAAAAGACAAGGCTCGGGCTTGGGCAATCTTGATCAAACCAGGTTCAAACCTGGAACAAGGATGAGCACCAGTTAAAGGACCCACCCAGAGGAAGTTTAGTCACTGTCTGGCCCATCGCCGGCGGCCGGAGAATGTCCAACACAAATGCATTAACAAGAAGGTTGGAACATCTTAATTAACAGAGGCTCACTGCCCAAAACATTTTGATGGAAAGTCACTAAAGGGTGTTAAGGTCCTACCTGAGTGGTTGGCCGGCGATCAGAGGCGGCAGCGGCGGCCGGAGCTCAACCTCGGGTTACCCTATTAGTGCAACTACAGAGGAAGGAAATCCCACGTCAAAATTCTCATGAAATGGCATGGGAAGCTTCTAAATAACCCAACAAGCTTACCTGTGCCATTGATCGGCGACTGGGAGCGGCGGCGATCGCCGGAGCTCGAGCTCGGAAGACCCCGAGGTGCTCTAATGGCGGATTTCCAACCAGAGCACAAAAGGCCCTGCAACTTGGACCAAAGTGCTTCTCTCGGTGCAAGGAAGCCTTTCAAGGCGGTGGCCGGCGACTCGGGTGTGCGGCGGCGCCGGGCGGCGAAGATTAGCCGAAGTACAAAATAACCCGGTTAACCCGGTTCAAGGGCTCACCCGCGCGACTTGGATCCTTATCCGATCGCCACGAAACTTTATGGGGAGGTTGCAGTCGACGAGAAAACCAATTCCAACGGTCTTGATCTCTGGTTCACCGGTCGGATGAAGACTGCGCCCAAGATCGGCCAAAATATGGACTTCCGGCAAGAAGTCGCTCCCGCCGGCAACAGGGATGACGGCGACGGCTCGGGCTACACAGGTAAGATCGACTCGACATAAGGAGTCATATGGACGGACTCTTGAGCCACTTAAAACTAATAAGTTCCATAACCTCACCTTGCCGGAGAAGATGAAGATGGAGGGCTTCCCCGCGGCGGCGCACGGCGGAGCAAAACGTCGGGAAGCTTTGGGCTCGGTCACGGCTTCACAGAGGAACACCCAGACCCACTTTGGATCAACCAAAACTCCTTCTTGATGCCTCCCACACCACCAGACCGAGAAGAAACCCAACTTTCTTGGTCTCCCCGAGCTTTTCCGGCGACTGGACGGCGGTGGTGCCGGCGCGACGGTTGGAGAAGATGGTGGAGGCGTCGGTTCCAGAGAGGAGGAGGCAGAGGGGTAGATTTCGGTTTAGGGTTTCCAAAAGACACCTTCTCAAGCATGTATATACATGTATAATTTGCACAAAATGCCAATATAACCCTCAACTAGCCATATTTAGCTCCAAGTCCTTCGCAGAAAGTTTATTTCACAGTTTAGTCCCTCTCCAATAAGTGGCACGCATTACGGAGCATAAATTATTGGGTTATCGCGCAAAATATTTCGCTTTTTGCCCTTTTTTCACGCTTTTCGAGGTATTTAAGTCGTCAAATTGAAAAACGGACTTCGCCACGACGTCCGGCTCGACGAAACCTATCAGGTAGCGATTTCCGTTTGTCAACGAGATGCCCGGATAAATTCCCGATCCATCAAATACTGTGCAATTTACAGTTTTACACGCTTTTCGAGACTCTAGGATCGTCAAACGAAAATTCCGTCAGTGCCATTGCGCTCAGATCGATGAAACCGATCAAATCGACTACCTGTATCGATATGTTCGGATTCCAGACAGTGGATTGGCCAACTTTGGCATCGAGGGGATTTAGAATTAGGGGTTACTATTCATTACTGTTCATCCACTGTGCATAATCCACTATTCACTTAAGTCGCAAGTCCCGCCCGCTTCTTTGCTGATTTCTGGACGATCTGACCGTCGGATCGAAATTTGGTCAATATCATTTTCGATCAGTTCGACGAGACGGTTGCACTGGTAATTTCAGATTTTTTGAGATCAGGCTCGGATTTGACAGGTGATATTTTCGCCTCATAAACTGTGCAATTTGCATACCGGCAAATGACCAATTAGGCTATTTGTGCTCTTTTGAATTCAAAATCAACTTGAACCTCCTTTTTTTCTTTTAGTTATTTAAAAATAAAATCTCGATTATTACACTTTATTCCTTGCTTGGAGCCGTGACTTGGCCCATTACCGCGACAACATGCCATGACAAGTATATATACCAATAGTCCTTGCTGAAAATAGAGAATAGTGTCGTCAGTTGTGCAATTATGGATTGTCAAACTTTTTTTTTGCATGGGTTTTTACACAAGTGATTTTACTCATATTGGCATGCTCGGTCCCTCCTAATCTTTATGCGGCAACATTATTTCTTGCCATTTAGCATATACAAATTTGTTTGCTTTATGATTATGCTGTGATTGTGCAATTCACCATTTTGACTTTTCTACACCCTCCATTCACTTTTGATTGGAATCCATTGTATAGTAGTATTTATATGCATCTTTTCATTTTATAAGTCTCGTTTTCTTCTGCAGCATTACTTTTCTCATTTTACTCTTCCATACTTTAGGTTCTGCATAGAAATTTTGATCGTGTCTCTATATTCATCTCTTAGATATTTCTAGTTGAAGGTGGGTAAATTATATTGGAGAAAAGAACTAGGCCAAATTAATTAGTCAGCAAAACCTTAGCTGTCTATTTTGTGATGATTAATTACAGACAATTATTTCTCTTGAATTATGTTTGAACTAACAAGCAGGTATGCTTTTTGAACCTGAATTAGCTATTTCATTCATTTTTTTTATTATACCAAAAGGTTTAATAGAACGAGAACACAAAATTATGCAAGAGGAATCACTAGATGTAAAACAAGTTGTTGATGCATGCAAGGACGTAAAAGAGATCGTGGATTAATCAAGAAATGCTTTAGTTGATGAATGAATTAGAAATAGAGTTTGTTCTAAATCTTTTGTAAGATAATGTAAATGGAACTTTATGGGACAATGTAGATGCTTCCTTTGGAAATGTGATGGTTACAACACCACCACCATCATCAATTTATTCTCAAGCTTTAAAAGGATTCTTATTGAATTTTATGATTGATTATCTACCTGTCGTCACTATATAACTTTGCGCACACTTCCACAGAAGGCAAGAAAACAACTAAGGAGCTTGCCATGAAAACTACAAGGGTGATTTGCCTGGGAATTACATATCTTCTAAATTGCAATTTAGTTCATGTAATTTAAGAGTTGTCCTCCAAAATTTCCTTCTGACATGAGCATAACCTAGATGAGAAAGTTGACAAGAATCTTAATTAAAGAGAAAAAAACAAAGAAAAGAGAAGAAAACTAGAGCTATTGTCCGCTGCTAGCTTATGATAGTGACACATGACCTGTTGGACATGTTACTGCGCTTGTTAAATTATGTAGAATCATGCTTGTCGATATTAATGAAGATTTTGCTCACCAAATCATTCTATAACTATAATATATGATTTTTTGAAGCCACGAGTTGAAGCCATGATATATAGGTATTTGCTGAAAACAAAAATAGAAGACAAGATACAATCGTAGGTTATAAATCTGAATTTTATAAGACCTTTTCAGGTGAACTCTAAAGTCTGACACAAGAAATAAAGCAAAATTCAGCAGCAATATAATCAAGACTTTGATTAATAGCAACTATAAGAACTAATAATGAAAGAACAACTAACTAAGTTCAATACGCCAACACCAAGTTCATATAATGACCCCCAAAAAAGAAACATCAAGGAGTCGATTCTTTCCAAGCTTAATTATTAAAAAAAAAGAGTAGATAGGTTATAGTGGAAGGTGAAGGGAAGCTATGGTGAAATGTCAATTATCTTGGATGAGAAAAAGAAAATCGGTGAATATTCAAGGTTGCAGCCGTTTCACAAGATGCGGGTATCCACGGGCACGAAGGCGAGCGGGCACTGTGGTTGTGACACCCCAATAGTCCTACATCGGATGGGAATGGGATTGTGATTGGGTATATAAGAGACAATGGACACAAGTAATAATAACTGGGCTTAAGCATTTTGGGATGTGGTTTGGGCCCAACGAGTTATTATTGCTAGTGGGTCCGGTCGTTACATTTGGTATCAGAGCCAATCACCAGCCAGAAGTATGTGACGAGTCTCGGCTGAGCTTGGGTCTAGATGACAGGGCTAGCGAGACAAGTCTCACATCGCTTGGTGATCTTGAGCTGTGTGTGTGTTTGGACTGACGAGGACGTCAGGCCTAAACTGGGGGAGTCTGTGACACCCCAATAGTCCCACATCGGATGGGAATGGGATTGTGATTGAGTATATAGGAGACAATGGATACTAGTAATAATAACTGGGCTTAAGCATTTTGGACTGTGGTTTGGGCCCAACGAGTTATTATTGCTAGTGGGGCCGGGTCGTTACAGTGGTGGGCAAACTTCAACACAGGATGGATAAAGGGCTAGGAGGATCCAGAAGAATTAGATTGGGAGGAGAGATCAATTCGAGTGTGAGGGAGAAGCAACCATAAACCCAAAAGGCAGAGGGAAAGCCTTATGTAGGAAGAGGAGGTAGGGTTTATGTCAAATGTTTCTAAAAGTTCCCTCAAATACACCAAGAGCATATATATATATATATATATATATATAGTCCGGCTACTATGCTTTTAAAAGTACCAAGCAATTAGTGCTTATAAGTTTTCTACCGTTAGATCAATCCCTTTAACTAATTTCACCCTTTAGATCATGCTATTCCACCAACCGCCCACTAAATCCAAGGGGCCCACTATCATCCTAACCACACATGCTTCCAAGGGCTAAAAACCTATAAGCACCAATGACTTGGTACTTTTAAAAGCATAGGAGCTCAATTTATATATATATATATATATATATATATATATATATATATATATATATATATATATATATATATATATATAGCTGGGCTCCTATACGATAGTACCGGAGCTCCGGTACTATAGTCTCATTTTTGATCTTAGGGTATTCAAATCAACGATCCACACTGTTAAATATGATCTAGGGTTTATGAAGTTCTTAGGATTAAATTTTTAATTCTTTCCGACATCGTTTACTTAGTAAATAAATCATGTCAAAATGAACGGTGGAAATTGAATAATCTTTAAAATTTGAGGATAGGATTTTTGAATTCAAAATCAAGAATGATGATCTTGATTTAAATAGTTTAAAGTATTTTCTATCAAAATTTGAATAAATTTATATTCTTCTACACCGTTAAACTACAAACTCGTCATAGTAGCTATTGAAAATTAACAATTTTGAAATGATTTGATCATAAAGTAAACTATGCCGAAAAAAATATAATTTTTTTTTTCTAAAATCTTTAAATAACTTAGATCTTTTTTAACGGAGTGGATCGTTGATTTGAACACCCTAAGATCGAAAACGAGACTATAGTACCGGAACTCCAGTACTATCGATAGTATAGGAAGCTAGCTCTCTCTCTCTCTATATATATACATATAGAGTCCGACTATTATACTCTTATAAGTACGATCGCTTTCGTATTCATAAGTCGTTTTTGATGATAGATCTCCTGAATTGACGATCCACACTGTTAAATATGATTTAGAACATTTGAAAGTTCTAGAAATCAAATTTCATAATTTTTCGACATTATTTACCTTACGATCGAAAGATCTCAAAATTGATAATTTTTTAACGGCTGGTATATGATACTTGCTAGTTTAACGGTGTAAAAGAATCGTAATTGGTTAAATTTTTGATAGAAAACTCTATTCATTATCTAGATCATCAATAACTCCGATCTTAAATTGAAGAATTCGATCCTCTGTTTTTTAGGAGGTCGTTCGATTTTGACCGTTCATTTTATGCTCACTTGATAGACTTTATTATAATTTTGAAAAATTACGAAATTTATTTTCTTTTAGTTTCGAATGCTCTAAATCACATTTAACAATATGAATCGTCGATTCGGAAGCTCCATCATCGAAAACAACTTATGAATACGAAGGGCTCTATACTCATAAGAGTATAGTAGCCCTAAACCCTACTTTGAGAGAGTAGGGCTACTATACTCTTATGAGTATAGAGCCCTTCGTACTCATAAGTTGTTTTCGATGATGGAGCTTCCGAATCGATTATCCATACCGTTAAATGTGATCTAGAGCATTTGAAACTTATAGAAAATGAATTTCATAATTTTTCAAAATTATAATAAAGTCCATCAAGTGAGTATAAAATGAACGACCAAAATCGAACGACTTCCTAAAAATAGAGGATCAGATTATTCAATTTAAGATCGGAGTTATAAATATCTATCTAGATACTAAATAGAATTTTCTATAAAAAATTCAATCTATTCCAATTCTTTTGCATCGTTAAACTAGCAAGCATCCTATACTGTCCGTTAAAAATTATCAATTTTGAAATCTTTCGATCGTAAAGTAAATGATGTCGAAAAATTATGAAATTTAGTTGCTAGAAGTTTCAAATGCTGTAAATCATATTTAACGGTATGGATCGTCGATTTAGAAACTCTATCATCGAAAACAACTTATGAGTACGAAGTCGATCGTACTCATAAGAGTATAGTAGTCGGACACTCTCTCTCTCTCTCTCTCTCTCTCTCTATATATATATATATATATATATATATATATATATATATATATATATATATATATATATATATATATATATATATATATATATATATATATATATAATTGAGTTCCTATGCTTTTCAAAGTACCAACTCATTGGTGCTTGTAGGTTTTTAGCCCTTGAATGAAGGGATGTGCGGTTAGGATAATAGTGGGCCCCTTGGGTTCAGTAGGTGGTTGGTGTAATAGCATAGTCTAACAGATTAAATTAGTCAAAGGGATAGATCTAATGGGAGAAAACTTACAAGCACCAATTGCTTGGTGCTTTTACAAGCATAGTAGCCGGACTATATATATATATATATATATATATATAGTTGAGTTGGAATGCTATCGATAGTAAACGGGCTCCGTTGCCACCCATTTGTTTTTGATGATGGAGTTTCCAAAATGACGATCGGCACCGTTAAATATGATATAGACCATTTAAACTATTTTGAAGTTAAATTTCATGCTTTTTCGATTTTTCTTTTCTTGTCCATCAAGTGGATACAAAAATGAACGGTCGAAAGTGAATATCCTTCAAAAAGTGATGATAGGAGTCTTGTAAAAAAAGTGATGATAGGAGTCTTGTAATCAAGATCAAGAGTATAGATCTTGTTTTAAATAGTTTAAAGAATTTTCTAACCAAAATTCAATCAATTTAAATTTCTTTATACCGTTAAACAAGCAAAAAACTCATATCTACTATTAAAATTACAAATTTTGCAACCATTTGATCATTAGGTCAATGATGTTGAAAAGATTTGAAATTTGATTTCTAAATACTTCCGGTGGTTTAGATCATGCTTAACGGTGCCGATCGTCGATTTGGAAGCTCCATCATCGAAAACAAATAGGTGACAACGAAGCCCGTTTGCTACTGATAGCTTTCCAGCTCAACTCTCTCTCTATATATATAGGCTGCGTTTGGTTCGGGTATAAGAAAATTTTGGTTATTCCGGGGATAGGTATAAGTTATGGTATTAGCAGGAACTAACGTAAATTTCTATTTGGTTGGATTTAAGAGTTATACCGGGTATAAAGAAAAATTGTGTTTGGTAAATTATATAGGAATAAGAAGTATAGAGAGGATTAAAATTTTAATTTAAGATAAAAATTTACTGATATGATTTTAAATATTTAATTTAAAATATTTATTATAAAATTTATTAAAATTTATATTTTACTTATATAAAAAATAAATTATTAAAAAAAATTGGTTTTTGAAAATTTATAATTTTTTAAAAATTCAAAAAATTGTATATAAAAATAGGTATAAATTTAAAAATTTTAAACATTTGGTATAAATTTGTATAGATTAATAAATTATAAAAAAATTTTAAAAAATAAAATTTTAAATTTATTAAAAAATAAAATTTTTAATTTTTTAAATTTATTAAAAAATAAAATTAAAATTTTTTAAAAGTTTAAAATAAAAAAATTAAATTTTAAATTTTATAAATTTAAATATCTTATAATTTAAAATTTTTTAATTAAAAAAAAAAATGGAACAATCTGGTGGAACAGGTTGTTCCACCTTTTGGGGGGAATAGCTTATTCCCCCCTATACTGGGTTATCCTGGGATAACCCGGTATGGGGGATAACCCGGTATAGGGGGAAAAAGCTATTCCCCCCTCCCATTTTCTTGTTTGGGGATAAGGGGGGGATAACCCTCTTATCCCCATCTTGTTCCAGCTGCCAAACGCAGCCATAGAGTCCGACTAGTGTACTTATAGAAGCACGAAGACCTCCGTGCCATCAAGTTGTTTCCGATGTTGGGACTTTTGAATCGACGATCGGTTCCGTTAGACTTAATCTAGAATATTTGAAGGAACTTGAAAATAAATTTCACAATTTTTCGATATTATTTACCTAGTGATCGAAAGGGCTCAAAATCAACGGCTGGAAATAAAAATCTCACAAAATGTGATGATATGACACTAAAATTTTAAATCAAAGTTATTGATATTGGTTTATATAGTATAAAGAATTTTTTATCAAAATTTCACGTGATTTTCTACACCGTTATATTTGCAAACGGCTCACCACGACTATTAAAATTGTTGATTTTGAACCCTTTCGATCACTAGGCAAATGATTTCGAAAAATCGCGAAATTTATTTTCTAGGTCCTTTAAATACTCTAGATCTTGACGGAGCCGATTGTCTATTCGGAAGTCCCAACATCGAAAACGACTTGGAAGCACGGAGGCCTCCGTGTCGGATCGTTGGCGCTAACCATTAATCCCAAAAGCTCGAGCTATTAGAAATACGCAACCAATTCACTTAAAGCGTACAGACACATTGCCCACGGGTCTCGACCGGACTCAACCCACCTGGACGTTGGGTCTATTGTTGGGCCTCTTGCCGTTAGGTCTATTGTGGATCGCAGCCCTACTCAACTTATTGGGCTCACCCAACTCAACTTATTAGTCTCCTGGGCCTATTGTCACGGGCAGGAGTTGGACCTATTTTTAACCCATAAATAAATAGCCAACAATCCCCCCCCCAACACCTGCACTGTGTGGGAATCGAACCCGTTCCACTGGCTCTGATACCACTTGTCGGATCGTTGGCGCTAACCATGAATCCCAAAAGCTCGAGCTATTAGAAATACGCAACCAATTCACTTAAAGCGTACAGACACAGCGCAACGTTCTTCGATGGAACAAACTATGCCTACTGGAAAGTACGGATGAAAGCATTGTTAATTTCCATCGACGAACGGGTGTGGCAATCAATCGAGTTAGGATGGTCAAATCCAACTGAAATTATTGTTGATGTTCACACCATCAAACCTAGGTCGAAATGGACCAAACCTATCCGAAGAGCGTAGGCAGAGTCTTCGCCTTAGAGGTTGCAGCAGGGTCTTTCCCCTTTGAGGCAGTAGCTGCAGTGCCTTCCACCAAAAGCTCATCCCAGTCAATGGATTCAGTCTCAGATTCCGTCTCGGAATCATCCCGAGTTTTCTTAGCCCTCTTAGGTTTGTTCGTTGCTCATGTGTGCACCATGGCAACTAGAAGAACAATTATCCATGCAAACACCATTGTTGCTGCTAGTGCTTAAGTGATTAAAGAAACCTGCGAGCAAGAACTCAAGAACACGAAAAAATTGTTTGTTTTCAAAAATTTGAAAAATTGTATCCAAACAATCATTATCGTGTAGAGAGACTAGGAATCAAATTAGTTTTGCAAAAAGAATTTTAAAAATAGATCAATTCCATGATTTTCAAAAATTCTCATTATATGCCCTAAAACCGAATTTTCAGAAATCGAAGCCTAAAAATCCGTTAATCAAGAGAATACCAAGTATATAAACAAAACTAATCTACTCAGAGTTCTTATTTCAAAAGAAATTTGACCAAAAACTAATCAAAAACGAAAAAGATACAAGATTTTCATGCACGTTTTGAGAAACTTGAGAAAAATTGTGAAAAACCTATGTTTTGATCATAAAAACTTACTTGAATTCGAAGAACTCGAGAAAGAAAGGCTCCAAATTGGTTGATTTCTAGTGAGAGAAACTTAGAAGACTTGGAAACAAAAGTTTGTTATAAAAAAAATCAAAACCCTTTTGTTTCTTATAAAACCCTAGCCGCGGTCCGGAACGGATCAAGAATCCAGTCCGGATCGGCTATCCGCAGAGAATTCTGCGTTCGGGATCCGGAACAGGAATTCCAGTCCGGACCGGCTCCAACTTTTTCTTCAGAAAAATTTAGAAAAATTCCAGAAAATTCAGAAAAAGTATGTGAGCACTTTTGCATGTCAACTTTAAACAAAAGTCATCGTTTCATATCAAGAGAAATAGATTATGCTAAATCTATCAACAATATTCAAGTAATGAAACAAAAATTTATAAAAATTAAATCCTTTAAAGTTGAACAAGTTCAATAACATCTATCACGATCTTATGTGTAATGCGTTTATCAAATCATCAATTTGGTAAAGAAAATGAAGTACCAAGATCGATAGATGTTTGAAATCCCAAATAAGTTAGATAATATATCTAATCAATTTATTGTAAGGAGTGGCTCTTTGAGCATCTTTCAATAAAATTCCCACCTTATACCAACCTTGGAATTTGACAGAGTCAAGTATTCCAAAAAGCATTTTATCTAATCAACTCGAAAAACCATGCTTGGTATACATGTGATAGCTGCACACAGTACTCGGACGACCGAGGTGGTAGCTCTTTCCTCCATGTGGTGGTAGTTTTCACACTCCTCATTGGGATGTAACTCTTTCCACATCTTTTGAGCATAAACATTTTGATAAACTTCCCCTCAATTGGCTATCAATTATCTAAGATATGAGGTATTCAACCAAAAATTGATCTCGAGTTTCATACTTGACTCAATTTTCAAATATGATAAAAACTATATCAGGAGATCACATGAGAGAAATTGACTTTGATCAATTAAAGGTGACTTAATTGACATAAATGATCATTGCATCAAATGAATTATTATGATATCCAGAGCATAATAAATTTCTAAATATATGAAAGGATGCAGTAAAGTCAATTATATATGCTCAATTAATGTTCTATGTACAAACATAGATAAGGAACAAAAACACAAAACAAAATCTAACCTAAGCAATGATTTCAAAAAGTGTTATTTCAAAGAAAGCATTCCAATTGCTTTACGTAAATGAATAAACCGTTTTTGATCCAAATATTTTGTTAAAATGTCGGCTAATTGATTTTCAGTTGAAATATAGAAAATTTGAAGAATACTTGATTCAACTAACTCTCTTAGAAAATGATATCTAAGTTCAATGTGTTTTGTTCTCGAGTGCAACACAGGATTTTTAGAAATATTTATAGCACTTGTGTTGTCACAAAGAATAGTTACCGAAGTTGCTGAAATTCGGAAGTCGCTCAACACGCTTTTCATCCAAATGAGTTGAGTTGAACAACTACCCGCTGAAATATATTCCGCTTCGGTAGTCGAGAGTGCAATGCAGTTTTGATTTTTACTATGCCATGCAACAAGGCAATGGCTAAGATAAAAACATGCACCACTCGTACTTTTCCGATCATCCACAGATCCTGCCCAATCGGCATCTGAATATCCTATTATGTCAAGAGTTGTTCCCATAGGATATCAAATTCCGAAATTCAAAGTTCCTTTGACGTACCGGATGATCCTTTTCACCGCTTTTAGGTGAACATCCTTTGGTGCTGATTGATATCTCGCGCAGATCCCAACACTAAAGGATATATCCGGGCGACTAGCCGTGAGGTAGAGTAGACTTCCAATCATGCTGCGATAAAACTTCTCGTCTACACTTTCACTAAGAGATTCACTTCCTAATCCCTTATTGCTAGTTCCCATAGGAGTCGGAAAGTCTTTAGAGTTTTCTAAGTCGAATTTCTTCACCAACTCCCTTGCATACTTGGATAGGCACAAATGGATGCCTTCTTCATTTTGTTTCACTTGCAATCCAAGAAAATATGTTAGTTGACATCTCAAATTCGCTTTCCATGGTTTCAGCGAATTTAGAAGCATCATTGTCTCTTGTTGCACCAAATACAATGCCATCGACATAGATTTGTGCGACAATGAAGTTATCCTGATAATGCTTCACAAAGAGAGTCCGATCTGCTCCCCCTCGAGTATAGCCCTTCTCCAAAAGGTGTTTTGTCAACCTTTCGTACCACGCTCGCGGTGCTTGTTTTAGACCGTAAAGAGCCTTTTTCAAACGAAAAACATGGTTAGGTTGCTTATGGTCTACAAAACTTTTCGGTTGAGCCACATAAACTTCCTTTTTCAAAAACCCATTTAAAAACGCGCTCTTAACGTCCATTTGAAAGAGTTTGATTTTAAAATGACAAGCAATTGCGAACAAAATACGAATCGACTCGAGTCGAGCAACCGGGGCGAACGTCTCATCAAAGTCTATACCTTCAATTTGTTCCCTCATGTCTTGCAATCGCGTATAATAATCTATGATGATTCATTTTCTGCCATGAAAATAGAGTCAAACTTGCTCGTAAGCATTTGCAAGCACCTCTTGCAACAACTACCAAAAAGGTGATTCCCCGGAAATCAACGAGAACCTTTCAAAGGAAAAGAACCTTGGTAGTTTATCTAACAAGACGACGTCATCAAAGAAAAGCAATCAATCAAACAAGACGCTTTCACCAAGGAGAATAACTTCACATTCATTGCCGACGCAGTCCAAAAAGGTTTGGGTGCGCAAAGGTGAAATCTTCCCTTGTCTTGTCATTCATACTTCTTTGCATGCTTATGACAATTCGTCTTGGTATCTGGATAGTGGATGTTCCCGTCACATGACCGGTGACAAAAACAGTTTTCAAACTTTAGAGAAAATTTCCGGAGGACTTGTAGTTTTCGGAGACGGTCGTTCTTCTAAAGTTGTTGGAAAGGGAACAATTGCTATTCCAGAAGGCTCGGTTTTGAACAATGTTTTATTTGTTGAAGGCCTTAAGACTAACCTCATTAGTATCAGTCAACTTTGTGACAATGGTTTTTCAATTAATTTTTCTTCTGCAGAATGTATTGTAACTGATAAGGACCATGTATTCTTTTTGAAAGGGGTTAGATCTGAAAATAATTGATATGTAGTTCCAAATAAAATTTCTGAAAAGTGTAACCTAGTTTCTTTAGATAATGAAACTCTTTGGCATGAAAGACTAGGTCACATAAATTTTAAAGAACTAGCAAGGATTTCAAATAAAGACGTGGTTAAGGGGGTTCCTAAACTCTCTTTTAAAGAAAACATTGTGTGTGGAGGTTGTCTAAAGGGAAAACAATCAAGGGCTGCACACAAGAACTTGAACCACGTTGGTACCAATCGGCCCTTATAATTACTGCATATGGACTTAATGGGGCCGACTCGTCAACCATCCTTGGGAGGTAAATGGTATATTTTTTTTTTGGTTGATGATTTCTCTAGATATTCATGGGTAACATTTTTAAAAGAGAAAGCGGATACTTTCGACTCTTTTCATGAGGTTTGTCATCGTATTATGATTGAGAGAAATGAAAAGATCGTTCGTGTTCGAAGTGATAGAGGTGGAGAATTCATCAATTCTAAATTCATTGATTTTTGCACTTCCAACGGCATAAAACATGAATTCTCTGCACCCTATACACCTCAGCAGAATGGTGTAGTCGAGCGCAAAAACAGGGTTGTTCAAGAGATGGCGCGTGTTATGCTTCATAGCCGGAAACTCCCGTTACATTTTTGGGCTGAAGCTGTGAACATCGCCGTCTATGTAATTAATCGAGTGTATTTGCGCCCGGGAACTTTAAATACACCATATGAGCTATGGTTTTGTAGAAAACCGAATATCAAATATTTTCGAATCTTTGGGAGTCGTTGTTATATTTTACGCGATCGCGAAAATCTTGATAAATTCGACTCTCGAAGTGACGAAGGGATTTTCATGGGTTATTCTACAAATAGTAGAGCATATCGGGTATTTAACCTCGAATCTAAAACGATGGTAGAATCTATTCATGTTAAAGTAGATGAAATTTTTCACTTTGCATCTGATAAATCTACCCCTGATATGTCTCTTGATGATGATACTCCTGTAAATGCATCTTCTCATAATAATTCTTTCGATAAAGTTGATGCATCTAATGGTTCTTCTAGTTTATCTGATATGCAGGAATCATCATATGTACCTCCGAGTACTCCGTTACCTCAAACGCTACGTATCTCCAAGGATCATCCCGAATCGAACATTATTGGAGACCCACAAGAAGGAGTTAGGACTCGGAGACAGTTGGTTTGTGGAGTCGCATGTTACGTCTCCATGGTAGAACCAAAGAACGTCGATGAAGCTCTTCAGGATGACTACTGGATTGAAGCAATGCAGGAAGAGCTCCATCAGTTCGAAAGAAACAAAGTCTGGGAACTAACGAAGCCACCGAAGCAACACAACGTGATTGGTACTAAATGGATTTTCAAGAACAAGAAAAACGAGGATGGTATCATTATCAGGAACAAAGCACGCTTAGTTGCTCAGGGCTACTCACAAATTGAAGGTATAGACTTTGATGAGACGTTCGCCCCGGTAGCTCGACTCGAGTCGATTCGTATTTTGTTCGCAATTGCTTGTCATTTTAGAATAAAACTCTTTCAAATGGACGTTAAGAGCGCGTTTTTAAATGGATTTTTGAACGAGGAAGTTTATGCGGCTCAACCGAAAGGTTTTGTAGATCATAAGCAACCTAACCATGTTTTTCGTTTGAAAAAGGCTCTTTACGGTCTAAAACAAGCACCACGAGCGCGGTACGAAAGGTTGACAAAGCACTTTTTGGAGAAGGGCTATACTCGAGGGGGAGCAGATCGGACTCTCTTTGTGAAGCATTATCAGGATAACTTCATTGTCGCACAAATCTATGTCGATGACATTGTATTTGGTGCAACAAGAGATAATGATGCTTCTAAATTCGCTGAAACTATGGAAAGCGAATTTGAGATGTCTATGATGGGCGAACTAACATACTTTCTTGGATTGCAAGTGAAACAAAATGAAGAAGGCATCCATTTGTGCCAATCCAAGTATGCAAGGGAGTTGGTGAAGAAATTCGACTTAGAAAACTCTAAAGACTTTTCGATTCCTATGGGAACTAGCAATAAGGGATTAGGAAGTGAATCTCTTAGTGAAAGTGTAGACGAGAAGCTTTATCGCAGCATGATTGGAAGTCTACTCTACCTCACGGCTAGTCGCCCGGATATATCCTTTAGTGTTGGGATCTGCGCGAGATATCAATCAGCACCAAAGGAGGTTCACCTGAAAGCGGTGAAAAGGATCATCCGGTACGTCAAAGGAACTTTGAATTTCGGAATTTGGTATCCTATGGGAACAACTCTTGACATAATAGGATATTCCGATGCCGATTGGGCAGGATCTGTGGATGATCGGAAAAGTACGAGTGGTGCATGTTTTTATCTTGGCCATTGCCTTGTTGCATGGCATAGTAAAAAGCAAAACTGCATTGCACTCTCGACTGCCGAAGGGGAATATATTTCAGCGGGTAGTTGTTCAACTCAACTCATTTGGATGAAAAGCGTGTTGAGCGACTTCCGAATTTCAGCAACTTCGGTAACTATTCTTTGTGACAACACAAGTGCTATAAATATTTCTAAAAATCTTGTGTTGCACTCGAGAACAAAACATATTAAACTTAGATATCATTTTCTAAGGGAGCTAGTTGAATCAAATATTCTTCAAATTTCCTATATTTCAACTGAAGATCAATTAGCTGACATTTTAACAAAACCTTTGGATGAAAAACGGTTTATTCATTTGCGTAAAGCAATTGGAATGTTTTCTTTGAAATAACACTTTTTGAAACCATTGCTTAGGTTAGGTTTTGTTTTTGTGTTTGTGTTCCTTATCTATGTTTGTACATAGAACATTAATTGAACATTAGTTTAATTGACTTTAACTGCATCCTTTCATATATTTAGAAATTTATTATGCTCTGGATATCATAATAATTCATTTGATGCAATGATCATTTATGTCAATTAAGTCATCTCTAATTGATCAAAGTCAATTTCTCTCTCATGTGATCTCTTGGTATAGTTTTTATCATATTTGAAAATTGAGTTAAGTATGAAACTCGAGATCGATTTTTTGTTGAATACCTCATATCTTAGATAATTGATAGCCAATTGAGGGGAAGTTTATCGAAATGTTTATGCTCAAAAGAATTGGAAGAATATTGTAATAAGTGATGAAGTTGAGGAACCGGTACTCAAGTTGAAGTTCTTTGGACTTAATCGAATTGCCAGTTGACTGAGTTTCCTCCAAGCATATTCCCTTCACAACAGTTTGCCACATCATGTTTGTTAAACTCCTTCCTTTCAAGTAATTGATCCCTGACATGCTAGATTGCATTCCTAAGACTTCGCCAATTAATTGTGGAGTTATTTTAAGTCTTGTCCCTTGGACGTCCGTATAAAACTCCATTGGACTGTCTTCATGTTCTTGAAGGTGCCGTGCATTTGTGTAGAAGGTTCTTACCCGATGCAAACAGTATCCAAGCATTTCTGGAAATCTGCAAACCTGAAGGAGATTGGCCTGTTCAATCAAATTTCCAAACGCCGGGGAATGGTCTCGAAGAGCACCAATGTTAACGTGTCTTTCTCCAATACATTCTCGATTTTCAAAAGCCTTTAGTCGGTCTGTATTAATAGACACGTGTTCCTCACGGGGTGGTGAATCATGAGTCATTGGTTCGTCAATTTCAATCCCTCGTGCTCGTCCTAACCGTCGAGCTACTCTCTTTCTTTTCATTGAGATAGACGATGATGGCATTGGAGCTTTGCCTTTTTCCACAGCAGTAGGTGCTGTCTTTCCCTTTGGTGAACCAGGCGACTTCCCTTTTGATTTAACAGGCGTTGTGTCGTCGTCCATTAGTTCATCCCAGTTCACAAATTCCTCCTCAGATTCCGTCTCGGAGTCGTTTACGAGGACAAACTCACATTTTCTTTGAGTTTTCTTCGCTCTCTTTAGTTTGTTCGTTGCTCTTGTATGTACCATGGCAACAAGAAGAACAATTATCCATGCAAACACCATTGTTGCTGCTAGTGCTTGAGTGATTAAAGAAACCTGCGAGCAAGAACTCAAGAACACGAAAAAATTATTTATTTTCAAAAATTTAAAAAATTGTACCCAAACAATCATTATCGTGTAGAGAGACTAGGAATCAAATTAGTTTTGCAAAAAGAATTTTAAAAATAGATCAATTCCATGATTTTCAAAAATTCTCATTAATGCCCTAAAACCGAATTTTCAGAAATCGAAGCCTAAAAATCCGTTAATCAAGAGAATACCAAGTATATAAACAAAACTAATCTACTCAGAGTTCTTATTTCAAAAGAAATTTGACCAAAAACTAATCAAAAACGAAAAAGATCCAAGATTTTCATGCACGTTTTGAGAAACGTGAGAAAAACTGTGAAAAACCTATGTTTTGATCATAAAAAATTACTTGAATTCGAAGAACTCAAGAAAGAAAGGCACCAAATTGGTTGTTTTCTAGTGAGAGAAACTCTGGAGACTTGGAAACAAAAGTTTGTTGTAAAAAAAATCAAAACCCTTTTGTTTCTTATAAAACCCTAGCCGCGGTCCGGAACGGATCAAGAATCCAGTCCGGATCGGCTATCCGCAGAGAATTCTGCGTTCGGGATCCGGAACAGGAATTCCAGTCTGGATCGGCTCCAACTTTTTCTTCAGAAAAATTTAGAAAAATTCCAGAAAATCCAGAAAAGGTATGTAAGCACTTTTGCATGTCAACTTTAAACAAAAGTCATCGTTTCATATCAAGAGAAATAGATTATGCTAAATCTATCAATAATATTCAAGTAATGAAACGAAAATTTATAAAAATTAAATCCTTTAAAGTTGAACAAGTTCAATGACATCTATTATTATCTTATGAGTAATGCGTTTATCAAATCATCAATTTGGTAAAGGAAATGAAGTACCAAGATCGATAGATGTTTGAAATCCCAAATAAGTTAGATAATATATCTAATAAATTTATTGTAAGGAGTGGCTCTTTGAGCATCTTTCAATAAAATTCCCACCTTATACCAATCTTGGAATTTGACAGAGTCAAGTATTCCAAAAAACATTTTATCTAATCAACTCGAAAAACCATGCTTGGTATACATGTGGTAGCTGCACACAGTACTCGGACGACCGAGGTGGTAGCTCTTTCCTCCATGTGGTGGTAGTTTTCACACTCCTCATTGGGATGTAACTCTTTCCACATCTTTTGAGCATAAACATTTTGATAAACTTCCCCTCAATTGGCTATCAATTATCTAAGATATGAGGTATTCAACCAAAAATTAATCTCGAGTTTAATACTTAACTCAATTTTCAAATATGATAAAAACTATACCAAGAGATCACATGAGAGAGAAATTGACTTTGATCAATTAGATATGACTTAATTGACATAAATGATCATTGCATCAAATGAATTATTATGATATCCAGAGCATAATAAATTTCTAAATATATGAAAGGATGCAGTTAAAGTCAATTAAACTAATGCTCAATTAATGTTCTATGTACAAACATAGATAAGGAACAAAAACACAAAACAAACCTAACCTAAGCAATAATTTCAAAAAGTGTTATTTCAAAGAAAGCATTCCAATTGCTTTACGTAAATGAATAAACCGTTTTTGATCCAAAGGTTTTGTTAAAATGTAAGCTAATTGATCTTCAGTTGAAATATAGAAAATTTGAAGAATACTTGATTCAACTAGCTCTCTTAGAAAATGATATCTAAGTTCAATGTGTTTTGTTCTCGAGTGCAACACAGGATTTTTAGAAATATTTATAGCACTTGTGTTGTCACAAAGAATAGTTACCGAAGTTGCTGAAATTCGGAAGTCGCTCAACACGCTTTTCATCTAAATGAGTTGAGTTGAACAACTACCCGCTGAAATATATTCCGCTTCGGCAGTCGAGAGTGCAATGCAGTTTTGCTTTTTACTATGCCATGCAACAAGGCAATGGCCAAGATAAAAACATGCACCACTCGTACTTTTCCGATCATCCACAGATCCTGCCCAATCGACATCTGAATATCCTATTATGTTAAGAGTTGTTCCCATAGGATACCAAATTCCGAAATTCAAAGTTCCTTTGACGTACCGGATGATCCTTTTCACCGCTTTCAGGTGAACCTCCTTTGGTGCTGATTGATATCTCGCGCAGATCCCAACACTAAAGGATATATCCGGGCGACTAGCCGTGAGGTAGAGTAGACTTCCAATCATGCTGCGATAAAGCTTCTCGTCTACACTTTCACTAAGAGATTCACTTCCTAATCCCTTATTGCTAGTTCACATAGGAATCGAAAAGTCTTTAGAGTTTTCTAAGTCGAATTTCTTCACCAACTCCCTTGCATACTTGGATTGGCACAAATGGATGCCTTCTTCATTTTGTTTCACTTGCAATCCAAGAAAGTATGTTAGTTCGCCCATCATAGACATCTCAAATTCGTTTTCCATGGTTTCAGCGAATTTAGAAGCATCATTATCTCTTGTTGCACCAAATACAATGTCATCGACATAGATTTGTGCGACAATGAAGTTATCCTGATAATGCTTCACAAAGAGAGTCCGATCTGCTCCCCCTCGAGTATAGCCCTTCTCCAAAAAGTGCTTTGTCAACCTTTCGTACCGCGCTCGTGGTGCTTGTTTTAGACCGTAAAGAGCCTTTTTCAAACGAAAAACATGGTTAGGTTGCTTATGGTCTACAAAACCTTTCGGTTGAGCCGCATAAACTTCCTCGTTCAAAAATCCATTTAAAAACGCGCTCTTAACGTCCATTTGAAAGAGTTTTATTCTAAAATGACAAGCAATTGCGAACAAAATACGAATCGACTCGAGTCGAGCTACCGGGGCGAACGTCTCATCAAAGTCTATACCTTCAATTTGTGAGTAGCCCTGAGCAACTAGGCGTGCTTTGTTCCTGATAATGGTACCATCCTCGTTTTTCTTGTTTTTGAAAATCCATTTAGTACCAATCACGTTGTGTTGCTTCGGTGGCTTCGTTAGTTCCCAGACTTTGTTTCTTTCGAACTGATGGAGCTCTTCCTGCATTGCTTCAATCCAGTAGTCATCCTGAAGAGCTTCATCGACGTTCTTTGGTTCTACCATGGAGACGTAACATGTGACTCCACAAACCAACTGTCTCCGAGTCCTAACTCCTTCTTGTGGGTCTCCAATAATGTTCGATTCGGGATGATCCTTGGAGATACGTAGCGTTTGAGGTAACGGAGTACTCGGAGGTACATATGATGATTCCTGCATATCAGATAAACTAGAAGAACCATTAGATGCATCAACTTTATCGAAAGAATTATTATGAGAAGATGCATTTACAGGAGTATCATCATCAAGAGACATATCAGGGGTAGATTTATCAGATGCAAAGTGAAAAATTTCATCTACTTTAACATGAATAGATTCTACCATCGTTTTAGATTCGAGGTTAAATACCCGATATGCTCTACTATTTGTAGAATAACCCATGAAAATCCCTTCGTCATTTCGAGAGTCGAATTTATCAAGATTTTCGCGATCGCGTAAAATATAACAACGACTCCCAAAGATTCGAAAATATTTGATATTCGGTTTTCTACAAAACCATAGCTCATATGGTGTATTTAAAGTTCCCGGGCGCAAATACACTCGATTAATTATATAGACGGCGGTGTTCACAGCTTCAGCCCAAAAATGTAACGGGAGTTTCCGGCTATGAAGCATAACACGCGCCATCTCTTGAACAACCCTGTTTTTGCGCTCGACTACACCATTCTGCTGAGGTGTATAGGGTGCAGAGAATTCATGTTTTATGCCATTGGAAGTGCAAAAATCAATGAATTTAGAATTGATGAATTCTCCACCTCTATCACTTCGAACACGATCGATCTTTTCATTTCTCTCAATCATAATACGATGACAAATCTCATGAAAAGAGTCGAAAGTATCCGCTTTCTCTTTTAAAAATGTTATCCATGAATATCTAGAGAAATCATCAATCAAAAGAAAAATATACCATTTACCTCCCAAGGATGGTTGACGAGTCGGCCCCATTAAGTCCATATGCAGTAATTGTAAGGGCCGATTGGTACCAACGTGGTTCAAGTTCTTGTGTGCAACCCTTGATTGTTTTCCCTTTAGACAACCTCCACACACAATGTTTTCTTTAAAAGAAAGTTTAGGAACCCCCTTAACCACGTCTTTATTTGAAATCTTTGCTAGTTCTTTAAAATTTATGTGACCTAGTCTTTCATGCCAAAGAGTTTCATTATCTAAAGAAACTAGGTTACACTTTTCAGAAATTTTATTTGGAACTACATAGCAATTATTTTCAGATCTAACCCCTTTCAAAAAGAATACATGGTCCTTATCAGTTACAATACATTCTGCAGAAGAAAAATTAATTGAAAAACCATTGTCACAAAGTTGACTGATACTAATGAGGTTAGTCTTAAGGCCTTCAACAAATAAAACATTGTTCAAAACCGGGCCTTCTGGAATAGCAATTGTTCCCTTTCCAACAATTTTAGAAGAACGACCGTCTCCGAAAACTACAAGTCCTCCGGAGATTTTCTCTAAAGCTTGAAAACTGTTTTTGTCACCGGTCATATGATGGGAACATCCACTATCCAGATACCAAGACGAATTGTCATAAGCATGTAAAGAAGTATGAATGACAAGACAAGGGAAGATTTCACCTTTGCGCACCCAAACCTTTTTGGACTGCGTCGGCAATGAATGTGGGCCCTGCAAATCCTTGTTGGCATTTTCTATTGGCTAAAAATAACTAAAAGATTTGGTTCAGGTTTGGGCTTATTTTGTTGGTTTTATTGGGCTATAGGTTCATGATTAGGTCTATTTGATTTTAATTAGGATTTGACACCTATCCATCCATTCTCTAAATAATTAAACCTGTATTGAATCAAGCACCATAAAATATAGTAAAGAAAAATGAAAACTCGATGATTGAAGCAAGATAATGACTCAATGCGCTGCATCAATGTAGGAAACCGTAAAATTCAAATTCGAAAATTAATATTTGAGATTTTAAATTCGAATATTAAATCAAATTTCGATGTTCAAATTTGGGGATTTGAGAGAGAAGGCTAATTCTGCAAATCAGAGACGGTTTCCAGTGAAACAAAATCGCTACCTTTTTGGTCCAGCAGTGCTGGAAGTCCTGGTGCAGTCAGTTTCTGGATTCTGCGAGGCGGAACCACGAAATAGCGCGAAAATTTAAATCTGGCCAGAATGAGAAAGATGAGTGCTTATGAATAGGCTATCATTTCATGTGAGAAATTTCGGAGTTTTGACGAGCGGATCATGCGTAAGTAGACTCGGAGGGGAAAGCGTAGATTCAAGTTTTTCAAAATTCAAGGACTTTTGTGCAAAATGGCACCGAGTGGAAGATTAAGAGAAAAGGTGATCGGGAGTATTTTTGAAAAAGACGCGACATTTTATGCACCATTTTGCGTGAAATCTTACAGAGAGGTACTTCAACGCATATTACGTGCGCTGTGAGGTATTGAGATCAAAACAATTAGTTTACTGGGACTCTTTTGCGATTTTACAAATCCCACGTTATATTGCATTAGGGATTCGTATATCCTAATCCCTCGTCTCTCCCTCTCAACCCATTGCTGCCACAGGGAGGCCCTCCCTCACTTGTGTCGCACCTTCCCTGATCTCCGGCATACCCTCTCCGGCCGCCGGAGCTCGACCAAGCCCCAGCCTGCATCTATCTTTCTTTCCCTCTCACAGATCTGACCCGTTTACCACGCCTCCCCGGACCCGTGCCTCCGACCTCCCACAACTCCGACGACGTCACCCCTGGTCGGCCTAGCGTCGCCGTGGCCCTAGAACCCCGGCTGCAAGCCTTGGAGCCCGATCCTGGAGGGCTCAGGCCGCAGCTTGGCCGGTCGCCGTTGCCATCGCCGACTTTTAGGGACTCCGGCGATCCTCTTCGATGCCGCCCCAACGCCCCCGGTCATCTCCGAGGCTCTAGTGACCAACCCGGACACAAGGTGCTCTCGGGTTGGCCGTATTCTAGAAACTGCTGCTGCCGCAGGCTGACGCCTCCTCGGGCCTCTCCTCGTCACGCCTCCTCGGGCCTCTCCTCATCGACCACGACCCCCTCCTGGCCGTGCGCGCATCCCTAGGCCGCCAGAGTCCGTGGAGCTCTTCCCTACTCTGGACAGCTCGGGTTGGAGCTTATGGGTGGCTGTGCTTGCTGTTCCGGCCACCCTGTCTGCCGGTGATTTCGCCGCAAGTGAGCACGGCCTTCCTGAGGGTGTGTAGGTCACCGCGCTCACCTTCGTTGCCATAAGAGTCGCCTCAAATTGCTAGTTGGATTGCGTCGCTCTCGTGGGCTTCAAAAATTGACGTTCGAGTTGCCTCGACGTGTTCCTCGGTGCCCGTTTTCACTCCGGACAGCGAGCATCATTTTCAGAACATCGAGACGTGTCGGCCTGCGCTGTCGGTTGGGTTCCAAACACGGGAAGTTCGGTAAAATGCTTAAATCTCCATTTTTATGTATATTAATTATGCAAATTATAGTATGTTTGGAGGTTTTTGTGTAATTCGCGCACGTGGGCTGCCTCGAGCAGCGTGTGCCGGCAGTGTATGACCTCTGGACTGATTGTCCTAGGTCCGTTGGCTTTTGTGAACCTAAGTTTGAATTCTGGTGCGATTATCTACCAAATCGGCCAATCGATCGTGATTTTGACTCGGAATTCGTGTTCGTTCAACTTGAGCGCCCTGTGTTTGTTTGCAAGCCTTGTTGGTTGGCTACTCTCACTGCCTCGTCTGTCTTGAGGTAGTAGGAGGGCTTATGGTGGGTTCCGGAGCTGAAACCGGCATTTTCGGGAACCCGGTATAGTTTGTTTACTTTAACTATACTTATTCACGTCGTTTACATGTGTTGCTGCCCAAACACCCAAATCGGTGCGTTTCGGGGCAGCGGGTGGTGTTTGGTGAGTATTGGTACTCTCCGGGGCACTTCGTGGGTTTCGAAAGTGTTCTGGTGAGTTGCTGAGAATTTTACCTATTTTACCTATTCATTATGATGTTATTCCTTTGATTCTATTTCTTTCGGTTGCTAGTGAGTACAGCTTGCCTTCGTCGGCTTGCGGTACCCATTGGGAGACCCTTTGATGGTTTCTCACTACCCTCAGTTTCAGGTATCACAGGTGGTGAGGGTCAGGACGGTGCGTGAGGACGGTACTATACTTTATGTTTTCGTTCTTCATCGTCTTTAGTTCAGTTTGATTATTTCTATTAGCTAGATTGGTTCTTTGATTCAGATCTCTTGATTTAGTTTAGTTCACTACTTGTCGATTATTATATTTGTGGATTTAAGTTCATTGTTTTAGTTTACTCATAGTTGTGGATTATTATTTGTTCTTTGGTTACTTTCCGTTAGTTGTTATATTGTTGTGGTTGTATGTGTGGTTGACATTGTATTCAGGTGCTACGCCGTGCATGTACAGAAGAGAATCTGTTCGGTTGTACAGAAAAACCTTTGTCCATGTGGTGGGTCTGCGCGTTTCGGGGTGTATTCAAAGCATGGTTTCAAGTGCCGCCCTTGCCGCTGCGGCACGGGCGGATATGGGGGCACGGTACAGGGGGGGTGCCACAGCACCCCCCCGTGCCGCGATACCCACGAGGGTATCGCACTGTCTAGCGCGATACCCTCGTGGGTATCGCGCGGCACGGGCGACACGTTCCGCCCGTGCCGTTTTTTTTTTTTCCCTTTTTTTTGTTTTATTTTTTTATGCCGCCCTCCCTTCCTCCCTCTCTCTCTCACACACACACACACACACACACACACACACACTCAAAGTAGTTTTGATTGTTTTTTTTTTTGAGTTTTTTTTTTTTTTTGAAGATTTATTTATTTATTTGGTGGGTTTTATGTCTCTCATCTTTTTCTTTTTTTTTTTGGTAGGTTTTCTTTTTTTGATAAGTCCTTATGTTCTTCATTCGATTTTTTTTTTTTTTTGGGATTTTTTTTTTGGGGATTGGCCTTTGTATCCCCATGTAGTTTTTTTTTTATTTGAATATTTTTAATTTGTAAAATTTTTTTTAGAAAAATATATAAAATTAGATAATTTTTTATCTGTTGTTTATAAAAAGTTGAAATAGATATACTTGCTTTAATTATTATATAGTTAAATTTTTAATTATTTTGGATAGATCTAGTATTTTATATAAGATTTGCAATAAAATTAATTTTTACTTTAAAGATTTTATTTTTTAATTTAAAAAATTAAAAATACTAATAAAATTAAAAGTTAAATTAAATCAATTGATACTTAAATTTGTTTAATTTATTTGTCATATAATTTATTACTCATGTTGTTCTTTTTCAGTATGTTGTTCTTTTTCTAACTTTCTTAAATAAATTTTACTAGTAAATTTTATTATTATATTTTAATTTCTATTCTCTATGAGGTATAATTTTTTTTTACATTTAAAAAAACTTACCACTATATTAATTGATTAGTATAGTAAGCTATATATAGTCAATATTCATAATTATTTAACTAAATCTTTAAAAATGACATTATAAAAGTTTATTAGGAACAAAAAAATTATAAAAAAAACGTGCCAGAGCGTGCCACTGAGAGATCATGCGTATCCATCGGCACGCAAGCGTGCCACGTGTCGGCACGGAAGCGTGCCGGTACCGTACCGTGCCAGGCGGACAACGGCACGCCCCCGTGCCACGGCACTTTATTCCTTGATTCAAAGGTGTTTTAAAAAAAAAATTTACACGTTTTTTTGCTGGTTTTCCCTAAAAGAATTTAACAGAAAGGACCCCGGGGCGTGACAATCAAGCCATAAAATTTTAGATCAAAGATATTGATCTTGTTTTATATAGTCTAAAGAATTTTCTATCAAAATTTCACGTGATTTAGATATAGATTTTTTTATCAAAATTTCACGTGATTTGGACATTTCTACACCGTTAAACTTGCAAACGGCTCACCATGACCATTAAAATTGTTGATTTTGAACCCCTTCGATCACTAGGCAAATGATTTCGAAAAATCGCGAAATTTATTTTCTACGTCCTTTAAATACTCTAGATCATGTCTAACGGAGCCGATCTTCTATTTGGAAGTCCCAACATTGAAAGCGACTTGGAAGCATGGAGGCTTCCGTGCTTCTGAAAGCACACAAGCCTAGCTATATATATATATATATATATATATATATATATATATATATATAGTAGGGCTTATATACTTTCAAAAGCACAAGCCCAAATATGCATTGAGATTTGTGCTATTTACTTTTTCATTCTCTCTCTTTCGTGGACTTTACAATAGCACAAATCTCAATACAAATCCAATGGTAAAAAATTCACAAGCATAGTTGGACTTGTTTTTTTAAAGTATATAAGCTCTACTATATATATATATATATATATATATATATATATATATATATATATATATATATATATAAAATTTTGTTTCTTTTGTTTTCTCTCGTTTTGTGTTTTTTCCTCCTTTTGCTATTTTTTGTTTCCGCCTTTGAAAAACTCATGTATGGCTCCCTAAATTCCACCCAAAATCGAGAAAGGGGCTGAAGGCTTTAGGGCTTCCTCTTATCTCTCTCTCCTACGCCGTATGGCGGCTTCCGATTGGTCCAAAATGCTAGCCTAATAAAGATTGGAGAATCATGTGGGCCCCGCAAATCCTTGTTGGCATTTTCTTTTGGCTTAAAATAAACTTAAAGATTTGGTTCAGGTTTGGGCTTGTTTTGTTGGTTTTATTGGGCTATAGGTTTATGATTAGGTCTATTTGATTTTATTTAGAATTTGGGTCAACCTATCCATCCATTCTCTAAATAAGCCTGTATTGAATCAAGCACCATAAAATATAGTAAAGAAAAATGACAACTCGATGATTGAAGCAAGATAATGACTCAATGTGCTGCATCAAGCCATTGGTGGTCTGCTTGATTCGAGTTTTGAGTCTATTTTTATCTCAATTTTCTAAGTTTTAGATTTTTATTCTAATTATTATTATTATTATTTTTTAGTGGTTCAGGTGGAGAACATTGAGGGGTTTAGTCTTATCAATTTTGGAAGTTTGTGTTAGGATGAGAATATATTCCCTATCTTTGAAAGATCTTTTCATGAATTACAAGTTAGAGACGAATCAAATTCCCTAAATTTTAGGGATTCTGTTTAGGGTTTAATCTTGTTTAGGGTTGAAGTTAGGATCTTCCATTATAACCAGGCCATAGGGTTCTCTTGTAATAAGTGATTTTGGAATTAGTAAATTTAGGTTTTATCCTGTCTCTTAAGCCTATGTTTCTATGAAATAGGCTTGCACAGTTTTCTTCTACTTCTGCCCTTCCTTTTTCTTCTTCCTCCTTTCTCTCTTCGCGCATGCTACAATATTGTTGCTAAAAAAATTGCGCTACATTACCACTGCTACTATATTGCCATAGTAGTACATGATTACATCAACCATGGTTTGAACCAGGTATTAGTTCCGGAGAGTACAAAGAAGGGATATTATAAGAGGTCAAAGCAATTCATGGTTGCAGAGTGCTTAAGCAAGCAACAATGCTACAGGGAAGACTAGGTTTAACCAAGGACCAAGATTATTAGCTAGTTAGATTGTCACGGATTTAGTATTGGCATATTTCGTGATGGTTGAATCAGAGTCTTGAAGAGCTCGTGGCATGAGGATGAAGTTTGAAGACTCGAAGACCCCAAAGTGCTAATTTATGATGCTTGGTAAGCTTTTAAGGTTGTTTGTTGTGATTTGATGTATTTGTAGCTTGGAATAGGGTTATAATAGTTTTAGACTTTTAGTATCCTTCAAGTCTGGATTAGAATCATAGTCTCGGAATTTAAAGAACTCGATTTTTCATCATGTAGTTCTGGAACTAGGAACTTAAGTTCCGGAACATGGGACCAGTTTCAGAACTTGATGTTGTGTTCCTTGGAAACAGAAAAAATGGAAATGCATTTTGTCACTGAGTTCCAGAACCTGGAGGGGTGTTCCGGAACATGACACTTTCTAAAGTGTCAGGTTTCGGAACGTCACATTGTGTTTTGGAACCTAAGCCTAATTTCTTCAAAAAAATTGGCTTTTGGGTTACTGTTTTCGCAGCAGTGTTCCGGAACCTAGTTTCCAAACGAGGTCTCAACTTTCCAAACCGAAAATTTGATTTCTAATCCTACTAATATGTATTCCAAAGCTATAAATATGCATGTAAGGGTTCTCAAACGTGGCATCCACCGTAGAATACACAAGAGAGAAATCCAAAAGGGTAGAGATTGGTTTTTACTTTCCTTTCTTCATCTAGCCTCTCCCGGATTAATTCATGGTGCCCTAGTTCTATGTTTACACCTTGAATTGATCCAGGTATTGCTTAGGGACTTTTCTTCAGAGCTTTCATGATCCTCTAAGCATGAAATCACCACCAACACTACTACTCTTGCCTCGGTTGGAGTGTGTTTGTGGATACGGGTGTGTCATGGATTTGACGATCGAGTGTAGAACCTTTATTGATTTGAAGTGTGGGCGTTCCATGGATTTAGAACGTGGCATTTGTGGATTCGAACGTGAGCGAGGACTAGCTGGTTGAGCGCGGGATCTATAGTAAGGGTTAGATTAAGTCCGTGGATTCGATAATCACCTTGTACTCTTTTGATAGTGGATTCTTATCGTGTCATCGGTTCCATGTGTTTTTACTCATATTTGGAGGTTTTCCCACATTATTTTCTCGATGTGCTATTTAACTTTCCTCTTTTTTTTTTTATTCATTAAGATTTGTGGTTTTTGAGTGTTTCACCTATTAACTCCCCTCTAGGTGTAAATGTTACTAATTAGATCTTATGGTTTCATATCCTACATAGATGACCCTGTCTAGAGGGACTCTAAGGGTCTAATTGGTAACACACTTCTAACTCCTTCTTAACAGTATTTTAAACATGCTCGGAGTGATTTGGCCGCACTTTGCTATTTAGCGAAAGCCGGTACACTACATCCCTCCCTTCTTTTAGGAGTTTCGTCCGCGAAACTAAAATCTCGCATACCTTGGCTTATTCTTTGAATAAGTGAGGGTGTCGCTCCCGCATTGTGCTCTCGAGCTCCCAAGTGGCCTCTTGCTCACCATGGTTAGCACACATCACCTTCACGTATGGAATGGAACGGTTCCTCAACTTCTTCTCCTGCCGATCGACTATTTTTCATGGGTACTCATCATAGCTCAAGTCCTCCCGTAGGTTCAGCGGTGGGTAGTCGATTACGTGAGCCGGGTCGTGAACATACTGGCGGAGTTGGGATACATTAAAAACGTCGTGTACTCCCGCCAACTCTGTAGGCAATGCCACTCTGTAAGCCACAGGGCCGACCTGCTCCAACACCTTGTAAGGGCCAATAAAGCAAGGGCTTAACTTTTCCCGTATTCCAAATTGCACTACGCCCTTTGTAGGAGATGCTTTCAAGAATACATGGTCGCCGACGCCGAACTCCAAATCGCGTCGCCTTTTGTCGGCATAACTCTTTTGCCGGCTTTGCGCCGTCACTAACCGTTGACGCGCAATTCTTACTTTCTCCTCGCCCTCCTGCAACACATCTAGGCCCAAGGTTGACCTTTCACCGATCTCACTCCAATGCAACGGAGATCGGCACTTCCTGCCGTACAATGCCTCAAAGGGTGCCATCTTGATACTGGCCTGGAAGCTATTGTTGTAGGCGAATTCCACTATAGGCAAATACTGTTGCCATCCGGCGCCGTAATCCAATACACACGCCTTAACATATTCTCGAGGATTTGATTGGTCCTCTTAGATTGCCCATCACTTAGAGGGTGATATGCGGTGCTAAAATCGAGGCGTGTCCCTAGAGTCCCGTGAAAACTCTTCCAAAATTGTGAAACGAATCGGGGATCCCAATTCGACACGATAGAAACGAGCACTCCATGAAGGCGCATAATCTCATCAATGTACAATTGCGCCAATTTGTCCCTCGACCACGTGGTGTTGATCGGCAAGAAATGTGCCGCCTTGGTCAATCGATTCACCACCACCCATATCGCGTCGTGGCCCGCTTGAGATCTGGGCAAAGCCCACGATGAAGTCCATTGCGATATTCTCCCACTTCCAAACGAGTATTGGTAGGCTTTTAAGTTTACCCGCCGGAAGTCGATGTTCAGCTTTAATTTGTTGGCATACTAGGCACTGAGCCACAAAGTGCCCCACATCTTTCTTCATACTCGGCCACAAAAAATGTGTCCTCAAATCCTTATACATTTTGGTACCACCGGGGTGGATCGTATACGGCGATCGGTGTGCTTCATGAAGGATTTCATCGCAAATTTTCTTGTCGCTAGGCACACACAACCGACCCCGAAATTTTAAGACTCCCTCTGAGTCCACACTGAAATCCACCACGCGTCCGCCATCAATATCAGACCGCACCTTTTGGAGTTTCTCGTTAGCGGCTTGCTTTTTCTTGATTTTCTCCAATAAGGTGGGTTGCACTCTAAGCGTCATAAGTGTCGCGGGTGCGTCGGAAGTCACAACTTTCAATCCAAACCATCACATCTCTGCTTGTAACGGATACTGATCGGTGATAATCATGGCGAGGTTTTCCACGGATTTTCTTCTCAAAGCGTCGGCCACCATGTTTGCTTTTCCTGGGTGGTATAGGATACTAACATCGCAGTCCTTTAGTAGCAGCTCAAGCCACCGACACTGCCTCAGATTCAATTCCTTCTGAGTAAATAAGTACTTGAGGCTTTTGTGATCCGTGTAGATCTCACAATGCTCGCTATATAAATAATGCCGCCACAGTTTAAGTGCAAATATCACAACGGCAAGCTCGAGGTCGTGGGTGGGGTAATTCTTTTCATAACTCTTCAGCTGTCGGGAGGCATAGGCTCTTCCTTTCTTGCATAAGTACACACCCCAAACCACTCCCCGATGCATCACTATACACCACAAAGTCTTTCCCCGCCGTAGGTAATGCGAGAATAGGAGCTGATGTCAACTTATCATTGAGAAATTGGAAGCTCTTCTCACATTCATTGCTCCAAATGAACTTAGCCCCTTTCTTTGTGAGACCGATAAGTGGAGCGGTGATTTTGGAGAACCCCTCCATGAACCGTCTATAATACCCCGCAAGCCCCATAAAGCTGCGGATCTCGGTAACATTGGTTGGTCGGGGCCAATCTCTAACTGCCTCAGTCTTCTTGGGGTCCACTGACACCCCAGCTTCAGAGATCACATGACCAAGAAAGGTCACTTTCCGAAGCGAAAATTCGCATTTCTTCAACTTCGCGAATAGGCCCCATTCCCGAAGCACTTGCAAAACCTGTCGAAGGTGCTCCTCGTGCTCAATGTCACTTCGGGAGTAGACCAAAATGTCGTCAATGAAGACCACGACAAATCGGTCTAGGAATTGTTGGAAGACGCGATTCATCAAATCCATGAATGCCGCCGGGGCATTGGTCAACCCAAACGGCATTACGGTAAACTCATAGTGACCGTAACGCGTCCTGAAAGCCGTTTTGTGAACATCCTCCAGCTTTATCTTTAATAGGTGGTATACCAATTGAAGATCAATCTTCGAAAATACTCGGGAACCTTGCAATTGATCGAACAGATCATCGATCCTCGGCAATGGATATCGGTTCTTGATCATCAACTTATTGAGTTCCCGATAATCCACACACAGCCGCAATGACCCGCTCTTTTTCTTCACGAACAATACTGGAGCTCCCCAAGGAGATACACTGGGCCTAATGAAACCCTTGTCCAGTAAGTCCTGTAATTGAGCCTTGAGCTCCTTCAACTTAGCCGGGGCCATTCTATTAGGCGCTTTTGAAACTGGGGCCGTCCTGGGAACCAAGTCTATGATGAACTCGATCTCCCGGTCCTCCGGCATGCCCCACAATTCCGCGGGAAACATATCAGGGTACTCCCGTGCCACTGGAATATTTTCTGCTGTCGGCTTTTCTTTGCGCTCTTCTACAATGGTGGGCAAATAGGCCACGCATCCCCTGTTGGTCAACTTAGCTCGTGACGCGGAAACCGTCAGGGCGAACAGTTAGCTTTTTACACGCCCTGAAGACGAACTCCTTCTGCCCCGGTTCTCGAAAAGTGATGACTCGACTCTCGCAATCAATAGTGGCATAATACTTCGAGAGCCGGTCTATTCCCAACACTATATCGAAGTCCCCCAAACGCCTCAGGACCAAAAAGTCCACTTGCATGAACCAATCGCCTATCCACACGGGACAGGCAGGACAGTACTCTGTGACCTTGAATGAATGCTCTGACACTTGTACCGTCGTAGCACTCGTGGACTGAAGCACATTTAGACCGTGTGTCATGGCAAAGGACCTACTGATGAATGAATGCGATGCACCTGTATCGAATAATGCCCTGCATCAGCATTGATAGAAATTATACTTGCCACGACGTCGTCCAAGGCCGGCTCCTCCACCGCATGAGTGGCAAAAATCTGCCCACTCGGTGGCTGGCGTGGTGCAGCTGGTTGCCCGCCAGATAGGGCTAGTGCAGCCCTTGGGTTCTGCCTCGGGGCACCCTGAATCATCGCAGCAGCCGGGGTTGGAGGCACGCCCCTGTAGCACTCCGAAGCCATGTGGCCCGGTCGGCCATATATGAAACACCTCCCTTGGCGCTCTTCGCACTGGGACGTTGGGACGTAGGGGTGGCAATCCAGTTCGCTGTTCGCGAGCCAGCTCGTGTTCGGCTCGAAATGAGCTTGAGATCGAATCGCTCGTTTAGTAAACGAGCCGAACACGAGCTGATTTTTTCAGCTCGTTTAATAAACGAGCCGAACACGAGCTGGGGTCAGCTCGCTCGTGTTCGGCTTGATAACAGCTCGAATACATATATATTATATATATATTATTTATAATTATATATATAATATAGAGTTTTATTATTTAATTTTTATTCCAACTTAAATATAAAATCCAACTCCGTTATAAAGAGACTAAATTATAAAAAACTCATTTATTTATGCTGAGATAGAATATTTTTAAAAATATTAAAAATATTTAATTATTAGAATTAACTTTTTGATCATTGGATCAAAAGTCAACAATAATAATTATTTGTGACTTAATTATTTGATTAAGAGTTTAATTTTTTTTTTTTAACTTTACATTTAATAGTGGGAAAGAAAATCTAACTTGTTGTTCGTGAGCCAGCTCGTGTTCGGCTCGTTAATAAACGAGCCGAACACGAGCCGAATTTTTCAGCTCGATATTTAAACGAGCCAGCTCGTGTTCGGCTGACACCCCTACTGGGACGGTTGATGCAGTCCACCATAGATGACACACCTCTTGAGGGTCGTGGGCTGTCGGTACCCCCGAGAGTGCTGCTGCTGGCGCTGATGCTTAGGGGGCCGCTTGTAAGATCTTGACAAGTCATTGAAGTCAAGAGTGAGGATTGGGAATGGGGAGTAATTAGAAGTGAAAGGTAAAGGAACTATAGCAATAGAGAGTTGTGCTGGCACCTAGCTAATTTCTGATGTGATGTATGTGCCTGAGATTGATCAGAATTTGTTGAGTGTGGGGCAATTGGTAGAAAAGGGATTTAAGGTAATATTTGAAGAGGGGAAGTGTTTTATCATTGACTCCAATGATCAGGAGCTGTTCAAGATAAAGATGCAACAGAAGAGTTTTTCTTTGAATCCTCTCGAGAAGGAGCAGGTGGCATTCAAGTGTCAGGCCAGTGATTCAGAAATATGGCACAAGAGGTTGGGGCACTTTCATCAAAAAGGCTTGCAATTCATGCAGAGAAATGAAATGGTAACTGGGTTACCAAGCCTGGAGGAGCAGATCACAAGGTGCAAGGCTTGTTTACTAGGCAAGCAGACAAGACTTCCCTTCAAGGAATCCACTTGGAGAGCTACAGAGAAGCTGCAGCTGATTCATACAGATCTCTGCGGTCCACAAGTGATTCCTTCACTAAATGGTAGCACGTATTTCATTATTTTCATTGATGATTATACCAGAATGTGCTGGATTTACTTCATGAAGCAAAAGTCAGAAGTTGCTGAGGTATTTCTGAAGTTTAAAAGATGGGTTGAGAACCAAAGTCGCTGCAAGATTCAGGTTATCAGATCTGATAATGGAACAGAATACACTTCACAGAGGTTTAATTCTTTTTGTGAAGAGGCTGGAATTGAGCATCAGCTTACTGCTCCTTACTCTCCACAGCAAAATGGAGTTAGTGAGAGAAAGAATAGAACTATTATGGAAATGAGTGTCTACTGCAGAAGAAGAATCTGCCAAAAGAGTTTTGGGCAGAAGCAGCAAACACATCAGTTTTTCTACTGAATAGGCTGCCTACAAGGGTCTTGCAGAAGATGACATCCTTTGAAGCATGGTTTGGCGTCAAGCCAATTCTAAGAAATTTGAAAGTGTTTGGTTGTTTGTGTTTTTCTCATATTCCACAGGTCAAGAGAGACAAGCTGGGAGAGAAAGCTGAACCTGGGATTTTTATTGGCTACAATTTAGTGTCAAAAGCCTACAGGATCTATCAACCACAGTCAGGGAAGGTGATCACTAGCAGGGATGTTCAGTTCCTGGAAGGTGAGCAATGGGACTGGACGGATGAGCCACAAGGCAAGCACAAGGAGGTCTCACTAGAACCTGATGAGCTAGTGGATGATGTTCTAGTTAGAGGTACCAGATCTCTGACTAATATATATCAGAGGTGGAGTGTGGCTGTTTTGGAACCTGCAGGTTATGAGGAAGCTAAAAGTGATCAGATGTGGATAAATGCAATGAAGGAAGAGTTGGCTATGATAGAAAAGAACCAGACATGGGAGCTAGTGGAGAGGCCTGAAGACAGGAAGGTGATTGGAGTAAATGGGTTTTCAGGACCAAACTCAATCCTGATGGCTCAGTGAATAAGCATAAGGCCAGGTTGGTGGTGAAAGGATATGTACATGTTTGGGGAGTTGATTTCTCTGAAACCTTTGCTCCTGTGGCAAGACTGGATACAATTAAAATGACTCTTGCTTTGGCAGCTCAACAAGGATGGAATGTGTATCAATTAGATGTAAAATATGCATTTTTGAACGGAGAGTTGCAGGAGGAGATTTATGTTGAGCAGCCAGAAGGCTTTGTCATACCAGGTCAGGAGGAGAAAGTTTATTTGTTGAAAAAATCTCTCTATGGCCTGAGGCAAGCTCCCAGAGCATGGTACAGTAAGATGGATGAGCACTTGTTGGGCCTGGGTTTCAAGAAAAGCCTCAGTGAATCCACCCTATATGTCAAGAAGTTTGTATTTGACTTAGTGGTGGTATCTCTTTATGTGGATGATATGCTGGTGACAGGGAGTAATAGTGCTCAGATTACTGCATTTAAGCAAGAGATGATGAAAATGTTTGAAATGACTGATCTTGGTGAGATGTCGTATTTTCTGGGAATGGAGGTTAGGCAGACTCAGAATGAAGTTTTTATCTATCAGAAGAAGTACTTGAAGGAGATCCTGAAGAGATTCAGCATGGAGGAGTGTAAGAGCGTGAACACTCCAATAGGTCAGAAGGAAAAGCTTCAAAAGAATGATGGATCCGAATCTGCAGATGAAAGAGTTTATAGAAGTTTAATTGGCTGTCTTATGTATCTTACTACAACTAGGCTAGACATCATGTTTCCTGTAAGTGTTTTGTCTAGATTTCTTAATTGTGCGAGTGAGTTGCATATGGTAGCTGCAAAGAGGGTGTTGAGGTACTTGAAGGGTACTCTTTCATATGGGATTAAGTTTTGCAGAGTTCAGGAGTTTAAGTTGCAAGGGTATTTTGATAGTGACTGGGCAGGATCAATGGATGATATGAGGAGTACTTCAGGTTATTGCTTTACATTTGGGTCGGCATGTTTTTATTGGTGTTCAAAGAAGCAGGAAATAGTGGCTCAATCAACTGCAGAAGCTGAGTTCATTGCATCTACTGCAGCTGTGAATCAAGCATTATGGTTGAAGAAGCTGATGGATGATCTGCATTTGGAGCAAGAAGAGGGCATAGAAGTATTTGTGGACAATCAAGCTACTCTGGCCATTTCACAAAATCCAGTATTTCATGGAAGAACAAAGCATTTTAAAGTCAGGTATTACTTCCTGAGAGAAGTGCAGAAGGCTGGAGAGGTGAAGCTGTTGCACTGTAGTTTAGAAGACCAAATTGCAGATATATTCACTAAGTCATTTTATGTTGGTCGATTTGAACTTCTCAGGGCAAAGCTAGGAGTGTGCAGCACTTGATCCAGGAGGAGAGTGTTGATATATCAAGGCTGTACTATCTTTTGTTTTTGTTTGTTTGCTGATGTCATCGTTTCTAGGAGATAATATGCCGTTATTTTTACTTGGTTAATCCTATCTTGTAGGAGTGTTTAGCTGCATCTTTTTTAGACTGTTCTGTTAGTTTGTTGCTGATTTTGTGGACCAAGCAAGCTATTAGTTTGCGAGCAAGTTCCCTTCCAAAAAAAATAATAACACAGATTTTGCTTTCAATTATCCTACAGTTCTTTGAAAAACAACATCTTTCCTCATAATACATAGTTCACTCAAGAATGTCAAAAAAGATAAAGGTACGGCTAGACCCTCTGGGTCTCTAAGTTGCCGGGCTCTTGCCCCTGTCACGTGCCTCGCTGGCGATACCTGGATCTGTAAAAATGGTCACCAAAGGGTGTGAGAACTACGAATAGTTCCCAGTGGGTTCAACCATCGAGAAAACATGTTCTACATCGCTTGGTCCAATGGAAGCAATAGTAGCAAGATGATATATATATGAAAAGCTGTAAATGCTAATCTAGCGTGCTGATATAAAATCGCTACTCTACTAATCATGCTCATATAGTATGCTACTAAGCCATGACTCGTCCCCCTATGCCGCTATGAAAGGGTCACATCTAACCCGGCCACCTCGGCCTCTTTATAATTTTCTTTAGTTCTTTAGCCCTTTGAAAGTATCTCGTCCGATGGGTTCCAACCCTAGTAGTCATGCTACCAAATGACGAGTCTCACATCCAAGGCACCAGTTGCACTTTAGTTTCACTTATTAATCCCTCGGAAGTACCTTGCCCTATGGGTTCCAACCCTAGGAGTCATGCTCCCAATTAACGAGTCTCAAATCCAAGGTGCCGATTTTACTCTTTTCACTTTTAAACCTTTCAGAAGTATCTCGTCCGATGGGTTCCAACCCTAGTAGTCATGCTACCAATTGACGAGTCTCAAATCCGAATGTGCCAATTTTTTTTTTTTTTTTTTTGAGAGAAAGGTAGCATGCTACTCGCTTCGTTTATTTTTGAAATAAACTTAGCTGGAAATATGAAGCAACTAGGCTTCGAACTCGGGTCTCGAATATCAACCACTAAGCCCTTTTGCCACTTGCGCCAGGGACGGTTCTCATTCTCTTTTATCCTAGGTTATTTACTCTAGGATAGCTTGGGCGCCCCTAGGTCGCCACTTTAGATTAGAGGTTCACGTTTGCTCATTGTATAGCCTTTACCCTAAGTCCATCGCACTAGGGTTGCTAATTGTCTCAACGGACATTAACTCACATGAACACTCTAACCCTAGAGTTCAATAACACTATGTTGAAACTCTATATTATCTTACCTTAGGTTTTCCCCTAAGCTCAATGCCACTCATTTAACCTAGAGTTATCTCCTAGGTTTTATGCCACACATCTCGACTTCTTAACCTAGGTTTTCTCCTAAGTCAAATATCACTTAACCTCATGCAAGACTAACCTTCCTCAGGTTTTATATACATCAATCTCTTAGGGTTAAACCCTAACATGGATATAATCATACATTGACTTCACAACTACTCTTACTAGCATGCTTTTAGATTAAAAAGCAAAGGAAAAGGGGAGAGATCACCCTTTTTCGGTAGAATCCCCCACCTTATGTTCTCTAGGGGAGCGATCACCCTTTTTCGGTAGAATTCCCCACCTTATGTTCTCTTTGAAGAAGAAGGTGGTTTGATATCTCAAATCTCCAAGAAATCTCCTAAAAATGGGATTAGAACACATAAGAGATCATTCTATCTTTTTTAAACCCGTAAAAAACTCAAAACTTCAAAAACCCTAAAAGACTTATCTCTTGTTCTTGCTCCAAAACGTGGAGAAGAGGGTTCTTCTTCCTTCCCAAGCCTCCCTTAGAAGCTTCCTTCCAATCCTTAGCCCTCCAAGAGGTCAACTCCTTCAAAACCCTAAGCTAGGGCTTACTCTTTCAAACTTCTAGAGAGAGAAAGAGAAGAGAAATGAGAAAGAGGGTGTGTATGTGCGTGTTTGCTGTGATGGGGAGAGGGTTAAAGCCATCTTAACCCAAGCTAAACCCACCATTAACCATGGTTCCACCAACTCTGCACTTGCTGTCGGGAGCTTGGAGTACCGGTACACGGGCTGGAGTATCGGTACGCGGTTGGGGTACCGGTACTTGGGTTCCTGGTTTCGGTACGCCAATACTTGGGTCACCAACCCGAGAGCTCGGTTTTTCTACTTTGTATGGGGTACCGGTACGCGCTTTGGGGTTCTGGTACTCCAACACTTAGAATTTTTTCCGAAGTTTTCCAACCCGAGAGCTGGATTTTCTCAGCATTCTATAGAGTTCCGGTACACAATTGGGGTACCGGTACACCACACAAAAAATTGAAGTTTGTAGATTTTGATCTTCTCAAGCTTGCTTTCTCGACTCAACTTTGGTCCGAATGGCTTTTGCTTCGAATCAACACACTTCTAACTCATTCTTAATAGCATTTTAAATATGCTCGGAGTGATTTGGCCACACTTTGCTATTTAGCGAAAGCCGGTGCACTATCGTATCCACCGTGCCGACTCGTCGACACATTTCATATTTTTTTGTAGTCTAATTTCTATTTTTGTATATTTACACCAACACTATTTATAGACAGGATCGGAGCGTGAACATATGCTATTTCCAAGTGACTGTTTAAAACTAAAATTTTGCAACTCAAATTCGCCACAAGATGGTTACGACCGTATCCAGCCTGAAAGGATGCAACGTTTAATTCATGTGAGTAATGACCACAAATTAAGTCAATTCAAATTACAATTGGCCGTTGACTAGTCACTTGGACCTTGATATTTGGACCAGGGTAATAAAGGCTACAGCCTCTATAACAAGTAACAAGTTCTTTAAATATGAATAACATGCACTCATTCCAAGAACCACACTCTCATGCCTCTCAGAAACATCAAAAGATACATATATAATATTATATAAATATTAAATTATTTTTAATTTGTTCCTATAATTTCCCACCAATTTTTCAAAATATATACAAATATATAATCAAATAAAGTGAAAGACATAAAGAATCAAAATAAACAAATCTTTAACAACTTTACTAAATCCTATGCATAGTTGCAGGTATATTAAAACTTGAACCTACACTTAGTGATGACGTATCAAAATATAGCTAAAATTGAATGGTAGACTAGTCCTTGAACCAACAACTATTTTTGACTAATTAGACATATCTCAGACATAGAGATTATTATTCATCGAGTGCTCTATTTTGTTGCCGACACATTTATAGCCTTGCGTCTATATTCTGTTTTCATGAATGCTGTCAGAGTCAAGCCCGTACTCCTAGAAGCGGCCGCACTTCATATTCATAAAGGTAGACTATCGAAAGTGTCGCGTTTTTAACACTAGTAAAATTTTACTATAGGTCTATTAAGAGCTTTATTTGCTCAACTTTCCTTTCTCAATAGGGATACCAAGTGCTCTAATTGGGGTGGAAATTTGTATATTGTAGTGCTGGCAATCACTTCGTATGATGTATTTTGTTTCATTGAACTTAAAACTTGATGATGTTTCAAGTGTTAAGTCGTGTTTCTATCATTGGGGATTTTGGAATATGGGCTTGAGTCCTATCCCCATTGATGTCTTAAATATTAATGTCTTAGAAATCCCTTAGTCAATGAATCAACCAAATTTTAGCTTAATCTCACAAAATCAATGGTAATTATACCAACTGATCTTATATTAATTGTTTTACATAGCTATGCCTTAATTCAATATATCTTGACTTTTCATTCATTATATGTATGGCTATATGCTTTTGAGTCTTGAGACCATAGCTTCACTATCACAATGTAGCGATACTACCGGCATTGGTTTGGGCCAAAATAGAAATTGATACAATAAATTTCTAAACTATTTAGCATCACCAAAATACGCCAGCGCCACGAATTCTGCTGCCATGGTAGAGTCCTCTATACATATTTGTTTCTTGGAATCGCAAGAAATCATATCCCCACTTAATGAAAATATCCATCAATTTGTGGATGCATGATCTTTTTGATCTGTTATCCAACCGGCATCTATATAGCCTTATTATCATTGGATATCGACTATAGAAAATTTCATAGTTATTGACCGTCCCTAGCGCAAGTGGCAAAGGGCTCGATGGCTGGTACTCAAGGTCCCAAGTTCGAAGCCTAGTTGCTTCACATTTCTAGCTAAGTTCATTAAAAAAAAAATTGAATGAAGCGGTAGCATGTTACCATTCTCTCAAAAGAAAATTTCATAGTTCATGGTCTTTTTCAAATATTTCAAAATTCTGTAGATAGCATGCTAGTGTTCATTTCTAGAATTACTGGTAAACCTACTTGATTTGCCAACAACAAATGTGATATTTGGCCTAGTACAAGGCAAGACATATACATCAAACTACCAATAATTTTAGAATATTCTAGCCTATTAACTAATCCCTACCAATATTGCGAATCAATTTCAAATTGGGATCAAAAGGAGTAGAAACAAGAGTACATCAAACTAAATTTTCTAAAAAACTTTTTGATATAGTGGGATTCAGTTAAAAACAAACCATTATTATCACAAATAATTTTAATTTCCTTAGTAACATCAGCCTCACATGGTCTTTCATATTAAAATTGCAAAATAATTTTTTTTTTTAGGATTTTCTACTTGCTCAAGATCAGTGCCGAAAGTTAAAATATCATCAACATAGAGACTATTATTTAAAAGTTAAAATATCATCAACATAGAGACAAATAATAGTACCTTTACCATTTGAAAACTTACTATAAACACATTTATCAAATTGGTTAGTTTTTTATAACCATTGGAAAGAACAATCTATTTGATCAAATTTTTTATGCCATTGTTTTGGTGCTTGTTTAAGCCCACACAATGACTAAACAAGTTTACACACTTTATGCTCTTGTCCAGAAATAAGAATGCAGTTTTGCAGTTATGCAGTTTTGCATGTGAGGATGCAGTTTTGCTATTTTCATATAAACTTCATCTAATTCTCCATGTAAGAATGCAGTTTTGCATCTATTTGATGAATAACAAGTTTATTGATAGAAGAAAGTGCAATCAAAACTCTGATAGTTGCTAAATCTAGCAACAGATGCATATGCATCAAAATAGCCAGTGCCTTTTATTTTGTGTAAACCCTTTGGCGATAAGTCTTATTTTGTATTTATCAATGGTGCCATCTACTTTCATTTTCTTTTTAAAAATTTATTTGCATCCAATGATGTCGCACCCCGGTGTTCTTTTTGAAATCCTTTTTAGGAAAGCTAGCGGAAAAACGTGTAATTTTTTTTTTTTAAACACCTTCAAAGATACTCCGGAACATGCACAGACCCATTGTCACGCCCCGAGTTCAAAAATCAGCGTCTAAATTTTTTTTTTTTTTTTCAAATCAGAGTTTCAAAACCAGCCAGGGCGCAACAGACCGCCACATATATAGAAGAGTCCCAACCCCCTTTGGGATTGAGCCTTTTCTATATATGCACGGCTAGCTTGGCAACAACATCAGAGTACTAACTACGTACTACTATTAACAATATTACAAATTAACCTTTACAAATAACTTTACAAATTTTACAACTGAATTACAAATTTCTTCTCTAACACTATTACATAAACTCTTCGGCTATCCAGGGTCAACTTCTAACTCAGAATCTCACCAACACGTCCCGACATCCCAGCACCTGATTGACCTGAAAAATGGTCACCCAGGGGGTGTGAGATACACTGTACATGTATCCCAGTGGGCACGACGAGCCGAGAAATAGCAGATCGTACCTACTGGCATACAATACTAGAGGATAGTAGAAGATCAACATATTAGGTAAGCATATGATTATGAAGCGAATGATTAATCAATCCATAAAGCATATATAGATCTCAATAGGAGTATTTTGAAAAAGCGAATAATCCATCAATATGTAAGCGGTAACAGTTTAATCAAGAGTATACTGAAGAAACGGATAACCAATCAAATAGGAAATGATAAAAACAGGATAAACACGCAACATATGCATCAACAACTGAAATAACAAGTTACCCAATCAGAAGCCACCATATTGGTCTACAAGACCTCAGGGAAACTGCCCAACCTAGCACCAACCTGGCTGACATTCCCCCTTGGGGGTCACGGGTCTTTCAACAGACCACTTTACCGGCAAAGAACAAAGCACACGAGGAGCGACCTCGGATATGTTCGTGAAGTACAGCGATGCGGGCGATCAATGTGAATGCTCAAGCTCACGGTCCACAGACCGGTAAACGGCAAAAAGCCAGAAACAATCCCCTCTGGGATGCAATAGTGATATGATAACAACATCTCAATTCAATGCAATAACAAATCTCCACTCAAATGCAGGATCAATCAACAGCAACTATGTATCATGGATCAGCTATATCAAAGATCAAGAATGCAATATCTAAACCAACTGTATCTCAACTCATATGAAAAAGCAGCAATACTATAACGTGGATCAGAATAATCAAAAGTGTTGATAATCAGGTATAGGAAATATCCAGGAATCAACTCATAATATTTGGAAGCAACTATATATCAATCATGCAGACTAACCAATCATGCAAGACTAAACACATGTTTTTGATAAAACCATTTTGAACACAGGTTTTAGGTCCAAACCTCGAAGAGCTATGCCTTTGTCCTATCAAACAAGAACAGACTCAGGCGACCCTACAATGCTTGGTAAAATCATTTGTTGATTAAAGTCATGTGTTTAGCAATAAAACATTTGATCAACAGAAAAGAAAGCTCAAATATTATCTAGGTTACAAAAACAGGGGTCCAACTAATACTGTACCCCAGAGGGCCGAAATGATAAAGCCCGGACCGAAGATCACCCACCTGACGATTTGCAGGCGACTAAACCGTATCAACTGTACGCTCGAAACCAGAGGCAAACCGAATAAACCTGAATCAAAAACATTGATCAGGGATCAACTCAGTCCCACTTAAACCCAGATCTTTCCCCGATCAACTTAAAACCTCTAATTATTTAAATAATAGTGTCCTTTAGTGTCCTTTGAGCACTGTTTTCGCTCGTTCTTTCAACTGGAAGCTCATTTTTACGAACCGTCACTTCCAGCGGGTGACATTTAACTTTCTAAACACCGTGCTCACCAATTTGCGGCAGCACGGAACCCGAGGAAAACTTCGGGTCAAAAATTTCTTCTCTAACCTAGCCTCAATGCATTTTTGTTTCTCCGGATCATCAAAATCAATTTTTAACGCGAGCATCGCGTCCAGTGACCCTAAATTAGTCAAGAGCTCACTGTCGCGACTTCGCAAACAGCCCAGAACAGTGTTTGGGCCATAACATTATCTTTAGAGCTTGACAACATTAAATCTTAACCTCTATTGTGCCAAATTAAATTCTGCCTTTACCACATGCCCAAAATACCTCAAGAACACTGGGGCTTGCCCTACTTGCAGCCCAGCACTGCTGGTTCAACCAGAACCAACATCTTGCTCACTAACAATATATGCAATGCTCCAAATGTTAATCCACACAGATCTAATTTGATCTGAAGTGAGCATCAAGCTCAGGGGACCAAATAAAGCATCTTTCATATTCAAATCGAAACCTAACTCCATTATTTTCTTCTTTGTGGCATTTTATCAAACACCTAATATGCATTCTATACAAACAAGTACACAACACCTTGCCTGAGATGGTTCTCAGCCTACACTGCACCTGAGGCAACCTAACGTGGATAGAACTTATCTACTAGGTTGCAGGAGCATTTCTCATCATCTTGGCCAACCCCCCATAGCCTCGGTTGCCGGAAAACCCGAGGTTGAAGATGACTTCAAACCTCGAATTTTGTGACCATTCAACCAAGACCTCTGGGACTCAACCACTTGCACCAATAATCCCCAAAACTCAAAGCAAACCTACCTGAACCCGTGCCCGGCGACAGGACACGGCGGCGGCGGCGGCGGAGCAAGCTCGGGTTTGGAGCTTCCACCTCTAATGGCGGATTTCCACCAAGGCTGCATGAAGCCCATGCAATAGCATGGATGGAATCTACTTGATCCCAGGAAGCTTACCGACCACTTGGCCGGAGGTGGGGAGGCTTGCCGGCGCCGGAGCAAAGAGCTCGGCCAAAGCACAAAAACAACACGAACTAGGGCATCATGGTACGATGTCCACAGTGAACCAAATTACTCCAAATTTGGAGGGGATCAAGAACAGGTCAAGAGGAGGAAGACCATCGTTTTACTTTTCATTAAAAGTCGCCGGGAGCAAAGAAAGCTCGAGGCGAAGCTCTCGGCGGTGCAACTTGGCCGCCGACCAACCGATGGCTTCCCATTTTCGGGGCTGGGCATGGAGCATCCTTAGGGCCTAGAGAGGCTACTGTTAATGGTCCCGGGCTCATACAACCAGAGGTTAAAGATCACTCACCTTGCCGGAGTTGATGAAGAGGGGATGAAGCCGGTTCTCTTCCTCCCTCTTCGTGCGGCCACGGCTAGCTCCGGGATGGTCCTCCAATCTCAAGGAACACCACTGGAACTTCAGGACCCAATCTTGTTCAACCTAGTTCCAATCTTTTTCCCTCACTCTCTCTCCCGAATTGGGAAATGGGGAAGGACCCTTTGGAACGGCTCTGCTATTTTCATTGCCCCCAGGAGCCTAATTAGCCTCCATATCCGCCTTGTAACCGCGCCCCCCCCCCCCCCCCCCCCACTACGGCAGCCAAAAAGTCCCAAGCCAAATTCAAAAAAAATATCTTTTGCCACAATTGCTATTTGGTCCCCACACAACGCACCCTAAGCCCTTAGGTCCCTACTGTAGGTCCATCTTGCACCCAGATACCTCACCCAAAAAATCTCATTCGAAACGGTACATAAAATATAAAGGCTTTATAGAAAATACCTGCTTTTTCGGCGCTTTTCACGCATTTCGAGAAAATCTGATCGTCCAAACACGAAACGGACTTCGCCACGACGTCCGGCTCGTCGAGACCTATCAAATAGAGCCTTTGCTCGACTAATTTGGTGTTCAAATAAAATCTCGGGCCATAATGTTCTATTAGGTCGCGGATTGGCGCACGCACTTCGATGCACCCGGATCGCCAAACGCGAAATCCGACAGCGCCATTGCGTTCAGAGCATCGAAATTAGTTAGAATCGACTACTCATGTTGCCAGGTTCGGGGTCCAGACGGCGAAACGGCGGACGTCGGTCGACGGGGAATTTAAAACAGGGGTTACTATTCACAACTTAAGTTGTGGGACCCGCCCGCTTCTTCGCTGATTTCTGGAAGATCCGACCGTCGGATCGAAGACATATGTATATGAATTTTTCATGTTTCGACGAGACGGTCGCAATGGTGATCTCAGATTTTCGAGATCAGGCTCCGATCACAAGTCGGTATTTTAGGGCCACTATTGTCCTATTAATTCTCTATTTTTTTGCCATTTAAATAATCCAGGAAATTATTTAAACTCAGATTTTGGATTTTAAAAATTACGGTTACTACACCCATCACACGGATAGAGTCTTCTCTGTGCATGCACGACGTAGCACCTGAATACAATACCAACCACAGATACAACTACAACAAAACAATAACAACTAACAGAAGGGTAACCAATGAACACTAATAATCCACAATTATTCACAATTATGAACTAGCCGAAACAATAAACTTAAATCCACAATTATGAACCAACTGAAACAATAAACTTAAACCCACAATTATTAATCATTACTTATTGAATCAACATATAATAAACTATTGAATATAAGGAAACCAAACCGATAGTATCTGAATCACGAGTAGGAATAAAAATCATCATCCATAACTACAGCTGGGACACATCTATCTATACCGTCCTCACGCACCACATGCTGACGAAGACAAGCTGTACTCACTGGCAAATGAAAGAGATATAGTAGTCAACTGAAATGAAACAATATATCAAGTACAGTAGCAATAACGAGCTGAAATGAAATAATAAAAAAATATACAACTGCTAATATAAACAATATGCAAGTATGCATCAACTGGACAAATAGTCCAAATAAACCCAATCAATCGCCATGTTGGTCTAAAGGCCTCAAGCAATGCCATGTTGTGCTCACTCACCTTTGCACATAACCCTATGCTAAATGCACATGTGCGTAGGGCTCATGGATTGGAAATGCGACCACTCTTTCGGAAAAGAACACTCTCTTCCGGTGGATAAGATCGATGGTGTACGCGAAATGCATATGAGCTGTGGCGATCGATGTAATATACTCAATAGCTAACTATCGGCAGATAGCTGAGGTAAAATTCATGAGTCACCAACCAATTAGCTCAATCGACCAAGAAGGTCAAACCATATCTCAAGAATGAAACAGTGTCACCGACCAACGAAGTCAACTAATGTCATATACTCATGTAATATAGTCCAATCATAACAGGATATGAAGAGAGATCAAGAATATGTCACATGTCACCGACCAATAAGGTCATCAAATGTATAATCAAGTGTCACCGACCACAAGGTCAACTAATGCCAAGTTATGCAATAACTCGGAGTGTCACTGACCGTAAGGTCAACTAATGTCAAGTCATGCAATATTATCCAATCAAAAACGGCATACCGCTCTACAACTAAATGATGATGAACATAGATAATCAACAAGTGTAGAGCAAACAAGCTATGAAGTCTAGTGGTGTATGAAGTGCTCAACAGATATCATATAATCAAGAGGAAGTGAAAAGGGAAAGAAATCACCGAGTAGAAACTATTTTACCGACTTCGAATCGAAACACTCACCTGTATACCGACTATCTGAGTCCGCGACTCTGCCAAAGCCTCTAGACGCCCTGCGAACCTAGACATACACACCAAGTGTCAGTAAAACCTCCTACGAGTCCACTAACCCAACAGACACGTCAATACCGCACCGAATTGCACCGTAACATACTCGTAACATCGGTTTCGCAAACCGACTTTCATTACTAGACCAATCCCTGAGCCAACCCTACAAGGGTTTAACCGGCTCCCAACAATAAACCGACATCCACCCACAACACTAAGTCACCAATAACACGAATCGATGTGATCGGAACATCGATTCCTTTAACCGACTTTCGAATTTGGCCAAAACCATTACCTATCCCATTGAGACCTCCATCTAACTCCTTGGAGCGTCTCGAGACATACTGCAAGTCCCTTTAAATCACCCGCTGTCCCAAAACACACCAATTAAGGTATTGGGACAGTCGCACACGAGGTGCGCACCAATAGAGGCCTTAACCTCAAACTAGACCTTCATGGGTTCCAATGTACGCCGATTTTGTCATAGGAACCAACGAAAGGTAGAAACACCCACGTTGGTTGATTTCAACCAGCGAGATCCCTTCGAAATATCCTACCAATTTCGGTGTCTAAGTGCACAAGTAGTGCACCGAAACTGCGGAGTTTCCGCTCGACTAGTCCCAAAGTTGCCGATTTTGGCAATGGAAAACACAATCACATGATTATTACCCTCACAGAGTCATTTCCACTTGAAAAGTGACTACAGCAGGGCTTCGGCCAGCAACAAGCATGGCCGCACACCTTGAACCTAACAGTTCCAAGCACCACTTTGGTGTCGAAATGCATGCACAACCTGTGGTCAGCCCAAGAATGGCTCTACAATCATGTCACCAACACCTAAGTGACTGAAAGTCACTTTATCTACTAGTCGATACGATCGGGCAATCGGTTCCTTTTACTGATTCTCAAAACCTGGCGGAATTTTTGAAAACTCACTAGAACACTTCTGAAACACACAAAGTACCCCGGAGGGTACCAATCCATCACCCTAGTCCTCTTGCTGTCCCAAAACGCACCAATTTGGGTGTACGGGCAGCAACGTGCAATCACGATGCTAAACAGTATGTTAACGAGAACCGTATTACACCGGCTCCCCGGAAGTGCCGTTTTTGGCTCCAGAACCTGCCACAACCCTCCCACTTTCTTTGGACAACCGAGACAGCGAGGACAACCAGCCAAGGCTCGACAACAGAAATACAACATTTACACAGGTTTTCGCGAGATTCTGAATCGAAACGCAATCAATCGACCATTTTTACCGATAATCGCACCGAAAGCTCATTCGAGCTCTATGTCAGTAAACAGACCTAGGACAATCAGTGAAGAAGTCAACCATGGTGGTTCACGTTGCCCGAGGTCGCCCGTACGGCATAATTACCATCTAGCCCCTAAATATTTTATTTAATTGCATTTTTAATAAATGAAACTAAGGTTTTAAGCTCGTTATCGTCAATTCCGCTTTTCGAAATCAGCACAATTTGAAGGGTATCGATATTTTGAACACCATGCTCGTTGTTCGGAGCGCAACTGAACACCGAGGAGCACCTGAGGGCAACTTTTTCGTCGATCCACCAAGCCTCCGGGAGCGACACTGTCGAACCGACGATTGGAGACCAATTAGACTGCAACAAAAGGGAGCACAGTGATGTGGGGGGCACTCAGGAGGATTGTGCTCTATTGCGACAAAGTCACCGGGGACAGGAGTGGCCGGAACAGCAATCTCGAGCTTCAACCGCAGCAGTGGGGCAGCATGGAGCTTTCTATCTCCTGTGCGGCCAGGGGTGGCCGACGACGGCTTGGAGGAGTTGATCCTGATGGAGGGGAGGCTTGGGGTGCGGCGGTCGGTGGCGCCGTGGGATGGACCAGATCTGGTCGAAGAGCTCATCCTTTGAGCTCTGGCCAGATCTCGACTCTTGGAGACTCGGGCGGTGGGGCGCGATGGGGAGGGGTCACCGAAGGTCGAGGAGACCGGCGGCGGCGCAGGTTGGACCAGATCTGGTCGTGGGAGCTCTCTTTTTGAGGTCCAGCTAGATCCCAACCCGAGGAGGCTCGAGGGCTGTGGGGCAACATCGAGGAGGGTTGTCAGAGGTGCTAGGAGTTCGGCGGCGGTGGCTGTCCCGGGCTGTGCGGCCGACGATGAAGGCCTCGGATCTGAGGATACTATGAGGGAGAGGGAGAGAGATGGAGGTCGGGGTTGCCGTGGCTTCGGCAGTCGGAGTGGGGTAGCCGGAGCGTAGGGGAGGCGCCGGCGATGATGAGGTGCTGGTGGGTGGTGGCTAGGAGAGGGGAGAGGAAAAGAGGAGAAAAAGCATTTAGAAGCCCTAAATTGCATATATGTAGATTTGGCAAAATTGCAATTTAGTGCCTCAAAACTCACTCTCCAACGCATGTAATTTGCAGAGTCCCCATAAATTTTCACTCAATTTGGCACATAAAATGTCGCGCTTTTTACAAAAATACCCTTTTTCCCGAATTTACGATTGGCCATTTGTTGCTTAAAATAGCGCTTTTGACATGCCAGGTCGAGAAACGAACCCCACCATGACTTCCGGCATTGCTGGACCATGAAAGTGCTGGTTTTGTTTCGTTGGAAACTATTTCCGATTTGCGAATTAGCCATTTCTCTCTCAATTCCCGAATTTGAATATCAAATTCAAATTAATATTTGAATTCTAAAAACTCAATTCTTTATTACATGAGTTCAAATTTTACAGTTCCTACAAATGGTTTACATCCAGGGCAAAAATCGACTAATTTCCTTATTTTGTTGGCCAGGATTGTGTCTATTTCATCATTTATCGCCTCTTTCCAAAAATCAGCATTAAGAGATTTCATTTCCTCAAATGATGTGGGTTCTCATTCAATGTTTGAACAAATTTAAAGACATTTGTTAACCATATCTCTATACTCGCAACAAGAAAAATATAAAAATTTGGTCAAAATGTTTTAACATTTCTAACTCTTTTACTGCTTCTAAGTTTACAGGATTTTTTTCAACATCATTATTCTTTGGGCCTTGGAATTTAAATAAATCTATTTTCATCAAGTATGGAATCTCTAGATTTAATAACTGTATTGACTTCAATAAAATCTTTCGGTTCAACTACATAGAATCTGTATGCCTTACTATGTTGTGCATATCCAATAAATATGCACTTACTTCTTCTTCCACCCAATTTCTTTCTTTTAGGTTCTGGAACCTCACAATAGGCCGACAACCCCAAACTTTTAGAATGCAAAAGATAAATAATACAGTATCTAGAAAAATCATCAATAAATATAACAAAATATTTCTTTCCACCAACAGTAAGAGAACTATGCAAGTCACAAATATAACTCTGCACCAATTCTGTTAGGATTTGATTAGATTTGTAGTTGAATCCTAGTTGGATTAAGATTAATATTTAAATCTTAAAGATATAAGTTTGTTAAGATTTAAATATTAATTAGAATAAAAATTTATTTAGACTAGGATTGGATAGCTTTTGTTGTAAGTTATAAATATAGCATATGTGCTATTATTTGATGGTGGTGTTAAGATGACCACACCCACGGTGGTGGTAATACTCATGGAGGTGGTGGGAGCAAGGATTTAAGTGCTGTGGCACGGGGTCGTGCCGAAAGCTTGCCGGCACGGTACGGCACGGTGCGTGCCGAGCCGTGCCGATGAGTGCCAGTCACAAAAAATACATGCATGCCGACACATAATGACATGAAATATTTAATTTCTTTAGCAACAAAATTTTTTAATTGCTTATTATGTATCTTTATCAAATATTTTGAATTTTATTAAAAAAATTACTTAGTAATTTTAAGAAAAAAGGGTTTTGAACTGTGTCATCGGCACGGGAGCTGTATCGTGCCGGTATCTTGTTGGCACGGTACGGCACGGTAGATACGGCCCGTGCCGATGGATACTTCAAACCTTGGGTGGGAGTTAGGATTTAGCAACACCCATATAGTGGTATCCACACCCACGGTGGTGGTAACACCCATGGAGGTGGTGGGGCTAAGATTTAGCCACACCCATAGTCTTCTAGGTTTATAGAAGACGAGAGAAGGGTGAGAGAGATTCAGGAGGAGGGCTCAGGTTGAAGCTACTCTATTGTAGAAGAGGAGTTGGTGTAATCGGTGTAATTCTTCTCTTGGTTAATGAATCTTATTTCACCCGCATATTTTCTTGTATTGGTTTTCTTCTCTTTGTGGTTGTAGAGCGTTTGGCAATTAAGTTTTCAAAATCTGATTCTGATTTTTAGAATCAGTTTTCTGATTTTCGAGGCCCAAAATCAGAAGGAGTTAAAACCTGCTTTTTGAAAACTGATTCTGATTTTGAATTTAAATTTTAAATTTTATTTTGATTTTAGATTTAAAATTTAAAGTTAAATTTAATTTTAAATTTTAAATTTGATTTTTAAAATTTTTAATTTTAACTTTTAAATTTCAAATTTTAAATTTTGCTATTTAATTTAAATTTAAAATTTCAAATTTCAAATCTCAAATTTTATAATTTTAAATTTTAAATTTCAAATTTCAAATTTATGATTAAATTTTAAATTTAATTATTAAATTTAAATTTTGAATTTAAATTTCAAATTTCAAATTTCAAATTTAGATTTTAAATTTGAAATTGAAAATTTAAATTTTGATTTAAATTTAACTTTTTAAATTTTAAATTTATATTTTAAATTAAAATATCAAAATTTAAATTATTTTTTGAAATTTAAATTTTAAAATTTAAATTTAAATTCAAAATTTGAATTATTTTAAAATAAAATTTAGAAAAAAATTATTATTTACAAATAAAGAAAAATTTGTACCAAACAGTTTTAGAAAATCACATCAGAAAATTCACTTTTCATCTAAGCTGAGCTAAACGCTCTACAACTTTTGACCAGAATCAATTCTCCAAACCAAAATCAATTATGCAGAAATCACTTTTTTAGAATCTAGGCCAAACGAGCCCTAAATTTGCTAACAAGGAAATTCTTACTTGTGGCATCTTCTGATTTGTACTTTTCTTCAAAAGACTTTTATCGTTCTTTTGTTGTCGCCACACCTTTGGTAGACGTAGAAAATCACATCTGACATAGCGTTTAGTATGTTGCCCCGGCATATATTGTCATCTTCATCCCATTCTTGAATTGTGCATGTTTGTAAAATGGGATCATTATCATTGGTTTTCAGTCTTGGAGTAGGAGAGGATATAAGCCACTTTGAGAGTCGGCCGAAGAAAGAATAATTTCTTCTGCCAATGCTTTATGTCCATGCCGTCGAATCTTTCAAGCCTCACAAATTTTGTTGTCATCTCTCGTAGGGTAGCAACCGACATCTTCGAAATTAAGCCTTAAGATTGTTGTATCAAAATAGAGAGAAAATGAGTAACGACCGACATCTTCTAACTTGAAAGGACGCAAGGTTTAATTCATATGAGTAACGACCACAACGGCTAATCATGCCAATTCAAATTACAATTGGTGGTTAACTAGTCATTTGGACCTTTATATTTGGACCACGGTTGTAAAAGGCTATAAGTCTAAAGCAAGGACTTAAGTGCCCATCGGTACGGACCGTATCTATCGTGTCATATCGTACCAACAAGATATCGGTACGAATGTACGATACAGCCCCCGTGCCGATGACACAGCTCAAAACTCTATTCTCTTTAAATTAGCAAGCAATTTATTCAATAAAGTTCAAAAGATTTGATAAAGATACATAATAGAATATTTATTTGCTAAAAAAAATAAATATTTCATGCCATTATGTGTCGGCGCACAATAATTTTTTGTGGCCGACATGTATCGGTACGGCCCAACACGCACCGTACTGTAAGGTCCCGGCACGATCTCGTGCCACGGTGCTTAAAGTCCTTGGTCCAAAAATCTCTTTAACAAGTCCTTTAAATATGAATAACACGCACTCATTCCAAGGACCACACTTTCATGCCTCTCATAAACATCAAAAGATACATGTATAATATAATATAAATATTAAATTAGATTAAAAAAACTTCTTACATTTATGACATAATTGATGACTTTACGTCATTGACATATATCTGAAATTAATCTATACTATTTTCTGGTAATATGCTGCCGTACTTGTAATGTTTGAACTTCTATGCGACATGGTCCTAAGCTACATTCTACCTTGCATTTGCACATTTATAGCATTCTGACTTATTCTTCTTCGCTCCCCTCTTTTCTTTTCTTGTCTCAGGTTGATAAATCCAGTTGTTGTGTCTCCAACTATTGCAGCTATTGGGCTTTCCTTTTTCAGTTATGGTTTTACTCAAGTAGGAGCCTGTTTGGAGATTGGTCTTTTACAGATATTTCTGGTCATTATCTTTTCACTTGTGAGTATTCCCGTAGGCTGCATGCGTCCTTATTATTGAAGATTATGCAATTTCATTTTGAAAAATCGTATTTTCTGCCAACTTTTTTCTTCCCATTTACTAAGTTGCCTTTATTTCTTGTTGCAGTATCTTCGAAAGATAAAGTTATTTGGTTATCGAATATTTTTAATCTATGCGGTGAGCTTTTAGATGCCTTTTTTAGTATCCACAATTCCTTATTGGTTATTGAATCTCTGTTACAAAGTGTAATCTGAAAACCATTGGTGAATCAGGATTACTAGCTGCCCTTTTTGTGACCTTCAGGTTCCTCTTGCCCTGGGTATCACATGGGCCATTGCTTTCCTTCTCACGGAAACTGGAGTATACAACTATAGAGGTTGTGACATGAATGTGCCTGCCTCAAACAGTGTATCGCCTTACTGCAGGAAGCACATACCAAGAATGAAACACTGCCGTGTTGATACCTCTTATGCGTTAAAATCTTCACCCTGGTTCAGGTTCCCATATCCTCTGCAATGGGGCACACCTGTTTTTAATTGGAAAATGGCCCTTGTAATGTGTGCTGTATCGGCAATTGCAATAATTGACTCAGTAAGTTCCACTGTTCATTTTGTATATCTATATCATTGTTGTTTATCATGCTACTTGTGATGCTGACAAACATCAGTAACATTAGTCCTCTCAGATGCTCTTCCTGCACTAAAACCGTTGTTCTGTCCAAATTTTTGGAAAACCTTCTCTAAATTCTTAATATGAAACAATTAATAAAAGGTTCCTTGTATCCACACTCAGACACTAAATGTTGCATGAAATCCTATATGCAATTTTGGTTGCTTGGTTGTAAAGGTGTCTGTAAACGTCTCGGGTGTTAGTGTAGAGCTTTGTTTGGGAGATTCCTGTTTCTTCATGAAATGGCTGTAGGTCTAGAAACCTCAATCCAAGTGGATGTTTTTTTTTTTTCTAAAAAAAAAATGCATTGAAAAGTTTTACATGAAATTACTGATAGATTTTAAATATTTCCTTGCAGTGAACTTTTAGTACTATTCTACTGGTTATAGAATTTCAAAATAGGTCTAGTCTATTCAGATATTGTCAGACAAAAGGAGTATATATATATAAATATAATTAGTCAAAATGATAGTTACCTCTTGTTCAATCTCCTTCCTCTTCAATCACTGTCACCACTGATCTACCATAATCTCTACCATCACCAATACTGGCATTGAATACCACCATTTTGCTGCTCCAATTACCAAGTTGCTTATCAACTGCCACTATTTTTCTCTGTTATCTTGATATTCGATATTACTGATTCTTCATCTTCTGCTCTACTGCACTTACTATCACCATCATCATTATAACTACTACTGGCGCTGCTATCGTTGCTGCCACATTTGGTTAGGAAGGTAAAATGAAGAAAAGTGAGAGGGTGGGGGAAAGTAAAATAAGAAAGAGATAAAAGAGTGGTGTAGGCGTCTGTATTAGCTGTATTGGTTCAGTTGGGACACGATGTCTAGTGAAAATTTTTGAACGCCCTTAATTCTACAATAATTAGGTAAATTTGATATACGTAGTGTTGTTGTTATTTGTAAAACTGCAAAACTAGTTAATAAGGGCATCTAATTATTCAATACAGTGTGTTGATAATCAAATAAATAATCTTAGTTAAAGAGAGAAGATTGATTAAATGGACTAATCAGACAAAAGGAGTATATAGAATAATTAAATAGAATAAATTTAATACTTTTCTCCCTGAAGCCATTTTCAGACCCTAATGTGACCTTCCTGAAAAATTGAAGCGCAATTAATAAATGCATATTGTTTTTCCTGCGGAAAGCATTGAAACTATTCTTGTTGTTTGTTGGGGCTTCTTATTTGCACTTTCCTAATAATTTCTTTCTGGTTTGCTGCTTAAGGTTGGTTCATACCATGCATCGTCCTTGTTCGTAGCATCAAGACCTCCTACGCCTGGAGTTGTCAGCAGGGGAATTGGTATGGAAGGTATTTCTAGTGTTTTGGCTGGCCTCTGGGGAACTGGACTTGGTTCGACTACACTTACAGAGAATGTGCACACCATTGCTGTAACCAAAATGGGTAGCCGCAGAGCTGTTGAATTTGGTGCTGTTGTTCTGATACTTCTTTCTTTCGTTGGTAAGCCACAGTTTACGATGCTATGGTTGGCATATACGCACATGTATTAACTAGTCCGTGCAAAAAGTCTGCAAAAAGATTTTAAAAAGTCTTATCATGTGCATGCAAGAATTCTTCTTAGTGTTGATGTTCTTACCAGAATTTGTTGTCAACAGCTCTCCTGTCTCTCATATGTGTACAGGTAAAGTTGGAGGTTTTATTGCTTCAATTCCTGATGTCATGGTTGCTGCACTCCTTTGCTTTATGTGGGTCATGCTGACTGCTCTTGGCTTATCCAACCTTCGTTACAGTGTGACCGGAAGCTCCAGAAACAGTATCATAGTTGGGTTGGCTTTATTTTTCTCCTTGTCCGTGCCTTCGTATTTTCAGCAATATGGGCTCAGCCCCAATGCAAATCCATCAGTTCCAAGTTACTTCCAACCGTATGTTGTTGCGTCTCATGGACCTTTCCGTACTGGATATGGTGGGGTATGTTCTCGACTTTTTCATCAACGAGCTATGAGTTAAACAAATTTTCTACTTGCTAGCATTTCCACTTCTCAGCTACAACCACATTTTGCACTATCTTGTCTAATTTATGGATGTGTGGTAACAAATTGCATAACTATTTCTTTATAAATTTTCTGGATAGGTCCTCATGCACATACTCTCGTATGTTTGATAAACAAATAAAAATTGCCTTAGTTTAGTTTGAACTTTGAACCACTCAATAATCTTTGTTCATCGGTTTGCTTATATATAATCATGCATTACAACTGTTATTGCATGTTTCCATACTCAACAGCTTGGTTTGATCAAAATTCTGCGATTTCACAACCACTGCAAATAGTAAATAATGAGACTTGATATAAATGTTTAGATGAGGTCCTTTTTTGTCCCAACAGCTTGGTTTGACAAAAAATTCTGTGATTTCACAACCTCTGGGAATAGTAAAGAATGAGACTCGATCTAAATGTTTAGATTAGGTCCTTAGAATTGGCCGTGGGTATAGACATTACATAATGAGCAATTATTGGGATTATTTAGAATTGGCCGTGGGTATAGACATTACATAATGAGCAATTATTGGGATTATCTTCTGGGCTACTCTGCTGATTATCTGAAAATTTTGAAAGGCATGGCCAACACTAATTACATGACACTTAAATGTTATCCCCTAGATGAGATCTTGCAATACCCTGTTAAGGTTGGGCACTGTTCACCAGGTTGATCATTAGATACGGCAGCTTCATAGTGAACCCATTAGCTATCTTTAGCAGGAAAAATTCCCAACGATTACTCGCACCTGATGGCTCTTCTTTCTGTTCCCAAAATAGCGTCATTTCTTACTAGCAATTTGGTGCGTATGCCGATGTTTTATTGTGCCACTTATCACATCTCAAGAAATTAAGTCCTATTCCTTATCACTGATCATTATGTTGTTCCTTTTTTTTATTTTTTTGTAACGACCCAGCCCACTAGCAATAATAACTCGTTGGGGCCAAACCACAACCCAAAATGCTTAAGCCCGATTATTATTATTAGTGTTCATGTATCTTATATACTAAATCACAATTCCATTTCCATCCGATGTGGGACTATTGGAGTGTCACAGACTCCCCCCGTTTAGGCCTGACGTCCTTATCTGTCCAAACACACACACAGCCTAAGATCACCAGTCAATGTGAAACTTATCTCGCTAGCCCTGTCATCTAGACCCAGACTCAGTTGAGACTCGTCACACACTTCCGGCTGGTGGTTGACTCTGATACAAAATATAACGACCGGACCCACTAACAATAATAACTCATTGGGCCCAAACCACAATCCAAAATGCTTATGCCCGATTATTATTACTAGTGTTCATGTCTCTTATATACCCAATCACAACTCCATTCTCATCCGATGTGGGACTATTGGGGTATCACATTTTTATTTATTTTTTTGCAACTTTGCCATGTTGTATTGCTTTGTAGAATGTAACGACGATTGCATACTTTCCCAGTCAAAATGGTTAATTCATTACAGCACATGCTACGTAACATGGACATGCTGGTCATTTTGATTTGTCATATATAGATTCTTAGTTATTTTATGGTTAAACTTCAATTAGCCCCCCTTGTGGTGCATTTTCACCTATGGTTTGAAAAATTTCACTTTGCTACCCTATGGTTGTCTTTATTTTACCATAAGGACAAGCCAATAAATAGGGTGGTAAAGTTGTATGCTTTATAATCCACAGGACAGCTAAATTCAAATTGAAGTTTTACCCTATGGTTCGTACATTATAGCATTTTGATCTCTCACTAAAAACCATAGGGTAGCAAAGTGACACTTTTTAAACCACAAGTGGTAAGTGAAAATGCGTTATGCGTGAGGGGGGACAAATTGAAGTTTTCCCTAACAATACATGTCCCTATTCATTTTACTTTCTTTTTTCTCAGCTTAATTATGTTCTCAACACATTGCTGTCATTCAACATGGTGATTGCATTTCTCATAGCGGTCATACTTGATAATACTGTTCCTGGTAGCCAGCAAGAGCGTGGGGTATATCTATGGTCGGAAGCAGAGGTGGCAAGAAGAGAACCAGCTGTATCAAGGGACTATGAGTTGCCTTTTAAAGTTGGGCAAGCATTTAGATGGGTTAAGTGGGTTGGCCTATAACGGAGCAAAAGGATAATACTTCGATCAAAAGTAAATTGGCTATCACCTCTCCTGTTATGAGGTTGCAAACATTCTCGGGACGATAAATATAATGGTGTTAGGCTAGTTATCACGACCAATTATTATGGTCATCTTTCATATGATGTGTGAAAAAGGGCATGCAGTTCATCTATCCTTGAGTTATTCGGAGAGGAAATCCTAGTGCCTGTGGGCATTGGAGGGTTTAATTCATGTTTTTAGATGATCCTGAGGTTAGTTTCTGTACAGCATATACTGACTTAGCAGTGAGCTGAATCTTGAAGAAAGTTGGTCTGTTTCCTTATTTTCGGTTTTTATTATGTACTTTTGTATCATGTTGCTTGAAAGTTTTTTTGTGTTAATTTTGACTCATACTGTATTTGAGCAATGCCATTCCTAAGCCTCTTCATTCCAAAGAGGCTTTGGGATCAAATTCCACATTTGTTGTTTAATACTGCAAATTTCTGTCTATTATCTCTGGGCTGTGCTACAGGTACATCCCTGTTTGAGGTGTATATTTTATACCCCAAACAGAGGTGACTGAGATTGAAGCAACTAAAAGCAACAGTTTATTTTCACCCTCAAGCCCTCAACCGCTCACTTGCTCCTCCGCTTATTCTCCCACCTGCTTTCTCTTTCTCTCGCTCTCTCTAAAATGATCTCTCTCCTCTCCTCACTTGCTCCCTTGTGGTTCACTCTTGCGTGCCGGTTTCGTCTCTCTATAGTTGCTCTCTATCGTTTGTAGGTTGGTCCTCTCCCCTCTCAATCGTGGTACTTCGTGTCGCTCACCTGCTCCTAGGCGTTCCAAATTGAGAGCGATTTTTGAATTGTACTACAAACATTGTGACTCGTAGAATTTTTATAATCATTTTTTTTTATAATAAATTTGATTGTAATTTTTGTGATTTTTAGGGTTTAGTTATTGTCATTGCATTCGTCTTCGCTATTTTTGTGACCGGAGTATCAGATTTACTCTATTTAGCAAAATTATTCAAATTCACTCCATTAGTACACGTCATTTTGATTGTATTTATATAATGCATAATATAGGGTTAGAGTTTAGAAATTGGTAATTATATACCAGAGTTACACATACATACCCACATATATGGTTTATAGATCACTTATGTGATTTAATTTTGTTCGTTTGATTGGGGATCATGTATTTATTGTAAATATACACTTTTAGGGCATAATAGTATAGTGTTATGAGGTTTCACATTTGATTTGTTTTAATGTGAAATATGTATTCATTGCAACCATACTCTCAGGACAATAGAACGATGTAGTAAAGCTTTTAAATTATATTTGTTTGAATGTGGTTCATGTATTCGTTGCAACTATACAAACTTAGATCATAGTGTTTAGTGTTATAAAATTATATTCGATTGAATGTGGAACACATATTCTATACACTCTTAGAATATAGTAGTAGAACAGTGCTATGAAGTTTTTAAATTATTTTTGTTTGAATATGAAACATGTATTCAATACAACTATACAATCTTAGGGCTTAGTGTTTAGTGCTATAATTTGTTTAAGTTATATTTGTTTGCAACTAAACACTCTTAGGGCATAGTAAAATAGTGGTAATGAAGTTTTAAAATTATCTTTATTTGAATGTGGATCATATAATTATTACAACTATACAAACTTAGGGTTTAGTTGTTACGTCAAGTATTGGCGGATTTGGTGAAGTCTTTGGAGACTTGAAGATGTAGATGAAGATTTGAAGTTGAAGAGTACAAGTTTGAAGATGAAGAAAACAGAGTTCACGGTCCCAAGGTATGTTTAATCAATGTTAGTGGTGATTTAATTCTCACTCATTTAATTAGAAACTATTAGAATAGGTTTTGAATGGACAATTATAAAACTGCACATTTCATGTGTCCGGTGTAACACCTCGAGACCGCCAATTTAGTTGGTGGCCGCCAATTTAGTTGGTTTGGGTACGTCGACAGACCTGCCAAACGGGCATGACCTCCCTTATATCCGAAAGAAACTATAACCATCTCAATCAATACGATATGTAAAATGAGATATATAATATCAGAGTGAAAGCTACTAAATTGAACATTCAACTTTAAACATACAAGTTATAACAAGTTGAAGTTAAAGGGGTACATGAATGAACATTTTAATATAACATCTAGTTATAATTTTTTTTTCTCTTTCCTTACCAAAATACAATGTTCACTTAAAATGCAAAAAAGAGAGTAATGTTAACACTAGACCATTTAGGTCCTCTACTTTACTTGGCCCTTGCATCTGTCGCGGGCCTCATCGGCTGTACTTAGATCTGCAAAAAGTGAAAACCACAGAGTGTGAGAAATACGAATAGTTCTCAGTGGGTTCATCCACCGAGAAATATATTTTACACCTCTTGGTCTAATGGAAGCATTAGTAGCAAGATAAATAGGAAAGCAGTAAATACTGCACTAGTATGCAGGTATGAAAATCGCTACACTACTAGTCCATACTCAATGTTATAATGTTACTAAGTCATGCTACACTAGGCTACTAAACTATATCTCGGCCATTATGCTGCTACTCAAGGATTACACCTAACCTGACCGCCACTGGTTACTCTAATCATATTATTATGATTTAGGTTTCATAACTGTGCCTTGTAGAGAGTCGACTTATGTGCGCACTCTCTCTACTCGGCTGTTGCTTGGGCACCCTCTCCAACTTGCCTCGAATGAGTTTAAGGCACCTTGACACTCTTTCACGTGGGGAGTCGAAATATTGTCGCACCCTCTCCCCGGGAGTCGAAATATACTCGCTCCCTCTCGTTGGCACACTTTCGCTTTTGGAAGCTTTATTAACTTTATTTTTCTATTTTTTTACCCTAGGTTATTAACTCCAGGATATCAAGGATGCCCAAAGAACACCAATATAGGTTAGAGTTATCTTGTTTACTCATTTTACACTTTTAACCCTAAGTTCTTGACTCTAGGGTTCATGATGCCCAAGGACACCAAAACTCACATCATGCCATTCTAATCTAGAGTTCAATGACTCTATGTTGAGACTCTATCCCTTTTTCCTTAGGTTTTACCCTAAGTTTAATACCACACAATTTCTTGACCCAGATTCCTCCTAAGTCCATTTCCATACAAAAGTAACCTGCATCTAGATTTTATGCTTCACATATATGCAAGGCTAAACCTTATAATCCATTTTTCACTACTTAGGGTTAAACTCTAATTTTACTCATATACACATGCACTAAAATGCATTTACTCTTACATTAATGCTTCTAGATTAATAAAAAGTATAAGAACAAGAGGTTTAGTTCATCATTTTTGGTGAAATTCCCCGCCTTATGGTTCTCTTTACAAGAAATGGTTGCTTGACCTCTTGAATTAACTCTTCAAGAAACCCCCCAAAATAGGATAAAAATTCATAAGAGATCATAAAATTTCTTTTAAACATAAAAAACCACAAAAACTCCAAAACTCTAAATTTTTCCACTTATTTCTCCCAAGCTTCTAGCCAAATGGGATGGAGAAAGCCTTCTTCTTCTCCTCTCAAAGCTCTCAAAGTGTACTTGACGTACACTTTTGATGTTCCCTTGATTTTCTTACTATTTTAGAGATCAAACCCCAGCCAACATGGTTTCCTCCAAGGTGCTACTCCTCCCCTTCCTTTTCTTCTTCCTTGGGAGAAAATGCAGAGAAAGAGAGAGGAAATAGAGAGAGTGTGTGTGTGAGAGAGAGAAAGAGAGAGAGAGAAAGAGAGAGAGGAAGAGGAAAGAGTTTTGGTGGATTTTGTTAGCCAGGGGGGTAGGCAGCTGGGACAGATAGGGTGAAATTACCCTTTTGCCTCCAAAACATTTCTCGTATCCCTACCTACCCATGTCAGTCACCGCATGTTTCGGGCGCCCGCGAGTCGTTTCGGGCGCTAGTGAGTTGTTTCGGGCGTTTGAAACCTCGTAGCTATAGTGCCTACATCGCTTCTAGGGCGTCTGGAGGACAAATGGGGCGTCCGGAACCCCGACGCACAGATGTGGCTGCTCTAGGGTTGAGAGCTCGATTATACGGACAGGGCGCCCTCTCCTGCGCCCGCTACTATTGCTCCAGGCGCTCGCAGGACATCGCGGGCATTTGAAAGACCTCAAGTCCAAATTTTCCAGCTCTCGGGTTGAGAGTCTGGAAGTACAGACACAGGGCGCCCACCCAGAGCCCGATAATACGACCAAGCGTCCGTTTTCTCTTTCGAGCGCCTGAAAGTGCCTAGAAACAGCAGACTTGTGTTTTTCTCGCCCGCTTTCGACTCAACTTTGATCTGAATGCACTTTGCTTCAAACCAAACTTGTTCCAAACTTTTTTATCACGTTTTTAAACGCATTCAAGGTGACTTAGCTGCACTTTACTAATTTAGTGAAAGAGTGCACCACATCCCTCCATTCTTATAGGAGTTTCGTCTGCAAAACTAAAATACTGCATACCTTAACTTGGATCCTTGAACAAGTGAGGATGCTGCTCCCATATGGTATCCTCAAGTTCCCAAGTAGCCTCTCGATCACCGTGGTTGGCCTATAGTACTTTTACATACGGGATCGAGTGGTTCCTCAATTTCTTCTCCTGTCGGTCGACTATCCTCCACGGATATTCATCATAACTCAAATCTTCCTGTAGATCTAGTAGTGGATAGTTGATAATGTGAGCCGGATCGTGAACATAGTTGCGGAGTAGGACTACATAGAAGACATCGTGTACTCTCGCTAATGTCACACCTCGAGCCTGCTAATTTGGTCAGTTTGGGCACACCAACAGACCCGCCAATCCGGCATGACCTCCCCTATACCCGAAAGGAACGAAAAACTCAAATCACAAGAAACACAATGTGATACATGTACCCGAGTACAATATACTAAAACTTTCAACTTCAAACATACAACACAAAAAATAAAGCTGAAAGGTTTATACTAGAATGAACATTAAGTACATATTGTTTACAATTTTTCTTTGCTCTTTCCTCACCAAAATACAATGTTCACTCTGTATGCAAAAGGGTAAATCAAAGCTAGGTCCACTATGTTGCTTGGCCTTTGGCCCTGTCGCGTGCTTCACTGGCTGTACCGGTTTTGAGACCAAAATTTTTGCTACTCGAGGACGTGACACGTGGCGGATATCATCGTCTAATGACATCAGCCGATAGAAGAATGAGTTACCGAAGAAGGATTCGCGTCCTTATCCAAACTAATCTCAGTCGCGTGAGAGCATAGCACGCGATGTATATTATTGGTTGAACGCACCAGCCGATAGGAGAAGCAACCGACGTAAAAAATTATCACCCCATTCAGGATCGACTTCGGCCAAAGAAGGACATCAAAATGCTCCGGTCAATCGATTAAGAAGGCGGAGTCAGAGTCAGCCATCGGCCGATCAGGCCAAAAAAGGAAGGGCACTGGAAGAAAAGGGTACGAGATTCGGGGTGTGAATCTCGTAACGGACAACGAGCAGAAAGACAACGAGCAGAAAGAGGAGCAGGCCGTCTATTATTTGAGTAGACGGCTAATAGATGCCGAATGCAGATATTCGGCAATGGAGAAATTGTGCTTGACTTTATACTTTGCATGCACAAAACTCAGATACTACGTGCTGCCAGTTGAAGTATCGATCATTTGTAAGACCGATTTGGTCAAATACATATTGTCAAAACCAGTGCTGAGGAGCAGGATCGGAAGATGGATGCTCGCTTTGTTCGAATTCTCGCTGACCTATGTCCCGGCGAAAGCAGTCAAAGGACAAGCAATAGCGGACTTTCTAGCCGATCATCCCTACGTCGAGGTCGACGAACCAACGACTGATTTCGTCGGCTTACCCAGGTGGACCTTATTCTTCGACGGCTCCAAAATAGCCGATTTAGCCGAGGTCGGGATAATGATCCGATCACCCGAAGGGAGAGAATTCTGATTCGCGCTCGGACTCGATTTCGTCTGCTCGAATAATCAAGCCGAATATGAGGCCTTAATTATCGGCCTCGAGATCATGGAAGAATTGGGTGCCAGCAATCTGGAAGTAATCGGGGATTCGCATGTTGTCATTAAGCAGCTGACGGGCGAATACCGATGTGTGAGCCCAAATCTCTAAGGTTATATGCAAAAAGCGGCTGAAGTACTATGCAAATTTCGTGATGTGGAATTGAGCCATCGGCCAAGAGAGGAGAACACGGTCGCAAATGACCTGGCGCAGCTAGCATGTAGTGCACCGGCTTCGCGAAATGGTGAAGTGCGGTGAAATCACTCGTAACGTATTTAAAATATGATTACGAATGAGTTTGGAGTGTTTCGGTTCGAAGCAAAAGACTCCGGACCGAAAAGTGAGTTAACGGCGTGCGAATTTGGAGCTTCAGATTTGCAAAGCTCTAGATTTGCATTGAGTACCAGAACCAAGGGGAGAAAACCCAAGCAACTAGCTCTCGGTTTGGAGAAAAATCAGAGAAAATTTTTTTAGTCCTTGGGTACCTGGATGCTGAGTACCGGTACCCTATGTTAAACAGGGCAAACCGAGCCTCGGTTTGGAGTTAAGAGAGCTTGGGTACCGGTACCCAAATCTCGTGTACCGGTACCCAGTGCCCAGAACTCTGAGACAGTGAGGAAAACTCCATTTTTAAGTGGGGGCATTATGGTAAATTCACCCATACCTGCAAATCCAACTACCCCCTGATTAAAACCTGCTCTCTCTCTCTCTCTCTCTCTCTCTCTCTCTCTCTCTCTCTCGTCCATACTCTCTCTCATTCTCCTACTCCCTCTTTCCCTCTCCCTGCGTGAGGAACCAGAGAAGGAGAAGAAGAAAGAAAAGAAGGAGAAGAAGGAGAGGAAGTGGTGGAGTGTTGGTTGTGGAAGCTTGGGGTTGCAAGGTTGATCTCCTTGGAGCTTAGGGATTGCAAAGGAGACCTCCAAAGAACCTTCCAAGAGGAGTTCCAAGCCTTTTCTCTTTCTCTTTTGATCCAAAAGTCCATAAGAGAGTTAAGTGTAAAATTTAGGGTTTCCTCTTTTAAGAGTTTCTATGAGATTAGAAGGGCATAGAAGTGATTCCTTTATAGTTTTCATTTCATTTTTAGGGGTTTCTTGAAGATCCAAGTGATCAACCCATTTTCTTCTTGCAAGAACATATAGAGGTAGGGGATACTTTCCGAAAAAGGGTGATCTCTCCCCTTTTCCTTTGCTTTTCAATTTAGAAGTATATTAATAGACCAATTAGAGTATTGTGCATAAGAATGGGTCATAAGGGATTGGTTGAATGTTATTGAATGTTAAGAGCTTAATGTTAATGGTCTACATTGGACAATGGTTATATTGACCTAGGAGAAAATCTAGTGTAAAGTTGTAATGAGTGGCATTAACCTTAGGAATGAACATGTGGCATATGTTTAAGGGTTAAACTAAGGTTATGGAGAAGAGTATTTAACTTAGAGTCAAAATCCTAAGGAATGGTGTACATTGGTTGAGGTTAAAGAGTTAAACAAGTGTTAACCCTAGAGCTTGTTCTTAGGGTGTGTGGGCAAATGAACAATCACTTTAACTTCAACTTGATTTAAATGAATGAAAGGGGAATGTTAAAAAGTCCAAGGGACTTTTTTGCTACCCTTGAGGCAAGGACCTAGGGTAAGAGATAAAGGAATGAAAAGAACTGCTTAAGGAGCAAAAGAAGCTAAAAGCTTAAGTGAATGAAAAAAAAAAAAAAAAAAAAGGGCACCATCGGAAGCTGGGACTGGTGCGGGAGAGTAAGAGCAAGGACCATCTCCTTGGGCTGCGGCCAATATTATGCGAGGTACTTCCGTTAGTTGACATAGCACACGAGTGTTATTGGCACCTTGGATCGTCTCGTCTTGTGGTAGCATGACTACCGGGCGTGGGCTCGTTAGGTGAGGCTTTTCAAGGGATAAGCAACTTGAACTAAAGCATGATGTAAAGTGGTCTAGTGGTTTGGGCTAGTGTGGAACCTTTGGTAGCGGCATAGTTGTCGTGTCATGGCAAATGGTAGTTTATTACATAAGCATGATAGATAGTAATTACAGTTTTTCATGTCATTTTATTATCTATTATATTGCTTCCATTGGACCAAGCGGTGTAGAACATTCTCTCTCGGTGGTTGAACCCACTGGAAACTTTAAGTAGTTCTCATACCCTTGGGTGACCATTTACAGGATCAAGTACATTGGGCGAGGCGAACGACAGGGGTAAGAGCCCGCAGCTTAGCGACCTAGCAGTCTAGAGTCGCCAGTTCCAATTTGGTTTTATTTTGAGTGAACTTGTATGTGAGGAAAGATATTGTAAACATTTAAATTGTCGCTTTAAAGCTAATTGGATGAAAGTTGTAATTCACTTTATATTTAAAGTTTCACTCATGTATTTACTTTCATACTTTTTAAACTAGTTTTTTGAATGAATGAAAGTTTTTATTTGCTAGTTAAATACTCTGATTTATACTCTTCCGCTTGCACTAAATTGTGTTGAAATTGATGTAACCGTTCCTTTCGGGTGTTGAGAGATCATGCCCGATTGGCGGGTCTGTCGGTGTGCCCGAACTAACCAAATAGGCGGTCTCGGGCCGTGACATATTAGAATGGTATCAGAACGTAGAAGTAGGTAGTCCTTGGTGGCTAGCAAACCTTAGGGAAACCCTAGGGGTTAGGCGGGAGAGTGTGTGGATCTTTGGGTGAAAGTATTTGATTGGGCATTGTGATTCCCAAGAAGGACATTGGGAATGGATCGAGGGAAATGGACTTCCACTAGCTAACGATATGTTGGGTGGCCGACAACGTAACGTTAGGAGTGAGAGGAAGTATCCCTCATTACTTTCGCATGATTGGTTTGACGGACACATATAGTATTTGTTTATTCGCATTCAATTACGCAAAATGTCTGAATTGTTAAATTTGGACTAATGTTCTGTTGTGGTGTGCAGATAGTAATGGCACCGCGAAGAGAGACGTTTGACGCGACTCGAGCCGGGAGAAGGCTCCGGGTCGAATGAAGTTCGTGAGCTACGGGAACATATGGTCGCGCTTGTCGGCGTGGTCCAGCAGTAGGCGGAGGCATCTTTACGACAGGAGGAGGCTTCCCGCCGTTAGGAGGAAGCTTCCCGTAGGCAGGAAGAAGCATTCCGGCGCCAGGAAGAGGCGTCGAGGCGACAGGCGGAGTAGATTGCGAGGCTCTAAGAGATGTTGGCGCAGCAGGCTGAGGCTGCGCAGACGGCGCATGAGCGCACGACATCGCCTCAGGTGGGGGCGACGACGGAGGGGGTGGCTGTGGCGACCGAGCCTATGATGGTGCGCCCAGCACCATCTGTTGGGGCCACTAGGGAGATGCCCCAGCGGGCCGACTCGGAGGCGTATGACACCGAGTATGCGGCCCAGAGGGCGGAGCAAGACCGGGTGATGGAGTCCTCGTCCATTTTCAGAAATTCCATCCGCCTACCTTTAGTGGCGACAAGTCCAACCCTAGGTAGTGGAGTCCTTGGTTGACTCTATGGAGAAACTGTTCCTGAACCTCCAGGTGCCTGAGCGGGACCGTGTCACTTTGGCGGTTCCCCTCGTCGACAACGTGGCACATTGTTGGTGGAAGACGGAGCTCGAGAGACGGGCTAGGACCGCTTTGCCTACGCCGACGTGGGGGGAGTTTAAGGAACTCTTCTTTGCGACATACTTCCCCGACAGCATCAAGCAGTAAATGGAGGAAAACGTTAAGAATCTTCGTCAAGAGAGCCGCACTGTGGAGGAGTATGAGTGCGAGTTTTTTCGTATTGTCAGCTGCCTTTCCACCATCGTGCGGAGTGAGTAGGATCAGGCGCGATGCTTCGAGTGGGGCCTTCGAACTGGCATCTATTCAAAGGTCCAGCCGCTGAACATTGCGACTTACAGGGAGATTGTGGATAGATCCCGTCTGGTGGAGCGGGGTGATCTTGTGATGCGCCTAGAGCGCGAGGGGTTTGAGAAGGGAAAAAGGAAAGAGAAGAAGATGTACCATGGTGGCTTCGGGGGCCAAGCCCACTATCAGCGGCCCCCTAAGCAACCACGACAGCAGCACCACTCTCGGGAGTCTCGACAGCCCATGACCCCCAAGAGGTGTGTGATATGTGGCGGACCGCATCGACCATTTCAGTGCGAGGAGTGCGAGGGGAGATACTACAAGTGTGGCCGGCCGGGCCACAAAGTTGCGGAGTGCTATAGGGGCATGCGTCTTGTCACGCCCCGGCCCCAGCGGAAGCCTACCCGGTATGTGCACAGACCCGCTGTGTGCACAAGGCACTCCCCGGTACACATAAGGCGTCTACAACAATAAAACAAAAAGGAAGCAAAATACACATCCTACTAGTAATCAGAGCACAACACAACTAAACTATGCATAAAAGAGAAGAGTAGATAACAACTATCATACATGAAGTTAAAATTCAATATACAAATGTAGTCCTCTCAGGTACATACTAACAAAATACATGGGTGGTCTCTACAACAAAATACACGAACACTTCTCCCACAAAACAAATGAAAAGGTGCCCTGTAACCACCTCAAGTGGCGCGACAGGGACAAGCTAGCCATGCGACAACCCCTTGCCACGATCCCGAGCCCCTCCCGCTGTGGATGGCAATGAAAAATAACTACCCAAATGGGGGTGTGAACTATTAGTCAATAGTTCCCAGTGGGTAAACCGCCGAGAGAAGCGAAATACACCACTAGGTCAACTGAGGCATAAGATAGTATAATTGCTGAAATGAAATGCAAATAATAAACAACTGGAGTAAAGTAAAGTACTCTACTACTATCATGCCGTTCATGTATATGGTGATAATGATATGAATCTATCATATTATCATAATGTCCAACTACTATAAATAGTATCATCTATGTGATATCCAATAAAAAGTTTACTATCATGTATGTCCAACTACCATGAATGTATTAACTATGTGATGTTCAATGACAAATTTATTATCATGTATGTCCAATTACCATGAATATATCATCTACGCGATATTCAATGTCAAGTTTGGTTAACTTTAATCATTTTCTCTTGAAGACTTTCTTTGAGCCTAAGCTTGAGCCTCATGGTCCCGTGGTGGCACCCCCCAACAGAGCCATGCCTATCCAAGGCGTCCCAATCCCGCACGGCGATCATGATGTCGCAAATGGCCAACTCCGGAGTGCAGGCTTAGAGGGAGCGACCCTACCAAGCATGTGCGAATGAGCACAAACAGCATGCAAGCAAGTCTCGATCATCGTGTCTAAAACACGAAATAGCATCATGGACCTTTAGGTCGGGGTATAGTATCTCAAGTGTTAATGTTTCATATACAATATTAGCATTATCTTGCATAATAAAAGAGTAAAGCATTTACAAGTTGTCATCATGTCTCAAACATAGAATCTCACTAGTTCATCTTGATTGTACAAGTTTAGAAGTTTTCTATTTGTATCTCACTATACTAGATGGCACTAATGTCATAATGTCCATTTTGTACATGATCATATGCAATACATGTTCCAATAATTCTAATACTTGTATAGATGTTCTCTATTCATATTCAAAAGCTTAAGTTCACAATAATTCCTATCCAAATCCCCCTTAAAGTGCCTATGCACATACAATGTTTATCTCTACTACATAGAGTATGAAATTTTCTATACATGAAGGGGTTCAAATGTATGATCATAAATCATGATAAATCAAACTGTGAGGACCCAGAAATTCCCACGTTTGGATTACTGTTGGATCTGCGGCTTCTGGAGACCCCTGTTGGGTGTTAGAGGTGTTTGTGCGCATATTGGACCCAAGGATTGGACCCGGCATGAAAAAACGGACCAAGTTTGCTTTCCGGGAATTTTTGGTAAATTTTAGAAGTGGAATTTGGCAAATCAGACTTCGGATTTGGATTCAGCGCGCGAAAACGGTCAAGATGGACTATTTACTTGTATTTTTCGGAGCCCGGATGACCCGGCACGGATTTCGAGGTGATTTGGTACTGTTCCGGCCGCCGGAGGGGCGCCGGCGGCGGCGGCGGGCGGCGGAGCGCGGCGGCTGGCGGCGGCGGAGGCGCGCGGTCCACCGCGGAGGCGTGCACCCGGGGGCTGGCCACGTGGCGGCTCCCGGTTGGCGGGCGCAGTGGGCGCGGTCCGCGGGTTTGGCGCGGGTGCACGGTGGACCGGGACTGGACACGTGGCAGATCGGGGTTGGCGCGGCGTTGTGCGCGCGGTCCATGGTGCGGGGAGCTGGTACCTCGGGCCGCGTGCCCGACAGGCACGCGTGGGCGCACGTGGGGCGCGGCGTGGGCGCGTTGACCCGAGGCTCCCGGTGTGGACGCCACGTGTCGTCGCGGGGTTCGGCCACGTGGCGCATGGCTGTTGGCCCAAACAGCTGTTTGCTGTTTGGGTGTACACGTGGCGGCCTGGGGATTTTCCGGGCATGAACAGTAACGGGCCGGGCCCGTTACTGTAGCAGCCCGGAAGTACCGGGCGCCCGAAACTTTGGGCCAAAAGCCCAAAAGGTGGATTTTCGGGCTGGGCCTATAAATAGCTGGCTTGCTTGGGCTTTTTGCCCCCTTTCCCGAGCTCCCCTGCCCATGGCCCCTTTAGCAAAGTTGGAGATCTTCATCTTGCGCATCTTCTGGCAGAGGCCCGGATTTTTTGGAAGCCGCGGCGTCGACGACTTCGGCATCGGAACGCAGTGTGGCGATCTTTCATCGGAGGCCCGTTATCGTCGCAGTTCGATCTGAGATGTCCACAGAGCTACTCCGTCAGTATTTTTGGACGATTTTTGCGGCGTTGGAATCACGAGAGGTACGTCTTCGACTTTCGTGTTGATCATCTTGCTGGATTCAGAGTTTATGACACGGTTTTCGAGGCATTTCTAAGCCGCTGTTTTCTGGTGGAGTTTTTGGACAGCGGCCCCTTGCCGGAATTTTATCTCCTCAACTGGGCATCCGATCGAGACGAGCCTATACACTTTTTGGATCTACTCGTCGCGAGGATTATCATCGTATTTTTTTGGGATTTTTATGAGGCTTGCCCGAAGGTATACTGTTTCCCCTCTTACTGTGCAGAGTTTTACAGTTGTGTGGTTGTGAGTGTTTGCGCACCTGTACTGTAGAATTTGTAACTCGGCCTACGGGGCTCGGATTTGGACGTGCAGGGTACCGTTTCGAAGATATCGACACGAGGATCGCTGTGATATTTTTATTGGATTTTTCTGGCCATTTTCAGCAGGTGAAAAAGGGACATCTTTGGGACTGAAATTCTGTGTATGTTTTTATGGACAGTTTTGGACTTGATGTGTATTTGTGGACTTTGTGTTGTACCCAGGAGAGTTACGAGTGTTGCTGGATCTTTTGGAGTAGGAGATTTGGATTTCCTGGTATTTTCAGCTGTACGACCCTGGACAGTTGTGCACCTTCAGGTGGGTGGCTTGCTTTCAAGATCTATGGACTGCGCTCTAATTCTATTGCTATAGAATCATGCATGATAGTGATTGGACTTGGGTAGCATGTTAGAGTGTAGGAATTGTTGATCCTTGTTTTATCTGTCGATCTTGTGATCTCTTGCTTCCTACTATCATGTTAAATATTTGTTATATTGGAACCTGACCTAGCACCCCCGTCATATGTTGCATGTGTAACCAGACCAGTAGAAAACCCTCACTTGGGCTAGGGTTATTTATGTTTAGACATTCACACTTTATGTCGCATTCCTGGACTTAGTGTTATCCTCGCCCGGGTAGTGGGCCGAGCGGTCGGGACTTCTCTTTAGTGTGGGATGCATTTGCACTCGTGCTTGGGAGCAGAGTGGAGTCTGGTAGATGTGGTGGTTCGCTTGTCTGTATCGGGAACCGTTTGGGGTAAACGGTGGACCCGAGAGATCTTGTTTTCCCCTGTTTGGGTCGTCGCCACTGTGTTAGTGGCAGTAGTGTACTAGTGTTAGCCGGACCTAGAACCCAGAACCCTTTTCGACATATACATGATTTTAGTCTACCAATGTTTTCTTCCAAACATCGAAGGGCCGCTGGAGTCTGTTCTTGTTTGATTGGACAAAGGCATCAGCCCTTCGGGGTTTGGGTAAAACACTTGTTTTCTAACTGTTTTTCTAAAAAGAACTAAAATCATTAAATATGGATTTCTTCCAGATCAAATTAGTTTTCAATAACAAATGTCACCTTTTTCCTGTAAATCTCCCCACTCGAAAGGATTCGAGTGGTCTGGGTTCTAGGGGCCGTTCCTCTGTCGGGACGAAAGCCACGGGGGCCGAGCCTGGAACCTGTTCTTGTTTGATAGGGTTGTAGGGGTAGGTCTCCCGGGACTTTCGGGCCCTGTTGGTGTCTTCTGCGAGTTGTACTGTGATTATTGCTTTCCCGAACTATAAGGGATCGGAAACTTCGATAGTCGGAGCCTAGAGTCTGTTCTTGTTTGATAGGGTTCTTAGCACCGGTCTATCGGGTTTCCGAACCCTTATGGTGTCGGTCTTTCTGGAGAGTTTAGTGTTCTGTTGTGGGAGCCGTCTGGTGAACGGTGGCCCCAGCGGTGTGACTTCCAGCTTGTGGTTGAGAGTTGGTGTTGTTGGTCGATCTTGTTGATCGTGGTTTGGACTATAGCCTGCATGAGCCATTTTTGAGCTCGACAGAGATACGCGGATACTTTCCTCGGTGGGGTCGCTCCCCTCGAGAGCCACTCCGGAGTTGGGCCTGTTACTTGCTATCGCGACTTGTCGACGCCGTCCCTCTGACTGGCCCAGTTAGCGGCAGTCACGGACACCCTACGGTAGACCCGTCCTGTTGAGGATATGCGGCAGTAGGTGGGCGCAGGTTTGACTGGACCCTTTGAGGCAGTAAGTTTAGATTTGGTGAGTTTACTGTGTGTGTTAGTAGATGCATCACGTTTCATCTGTTCCTTTTCTTGAGCATCTAGATAGAGGCATAGTAGCTGTAGAGTTACTTTTCCAGCCCTTTCATTTCAGTTTTATATTGTTACTTTATGCCTCTAGTAGACTTAGTGGGCAGTCCGTTGGGCTTGTTGGCGGCACCCACTGAGAACTACTTGGGACGTAGTTCTCACACCCGTTGTGGTGTATTTTCCCACAGGGACTTCTACTCCTGTTCCTGCTGCTCCTGTTGCTGCTTCTTCTGATCGTGGTGAGGGAGTCGCGAGCTAGATCCCTACCAGTCGTCGTCCAGAGAGTAGATGTACCCTTTTTATTTTGAGAGTTTCTTGTTGAGAGACCTTGTAGTGAGGTATAGAGTTGTACTTTTCCTTCTGAGTTGAGTGACTTGTACTTTGGTGAGGACTTTGTACTAATTTATTTTATTTCTAGTGGTTTATTTTCAGCTCTGATATCTGGGTAGTTTAGTATCTATCTTTTGCAGGTTTGACGCTTCGTCTATACGGGGTTCACCGTATGGGCGGCGGATCTGTTAGCGAGCCCGGGTCGCAGTTTCGACGCCGGGGCGTGACAGATTAGAGTGGTATCAGAGCCTAGGTTGTAGGTCATTATGGACTTAGAAACCCTAGGCTTGTGGTTGGACATTAGGATGACTACGTGAGAGTCGTGACTGTTAGCGAGAGTCCTGATTGAGTTTCATACCTCTCCCAAGGGATGGGATGAGTGATTGGCATGTTTATTTTCCTAAGCGATTATGTTGGCTGCAGACAACATAATGCTGTGGAATTGATAACATGTCTTAGACTTTCGCTGGATTGGGTCGTATGGTTGTTGTGTCCTGATGTTTGTTATTGTGCAGTGGACTATGATGCCCCTGAGATGTCGTGTAGCGAAGAGGGCACATTCCGCATCTGATTAGTAACCCGAGCAGCGGGAGGCAGAGCTATCAGAGCAGAGCGAGACCCAAGAGTTATGGATCCAGATGGCACAGATGTCGGAGGCTGTCCGATGCCAGAAGGAGGCCATGGAACGTTCGATGCGCTTGTTGGAGCAGAGAGCACAGCTAGTTGCAGTACCGCTTGAGTGTCCTCCAGTACTCTCTTCCTATGCGGTGGTATTTTCAGTTGTACCAGTGGCGCCGACAGAGCGAGCAGCCCCCTCCGTGCCGACGAGCAGTGCCGAGGCACCGAGGCAGGGTGGATAGTGGATAGTAGCTGAGCTTCGGGACGTCATTGATCGATGGAGCCAGTCCCGGCAGTCTGAACCATCCCGATTCATAGGTTTGAGTTGGAGCCTTTGTAGGCAGAATTGGGGTTGGTGGTGATGGAGAGACTATCTGAGAGCCTCCCTGTGCTAGGGAGTTTATACAGTTGTTGAACTGCACGCTCCAGGTTTCGAGGGACGAGGCGCATAGGATATGTTTGACTGGGAATGGTTTGCGCCAGGATACCTTTCAGTTTAGTTGGTCCCTCCGTTTTGGATTATTGACGCTTCGATAGAATAGGCGTGGTGTGTGGAGCGTGGCGCTGCAGTTCCTTGGGATAGGGATCTGCCACCAGAGGCGAGTTCTGGATTTTGGTGCTTCGCGCCGAGTGATGGAGGACAGATCGGACGGCAGAGACATTTCTGATTTCTTTTCCTGGATAACGGGTCCCCGAGATGCCAGAGTTTGGGCGGGTCCCGATAGCAGCATCAGCATCTACGTCAGAGTGGCGCGGCGGTAGTATGGATTGGCTATCTGCGGAGGACCGCATTTGTCACCCTTGTGTGAGTAGAGGCGGAGGTCGTGCTCCCCATATGGATGGTCTTGATTTTCAGGCAAACTGAGCGATGACCACTTTCATCGAGCGGATGAATTTGTGCCGCCCGGCTGGAGGGCGCCACAGCAGCAGATTGGGTTGTCACCGGCACGATTTCTTTACAGCAGTCTGATATAGAGTGTTTTTGGTTTTCCTGTCTGGACTGGAGGTAGAGTTGTTACCACGTGCACTAGAGGTACAGGTTCCTATTGGTATTGTGCACTTGGGGAAGCCTTATGGATTATGTCTTGTGCTGTTGAGACTTGGAATTTTACCGGCAAGTTGACGGTTTTTGGTTGGGTGCTACCTGTTGAGCGTAGGTGACGTTTAGGACTAGAGTTGTGTTCCTAGGGGTCACGGTTAGATCGTAGCTTCTGTTTTGTAGCCACAGCAGGAACGGCTTCAACACTTCTCTCCCTTTTCTCGCCTTGTACTGAAATTTCCGAACATGACGAGAGCTTCGAAAGACTGCTCCAGAAATGGAGACGGTGCCCGAACCTGTTCTTGTTTGATTGGGGCGAAGGCACTGGTCTTTCGGAATTTTCAGACTTTTCGTTAATTTCAGCTGTTTTTATAAACAGAGAGTTAGGGTTGACGACTTTCCTGCTGGTGGGGCCCTTACCTTTTCTTGTTGGGTTGTGGTGACGTTCTTCGTGTAGTTTGGACGAGTAGATTCGGTTAATCTTCCTTGTCCCCAGCTTTTTGGAGTTCCTGAGGTTTTCTGCGTCTCAGCTCGGAGGTGTTTTGCGTTGGACCCCTCGCCCGTGATTGACTCGCTCTAGTTGAGATTTGTGGGTGTGGGAGTACGAGGGACGCCCGTTGCGAATTCTGGCTCGTGTGATGAGAGAATTGCGCAACCGGGCCATGCCGTACTGATTATTATTTTGTTGAGGAGCAATCACGGGGAGTGAGTAGCGACTGAGGAGTTGGAGACTGTGTTGTTGGATGCTTACCCTTGGCGTTGAACTCCCTTTGAGCCGTGTTTGTTTCGAGGACGAAACTTTCTTTTAGTGGGGGAGGATGTGAGGACCCGGAAATTCCCACGTTTGGATTACTGTTGGATCTGCGGCTTCTGGAGACCCCTGTTGGGTGTTAGAGGTGTTTGTGCGCATATTGGACCCAAGGATTGGACCCGATATGAAAAAACGGACCAAGTTTGCTTTCCGGGAATTTTTGGTAAATTTTAGAAGTGGAATTTGGCAAATCGGACTTCGGATTTGGATTCAGCGCGCGAAAACGGTCAAGATGGACTATTTACTTGTATTTTTCGGAGCCCGGATGACCCGGCACGGATTTCGAGGTGATTTGGTACTGTTCCGGCCGCCGGAGGGGCGCCGGCGGCGGCGGCGGGCGGCGGAGCGCGGCGGCTGGCGGCGGCGGAGGCGCGCGGTCCACCGCGGAGGCGTGCACCCGGGGGCTGGCCACGTGGCGGCTCCCGGTTGGCGGGCGCAGTGGGCGCGGTCCGCGGGTTTGGCGCGGGTGCACGGTGGACCGGGACTGGACACGTGGCAGATCGGGGTTGGCGCGGCGTTGTGCGCGCGGTCCATGGTGCGGGGAGCTGGTACCTCGGGCCGCGTGCCCGACAGGCACGCGTGGGCGCACGTGGGGCGCGGCGTGGGCGCGTTGACCCGAGGCTCCCGGTGTGGACGCCACGTGTCGTCGCGGGGTTCGGCCACGTGGCGCATGGCTGTTGGCCCAAACAGCTGTTTGCTGTTTGGGTGTACACGTGGCGGCCTGGGGATTTTCCGGGCGTGAACAGTAACGGGCCGGGCCCGTTACTGTAGCAGCCCGGAAGTACCGGGCGCCCGAAACTTTGGGCCAAAAGCCCAAAAGGTGGATTTTCGGGCTGGGCCTATAAATAGCTGGCTTGCTTGGGCTTTTTGCCCCCTTTCCCGAGCTCCCCTGCTCATGGCCCCTTTAGCAAAGTTGGAGATCTTCATCTTGCGCATCTTCTGGCAGAGGCCCGGATTTTTTGGAAGCCGCGGCGTCGACGACTTCGGCATCGGAACGCAGTGTGGCGATCTTTCATCGGAGGCCCGTTATCATCGCAGTTCGATCTGAGATGTCCACAGAGCTACTCCGTCAGTATTTTTGGACGATTTTTGCGGCGTTGGAATCACGAGAGGTACGTCTTCGACTTTCGTGTTGATCATCTTGCTGGATTCAGAGTTTATGACACGGTTTTCGAGGCATTTCTAAGCCGCTGTTTTCTGGTGGAGTTTTTGGACAGCGGCCCCTTGCCGGAATTTTATCTCCTCAACTGGGCATCGGATCGAGACGAGCCTATACACTTTTTGGATCTACTCGTCGCGAGGATTATCATCGTATTTTTTTGGGATTTTTATGAGGCTTGCCCGAAGGTATACTGTTTCCCCTCTTACTGTGCAGAGTTTTACAGTTGTGTGGTTGTGAGTGTTTGCGCACCTGTACTGTAGAATTTGTAACTCGGCCTACGGGGCTCGGATTTGGACGTGCAGGGTACCGTTTCGAAGATATCGACACGAGGATCGCTGTGATATTTTTATTGGATTTTTCTGGCCATTTTCAGCAGGTGAAAAAGGGACATCTTTGGGACTGAAATTCTGTGTATGTTTTTATGGACAGTTTTGGACTTGATGTGTATTTGTGGACTTTGTGTTGTACCCAGGAGAGTTACGAGTGTTGCTGGATCTTTTGGAGTAGGAGATTTGGATTTCCTGGTATTTTCAGCTGTACGACCCTGGACAGTTGTGCACCTTCAGGTGGGTGGCTTGCTTTCAAGATCTATGGACTGCGCTCTAATTCTATTGCTATAGAATCATGCATGATAGTGATTGGACTTGGGTAGCATGTTAGAGTGTAGGAATTGTTGATCCTTGTTTTATCTGTCGATCTTGTGATCTCTTGCTTCCTACTATCATGTTAAATATTTGTTATATTGGAACCTGACCTAGCACCCCCGTCATATGTTGCATGTGTAACCAGACCAGTAGAAAACCCTCACTTGGGCTAGGGTTATTTATGTTTAGACATTCACACTTTATGTCGCATTCCTGGACTTAGTGTTATCCTCGCCCGGGTAGTGGGCCGAGCGGTCGGGACTTCTCTTTAGTGTGGGATGCATTTGCACTCGTGCTTGGGAGCAGAGTGGAGTCTGGTAGATGTGGTGGTTCGCTTGTCTGTATCGGGAACCGTTTGGGGTAAACGGTGGACCCGAGAGATCTTGTTTTCCCCTGTTTGGGTCGTCGCCACTGTGTTAGTGGCAGTAGTGTACTAGTGTTAGCCGGACCTAGAACCCAGAACCCTTTTCGACATATACATGATTTTAGTCTACCAATGTTTTCTTCCAAACATCGAAGGGCCGCTGGAGTCTGTTCTTGTTTGATTGGACAAAGGCATCAGCCCTTCGGGGTTTGGGTAAAACACTTGTTTTCTAACTGTTTTTCTAAAAAGAACTAAAATCATTAAATATGGATTTCTTCCAGATCAAATTAGTTTTCAATAACAAATGTCACCTTTTTCCTGTAAATCTCCCCACTCGAAAGGATTCGAGTGGTCTGGGTTCTAGGGGCCGTTCCTCTGTCGGGACGAAAGCCACGGGGGCCGAGCCTGGAACCTGTTCTTGTTTGATAGGGTTGTAGGGGTAGGTCTCCCGGGACTTTCGGGCCCTGTTGGTGTCTTCTGCGAGTTGTACTGTGATTATTGCTTTCCCGAACTATAAGGGATCGGAAACTTCGATAGTCGGAGCCTAGAGTCTGTTCTTGTTTGATAGGGTTCTTAGCACCGGTCTATCGGGTTTCCGAACCCTTATGGTGTCGGTCTTTCTGGAGAGTTTAGTGTTCTGTTGTGGGAGCCGTCTGGTGAACGGTGGCCCCAGCGGTGTGACTTCCAGCTTGTGGTTGAGAGTTGGTGTTGTTGGTCGATCTTGTTGATCGTGGTTTGGACTATAGCCTGCATGAGCCATTTTTGAGCTCGACAGAGATACGCGGATACTTTCCTCGGTGGGGTCGCTCCCCTCGAGAGCCACTCCGGAGTTGGGCCTGTTACTTGCTATCGCGACTTGTCGACGCCGTCCCTCTGACTGGCCCAGTTAGCGGCAGTCACGGACACCCTACGGTAGACCCGTCCTGTTGAGGATATGCGGCAGTAGGTGGGCGCAGGTTTGACTAGACCCTTTGAGGCAGTAAGTTTAGATTTGGTGAGTTTACTGTGTGTGTTAGTAGATGCATCACGTTTCATCTGTTCCTTTTCTTGAGCATCTAGATAGAGGCATAGTAGCTGTAGAGTTACTTTTCCAGCCCTTTCATTTCAGTTTTATATTGTTACTTTATGCCTCTAGTAGACTTAGTGGGCAGTCCGTTGGGCTTGTTGGCGGCACCCACTGAGAACTACTTGGGACGTAGTTCTCACACCCGTTGTGGTGTATTTTCCCACAGGGACTTCTACTCCTGTTCCTGCTGCTCCTGTTGCTGCTTCTTCTGATCGTGGTGAGGGAGTCGCGAGCTAGATCCCTACCAGTCGTCGTCCAGAGAGTAGATGTACCCTTTTTATTTTGAGAGTTTCTTGTTGAGAGACCTTGTAGTGAGGTATAGAGTTGTACTTTTCCTTCTGAGTTGAGTGACTTGTACTTTGGTGAGGACTTTGTACTAATTTATTTTATTTCTAGTGGTTTATTTTCAGCTCTGATATCTGGGTAGTTTAGTATCTATCTTTTGCAGGTTTGACGCTTCGTCTATACGGGGTTCACCGTATGGGCGGCGGATCTGTTAGTGAGCCCGGGTCGCAGTTTCGACGCCGGGGCGTGACACAAACGATGCATGTTTAATATAACAATGATGCCTTAAAAGTCTATAGGAGACATAGGGGGAGTTTACCTATTTCGGTGAGGTCAAACCCATCGGATAATTGCCAAATCCTTGTCAAGGATCCCAACCAAGATGCCCACACTTCCTCTGATGCCCTAAGAGAAGTTTCCAAAGGGTTAAAACATCACAAAAATCCAATCACGAAATTCCTTAAAAATCATAAGGAAAACAGGTGGAAAATACCTTAGGTTGAGAAATCTTGCTAGATCTTGAAATCCAAATAAGAAAAGCTTCAAAACCAACCTAAGAGAGTGTTCTACACCCATCAATTCCACCCCAAAAGCTAGAAATCAAAAAGGCCCAAAATAAACCCTAGTTTTTCAAAAACTAGATTTTCACACAAAAATCCCAAGAGAAAAGAAAAAGAAGTGTTTCTAACCTCTTTTGAGCTCAAATCCCACCTTGAAAGTGCAAATGATGGGAACTAGGGTTCCAAACTTCCTTCTTCTTCAAGCTCTTTCCTTCCTCCAAGCTCTTGTAGCAAGCTCCAATGGTGGAGAGGAGAAGGAAGAAGAAAGCCAAGTAGAGAGATGTGTTGGAGAAGAAAATCCAAGAAGTGCTCTCCCTCTCTTTCTCTCTAACACTCTCTTGCACTATCCAAATGAGAGGAAAAGAGGGGAGTTAAAAATCCTATTGTAACAAAATCCCCAAAGCACCCCTGCAAAAAATGAAATTATATTTCTTACTAGACTGTCCAGACCAAAACGGTCTGAACTCCCCCGAAACGGTCCGGACCCGAAGGTGGAATCCAAGATTCGTGCGGACAGTCCGGACTCTCTCCAGACGGTCCGGACCCCGAAGCCAAAAATCTCAAATTTTTAGATTTTTCGAAAAATTTACGATTTGCGCCCAAACTCTCCGGAAACCTTTTAGAACCTTCCGGAAGCTTACCAAAATATCCGAAGGGTATCGTTCAACCTTTCACACACTAGAACTTCGTAATTTGCTAAAGTTCAGTGTACTACACGTCTAGCCCCGGCCGCGTCAATGGTCCAGGGTGCCCCGAGGCAGCACCAGAGGGCAGTACCGGCCCTACTAGTCATACGACCAGCTGCACCACAGCAGCCACCGAGTGGGCGTGTATTTGCCACTCAGGTGGTTGAGGAGGAGCCGACAACCGACGACGTCGTGGCAGGTATAATTTCTATTAATGATGTTCGATGCAGGGCTTTATTCGACACTAGTGCATCGCATTCATTTATCAGTAGATCATTTGCCATGATACACGGTCTAGATGTGCTTCAGTCTACGAATGCTAGGATAGTTCAAGTGCCGGAGCATTCTTTTGAGGTTACGGAGTATTGTCTCGCCTGTCCTGTGCGGATAGGTGATTGGATTATGACGGTGGACTTCTTGGTCCTAAGGCGTCTGGGGGATTTCGATGCAGTTCTAGGGATGAACTGGCTCTCCAAATATTATGCCACTATCGACTGTGAGAGTCGGGTTATTACTTTTCGGGAATCGGGACAAAAGGAATATGTCTTTAATGCATGTAGGAGCTCACTATTTGCCTCGACGGTGAGAGTGGCCTTCGCCCAGAGATTTACACCTTGGTGCATGCCCGGAGACTGCAGACCCTGGATGAGGCCATCGAGCATGCACTATGGGTCGAGAGGGCCAGTGTTGTTGTTGCTAGGAGGGCTGGGATGCTAGGATTGAGTTCAGTGAGGGAATGCCTCGCTCCTGAGGATGGGAGACCGGCTAGTGGATGGAGACCGCTTAGCCCACAGCGGCCTCAGTTTCTAGGCCATGGTAGTTCAGACCGGCAGGGGTCTGGGGGACCCCGACAGTGACGGCAGCGACCGGAGCGACGCCAGCGACAGCAGTTTCTGCAGCAGCAGCAGCAGCGGGACAGGTGTGTCATCTGCGGTGGGCCCCATTCACCGCCGCAGTGTGACAACAGACAGGGGCGGTGTTTTTCTTGCGGGCAGTCAGGAAATCTCCAGGCAGCGTGCCCCTGAGTGGTGCTCACGGTATTACCGCTGGCGACGACACCACCTTTACCCATTCAAGAGGCGGGAGCTCCTTTGATTTACCGACGGGCAGATAGGGCCACGACGTCGAGGCGGACAGGACGACGACTGCCAGCACCGAGCGATTGAGTCTGTGCCGCCCGGTTGGAGGGCGACACAGTGGTGGATCGTGTCGTCGCAGGTATGATTTTCTTTCCAACTGTCTGAGTTAAGGTTTTTTACATCTCTGCATGGATTAGAAGTAGAGTCGTTACCACGTGCACTTGAGGTGCGGATTCCTGATTAGGTTGTGCATATGGGGGAGAATTAGTGGATACTGTCTAGCGTAGTTGAGGCCGTGGATTATACCGACGGGCTTGCTGGTCCTGCGGCAGCCCTAGGACTTTGACTTTCTACGAGCCAGATGTGAGGAGTTGGTTATAGAGGCAGTCAGTGTGCGCTGTATGCAGACAGTTTCATCGGCAAGGGTCAGATAGAGGACGAGCCGAGGTTGTATTGCCTTTTAGCGACAGTGATAAAGATGCCTACGACGGCACCGGGACTCAGGGTTATTCCTATTGTCCGCGAGTTCTCGAGTGTGATTTCACCTGAGCTGACGATGATGCCGCCGGACAGGGAGACTGAGTTTGGGATCGACGTGGCTCTGGAAACCGCGCCGGTCTTAAGGGCACCTTATCGGATGGCACCAGTATAGCTGAGAGCTGATGGTACAGTTATAGAGTTTGATGGATAGGGGCTGTGAGACCTGGCGTTTTACTTGGTGGAGGAGACGATGGATCTTTCGGCCTATCAGTAGAGGTTGATTTGCAGTGTCGCCCCCATAGTGGCTTGGATGTGTGCAGATGTTTTGGACTAGAGTACAGTGTGAAGATTAAGCAGGGTTTGCGCGGTAGGCATTATTACTGGAGTAGATGAGATGATTGGGGCTTGAGATTGCACCCAGCGCGACTTATTTCAGATGGTAGTCTTTGGTTGAGTAGCCCACCTTGATGGATGAGATCAGAGTGTGTTAGATTGAGGACCCCTAGCTTGATGGGGAGCGAGATTAGAGTGATATCCACAATAGGAACAACTTCAACCCTTCCCTCCCTTTTTCACTCTCTCATGCCATGGCTTCGCGAACGGCCCGAAAACACCGAAAGGCGGCTCCAGAAATGGAGACGGTGCTGGAGCCTGTTCTTGTTTGATTCGGGTGAAGGCACTTGTAGTGGACCAGATCCCCGTGTAGCTTTCCCCCGTGATCAGTGGTGTGAAACACCTATTATTGGTGTGTTGGGCCCGTAACGCATCAAATGGATGTGTTAGATGGACTCAGTGAGGTTCCTGGATTAAACCTGTCTTTCGGCTGCTTTTGCCAAATTTTGGAAGAGGTTTCAGGCTATTTGGAGGTCGGATTTGGATTCAGCGTAGAAAAACGTTGAAAAACAACTATTTGCTTGTATTTTTCTGAGTCCGGATGCCCAAAAAGGGACACCCGGAAGTTTTTAGTGGATTCGGGTGCATGGGGGAAGCCGTGGACCGGCAGGGTGCCACGTGGCGGTCAGTCATTGGCCGGTTCACGCTGCGCGGTCCACGGAGAGGCGCGGGGTGGTGCATGGATCGGGCGGAGGACACGTGGCATTCCCGGATTTGCCGGAGCATGTTGCGCGGTCCACGGAACCCCGCACGGGTGCATAGACTGGGCGCGGGGACACGTGGTAGCCTTTGATAGGCAGGCTCACACGGCGCGGTCCGCAGAGGCGCGCGCGGGCGCCTCGGGATGCGTGCACGTGTGGGGGGGGGGGGGGGGGGGGCAGGCGGCGCGACCGGCGAGGCGCACGTGGGCGCGGTTGGCGGGTCGCGCGGGCGGGCCACGTGGGGCGCCCTGCGATTCGCGGGCGCCACCCACCCGCGTTGACGGGCGCGCGACACGCGGCAGCGCCCGAGCGGCCTTGCACTTGCTGTTCCCTGTTCGGGACACGTGTCAAGCGCTGGTAGATTCGGGCGCTGGTCGGACGGATGGCGTGGGGGGCGTTTTGTACGCCCGATGGATTCGGGCGCCCGGAATCTCGGCCCGAATCCGATTTTTGGGCCTTTTCGGGCTGGGCCTATAAATAGGCCCCCATTGCTGATCCTTTTGCTATTTTTCTGGGCTTTTTCACAGAGAAGTTTCTTCAGGGATTTTGTACACCCTTTTGATTTGCATTTTGTGGAGGAGTTCTAGGATTTTTGGAGGACGCTACCTCGACGTCTACTGCGATTCGGCGCACTGAGACGCTCCTTCTTTGGCGCCCTTTTTCGTCGCGTTTCGGTCTGCGGACTCCCCTGGGCTACCCCGATGGATTTTTTGGGTGATTCTTGCGCCTGCGTTTTCACGACAGGTAGGGCTACGATTCTTATATTTACAATTTTCCTCCATTCCGAGCTTTTCTTGGGTCATTCGGACCATCTTGTGACCCCATTTTCTGCGGCGAGATTTTGGACAGCCTTGGAGTATTTGTGGGATTTCTCGGCCCACAACTATCGGAACAAGGAGTGCAAATACTCGATTTGCATCTACTCGTCGCGAGGAACGCTGTCGTGATTTTTCTGGGATTTTTGGAGGTTGCTTCGAAGGTGATAATTCAACTTCTTCTGGACTGAATGCTACATATTTATGATCGTGGGAAGTTTTGGCTCGCAGCAGTGTTTTAATTGTATCTTGACCTACAGGTATCGGAACGGGACGTGTGAGTACTCGATTCGCATCTCCTCAACGCGACGATCGCATCGGTTATTTTTCTGGATTTTTCTGAGGTCATCTCGCAGGTAAAAATTACCCCTTTTCTGGACTGGTTGCGCGGACAGGGGAAGATTGTGGATATTGGAAGTAATTGTGCGTCGTGTGGGTTGTTTTTGCAGTTTTCGCGGTGAGACGTGGTTTTCACCGGGAGAGGGCGTATTTGGATCCGTGCTTCGCGATTGAGGTGGGTAGTTATTGTGGACTTCATATTTTGACTTACTAGGAATATTAGAGTGATTCCCGATGTTGAATGCCGATTAGTACTTTGTGGGTAACATGCATGTTTGTATAGGTTTGACATATGCCATGTTAGTACTTAGTGCTCTTATGAGATCTATTATTATCCTGGAATAACATGCTCTAATAAATGTAAGAACAACGATATCAGTCTTTCTTTTATCATCATGAGGACACTTGCATGCTTGTATAGACATCTAGATAGGCCATCTTTTACTGCTACACTATCATTGGGATTTGACTTAGGAGAAACCATGTTGGCCCCCTTTCTCCTTTTATTGAGATACATGCTGTATATTGCTCGAGTTTGAGCAGGGTTATAGGATAGTGTAGCCGAGTTTATCGAGTCTGGATTGGTCTTACTAGATTGTGGGTTGTGGGGTATTGCGGCGACCGCGGACATTGGGCGGTTGACCGGATGTTTACTTGTGCATCAGATTTGGGGATCGAGTTTTCTTTAGTGGATGGATTTTCCCACTTCGATCATAGTCGTGATCCAGTCCTGCTATTTTATGATACTTGTGACATGGTTACTTTACTCGTGTGGGTCGCTCCCCTCGAGTGCCACTCCGGAGTAGGCGATTTACACAGCGGCCAGTGAGTACCGGACATTGAGATCCGGTCAGTGAGTGCCGATCTGTTAGCAGATACTTGAGACAATTTGAGTAGGCAGTGCCAGTTTCTACTGGTCCATTGATTGGGTTTATTCAGGCAGACATATTTACTGATGCATACATTTAGTTATTCTTTCTGGCACTGCATTTAGAGGCATAGTAGGGGTAGTTTCTCTTTATCAGCAGTTTTGTTCATAGCTTATCCCCTTTCTTTTCCTTTTGCCTCTGGTAGACCTAGTGGGCACGTTAGAGTTTGAGGCTTTACCCACTAGGGGAGGCTACTGATTTTATAGTAGTTCTCACCCCCATTGTTGGTTTTCTCTTTTCTCCCTTTGTTTTGCAGAGTCGTCTGCGGGAGCTGCTGGGCCTTCAGCGGCAGATCGAGGTAAGAGGATAGCTGATTAGATAGATCGTCTACCCCGACAGTTAGTTTAGCTGGACTTTTGATGTATCCCTTTTATCTCAGGCTGTTGTATTTTTGGATTTTTTTGGGTCTGGCTTTAGCCAGCTTGATGTACATATTTGGTGAGCTGGGAGAGACAATTGTATTATTTTCACTGTATTTTATTTCCAGTTTCAGTCTGAGATGTATTAGTTTTTAGTTCAGCTCTGTATTTATGCTCTTTTATTATATCTCTTATATCTGAGCAGGTTACCGGCGCTTCGTGTACGTGGGAAATACCGTGTGCATGGCGGATCTGTAGACGGGCCCGGGTTCTGGTTTACACCCGGGGCGTGACAGCACTGGCCTTTCGAGATTTTCAGACTTTTCGCTATTCATCGGCGGTTTTCTAAATTGAGAGTGGTGGTTGGTGATGTTCCTAGTGTTGGGCACCGTTCTTACATGGATGGTTGTGGGAGTGTTTTTCAGGGTTCTTGGATTAGTTGGCAGTGAGGATGAGAGTTGTGGAGTGTTTTCGTTCAGCGACTGCTGGTTTCTTTCTTTTCCCCAGACTTGTCGGAGTCCTGGATGTTTTCCATGTTTCAGCTCAGAGGTGATATGATTTGGATTCCCCGCCAGGGATTGACTCGCTCTACTCAAGATCAGTGAGTGTCGGGTACGAGGGACGCCCGTTGCGAATTCTGGCTTCAGAGATGAAGAAATTGCGCAACTTGACCATGCCGTACATGTTGTTGATATTGTTAGGGAGTAATCACGGGGAGCGAGTGGCGATTTGAGAGCTGGTGACGGTGTTGGATACCCACCTTTCTGGTTTGAGACTCCCATTGAGATTTGTTAGTTTCGAGGACGAAACTTTCTTTTACCGCGGGAGGATGTGATGATCCGGTTTTCCACATGGGGTTTTGCAGAGTGAACAACAGCTTCTGGAGGCTTATTCTGTGTGATGGAGGTGTCTGTGCTCGAATTGAACTCAAGGATTGGACCCGCGCGAAAAAGGGATCAAGTTTACCTTTCGGATGCTTTTGTCGAATTTTTAGAAGTGGATTTTGGCAAAACAGACACCGGATTTGGATTCAGCGCGGAAAAATGTTGAAAAACGGCTATTTGGAGGTATTTTTCTGAGTCCGGACACCCGAAAACGGACAACCGGAAGTTTGCAGTGCATTGGGTGCACGTGGGGAGCTGTGGACCGCCGGGTAGGACACGTGGCGGCCGCTGAGTGGCTGGCGCATGCGGCGCGGTCCACCAGACTGGCGTGGGCAGGCGTGCGTGGCGGGCGCGCCGCCACGTGGCGGCGCGTGGTTGGCGGGCGCCAACCACCCGCCGACGCAGTCGGGACACGCGGCGCGGCCCGGTTGGCCGAGCCCCGCTGCCGCGTGTTCTGGGACACGTGGCGCGCCTGGATTAATCCGGGCGTATTGCACCACGTCCCCTGTTTGGCGTCTGATTCTCTCGGGCGCCCGAAAACGTACCCAAAAGTTCCAAATTCGATTTTTTTCGGATTTCGCCTATAAATAGGCCATTTTTTATCCCATTTGAGTTTTTTGGAGCTATTCTTGGACCTCCCTTGGCATGGAAATTTCTTCTTCGAGTCCACCACATTTTCTAAGGATTCTTGGGATTTTTGGAGGCCGCAACCTCGACGATTTCTGCGATTCGGCGCACTGCGACGTTCATCTTTCGGTGGCTTCTTCCGTCGCTTTTCAGTCCACGAGCTCTCCTGGGCTACCCGGAAGGAGTTTTTAGCCGATTCTTTTGGCAGCGGTTTCACGACGGGTAGGCCCACATTTTTTATATTTACCACTTCCGTCTGTTTCAAGTTTTTACTGGGTTTTCTGGAACATCTTTAGACCCCCTTTTTCAATGACAATTTTTGGACAGCGGAGGAGTGTTTATGGGTCTCGGCCTACGGGTGTCGGAACGGGGAGTTTAAATACTCTATTTGCATCTACGCTTCGAGAGGAATGCAACCGTATTTTTTTTTTGGATTTTTTTGTGGTCTCTACGAAGGTGCGGTTTTGGGAACTGTTGCGTCAGCTTCCCGGAATTCTCAGTCCCAGTGTTGTTGATCGGTTGGGTTCGATGTCGGGCCGATGAGTGTACCGGTTCCGGTGTTGTTGGTCGGTTGGGTTCGATGTTGGGCCGATGAGTGTACCGGTCCCGGTGTTGTTAGTCGGTTGGGTTCGTTGTTTTGGGTCTGGCAAGTTCTTTCGATCTGTTCGATCGTGGTTTTGATTACAGCCTGCATGTGCTTCAGTTCTGGTTCTCGATCTCTGCTCGGTTCTTTTCCTCAGTGGGGTCGCTTCCCTTAAGTGCCACTCCGGATGCGATGGTATACTGGTTCGTGGTACGCCCTACGTAAATCCTGCCCAATGCGTGGGAGGTGGTTGTAGGTGAGCGTATATCAGTCCGTTGGGACGCCTACATAAATCCTGCCCAATGCTTGGGAGGTGGTTGTAGATTAGCGCAAGCTTGACTGACCCTTTTTGGCAGTCATTACGATTGGGTCTTTATGGGCACCTCGAGTTAGAGTGGTTGCATATCATCTGTTTTACCCGCCCATTGAGCATCGTAGATAGAGGCATGGTAGCTGTAGATTTCTTTTCCAGCTATTTTATTCTTATTTACAGTATTCCTGTTATCTTATGCCTCTAGTAGACTTAGTGGGCAGACCGTAGGGTTGGGAGACGGTACCCACTGAGAACTACGTGACGGTGTAGTTCTCACACCCTCTGTTGGTGACAGTTTTGCAGAGGCTTTCCTTCCGTCCCTGCTTCAATTGGCTCGACGAACCGTGGTGAGGGAGTCGCGTGATAGATCCCTACCAGCGTTGTCTTTTGGTGAGATAGATGTACCAACCCGGATTGTGGGTTTCATTGTACACTGTTGTATTTATGATTTTAGTTTATCTCCCTTTTTGGATTCATAGATGATGTATAGGTGGATTTTATTTGTATTTTATTTTGGTGGACCAGATTGTTGTATTACTATTTTGTGAGATGGATATTATATATTTATTTCAGTTGTACAGTGATTTCAGATTTTCATTACAGCAGTTATTTTTCAGTTCTAATATCTGTATAGTTGGTAGTTGTTACCTTTTTCAGGTTGGACGCTTCGCCTATGCGGGGTTTCCCGTATAGGTGGCGGATCTGTTGGTGAGCCCGGGTCACAGTTTCGACGCCGGGGTGTGACAAAGAGAGCTCGGGTACCGATACCCAAATCCCGTGTACCGGTACCCAGTCCAGAACTCTGGGACAGTGAGGGAAACTCCATTTTTAAGTAGGGGCATTATGGTAACTAGTCTGGTTGAAACATGCAACATATGACAGGGTGCTAGGTCAAAGTTCCAATAATAGCATTTAATTAACTGAAACATAAATAGGGAACACTATCAGACATGATCTCAATATCCACCCAAAATAAATATTATCTCCCTCAACATGCTCCCAACTGAAACATAAATAGTAGAAAACCCAAGTTTGGGTTTTCTACTAGTCTGGTTGAAACATGCAACATATGACAGGGTGCTAGGTCAAAGTTCCAATAATAACATTTAATTAACTGAAACATAAATAGGGAACACTATCAGACATGATCTCAATATCCACCCAAAATAAATATCATCTCCCTCAACATGCTCCCAACTAGCATAGGTGACCATAACCGCCAGATAGTTCACAACCTCATCCCAAAATCAGATAACATGCATGTTCTCAAATTAACTAAAGTACTTCATAATTTCAGTAATCATTAATTTCCCCAAGACTTAGAACAAATCTCGTGCTTACTCCTTGAACATATAAGTGGTACACTAACATGCATGCTTACTATCATATAGAATTAGAGAACCGTCCACCGATTTTGAAGACGAAAGCAACCCACCTAAATGTGCACGTTGATCCGAAGTGCAAATAAGCCGAAACTAAACTTGGATAATCGCCAGGTTCCCACGATTCCAATGAGCCCAAAAACACCTGAGAACTCCCCCTGGGCACAGAGATATAGACCCAACACCGCGGTAAGCAAAAATCCCCAAAATTACAACTCTGCGGAAAATCAATATAGAAGAAGTCAAAATATCACCTTTGAGATGACCTCCAAAAATTTCAATAAAAATATGGCTGCGATTCTCGCGAAGCGTAGATGTCGATCGAGTCCTCAAAGGCTGAAATACGATAACTGAGCACCGAGATAAAAATCAAACAAGTTCCGCTGTCCAGAAAAACCAGTATCAAGAAAGGGGTTCAAAGATGCTCCGAAAACCCCAATAAAAACCCAAAGCCGAGAGGAACGATAAATACAGAAATCGAAGGTCTACCTCTCGTGGAAACGATGCCACAAATATCGGCTAAAAACTCTCTTGGGTTAGCCCAGGGGAGCCCGTGGATAAAGCGTCGACGGAAAAGATCGGTATCGAAGGCACGTCGAAGATCACAATGTCGAGGAGGAAGCTGATGAAATGACTTCCAAAAAATCTCCGGGATGCCAAAAATCGAAGAACACTCGAAGAGGAATCACCCTGTCGAAAATGGGCTCAAGAAGGCTCGAAAAAAGTCCTCAAATGGAGGCAGGAGTGGGCTATTTATAGCCAAAAATCCAAAAGCCACCAAAAAGCGGATTCGGGCCCAGATTTCGGGCGCCCAAAATCCACAGGGCTCCCGCAGGACACGTGGCGCCATACGACGGTCCCTGCCCAGCGCTTGGAACCACCGGATGCCGCCACACGACCATGCGGGGTGTACGGCGGGGCGCACGGGCCACGGTTTGCGCCGGGTCCACCGGAACCATGTGCCCGCCAATGGGCGCACGCCACGCGTCCTGGCGGGGTCCACGGTGCGCCGCTGTAGTGGCCCAGATCCCGGTGTAGTTTTTTCCCGTGATCCGTGGTGAGAAACACCTATTATTTGTGTGTCGGGCTCGTAACGCGCCAAATGGACGTGTTAGACGGACTCAGTCAGGACTCTGGATCAAGCCGACCTTTCGGCTGCTTTCGTCGAACTTTGGAAGTAGTTTCAGGCTAATCGGAGGCCGAATTTGGATTCAGCTCGGGAAAACGTTGAAAAACGACTATTTGCTTGTATTTTTCTGAGTCCGGATGCCCGAAAACGGACACGCGGAAGTTTACCGCGTGTTTTGGTGCATTGGGGAAGCCGTGGATAGGCTGGGGCGCCACGTGGCATCCTCGGATTGGCCGGCGCACGCGGCGCGGTCCACGGAAGCCGCACGGGTACATTGGACTGGGCGCGGGGACACATGGCGGCCTCTGATAGGCGGGCTCACGCAGCGCAGTCCACGGCGCTGCGCGAGGGGCGCAGTGGACCGGGGCAGGGCCACGTGGCAGACCTGTGTTGCCCGGCTCGCGCGCGCGCGGTCCACGCAATGCGGGAGCAGGCGGGGGCAGGTGAGGGGCGACTTGGAGGCAAGCGCGAGCAGGTTGGCGCCGTACGCGTGGCGCCCTGCGATTGGCGGGCGCTAACCGCCCCGCTGACCCAGTCGGGACACATGTCGAGCGCAGGAAGATTCGGGCGCTGATCGAATGGCATCTGTGGGCGCGTTTTCGGCGCCCGAATCTTTAGGGCGCCCGAAAGTTGGGCCCAAAAGCTTGAGGGTTCTTTGGATTTTTTTTTTGGGCCTCGCCTATAAATAGGCCTCCCCTTCCCTCTTTCTTCTGGTTTTTTGGGTTTTTCCGAGAAGAAGGCTTAGGCAAAGTTTTTCCTCTCCCTCTCCTCCATCTCTCGAGGGATTTCCAGGATTTTAGGAGGCTACGACATCGACGTCTTCGGCGATTCGGCGCACTTCGACGTTCTTTCTTCAGCGGCCTTTTTCGTCGTATTTTGGTCCGCGGGCTCCCCTGGGCTACCCCGAAAAAGGTTTTGGGTGATTCTTGCGGCATTGTCTCCATGACGGGTAGGGCTACATTTCTTGTATTTACCGCTTCCCTCCATTTCGAGTTTTTATTGGGTTTTTCGGATCTCCTTTAGAACCCATTTTCTGCGACAGACTTTTGGACAGCGGAGGAGTGTTTTTGGGTTATCTCGGCCTACGGGTGTTGGAACAGGGCGTATATGTACTCGATTTGCATCTACTCTTCGCGAGGATCGCAACGGTGATTTTTCTGGAATTTTAGGAGATCATCTCGCAGGTGAAAATTAGCCATCTTCGGGACTGTATGCGCGGACAGGGGAATGATGATATTTGTGGGACTAATTGTGCACTGTTTTCGACTTCTGTTGCTGTTTTCGACTTCTGTTGCAGTTTTCGCAATGAGTCTGGTGTTCTTTGAGGGAAGGCGAGGTTGGAACTGTTCTTCGCGATCGAGGTGGGTGGTTGTTGTGTACCTCTTATTTCGACATGCTCACTAGGACTATTAGAGAGATCCCCTGAGTTATGATTGTTGATTAGTGTAGGTTTTTATATATTAAGGATCCACAAGGATCTAAATAGGTACTATCAAACAACTAGAGGGGGGGTGAATAGGTGTAATACTTATAAAACCAAATCTCAGTGCAAAATAAAAACCAATGCGGAAAATAAAAACAGCACACCGAGATATACGTGGAAACTCCAATCCAGGAGAAAAACCACGGGACCAACACGCAATAACAATCCACTAAGAATAGAAGAATAACAAGGTGATTACCGACTCCACGGACTCAAACCCCTCCTTCAGCTTCTTCGGACCTTGCGCTGACCGGTTGGATATCCAAGCAATAACAATCCCTAAGAAAAGAAGAATAACAAGGTGATTACCGTCTCCACGGATTTAACCCCTCCTTCAATTTCTTGGACCTCGCGCTCCACCGTTTGCACGTCCACTGCGCACGTTCGAATCCACGAACGCCACTCGAATCCACGAGCACACGTTTCGAATCCACGAAACGCCTTTGGCACACCGAATCCACGATGCCACGTCGAATCCACGACGCAAACTCAGTCGATAAGAATATTGACTTCGATGGTGATCCTTTGCTTAGATTCTCATTGAGGAACCGTAGAAGAAATCTCTAAGCAAAGTTTAGATCAATTCGACAAAAGATATGTTCTTGAAAGAACCGTCGAATTGACCTAAAAGAGGCTATAAAGAAGATCGATGAAAACCTAGCCTCTAGGGTTGCTCTCAAGTGTTTTATAAATTGATCGGCCGTAGCTCCCACGTTTTTGAGAAACCCTAAATGTCTATTTATAGTTTAGAAACCTTTGGAAAGAGATAAGAATCAAAAACATACCTTATATGGAAATTTTCAGGACGGCGATCCGGATCGGATTTACTGTGATCCGGATCGTCGTAACGAGATTGACGATTCCAGAAAACCAAGGGTTCGGGATCCGGATTGCAAGGTCCGATCCGGATCGTTCATGCAATTCAGCAAAGTCCCATGTTCGGGATCCGGATCGGAATGGCCTAGGATCCGGATTGAAATTGCCAATGAACAAGTACCCTTCGGGATCCGGATTGCAAGATCTGATCCGGATCCTGAACATGTCCCATGTCCAGTTTTTGATTTTTATGCAAATAAAAGTTCATCCAAGTGTTTCTACACTATAAGAAAGTATTCGGATCACCACAATTATTTAGTTAAACATACCTGATCCTCTTGAATACTTTCTTCTTGAGATTGATGTAACTGATCCACAATTCTTCAACTTCAATCTTCAAGACTCAAGACACTGAGTGTCAACTTGAGCTCTTGTTGAATCTTCTCTAAGTCTTTGATTGCTGATTGACAATTTGATCCCTTTAAGACTCCGACTCAACTCACTGACTTGACTCACGAAATATGCCAATACCAAAAAGCCGTAACAATTAGCATCTTGTTGAGAACCATGCATGTTAATTATATTCATTAACTTCTAGCCTATCTATGTGAGATTGGGACATTATTGTTGGAACATGTTATTATGCCATAACCTTTCATGCGAAATTAATTATCATATTGGGACATCATGATCTGATCTTTATGAGAACACTGTTCCTTTATTCTACAAGAGAACACTTGCATGCTTGTATGGACATCTAGATAGGCCACTATTTTTTGCTACACTATCATATTGGGACTTGACTTAGGAGAAACCATGTTTGCTCTTTTTCTCCTTTTTATTCAAACATGTGATTCATGTTGCTCGGATTCGAGCAGGGGTTTGGGATAGTGTAGTCGAGATTTTTTGAGTCTGGGAAAGGTTGTACAGATTGTGGACTTGTGGGGTATTGCGGCGACCGCGGACATTGGGCGGTTAACCGGATATTGGTTATTTTACCAAATTGTGGACTTGTGGGGTATTGCGGCGACCGCGGATATTGGGCTGTTGACCGAATATTGGTTATTTTACCAGATTGTGGACTTGTGGGGTATTGCGGCGACTGCGGACATTGGGCGATTAACCAGATATTGGTTATTTTACCAGATTGTGGACATGTGGGGTATTGCGGCGACCGCATATATTGGGCGGTTGGCCGAATGTTTACTTTGCATCAGATTGGGGGATCGGGGTTTCTTTAGTGGATGGATTTTCCCACTTGACCATAGTCGTGATCCAGTCCTGCTATATTGTGATACTTGTGACATAGATACTTTACTTGTCACACCCCGGAACCCGGGCTCGCCAACAGATCCGCCGTGCACACGGAATTTCTCGGGTACACGAAGCGCTGGTAACCTGCTCAGATATAAGATATACAATAAAAGAGCATAATACAAAGCTGAACTAAAAAGAACTACGTAATAATCTCAGACTAGAAATAAGATACAAGCTGTAAATATACAATAATCTCCCAGCTCACCAAAATAATACAACCAGCTGGTTCAAGCCAGACCCAAAGGAAAATACAACAGTCTGAGTGAAGGGCACAACATCTGTCTAACAGCAACTCTCAGTCTCACAGGAGATCTATCTACTCAGCGATCCCCTTACCTCGATCAGCTGCCGATGGCCTAGCAGCTCCCGCAGACGACTCTACAAAATAAAGGAGAAGAAAGGGAGGAACAACAATGGGGGTGAGAACCACTAGTAAACCAGTAGCCTCCCCCTGTGGGTAAAGCCTCAACTCTGACGCACCCACTAGGACTACTAGAGGCAAAAAGGAAAGAACAGTGGTAAGCTATAAAGGCTGCTGATAAAAAGGAAACCACCACTACTATGCCTCTAAATGCCATGTAGAACAAAATGACTGAATGTATGCATCAATACCTAACATGCCTGCCTGAAATAACCCAATCAATGAACCAGTAAGAACTGGTACTGCCTGCTGTGCCTTGCCGTATCGGGTATGCTGGCCGACGCATAACACCGATGAAAAGAAGGAGTCTCAAGGACTCAAAGCCTGCCTGTCGCACACTCCGGAGTGGCACTCGAGGGGAGCGACCCACACGAGTAAAGTATCTCAGTAATAAGTACCATAAGTGCCATAAAACAGCAGGACTGGATCACGACTCTGATCAAAGTGGGAAAACCCATCCACTAAAGAAAACCCCGGTCTGATGCCATAATACTCAATAAGTGGGAAACACCATCCACTAGAGAAAAGCCCGATCCCCAATCTGATGCACAAGTAAACATCCGGTCAACCGCCTAATGTCCGCGGTCGCCGCAATACCCCATAAGTCCAAAGCCTAATAAAGTAATCAATATCTGGTCAACCGCCTAATATCCGCGGTTACCACAATGCCCCACAATCCACAATCAAGTACAACCTGTCCCGGACTCCAAGGTCCCGACTACAATATCCCAAACCCCTGCTCGAACTCGAGCAACCAGACTCAAAAGTCTAAATGAGAAGGAGAAAGGAAACAGCCATGGTTTCTCCTAAGTCAAGTCCCAACATGATAGTGTAGCAATAAATAGTGGTCTACCTAGATGCCCATACAAGCATGCAATTGTACTATTTAAAAGCTGTAGAAAGGTGTCAAATATTTATTTTAAAAAGATTGATTTACTGTACTGATATAAAAGTTATTTGCATGCGAGATTATAGCCTTTGTTCCAACTACAGTGTCCCAAAATAAGTTATCTGTGGGGTCATGTGTATGGTTCTCATCAATTGTCACATTTAATTTTAGGGAAGTTCGTCCTAACCACAGTGTCCCAAAATAAGCTGTCTGTGGGGTCATGTGTATGGTTCTCATCAATTGTCACATTAAATTTTAGGGGAGTTCCAATAATCCCAGTGAGCTAGTCAAAAATGAGGTAAGCAACAACCACCCACATCGAAAAGCGTGCACTACACCCAGATAGTCTCCTGGCTGCCCACAGTCCCCTAAAACTGCTGTCTGCCGAAAACGGTGCCCTACAGCAACACACATTGCACAAGGTGTAAATATACTATTCGTAAAAACACAGCTTTTGCTGTTTTTCCAAACAGCACGGAAAACGAGGAATTTCACCTCTGTACAGTGCTCAGAAAAATCCAGAAAAATTATGGTTGCGTTCCTTGCGACGAGTAGATCGAAATAGACTCGTTAACGCCTCGATCCGATGCTCCTAGCTCAAGATATAAATTGGAGAAGTCGATGCTGTCCAAAGCACACCACAGCAAAAAGGGGGGTCAAAGAGGCCTCGGGAATCGTGCCAAAAGTACGAAACAGAGCAAAGTGATCAACACGAAAATCGAAGCCTTACCTCTTAGGAACGCGCTGCCGCAAAAATCGTTCAAAAATTCCTCCTAATTAGCACTCAGGGATTTTTCGACTGAACTGCGACGGAAAATGGGCCGAAAAAGGAAATCGTCGCAGTGCGCCGCGTCGCAGATAACTTGCTATGGGTAACTCCAAAAATTCTGAAATTTCTAGGGGAGAGAGAGAAGATAGAGAGGAACAATTTTCGTACAGGCCACTTGCTTAGATTCTCTCTCTACAATTCGCAATTGGCCGAGAGAGAAGGATGGGGTTTAAATAATGGGCCAAGGAATCTTCGGGCTCCCCACACAGGATCAGCCCGAACAGGAAACACCGAAACGGACCAACCAGGACGCGCCACGTGTCCACAAAATAGGAAACACTCATGCAAGTCCACTGATATGTCGCCACGTGTCCCCCGGGTGCACGTGCCCGGTCCTCGCTCCGGGTTTTCCGGAAGATGTTGGCCAATCGGAGTGTGCCACGTGTCACCTCCCAAGCCGCCTTCTAGAAGCCGTCCAACCAATCAGAGGACGCCACGTGGCAATCCCCTGTTTCCGTGCACCCGGTACACGCCATGCCTGTGGACCGACCAGCATGCGCGCCTGCCCGCGCCTGCCCGCGCTGCCCGCGCCGCGCTCCGCCGCTGCGCCGCCGGTCGCCGGTCGCCGCCGGCCGCCGGAACAGTAATTCCGGTCGGGCGGAGTTACTGTTCCAGTGAACAGTATTTTTGCGCCGAAAAATAAAGTAAATATACCATTTTGATCGTTTTCGCGCGCTGAGTCCAAATCCGCCGTCTGTTTCACCAAATTCTCATCCGAAATTTTGCCGAAAACCCCCTGAAAAGCCCACTTGATCCGATTTTCGCGCCGAGTCTATTTCTGAGGTCCAATTTTGACTCTACAAGTTCCGTTACACCGTATAAGCTTCCTACAGTCACTATTTAATGTTGCAACAGTTCCTGCGGAAGTCTGGATCATCACATCCTCCCCCACTCAAAAGAGTTTCATCCTCGAAACGAGACTAAACAGTAATCCTCCGTCCAATGTCTCAAATAAGTAGGGGTGGGTATCCCTTATCTCCGACTCGAGCTCCCACGTAGCCTCGCGCTCGTCATGATTGCTCCAAAGGATCTTCACATAGGGAATGGCCCGACTGCGCAATTCTCTCACCTCTCGATCCAGAATTCGCAGTGGGCGCTCCTCATACCTCAAATCCTCGCTAATTTCAAGCGGGGTGAAATTGATGACGTGCGACGGGTCGAAGACATACCTCCTCAGAGTAGAAACGTGAAATACATCGTGGATACCAGCAAGCCTCGGAGGAAGTGCAAGTCGGTAGGCAACTGGCCCGATACGTTCCAATACCTCAAAGGGTCCAATATATCGGGGGCTAAGTTTCCCACGAATGCCGAACCTCCTGATTCCTTTGGATGGCGAGACTTTCAGGAATACATGATCACCAACCTGAAACTCTAAGTCTCGTTGCCGAACATCGGCATAACTCCTTTGTCGGCTTTGGGCGGTCTGAAGAAGCTGTCGGATCACTCGGACCTTTTCCTCTGCCTCAAGCAATACATCCGGTCCCAAGGTCCACCTCTCGCCCACGTCACTCTAATAAAGCGGTGATCGACACTTGCGTCCATACAACGCTTCAAACGGAGCCATCCGAATGCTCGTTTGAAAACTGTTGTTGTACGCGAACTCAGCCAAAGATAAGTGTCGAATCCACCCTCCGCCGAAATCCAAGACGCAAGCCCTCAACATGTCCTCAAGGATTTGTATAGTCTGCTCTGACTGCCCATCAGTCTGCGGATGAAAAGTTATGCTGAACCTGAGCTGAGTCCCCAAGGCTGTCTGCAAGCTCTTCCAGAAACGCGAAACAAACCTCGGGTCTCTATCTGATACTATAGAGGCTGGTACTCCATGTAGTCTCACTATCTCGTCTAGATATAACTGGGCTAGCCGCTCAAGTGGCCACGTAGTTTGCATGGGCAGAAAGTGCGCTGACTTGGTAAGTCGATCTACAACTACCCAGATAGCATCAGCTCCTCCCTGTGCCCTAGGCAATCCGACTACGAAATCCATCGTAATATGGTCCCATTTCCACTCGGGGATTGGGAGACTCTGTAACTTGCCAGCTGGCACTCGATGCTCAGCTTTCACCTGCTGACAAGTTAAACACTGAGCCACAAATCTCCCAATATCCCTCTTCATGCCTTTCCACCAGAAGTGTGCCTTGAGGTCCTTATACATCTTAGTCCCACTAGGATGTAGGGTATAAGGTGTATAATGGGCCTCTCGCAATATCTGCTCTCTAATCTCCACATCTATTGGCACACATGCTCGGTCTCTGTACCTTAGTACTCCCGAAGCATCTACTGTAAAGTCCCCTGACCGATCACTCGGAATCTGATCTCTAATCCTGGTCAAGTGGGGGTCCTCACTCTGTTTCCCTTTGATCCTGTCCAGCAGAGTGGGCTGCACGACTAACGACGTCAGTCTAGCAGAGACCCCAGGGGACACAACCTCTATCTCTAGTCGCCTCATCTCTTCTAACAGTGGCGCCTGATCTGTAATCATCATGGACAAACTCTGTATTGCCCTCCTACTCAAGGCATCTGCAACCACATTTGTCTTGCCCGGATGGTACAGGATGTCCACATCATAATCCTTTAGTAGCTCTAACCACCTACGTTGCCTCAAATTCAGCTCCTTTTGCGTGAACAGGTACTTTAGGCTCTTGTGGTCAGTGTAGATTTCACAGTGTTCCCCATATAGATAGTGACGCCAAAGCTTCAGTGCAAACACTACAGCAGCAAGCTCCAAGTCATGGGTAGGGTAATTCTTCTCATAATCCTTGAGTTGCCTTGATGCATAAGCAATTACCCTCCCTTCCTGCATCAACACACAACCAAGTCCGCTGTGTTATGCGTCACTGTAGATTATATATCATTTCCCCATAACAGGGAGGGAAAGGATATGAGCGGTCATCAGTCTACTCTTCAGCTCCTCAAAGCTTCTCTGACAATCCTCACTCCAGATAAACTTCACTCCTTTACGCGTCAAGCGAGTGAGGGGTGTGGAAAGCTTCGCAACGCCTTCCACAAACCGACGATAATACCCGGCTAAGCCCATAAAACTACGCACCTCAGAAATGGTCGTCGGTCGGGGCCAATCCCGGACCGCCTCAATCTTTGCCGGGTCCACCGCCACACCTGCGGCGGAAATCACATGGCCCAAGAAGACTACCTCCCGAAGCCAAAATTCGCACTTCGCCAACTTGGCAAACAACTTCTTCTCTCGCAGAAGTTGCAGCACCATCCTCAGGTGCTCCTCATGCCCAGCATCACTTCGGGAGTAGACCAAGATATCATCAATGAAAACTACCACGAATCGATCTAAGTATGGTCGGAAGATCTGGTTCATTAAATCCATGAATGCGGCAGGGGCATTAGTTAGTCCAAAAGGCATAACTGTAAACTCATAATGCCCGTACCGTGACCTAAATGCTGTCTTCGGGATATCCTCGGCCTTCACCTTCAATTGGTGGTAACCGGACTGCAAATCTACCTTGGAAAAGATACAAGACCCTTGCAGCTGATCAAAGAGATCATCAATGTGCGGCAAAGGGTACTTGTTCTTAATAGTCACTTTGTTCAATTCCCTATAATCCACGCACAGTCGAAGTGACCCGTCCTTCTTCTTCACGAATAACACCGGCGCTCCCCAAGGCGATACACTTGGTCTAATAAAATCCTTATCCATTAAATCCTGGAGTTGCGCCTTAAGCTCTCGCAGCTCAGCCGGTGCCATCCGGTAAGGAGCCTTAGAGATTGGCGCAGTTCCTGGAACTATGTCAATCACGAACTCAATCTCCCTATCTGGCGGCATGCTAGTCAGCTCATCCGGGAACTCGCGGGCAATAATGATATCCCCGAGTCTCGGCGCCGCCGTAGGCCTCTCAACAACACTAGCCAAAAAGGCTACACATCCTCGATGGATCATCTGCCTCGCTCGGGAAGTCGAAACCATAGAGGCAAAGAAAGCACTCTGACATCCCTGTATACCAACATCTCCTGGCCTGGCTCTCAAAAAGTGACTGTCCTTGCGGCACAATCAATAGTCGCGAAATACCGAGCCAGCCAGTACATCCCGAGAACCACATCAAAGTCCCTCAGCTGTCTTAAGACCAACAGGTCTGCTGGCATAATCCAGGACTCGATCTGCACCGGGCAGGACCAACAGCACTCCTCCATGTGCCAAGTGATCGGGAATATGAACCTCCCGTGCACGTGGTGACCGTCCTACCCCTAACCCAGGCAAGAAAGCAAAAGCACTACCCACAAGGAAGGGGATAGTCCTGAATCAACTAGATACGAATCCTAATGCCCGGAGCAACTCAAACCTACCACCACACCGTCGGCGATAAACCTATGTGCTCTAACAGTCTCAATAAACAAACGTCCCCCTTGTCTGCCTCTAGTCCATGCAAGAATGCGAAATGCTCTAACACAGACTGCTACCAAGAAATCATACCAGCAACATCCCAACCCGCTGCCGTGGCGCCCTCCAACCGGCCGCCACGAACTCATCCTCTCGATGCAAGGGGTCGTCGCTCAGTCTGCCAGTAAAAGTCAAGACTAACCACAAGGGAGGACGACCTCTGCCTCTGCTCACACTAGGGCGACAAAAGTGACCCCCCGCAGATAACAAATCCATGCCACCGTTGATGCCGGTACTGATGCTGATGCTGCTGTCGGGGGTCCACCCGACCTCGGTGTCCCATCACTGAATGTCGGCACGGGGGCTGCTCGCTGCCCCGACAATTGTGTCACCTCTACCAGCTGGCCACTCTGCCGCTGATCTGCCTCTAACACTCCCACCATCTAGATATGGAGCTCTCTGACCTCAATCTGGTATCCGGCCCAAATTTAACCGCTAAGGCTCAACTGCTACAACAAAGTGCACACGGGTCAAATCCCAACGTCGGGGAGACACCGCTCACCACGACAAAAATCGCAATCAGCCCACCACGAACACTCGACCCAATCTAGCGAAAGTCAAAGACATTCCCCTATTTCTGTGACTTTATGTTGTCTGCAACCAACATAACTGTTCACCAGAAATTAGGTATGTCGATCCCTCCTCACTCATTGGAAGAGTCAAATGAATAAATCAACGACTTTCGCAAAATGTCACGTCTCTCACGCCCTATCATCCTAGGGTCTGCCAAAAGCCTAGGGTTTTCTAAGTCCCAACTGACCTATCCCTAAGCTCTGATACCAACTTAATCTGTCACGCCCCGGAACCCGGGCTCGCCAACAGATCCGCCGTGCACACGGAATTTCCCGCGTACATGAAGCGCTGGTAACCTGCTCAGATATAAGATATACAATAAAAGAGCATAATACAGAGTTGAACTAAAAAGAACTACGTAATAATCTCAGACTGGAAATAAGATACAAGCTGTAAATATACAATAATCTCCCAGCTCACCAAAATAATACAACCAGCTGGCTCAAGCCAGACCCAAAGGAAAATACAACAGTCTGAGTGAAGGGTACAACATCTGTCTAACAGCAACTCTCAGTCTCACAGGAGATCTATCTACTCAGCGATCCCCTTACCTCGATTAGCTGCCGATGGCCTAGCAGCTCCCGCAGACGACTCTGCAAAATAAAGGAGAAGAAAGGGAGGAACAACAATGGGGGTGAGAACCACTAGTAAACCAGTAGCCTCCCCCTGTGGGTAAAGCCTCAACTCTGACGCACCCACTAGGACTACTAGAGGCAAAAAGGAAAGAACAGTGGTAAGCTATAAAGGCTGCTGATAAAAAGGAAACCACCACTACTATGCCTCTAAATGCCATGTAGAACAAAATGACTGAATGTATGCATCAATACCTAACATGCCTGCCTGAAATAACCCAATCAATGAACCAGTAAGAACTGGTACTGCCTGCTGTGCCTTGCCGTATCGGGTATGCTGGCCGACGCATAACACCGATGAAAAGAAGGAGTCTCAAGGACTCAAAGCCTGCCTGTCGCACACTCCGGAGTGGCACTCGAGGGGAGCGACCCACACGAGTAAAGTATCTCAGTAATAAGTATCATAAGTGCCATAAAATAGCAGGACTGGATCACGACTCTGATCAAAGTGGGAAAACCCATCCACTAAAGAAAACCCCGATCTGATGCCATAATACTCAATAAGTGGGAAACACCATCCACTAGAGAAAAGCCCGATCCCCAATCTGATTCAATAGTACTCAATAAGTGGGAAACTCCATCCACTAGCAAAAAGCCCGATCCCCAATCTGATTCACAAGTAAACATCCGGTCAACCGCCTAATGTCTGTGGTCGCCGCAATACCCCATAAGTCCAAAGCCTGATAAAGTAATCAACATATGGTCAACCGCCTAATATCCGCGGTTACCACAATGCCCCACAATCCACAATCAAGTACCACCTGTCCCGGACTCCAAGGTCCCGACTACACTATCCCAAACCCCTGCTCGAACCCGAGCAACCAGACTCAAAAGTCTAAATGAGAAGGAGAAAGGAAACAGTCATGGTTTCTCCTAAGTCAAGTCCCAACATGATAGTGTAGCAATAAATAGTGGCCTACCTAGATGTCCATACAAGCATGCAATTGTACTATTTAAAAGCTGTAGAAAGGTGTCAAATATTTATTTTAAAAAGATTGATTTACTGTACTGATATAAAAGTTATTTGCATGCGAGATTATAGCCTTTGTTCCAACCACAGTGTCCCAAAATAAGTTATCTGTGGGGTCATGTGTATGGTTCTCATCAATTGTCACATTTAATTTTAGGGAAGTTCGTCCCAACCACAGTGTCCCAAAATAAGCTGTCTGTGGGGTCATGTGTATGGTTCTCATCAATTGTCACATTAAATTTTAGGGGAGTTCCAATAATCCCAGTGATCTAGTCAAAAATGAGGTAAGCAACAACCACCCACATCGAAAAGCGTGCACTACACCCAGATAGTCTCCTGGCTGTCCACAGTCCCCTAAAACTGCTGTCTGCCGAAAACGGTGCCCTACAGCAACACACATTGCACAAGGTGTAAATATACTATTCGTAAAAACATAGCTTTTGCTGTTTTTCCAAATAGCACGGAAAACAAGGAATTTCACCTCTGTACAATGCTCAGAAAAATCCAGAAAAATTACGGTTGCGTTACTTGCGACGAGTAGATCGAAATAGACTTGTTAAACGCCTCGATCCGATGCTCCTTGCTCAAGATATAAATTGGAGAAGTCGATGCTGTCCAAAGCACACCACAGCAAAAATGGGGGTCAAAGAGGCCTCGGGAATCATGCCAAAAGTACGAAACGGAATGAAGTGATCAACACGAAAATCGAAGCCTTACCTCTTAGGAATGCGCTGCCGCAAAAATCGTTCAAAAATTCCTCCTGGTTAGCACACAGAGTTTTTTCGACTGAACTGCGACGGAAAATGGGCCGAAAAAGGAAATCGTCGCAGTGCACCGTGTCGGAGATAACTCGCTATGGGTAACTCCAAAAATTCTGAAATTTCTAGGGGAGAGAGAGAAGAGAGAGAGGAACAATTTTCGTAGAGGCTACTTGCTCAGATTCTCTCTCTACAATTCGCAATTGGCCGAGAGAGAAGGATGGGGTTTAAATAATGGGCCAAGGAATCTTTGGGCTCCCCACACAGGATCAGCCCGAACAGGAAACACCGAAACGGACCAACCAGGACGCGCCACGTGTCCACAAAACAGGAAACACTCATGCAAGTCCACTCATATGTCGCCACGTGTCCCCCGGGTGCACGTGCCCGGTCCCCGCTCTGGGTTTTCCGAAAGATGTCGGCCAATCGGAGTGTGCCACGTGTCACCTCCCCAGCCGCCTTCTAGAAGCCGTCCAACCAATCAGAGGACGCCACGTGGCAATCCTCTGTTTCCGTACACCCGGTGCACGCCATGCCTATGGACCGACCAGCATGCGCGCCTGCCCGCGCCTGCCCGCGCTGCCCGCGCCGTGCTCCGCTGCGCTCTGCCGCGCTCCGCCGCTGCGCCGCCGCTCGCCGGTCGCCGCCGGCCGCCGGAACAGTAATTCCGGCCGGGCGGAGTTACTGTTTCGGTGAACAGTACTTTTGCACCGAAAAATAAAGTAAATATACCATTTTGATCGTTTTCGCGCGCTGAGTCCAAATCCGCCGTCCGTTTCGCCAAATTCTCATCCAAAATTTTGCCTAAAACCCCCTGAAAAGCCCACTTGATCCGATTTTCGCGCCGAGTCTATTTCTGAGGTCTAATTTCGACTCTACAAGTTCCGTTACACCGTATAAGCTTCCTACAGTCACTGTTTAATGTTGCAACAGTTCCTGCGGAAGTCTGGATCATCACATTACTCGTGTGGGTCGCTCCCCTCGAGTGCCACTCCGGAGTGTGCGACTGTACCGGGTCGGTGTCTGTCAATCTTTGAGTTCTTGGTTTCCTTATTACATCGGTGTTATGCGTTGGTTGCATACCCGATGTGGCCGGTAGAGCAGGCAGTACCAGTTTCTACTGGTCCATGGATTGGGTTTATGTTAGGCATATACTATTACTGATGCATGCATACAGTCATTTTATTCGAGATTGCATTAGAGGCATAGTAGTAGTAGTGTTTTCTTATCAGCAGTCTTATTAGCTTACCACTTCTTTCTCTTTTTGCCTCTGGTAGACTTAGTGGGTACGTCGGATCCTGAGGATTTACCCACTGGGGGCTACTTGTTTTATCAGTGGTTCTCACCCCCATTGTTGTTTTCTTTCTCTCTCTTCCTTTGTTTTGCAGAATCTTCTGCGGGAGCTGCTGGATCGTCGGCAACTGATCGAGGTAAGGGGATTGCTGAGTAGATAGATCTCCTGTGAAGCTGAGTATTTCTGTTAGATATTTGATGTACTCTCCACTCAGACTGTTGTATTTTTCAGTTATTTTGGGTCTAGCTTTAGTCAGCTGGTTGTATTATTTTTGTGAGCTGGGAGAGACAGATGTATTTATTACAGTTGTACTTTATTTTTCAGTTCAGTTTTAGTCTGAGATGTTTTAGTTTTTAGTTCAGCTCTGTACTTGTGCTCTTTTATTGCTTTTCTTATATATGAGCAGGATTTCGGCGCTTCGTGTACGTGTGCACGACGGATCTGTAGACGGGCCCGGGTTCTGGTTTACACCCGGGGCGTGACAGATTAGGTTGGTATCAGAGCTTAGGGATAGGTCAGTTGGGACTTAGGAAACCCTAGGCTTTTTGCGGACCCTAGGATGATAGGGCGTGAGAGACGTGATATTTTTGAGAAAGTTGGTGATTTAGTTATTTGACTCTTCCAGTGAGTGAAGAGGGATCGACATATTCTATTTCTGTTGGATAATTATGTTGGCTACAGACAACATAAAGTTACTGAATTAGGGGGATGTCCTTGACTTTCGCTAGATTGGGTCGAGTGTGGTTGTGTTGCTGATTTGTGGTTTCTTGTGGCAGGATGCCTCCCCGACGTCGGATCCCTACTCGGGGTACCTCTGCACCCCCTGATGCGCCGGAGCAGCCGGGATCTTCTTGTTGGGTTATATGTAATACAGATCTAAATAGGGGAAAAAACACCTAGAGGGGGGTGAATAGGTGTAAACGTATAAACACTCAAAAATCGTTGCGATAAAAACCTAATGCGGAAATAAAAATAATACGCAAGATTTTTTACGTGGAAAACTCCATCACCGGAGTAAAAAACCACGGGACCGATAACACGGCAGAAATCCACTAGAATTAAAACACGTACAAGGTGATTTACCGTACACACTTACGACTCAACCTTTTCCATACGCTCCTAGAGGATCTTCTCCGCTCGCTCCACGACGCTTCTCGAATCCACGATCTGCGCCCAACGCCGAATCCACGGCGTCCAACGTCGAATCCACGACGTCCGACCGAATCCACGGTCTTCACCCAATAGCACCCTTCGAATCCACGAACGTGCCTCGCTCCGAATCCACGAGAGCGGTTGAACCTTGAATCCACAAGGACACGCGAATCCACGCGCCGATTTTTGGGGTAAATCGTTGTTTTTGGTGGTGATGATCCGCCGAATACTTAGATCAAAGATAGATCGGAAATACCATCTAAGTATTCATTAGTTTGATTCAACTCAAGATGTGAGTATGAAAACCTAGAATCAAACTAATCAATATAGATGAAGAAACATAGAGTATTCTCTAATGATTTCCTTTCTTCTCTATATGTGGATCTAGAGCCGTATAAGCCGTATAAGATGATATATGAAAATGACGGCTATTTGGATTTTCGGCCCTTTTTGGATTAACCCTAGAAAAAGAGTCATAGGGTCTATTTATAGGTTAGAAACCCTAGGAAGGAGATAAGAATCAAAAACCTAACATTTCTGGAAATTTTACGGACGGCGATCCGGATCGGATTAGCTGTGATCCGGATCGTCGTAACGAGTCAGGCAATTCCAGAAAAACGAAGGTTCGGGATCCGGATCGAAGTGCTTGATCCGGATCGTTCATACATTTCACCAAACATCAACGTTCGGGATCCGGATTGCGAAGCATGATCCGGATCGTTCAAGGAAGATGGTAAACTCAGTGTTCGGGATCCGGATCAAGAGAGGCTACGATCCGGATTGAACTGGTGTATGAACGAACCACCTTCGGGATCCGGATCGAACAACCTGATCCGGATCCTGAACATGTCCCAAGTCCAGTTTTTGATTTTTATGCAATGAAAGATTCTTCCAAGTGTTTCTACACTACAAGAAGTATTCGGATCACACAAAATCTTTAGTTAAACATACCTGATCCTTTTGAATTCTTCTTTCTTGAGATTGAGTTAAATGATCCAACATTCTTCACCTTCAATCTTCAAGACTTGAGACTTTCACGAAACTACGCCAACTCAAATTCCGTAACAATCTCCCCCTTTGGCGGTTTTGTGACAAAACACAGATCCACTAAAGAAAATTTAAAAAGATATTTTTGTTGCTATCACCATACAACAAAAATTTACAATGGAGATCCAAAAATTTAAAAACATGAGATAAACTCCTAAAACAGACTCTAGACTTAGACATCTGTACTCTCTGCACAAAGAAATCATTCTTGACAAAAAGAGATCGTTAGATACCTCAAGAATATTTAGCATACAAAACCTAGTACAGAGATAGAGTTTATCTGATCATCATGACATTTGAGAATTCAGATATGTAAGAGAATCATAGTCAAAAGCCAACATATCTTCTATGCAATCAAAAACCAAATGTCATGTTAGTGAACATCAACTTGTTAGTTATATTACATGCCCAAATAGTTAGTCGAATAGTTAGTCGAGGCATGCATTCAAAACAAATGAAAACCAAAAGTTGAAGTTCTACTTACTTTCCAAGTTGAAGTTCTACTTACTTTCCAAGTTGAGGTTATACTTACCTCGATGTTCACACATTCACATTGTTCAAGTTCCCTTGATGTTCACTTACCTTGATGTTCACATCACATCATTGTTCAAGTTCATTGTTCAAGTTCTCTCTAAACTCTCTCCCCCTTTTTGTCACAAACAAAGCCAAAATCTCAAAAATTAAGGAGAGTTAAAAGTTTCAAAAATTGTTTCGAAAAATAAGAACAAGAACTAAGAGTAAGTCCTAAAAACTGAAAAACCTGCACAAAAAGATTAGAAAGAAGGTTAAGTCAGTCAGAATCCGAACTAGTGGGATTGGTACAATCCAACTTCTTCAAAATCGCTTGAAGCATTTTTGACATTCTGGAGACCTTTCTTTTCATCTTATGTTGCTCAGAGATAATCTGTTTAAGATTTGTAGACACGCTGTCTTGTTCAGCAGACGATCTTCGCTGTTCTTGTCGAAGTGAGGACCCTACATTCGCTTTTGCTGTGTGTCTCCAGGACGTTGAAGGATGTAGTATAGAACCAGACGGTGCATCTTGACCTTCAATCCATGGAGATTCTCTAGTGAGAGAGCGAGCTCTGGTGAGGGGTCTATCAATCTGAATTCCAGTTCCCCTCGAATTCTTTCGCCTAGTGTACTGCTTGGTTGTTGAGGACGATCTCATCAGCTTCTTGTTCTTCAAGTACAACCTATCTTCTTTGTCAATAGCTCTTTGTGCTTGTTCACAAATCTCTTCCCAGTCTTCTTCATCTGATTCTGAATCAATTTGATAGACTTTCTTTGTCTCTTCTTGATTTAGTGTCAATTTGAGAAATATTCCTTGGGTTCTCTTGACATGGTTCATTTATTTCAATACCTCGAGCTCGTCCAGGTCGTCGAGCAAGTCTTTTTCTTTTTAGGAAAATGGATGAAGAGGTCATTGGTGCTTTTCCTTTTTCCGCAGCAGTGAGTGGAGTCTTTTCCGTTGATGTTTCTGCATGCGCTTTCCCTTTCGATGCAACAGAGGTTTTCTGTGGCGATTCTTCAGGATGTGTTTCATCATCTGATAACTCATCCCAGTTAACTTCATCCTTTTTAGCCCTCTTGGCAGTGTCTCTCGTATGTACCATAGCAGCAAGTAGGAAAATAATCCAAGTGATCACCATTTTGATTGCTAGTGAAAAATGTATCCTGTGAAGACCAACTCAAGAAAACATGAAAAATTGTTAATTTTCAAAAATTTGAAAAATTGTACCCAAACAATCATAATCATGTAGAGAGACTAAGAATCAAATTAGTTTTGCAAAAGGACTTTTAAAAATAGATCAATTGCATGATTTTCGAAAATCCTCATTATATGCCCTAAAACCGAATTTTTAGAAATCGAAGCCTAAAAATCCGTTAATCAGGAGAATACCTAGCATATAATCAAAACTAATCTACCCAGAGTTCTTATTTCAAAAGAAATTTGATCAAAAACCATCCACAAACAAAGTTGATCCAAGAAATTCATCACGTTTGAGGAGGAAAAGAGAAAAACGGTGAAAAACCGAGATTTTGATCAATAAAACTTACTTGGAGTTGAAGAACTTGAGTTTGAAAGCTTCCAGGAAGGATGAAATCTAGAGAGAGAGGCTCTGGAAACTTTGGAACAAAAGATTGGAGTAACAGAAATCAAAACCCTTTTGTTCTTTATAAAACCCTAGCCGCGATCCGGATCAGTTCATGATTGCGATCCGGATCGGCTACCCGCAGTGAGAAACTGCGTTCGGGATCCGGATCGGCAGGTCCAATCCGGATCGTCAGCCCGCAGAAGAAAACCTGCGTTCGGGATCCGGATCATCTTGCCCGATCCGGATCGGCTCCAACTTTTTCTTTAGAAAATTTCAGAGAAATTCAAGAAAAACCAGAAAAAGATTGTAAGCACAAATGTGTATCAACTTTAAACAAAAATCATCGTTTCATACAACAAGAATTAGATTATGCCAAATCTATCAATAATATCCAAAAATGAAACGAAAATTTACAAAAATTAAATCCCTTAAAGTTGAACACCTTCAATTACATCTAACTTGATCTTATGAGTAATGCCTTTATCAAATCATCAATTCAGTAAAGAAAATGAAATACAAAGATCAATAGATGTTTGAAATCCCAAATATAGTAGATAATGTATCTAGACAATCTGTTGAAGAGAGTGGCTCTTTGAGCATCTTTCTTTAAAAACCCACCTTATACCAACCTTGAAATTTGACGAAGTCAAGTATTTCAACATGCATTTTACTTAATCAAAATTTGAACAACCATGCTTGGTATACATGTGGTAGCTGCACACAATACTCGGACGACCGAGGTGGTAGCTCTTTCCTCCATGTGGTGGTAGTTTTCACACTCCTCATTGGGATGTAACTCTTTCCACATCTTTTGAGCATATTACTTTTTCTATGACTCCCCCTCAATTGGCTATCAATTATTTAAGATATAAAGTATTCAACCAAATATTGATCTCGATTTCATACTCGACTAAGCAGTCAAATAAGATAATGACTATACCAAGAGATCATTGAGAGAGAGAAATTGACTTTGATCACTTAGAAGATGATTTAATTAACATAAATGATCATTGCAACAGTGAAATATTATGATGGCAAAAGCATAATAAATTTCTAAATGTGTGAAAAGATGCAATTAAAGTCAATTATGATCTATGCTCAATTAATGTCCTATGTACAAACATAGATAATGAACAAAACAAAAACAAATACAAAACCTATCCTAAGCAAAGGTTTCAAAAAGAAGTTTATTTCAAGGAAAGCATTCCAATTGCTTTTCGTAAATGAATAAAACGTTTTTGATCCAAAGGTTTTGTTAGAATGTCGGCTAATTGATCCTCAGTTGAAATATATGAAAGTTGAAGAGTATTTGATTCAACTAGCTATCTAAGAAAATGATGTTACGGAATTTGAGTTGGCGTAGTTTCGTGAAAGTTTCAAGTCCTGAAGATTGAAGGTGAAGAAAGTTGGATCATTTAACTCAATCTCAAGAAAGAAGAATTCAAAAGGATCAGGTATGTTTAACTAAAGAATTTGTGTGATCCGAATACTTCTTGTAGTGTAGAAACACTTGGAAGAATCTTTCATTGCATAAAAATCAAAAACTGGACTTGGGACATGTTCAGGATCCGGATCAGGCTGTTCGATCCGGATCCCGAAGGTGGTTCGTTCATACATCGTCGCAATCCGGATCACAGTCTCTTGATCCGGATCCCGAACGTTGAGTTTACCATCTACCTTGAACGATCCGGATCTTGCTTCGCAATCCGGATCCCGAACGTTGATGTTTGGTGAACTGTATGAACGATCCGGATCGTAGTCACATGATCCGGATCCCGAACCTTCGTTTTTCTGGAATTGGCTGTTTCGTTATGACGATCCGGATCTCAGTTATCACGATCCGGATCGCCGTCCGTAAAATTCCAGAAATGGCAGGTTTTTGATTCTTATCTCCTTCCTAGGGTTTCTAACCTATAAATAGACCCTATGTCTTTCTTTCTAGGGTCAATCCACATAGCCGTCATTTTCATATATCATCTTATACGGCTATAGATCCACATATAGAGAAGAAAGGAAATCATTAGAGAATACTCTATGTTTCTTCATCTATATTGATTAGTTTGATTCTAGGTTTTCATACTCACATCTTGAGTTGAATCAAACTAATGAATACTTAGATGGTATTTCCGATCTATCTTTGATCTAAGTATTCGGCGGATCATCACCACCCAAAAACAACGATTACCCCAAAATCGGCGCGTGGATTCGCGTGTCCTTGTGGATTCAAGGTTCAATCGCTCTCGTGGATTCGGAGCGAGGCACGTTCGTGGATTCGAAGGGTGCTATTGGGTGAAGACCGTGGATTCGGTCGGACGTCGTGGATTCGACGTTGGACGCCGTGGATTCGGCGTTGGGCGCAGATCGTGGATTCGAGAAGCGTCTGGAGCGAGCGGAGAAGATCCTCTAGGAGCGTATGGAAAAGGTTGAGTCGTAAGTGTGTACGGTAAATCACCTTGTACGTGTTTTAATTCTAGTGGATTTCTGCCGTGTTATCGGTCCCGTGGTTTTTACTCCGGTGATGGAGTTTTCCACGTAAAAATCTTGCGAGTTATTTTCATTTCCGCATTGGGTTTTTATCGCAACGATTTTTGAGTGTTTATACGTTTACACCTATTCACCCCCCTCTAGGTGTTTCTTCCCCTATTTAGATCCGTATTATTTACGACCCAACAAGTGGTATCAGAGCGGGAATAGGGTTGTGAACAATGGTTGAAGGTGGAAACATCAATCGACCCCCTTTCTTTGATGGAACAAATTATGCGTACTGGAAAGTACGGATGAAAGCCTTTTTATCTTCCATCGACGAAAGGGTGTGGCATTCAATTGAATCAGGATGGACTAATCCAACTGAACTTATCTCTGATGTTCACACCTTAAAACCTAGGTCGAAATGGACCAAGGAAGAGTTTGAGTTATCTTCTTACAATGGCAAGGGAATTAATGCTATTTTTAATGCCTTATCTCAAACTGAATTCTCTCGCGTCTCGGCATGTGAGACTGCGAAAGAAATCTGGGATGTTCTCCAGGTTACACATGAGGGAACTAACCTCGTGAAGATTCAGAAACTGCAGATGCTTACGAGCAAGTTTGACTCTATCTTGATGGCAGAAAATGAATCTTTCACGGACTACTATACACGATTGCAAGACATCGTAAACTCATGTGCTAATCTGGGAGAGAAGATTCCAGAATTTAAGATTGTAAGAAAAATCTTAAGAACTCTTCCTGAACGATTTCGCCCAAAGGTTACTGCCACTGAAACTATTAAACACCCGGACGAAATACGTGTAGAAGAATTAGTTGGTTCATTACAAACTTATGAAATGACTTTTAATACTAACAATTCTTCTGGAAAAGCATCCACTTCTAAGTCTTCAGGTTATGCGTTGAAAACAACTAAGGAAGAAGACGCGGATACATCCTCCTCGGACGATGACGAGAACCTTTCTATGGAGGAATTTGAGAAGCAGCTCGCTCTCTTGACAAGGAATTTTCGCCGCAACTTTCGAAGGGGTAATTCAAGCAAATCTCCATCCTTCGGAAAGTGGAACAAAGGCAAGGGTACTCCAAGTCACAAGTCAAGAAAGCAGGAGAACTTCTCAAAGGATAAGAAAAGTTCAGAAGGACAACTGCAATGCTTCAAATGTCGAGGCTACGGCCACATTGCAACGGAGTGTCCTAACAAGTATCCGGCAAAGAAGAAGGCAATGCAAGTCGTCACTTGGGATGACAACTCAACGTCAAATGAGTCGTCTTCAAGTGATGAAGAAAAGAGCTCCACGGCATTCCACGCGTCCACATCTTCACCATTCATGTGCTTTATGGCAAGTACGTCTGAATCATTGTCCAACTCCACTGTTGAAAAGAATGCAATGGACAATGAATCGGATGATTCGGAAGGTGAAGAGTTTGCTCTAGCCTATCACAGATCTTTACAGGATTTAAAGAAACCGGCTAAGCAAAACAAGGGGTTGAGAGGGAGATTGCAGGATCTCGAAGAAGAAGTAAAAAGGGTAACTTCTCTCTCGACCGATCTTGAAGTGGAAAGGGATAGTTTGATAAAAGCAAATGTTTCCCTTCAAGAGTCCAATGAGCAGCTCGAGAAGAACTATATAGATATGGTGAACAAAGCAAACTACACTTTGAAGCTCTATGGCGAGGGCCGACAGGAAAGACGAGAAATGACAGAGACCATTCTCCAACTCAAGGATGACTTACAGCAATTCTCTTTAGGAAGGAGTAAGTTGGATAAACTCCTTGGTCTTGGTCAAACAAATCGGTTCGGCCTCGGGTACACTCAAACTGGAAACAGTCCAAGTTCGAGTGGGACAGTCTTTGTGCCTCAGTCGGTATCTCCTCCTCCGACACCGGAATTCAAGACAAACAACGACAACAAACCTACCTCATCCTCTTCGGAATCGTCAAGCTCAAAGGTATGTTTTCGTTGTAATTTTGCAGGGCACATCGAAAGAAATTGCGAGATTGGAGCTCAAAGAACAAATCAACCACATCTTGCAATTGCTACCAATAAGCTCACTTCCCGGAATTCAAGGAAGGATTTTTCAAAAGAAAAGAACATTGGTAGCACCTCAAACAAGACGATGACAAAAGAAAAAGATCAATCATACAAGACGTCGTCTTCAAGGAGAATCTCTCAACCTTTACCAACATACTCCAAAACTCAAAAGGTTTGGGTATGCAAAGGTGAAACCCCTCCTTGTCTTTAATCGTTCTACGATTAAATCTTGTATAGTTTATGTAGACTATTTTCTTTTCTTCTTTTTCTTTTGGCCAACTCGTCAACCATCCTTGCAAGGTAAATTGTATATTTTTTTTCTTATTGGTTGATGTTTTCTCTCGGTTTTCTTGGGTAGCATTTTTGAGAGAGAAAGCTGATACGTTTGATTCTTTTCATGAGATTTGCCATCGTATTATGATTGAAAAGAATGAAAAGATCATTCGTGTTAGAAGTGATAGGGGTGGAGAATTCATAAATTCAAAATTCATTGACTTTTGTACTTCAAATGGCATTAAACATGAATTCTCGGCACCCTATACACCTCAGCAGAATGGTGTTGTTGAGCGCAAAAACAGGGTTGTTCAAGAGATGGCGTGTGTGATGCTTCATAGCCGGAAATTATCGCTACATTTTTGGGCTGAAGCTGTGAACACCGCTGTCTATGTCATTAACAGAGTGTATTTGCGCCCAGGAACCTTGAATACACCATATGAGCTGTGGTTTAGTAGAAAACCGGATATCAAGTACTTTCGTATCTTCGGGAGTCGATGTTACATCTTACGTGACCGTGAAAATCTTGGAAAGTTCGACTCTCGAAGTGATGAAGGGATCTTTTTGGGTTATTCTACGAATAGCAGAGCATATCGAGTATTTAACATTGAATCTAAGACGATCGTAGAATCTATAAATGTTAAAGTAGATGAAGCTTCTCATTTTGAATCTGAAAAATCTACCCTCGATATCTCTCTAGATGATGATTCTCCTGCTAGTGCATCTTCTCATAATAATACTTCCAATATTAATGATGCATCTAATGGTTCTTCTAGTTTATCTGATGTGCAGGAATCATCTCGTGTACCTCCGAGTACTCCGTTTCAACAAACGCTACGAATCTCCAAGGATCATCCGGAATCGAACATCATTGGAGATCCACAAGAAGGAGTTAGAACTCGAAGGCAGTTGGTTTGCGGATTTGCTTGCTACGTATCTTTAATCGAACCAAAGACAATAGATGAAGCTCTTCAGGATGACTACTGGATTAAAGCAATGCAGGAAGAGCTTCATCAATTTGAGCGAAACAAAGTCTGGGAATTAACGAAGCCTCCAAAGCAACATAATGTGATAGGTACCAAATGGATCTTCAAGAACAAGAAAGATGAAGATGGTACTATCATCAGGAACAAGGCACGACTAGTTGCTCAAGGCTCTCTCAAGTAGAAGGTATAGACTTTGACGAAACTTTCGCCCCTGTAGCTAGACTCGAGTCCATTCGTATATTGTTTGCCATTGCTTGTCATTTTAAAATCAAATTATTTCAAATGGACGTCAAGAGCGCATTTCTAAATGGGTTTTTAAATGAGGAAGTTTATGTAGCTCAACCGAAAGGTTTTGTAGATCATAAACTGTCACGCCCCGGGGTCGAAACTGCGACCCGGGCTCGCTAACAGATCCGCCATCTGTACGGAAACTGCCGTACAGACGAAGCGTCTAGCCTGCAAAAGACAAAACTACAGCTACACAGATATCAGAGCGGATAAAAAAGCTGTACTATAAATTTTTTTTCTCAACTACAAAGCTGCTACAACACATAGCCTATCTCCCAAATCAAATGATACAAAAGGAAGTGCACCTATACATCATCTACAAATCCAAAGGGGAGATAGCTAAACAGGAAACATAACCAACTCCCACAATCCGGGATGGTACAACTACCTCTCTCTAAAGTAACAATGCTGGTAGGGAACTATCACGCGACTCCCTGTCCTCGGTCCGTCCAGTCAAGCACAGCAGGAACGGAAGAAAGCCTCAGCAACCTGTCACCGACAGAGGGTGTGAGAACTACATCCTACAGTAGTTCTCAGTGGGTACCGTCTCCAAGAACCACGGTCTGCCCACTAAGGTCTACCAGAGGCATAAGATAGAGAAAAGACCGATGATAAATATAAATAAGCTGGAAAAGAATCTACAGCTATCATGCCTCTATCTACTATGCTCAACAAGAAGAGACTATGGATGATGGTATGCAGTCACTCACAGCTGACAACATGTCACAAGTACTAAGCCCAAGACGCTCTACTATGACACATGCTACACCATCACACTCTCAGTGTAACTCAAATCTCGGCGACTGCCCACCCGGGTCCAGTCGAGTCAAGCCTGCGCCCCCTGGTGTATCAACCAGGGTGTCCCAACGGACAAACTCAATATCTCACACAGTGACCCCATGGTAGCACGGCCAGGGGTATCAAGCGACCACTAGTATATGAACTAGGCGCATCATCGCAGCCTCGTCAGGCTCGGTATCATCATCGCAGCCTCATCAGGCTCGGAATCATCAACGCACCCGGGGCGTGGTTCGAGGGGTGCGACCCCACCGAACTCAAGTATCTCATCAGTATCACTATCTCACAAGTGGCTCCCTGCAGGCTGTGGTCCTCGATCAAACAGATCGGTTATCTCGATGCTCAAAGCACAAACTCAGTCGGAGAACCCTCCACGACTCAATATCACAACACAGACCCACTCAACGAAGGGACTACACAGCTGGGACCACCGTCTCACCCACGGCTCCCACAACACAACTCCACTGAACTCAACACTCAACTCACGGCCGGAGCTACTCCACGGCCAGATCTACGAAGGTCCGAAACCCAGGGAGACTAACATCTACGTCCCCAAGAGAGGAAGCAGCCCTTAGAACCCAGATCGCTCGAATCCACTCGGGTGGATAGTTTATAAGAACCATGTCATTTATTTCAGAAAAACCATTCGATCTGAGAGAAATCCATCTTTTTAATGATTTTTAGTCTCTTTTAGGAAAACCCTTTGAAATCAAGTTTTATGCCCAAACCTCGAAGAGCTGACGCCTTCGTCCCAACAGACGAGAACAGATCTCAAACAACCTTGCGAGGCTTGGAAGAAAACATTGGCTGACTAAAATCATGTATTTATCCAAAAAGGTTCTGGGTTCAAGGTCCTGCTAACACACGTGCACCACGACCCCAACCTGGTGGTGACGAGAAGAACAGTGGAAAGGAAAAAAAAAACCCCGGGACCACCGTTTATCTGAAACCGGCTCCCCAAAACACTAACACTGGCCTAACCCAGCCACCAGACCCCACTCGGCCCCCCGGGCCCGAGTGCAACACCCGTCCCACACACTCTGACCACTCCGCCCACTACCCGGGCGAGGAAACTCTAAGATCCCGAAGGATAAGAAAAGGGCGGATGTCTAAAGCATAAAGGAACCTAGCCCAAATTAAGGGTTCACAAAAGGTCTGGTCAAACTCATGCACATATGACGGGGGTGCTAGTTAAGTTCCAAGAAAACACTTAAACTAGCATGCAATCCTAACACATTAGAATTAGAAGGAAGTCCGTAGACTTGGAGAGAAAACAACCCACCTCAGAAAGCCACCAATTGCTCGTCGACACTTGCAATTGGCACCGCGGGCTTACCTGGCCTCCAAGGGGTCCGCACGCAACACGAAGCCCAATGCCAGAAACCGCACGCAAAATGGAGCACGCGGCGACCAACCACACGACCGCGCGCTCCGCGGAAGCAAAAACCGCACCGCAAGCAGTCAGAAGCGAGAGAAATCGCAAAATCAATCAAAAAGGTCAAAACCGAGCATCCGACGGCGGAAAAAACAGCTTCCGTCGGCGAAAACAGCCTCCGTCAGCGAAAAAATCAGCGCCCGACGGCGAAAAACAGCCCGTCGGCGAAAACCAGCGCCCGACGGCGAAAACAGCTCCGTCGGCGCGAAAACTGCTCAAAAACAGCTTGCGAAAAAACCAGCGAAAACTGCGCAAAACCGCTCGCGAAAACCCGCGAAAACTGCGCAAAACTGCTCGCAACTGCTCGCGAAAAACGGCGAAAACCTGCGCGAAAACAGCGAGCGAAAACAGCGAAACCGCTTGCGAAACTGCTCGCAACCTGCTCGCGAAAAACGACGAAAACCTGCGCGAAATCTGCGCGAAAACCTGCGCGAAACGGCGCGAAAACCTGCGCAAAAACTGCGCGAAAACCTGCGCGAAACGGCCGAAAACCTGCGCAAAAATGGCGCGAAAACCCCTCGCAAAAACAGCGGCCGACGGTGGGAAACAACGACGCCGGCACGCAAACGAGGCGCCACCACTGTCCCGGGAGCACGCCGAGCGGCGAAAAAAAACCAGCCGCGCGACGAGGGAGGCCCGCCGCACGCCGCCCACCAAGCGGGCCGCGCAGCGGCCTGCTGCGCGGTGCCGGAGCGTGCGGAGCGCACCGCGCAGCACCCAGCGGCGCTGCGCACAGCGCCCAGCGGCGCTGCGCGCGGCGCCCAGCGGCGCTGCGCGCAGCGCACAGAGGCGATGCGCGCGGGCCCGCGCGCAGCCCTGCGCGCGGCCCTGCGCGCGCGCCCGCGCGCGCGGCCAGGAGGGCCGTGCGCACGCTCGCGGCCCCTGCCGCGCGCGCCTGCGCGCGGCCAGGAGGGCCCGCGCGCACTTGCGCGCGGCCCTGCCGCGCGCCCCCGCGCGCGGCCCTGCCGCGCGCGCCTGCGCGCGGCCAGGGGGCCCGCGCGCCTGCGCGCGGCCCTGCCGCGCGCCCCGCGCGCGGCCTGCCGCGCGCGCTGCGCGCGGCCGGCGGGCCCCCGCGCAAGCGCGCGCCCTGCCGCGCGCCCCCGCGCGCGGCCCTGCCGCGCGTGCCTGCGCGCGGCCAGGAGGCCCGCGCCCCCGCGCGCGGCCCTGCGCGCGCCCCTGCGCGCGGCCAGGAGGTGCCGCGCGCACCTGCGCGCGCCCAGGGGTGCCGGGCGCCCGCGCGCGGCCCTGCCGCGCGCCCCTGCGCGCGGCCCGCCGCGCGCACCCGGCGCGCGCGTCCGAGGTGCCGCGCGCACCTGGCGCGGCCCTGTCGCGCGCCCCTGCGCGCGGCCAGGCAGCGCGCCGCGTGCACTTGCGCGCGGCCCTGCCGCGCGCACTGCGCGCGGCCAGGCAGCGCCGCGTGCAGCACTTTGCTGCACGCGGCGCCGCGCCCAGCGGCACCGCCACAGGGTGCTGCCAATAGCAGCACCCTGGCGCCGCGCGTGCGCCGTTGCGCGCGCGCGCAGCCGCCGGCGACGGCAAACCCAGAAAAAAAACCCAAAAATCCGATAAAATCCAAAAATCCCAAAAATCCAATAAATCTATTTTTTTTGAAATTAAAATCCAATTATAAAAATCCCTAAAGCTCAAAAACTCTAAGAAACCTCAAAAAGGAGAAATTGCTTACCTCGTCGTCGCACGTCGCACGCCCACGAGCTTCGCACGGCCTCCAACGGCGAGTCCAAAAATCCACGATCGGCTCAAAACTCCTTTTCTTCCTTTTCCTCTCTTTTTCCTCCTTTCTTCTTTCTCTTTTTCTTTCTTTCTTCTCTCTGCTGCAGAGGAGGGTGGAGGCAGCTTTATATAAAGCATAAAGTTTAATTAATTAAATCCATTAATTAATTAACTCCAAATCCAACTCCAACTCACTTTTTGCCTTCGGGCCTCCGCCGCTGCCCGGAACCTCCCGAACTCCGCTGTAAATCGAAAATACACGCGCTCACAGCTTTTTTCTCCAAAAGCTCATCCGTTGAGGCGGGGTGCTCAAATCAATTACGGCTCCAAAATTGCTAGTTCCAACTCACTTTTTGCCTCCGGGTCCTCCGCGTCAGTCCGGAACCTCCCGAACCTCGCTGTAAATCAAAAGTACACGTGTCCACAGCTTTTCTCTTCAAAAAGCTTATCCGTTGAGCGGGGTGCTCAAATCAAATACCGGCTCCAAAACTGCCAGTTCCGACTCACTTTTGCCTCCGGGTCCTCCGCGTCAGTCCGGAACCTCCGAACCTCGCTGTAAATCAAAAGTACACGTGTCCACAGCTTTTTTCTTCAAAAAGCTTATCCGTTGAGTCGGGGTGCTCAAATCAAATACCGGCTCCAAAACTGCCAGTTCCGACTCACTTTTTGACTCCGGGTCGGGTCCTCCGCGTCAGTCCGGAACCTCCCGAACCTCGCTGTAAATCAAAAGTACACGTGTCCACAGCTTTTTCTCTTCAAAAAGCTCGTCCGTTGAGTCGGGGTGCTCAAATCGATTATCGGCTCCAAAATTGCCAGTTCCGACTCACTTTTGACTCCGGGTCCTCCGCGT